>CAXIVR010000004.1:30247404-30969279 GCA_964035755.1 Teleogryllus oceanicus
CCGGAACGCGGCGAATGACGTCGGCCGCGCGAGGAAGCGCTCTTCTCAGAGGAGGACTCGATTTAATGCGTTGACGCATAGGACGCTAATGCATCCCGCGTCCTTAGGACGGTGGATCTTTGAACAAGAGAACTGTGGACTCATATGGCATCTGTGGACATTTTGATAATCTGTTGGCTCTGTATGATCGATGATATATTTGGATGTGGAAATGACATATTCTTCGGGAAGTTCCATCCAAATATTTTGACATCGTGACTGAGCATTCAAAGATCCCAGCATTCCGAATCCATTATTCACTGCCGTTCCCATTAGTTTTCCAAGTTGAAGACTTCGCTATAGTATGAGTAGTAGGATTTTTTTTATCGGAGAAAGTTTTATAGTGTAGTATATCATATGAATACTGTTGCAGTAAATGTTTAGTATTATATTGAGAATCAATTTTCATGTTGTTTCTATGACTATTTAAAATTCGGAAAAACAAATATCGAATGCTTGAATGCTTTGTACGGAATAAAGAATTGTCTAGTGAAAAGGAATGTTATTGTTACACTAACTTTCTTGTTATTGTAGATGATGTATGATGTAGTACTTGTTATTAAATCATGCTTGTTCCATTACCCTGATATCCTGAGTAGATGAGTTATGTTGAGTGTTGTATACCATCATGTGTCCTTTTTACAGTCGGCTCATGTTGTATGGAAACCTTATCTCAACCATGTCGAGCCTTATCTACACCCCTAAAATGCTCCAGAATCGGCATCGCTCGTACGTCACTCATTTGGTGGCGCCTTATCTAAACAGTATTTCGCGCAAATAAAACGGATACATTTACTACGAACTTTAATCTTGTAGTTTCGTGTTAAACCAACCTTATCGTTTGTGCTCATGTAAAAGTCTTACCTCTTTAAGTATCGTAGAATAACTTTCTTCGCTCAACTCTTCAGTCAACAAATTTACTTATAGTTCTCATGTATGAACAGATTGCAAGTAAACGTTTAATTAAAAAAGCTCTTCTGTTTCATCTTCACTTCTTCACAACCTTGTGTCAATGAAATACGAAGAAGTCTAAACGCAGTTATCCAAGGCAGCGGGAGTAAGAGTGATGAGTTCGTCTCACAAAGATATCGCAGGTTGTAAACAGGTCGTGAGCACGCTTCTCCCTGGAGACTTCTCTCCCTCGCCAGGTACCACGCAAGTCCTATTGTGCGTGATGAAGTGATCACCTGCCCTATCGCCCGCGCAATGACTTCACCAGCGCACGGACCTTCACTGAGCTTGCCAACGCAAAGCAAACTGCCTTCACTAATGACTGCTTGAAGATAATCCCCATCTACTTATCAACAGATTTAATTAGATACTGGAATTATTATCCTAGTATTAAGGCGGCAACAGTATTTAATGCTTTAATATTATTGCAATTAATTAATTTTAAGTTCAGTGATTTATGAGGGGCATATTTCTGTGTTTTTTATAGAATCATTATTCATTTCCATTTGTCACTTCAATAAAGAGTTTTATTGTTTTTTTCGTTTATTAACGATTTGGAAGCCAACTCACAAGCAAAGATGTATCCTGGCGTTTTTAATATTTTTGCTATTGTTGTTGTTGTTGTTGTTGTTGTTGTTGTTGTTGTTATTAATCATTATTATCCCAAGCGCTTTTTGTAGTTTGTGGCAGGTGCGTTTCGCTTCCCGTGATTGTGACACGCGGGCTTCCTTCTAGTGTCTCTGCTGTGGAGTCAGCTCAGCCCCATGCGAGGTGCTTGGCGACAATGAGCAACCGCGCGTGTCCTGTGCGCGTTCGAATCTCGCAATCCCGCGGGCCGCGACCGCCCTTTCCCATCTGGCAACCTGCAACGCCGCGCGTAGGCAAATCCTAAGGCTCTTGGCCGTGGACGTGGACGAAGAAAGCCGCCTTCGGGGGCCACTGGTCTCGCGCTCCGGACAAAGGGCGGGCGGGCGGGCGCAAGGATTGATTGATTGATTTTTTCGTGCTTCCGGGCACGTCAACTGCTTTGGTCATTAGTCCCGCTACTGTAGTGCAGGTTTTTTTCTCGGGAGACGGCGGTAAACTTCCTTCGCTGGATGGCGAGATCCGGCGCCGACCTACCGTCGACTAGTAGGGTTTCCCCCTAACCAGGATTCTCACACCAGCGGGGTACCGCCCCAGTCGGGACAAGCTCTAAGCCCCCGACCGGTCTCCCGGAATATGTGGTAGTGTAGTACATGTTAGTGTAAGTGTGTGTGTAAGAGGAGAGGATAGGACAAGGAAGAGAAAGGACAGATCGCGCGCGGTCCGTGGCCCGTTTGGTAGGGTACTGCTCCGGCATTCGCCTGGTGTCGATCGGAGAAACCAGGGAAAACTACCGATCATTGCAGCCGGCCGCTAGAATTCTCCTCCAGACAGTGACTAAATTCGCCCTAGCTGAAAAGCTAGTGTCGAAAATCCTACCGCCGTGGGAAGTGGGAACCTAGGCCCTCCCGGTCAGAGGTGCTGCAGTGACATTAGTTGATGCACTGAGCTATCGCTCCCGGTTGCAGTGACATCAGTTGATGCTCTGAGCCACCGCTCCCGGTTGCAGTGACATCAGTTGATTCACTGAGCTACCGCTCCCGGTTGCAGTGACATCAGTTGATGCTCTGAGCCACCGCTCCCGGTTGCAGTGACATCAGTTGATGCACTGAGCTACCGCTCCCGGTCCGCTCGCAAGGAAATCGCGCCGTGTCCCCTCCTCTCTCGTCTCGGCGGGGTCGCAGCCCCACAGCGGAAGAGAGATCCGTCGCACGAAACGTTTACGTGCAGAATGAGAAATGTACATGGGCTGGCATTTGTAGAACAGCATTACCGAGCATTATATCAAAGCACTGACAATATTTTATTTCAGTAGCAACAATGATTTGTTACTTGTACAAAATTAAAATAATGTTTCTTATTTACAGAATATTTTCCTGATTGATTGACGATCGTGCTCAGTGGATCTGAACCCACATCGTTTGTACGCAGAAGACGTGCATACTGACACTGCTTTACTTATGAAGTGTTATGCCTTTTAACTATGTAATTTTATAAGTGTATAAATCAAGTTGAAGTTTTAACTTGTTAGTAAGTTGAAATTCATGCGCTGTCTGGAGGAGAATTCTAGCTGTCAGCTGCTCTGATCAATAGTTTTCCCTGGTTTCTAAGATCGACACCAGGCGAATGCCGGAGCTGTACTCTAACAAACGGACCACGGACTGCGCGCGATCTTTACTTACTCATCCTTCCCCTGTTCTCTGCCTTACACAAAATTGCACTTAAAATGCACTACACTGCCACACGTCGGGAGACAGGCCAGGAGCTTAAACCTTGTCTCTTCTGGAGCGGTGCCTTGCTTTTGGGAGGTACCTCGTGGGGGAAAATCCTGCATGTTCACGTGTAGGTCAGCACCGGAACTCACTATCCAGCGGTGGAAAAACACCACTACCTCCCAACATAAAAACGTGGACTATACTTACGGGGGTAATGACCATAGTTGACGCGCCCGGAAACGTGAATTAATCAGCCAGTTGATATTGTTAAAGAAAATGAAGTTCTCAAGTTTGGTTTAAGCTGACAAGTCGAAAGCACTTCTGTACAAATATTTTAGATGAAATCGACAACAGATTTTAAAGAGAAAACGCCGGTAACATATTGCGATATCTGCTTTAGTTCCAAAATGTTTGACTGTTGCGTATGCTACATTATGTACTTGTACTCTATTTACTCCTTTTCTCTGCAACCGCAAAGCATGCCTCTTTCGTGAGTCGCAGCATTCGAGGTTACGTGCGAGATTTTATCGCTCAAGTTCGAGAGTAAACGTTTGTTCAAGGTCGCTTTTCAGCGGAACAGACTTTTTAAGAAAAGTTCGCGCATTTCTCCAGTTCATATTTTGTCGAACTCTGCGCTTATAAAGGAATGGATAGTGGAGCCGGGTACAAAATTGTACAAGACTTTTGTTTGTAAATTTAGAGGAAAGTTTCGTCGTTTTTGCCCATTATTATGGAATGTATTTCGAAAAGACAGACGAAAACGCTTTTCATTGCCTGTTGAAAATTTCTCTTGGCTGAATATTTATACCTAATTTTAAATACCTTTCGGAACCACCTTGTCTAATAATAATAATAATAATAATAATAATAATAATAATAATAATAATAATAATAATAATAATATAAATTTCTGCAGTTGACGTATTGTCGGTCCAGAAGGAAACTGACACATATACAAAAACATCGCCGAGAACCAATTTACTGCTGTGTTAGAGACGTTCCTTCTATTCACCGACTGCCCTGTAAACTATCATTGTGAAATTATTATTATTAGTAGTAAAACTATTCTGTTTTCTAAACACATTTCATCACTTATATTAAAATTAAAAAATTACGATTTTTTACAGTGATACCAATTTCTCAGCGACTAAATGAGATGTGTAGAAAAATTATAAAGGTCCTATTCTACAAAGTAAACAAAATATGAAAGATATGATATCCATCATGATGTGATAAAGGCTTTACTTTGCCTGTTTTCTTTCGTATTTCCTCACTCTTCAATTGT
Source organism: Teleogryllus oceanicus (assembly GCA_964035755.1). Lineage (NCBI taxonomy): Eukaryota > Metazoa > Arthropoda > Insecta > Orthoptera > Gryllidae > Teleogryllus > Teleogryllus oceanicus. The sequence goes on from CAXIVR010000004.1 coordinate 30,251,980, forward strand.
TTGTTGGAAACACATTGTGATAATTGGTTGATCCCATGATCATCTGTCTGCTTTCATATTTCTCGGATTTGGAAGGAGACTAATCTCTTGCTACTTTTCGAACTGCGTATTCCTCACCAGCAATGTTTAAATCTAAAGGCTGACGTCGATTTAAAGACTCAAATGCATGCTGCGAGGAAATGGTTTAATTTCTAGTTGTGTATAGACGTCTTATCGATGTCTTGAAGTACTAAATTACCACGTAGATTACTAAAACACAGTTAATTTTCTATTTTACAAAGTGATCTGTGCGTTGCGGAGTTCGCTTGATGCTATTTCAGTGTGAACGTTCAACATGACTGTAGCTGTATAGAAAGAGCCGAGTGGTGATGCACATGTGCTTGCGGGGAGAAGGGAGAGCCCCTTACCGCTGCTGCTGAGCCCTGGGTCGGCCGCTTCGGAACCTGAAGATGGAGGGCGTGTCAAGCACTTTTTGTGCGGAAGGGGCTTTGCATTGTCGAAATTGTGCAAAGTGGTGATTTAGTGTGCCCTGATGTAGAATAAAATGAGGTGTAGGAAATTATTTTGTTGGAAAGTTTGAGTTTTAGAATAAACTGTTGTTTCAAACTCCGCCCCCACGTGTCAGGCATAAAAAGTTGATAAATTGGTAATTTTAGAGAATAGAATTGATTACATGAGCGATAAAAGTTTGTAAATTTCATGCATGGAAAGTTTTTAAAAATTCCCTCGGAGCACCCTCTCCAAATTATGCTTCATCAAACGTTGTATCCAAGTGAAGCGAAAGTGAAGGAGTGAAGCAACGATAGCCAACGGAGAAGGAGAAAAAGGAAGGATCTAAGTTCTTACATCTCAAACCAGCAAATACGTACGCCGAGCAAAACGCTCTGAAAATGAAATGGAATCAAAACGTCACGGAAATATAAGAGTTCACAACGAGAAAAGAAATCCAATCGAACTAGCATACCCGTGCGAGAACTCTCGCATGTTAAACCCTACACTCTTCTCTATTTTTCTATTTCCATATTAAGTATATATCTTTTTCTTGAATACCCTCTTATCCTCCGTCACTTGTTCTATATGTCTCATTGTAATTGATAACAATACAATACTCCCTTGTCAGTACAAACTATTGTTATTTAGCATTTTTACCGAGCAGAGAGGTACACTCGTGTAATTCAATCGCGTAGAATATCAAGTAATTAGTTTAATTTCACATAGAGTTACCGCTTCTTCAGCTCTGAACAGGTAGGATAGAATCGAGAAGCGCCGAACCAGCAAAAATGTAATAGAAAGTTCAAAAAATATCTCATCTTGTGTATTGCGGTATGAGGAACGTTTCTTGGAGACCTTCGGCTTCAAAAGTTTAGTTTTTAAAGATCTAAAAGACTTCGTTTAGGAGTAATGCAATGATATAGTTCAAAAATACGGCTGAGAGTTGCGGGTTGCATTTGACATGGATATTTATATGCGTTTATAAACAAATCCTTCATATTTTTAAAGTCATAGTACACTTCGTCACGTTTTTGTGAAATTGTCACTTTCGAAACATCATTTATATAGATTGGTCGCGTGTGAAAGCCGCAAAAGGTGGATACTACCGAAATAATATAGAAGACGATGACTGAATATGAAAACAATGCGATGTAAGAAATATTTTAGTCAGGAAGAGTAATGTGTTAGGCAGGCGACTGCTACAAACATACTTGAAGGTTAGAGAAGTTAAATTGGTGTAATCGTTGTTCCTTCTGAAAACATTTTATGTAATTTTGGGATAATGAATTCGAAATTTTGTTAACTTAGTGATACGAGTGAATGTGCTTTGTTGCCTATAGTTGTTCCCACGTCATCCCGAAAATGAACAGCCCTATTTGGGAATCCGGAAACTAAGAATGCGTATAGCATTTCTAAGAAAAGAAATGATGGGAGTGCGCCCGAAAATAATACCCCGGAAAGCCGGGAGCGAGCGGGCGGGCGGAGCGGCGGGGGGGGCGGGGCGTCCCCTGGGGCGTCAGCCGCGCCTGCAGGTGCCGTTGCCGGACTCCCGACAGGGAGAGGCGCGCCGCACACGAGAGGGGAAATAGAGCGGAGGTAAGGAGGACGAGCAGGGCTCGTGGTAAAAAGGCGGGCCCAGGCGTCGATCCACGGCCAATCTATGTGAAGTGAGTGGTGGTCAAAGAGAGCTCTTGGCAGGTTTCCTCGGGGTTCTCCCGTTTCTCCGCCTTTATTCCAACCCTGCTCCTTTAGCGTTCACCTCTTCTTCTTTATCGCTGCGTTCAATCTTAGATCATCTCTCATGAGCCACGGGAATTGAAGCAAGCATGCTATGTTGTCGTTCAATGAATGGTGATATTCCGTCTTTTTGCTTCTGGGCAATACATGGACGAGCATCCCTCCTCCCAACCAACGTTACGTTCTGCAGTTACTTTTTTCGAAGTAAAGAAATAAATTTGATACGCAGATTTTCGGGTTTAACGAGAACCCACGTAGGGATTATTGTACTCGTATCAGTGCCATAATACCACACGCGATTTCACGGGTTATTTCACCATACAACAAGCATTATCATCTCTTCATTCTCCGATGGCGTTACGGCCTACATCTTTTCTGGAGCAGGTGAACGGGGCCATTAGCCCTTCGCCCTTCATAAGGGTGGCGCGTTATTTTAGATTCTGCTGATCAGTGATGAACAGTGATGATCAGTCTGTATGAACAGTGTCGCTGCCGTCGTCATTAGACAACACAATCACTTGCTAAAAAAACAGATATGCCTGACCTTGCCGACTACGTTTTTTTCATTTTTAAATAGCACTTTTCGACCGATACTGCCCTTTCAGGAACTACTCTTAGGGAATTCACGAGATCTGCCGCAAGGCGAAAAATTGTCCCTTTTGTGTTAGTAGGAAATGAGCGTGTCGTGTGCAATATAGTGGGTCTCTTCCGATGGTTCGATCTTTGTGGTTCTGTCTGTAAGCGGGTGATGCCTGGGCGCACGGCCCTGCTGAATACGTTGGTCTTGGATGCTGTATGTTGCGTTGTCGTTCCGTCCTACTGTGCTCCGCGGCTGCGCGACACCGTTAGCCGCGCCGCGCCGCTCGCGACATTGCATTGTCCTTGCGGCAGCGTGCGACCGTCGTGACAAATCAGGAAGGCGGTGGAGGACGCGCGCCGGGCGATGAGCGAAGTCGCGAGGCGGAGTGCGCCGCGCTGCCCCGGGGATGATGTATTTTCGTCTCGCCGGCTGGCAGACACCGGCCGCCTGGCAGTGCGCGGCGGGCACTGTACAATGTCCTCTCCACTGCGAGGCGCGGTTCGTTTTACGGCTTCGCGTTCCGAGTGTCTGGCGAACCGGCCAGTCAAAACAGCCCGCGCGCAAAATTTGTGTGTGTGTGTGTGTGTGTGTGTAATGTGGTGTGTGTGTAATGTGGTGTGTGTGTGTGTGTTTGTAATGTGGTGTGTGTGTGTGTGTGTGTGTGTGTGTGTGTGTCACGGCTGTGTTGTCGCATTCTGGTGTGGACGCCTGTTTCTCTTCTGTCCGGTAGTGAAAGTTCTCGAGCTAAGCCGGTGTTCGTCTTTTGCGGAGAGATGTCGGAAGCAATTTTGCGAGACATTAATACTGCAGACGGAAGAATCGAGACGAGGTATTCTGAACAAACACCTAGCGGGTTGTTTGTCGAGACCGACCCTCAGGGCACGAAGTGTGTTCTTGGAGTCTTCGTTCAATATCACCCGACCCAAGGCCGACGTGAATTTTTAATCTATCGCCCGACAGCTGCTGGTGAAACGTCAATACGCAGAGCTTCTTGGAAAACCACCGCCTCTGCCGTACCTAGTACGGCCAGGAGCCGAAGGCTCGTAGGCCGCCAGCTGCATTAGTAATGAAAACTTATTGTTTGGACATTCATTCTTTCAGAAGACCTCGAGAGAGCCTTAAAAGTTTTTTCGCTTAACGCTTATTCAATCAGCTCTCAAAATAACTTTCAGATAAAGTTGATTCAGCACAAATTGCCCGGGAGTGAACCAGAGAATTTCTTATTTTCTCCTTTAAAACTGATGTCGGGCGCATTTCCTTCACGCGTTGAAATATTTTACAGTTGATAATTTAATTTCTTATTCTTTCTGCCCTCACAAGAGGGAAGTTACTTAATTGTTCCGCTCGAATATTGTACATTAAATAGAAGTTTCATTGAAAACTGCGCTATTTAATGTTTGTATATCTAGCCGATTTTGTGATGTAATTTCTTGTTTCGATGGCTTCCCTTCAGTGCTATTGTGCTGGCGTCCGTTCATCCCTTCTGCACGCGCGCAGGTGCTGATGGGAGGTCGTTCACCCCGTCACTATGACTGGTGTCTGGGGAGACGTTGCCTGCAAACGTCAGTCTGGGAACGACCTTCGTGGAAAGTCGTATTCCCAAGCGCTTCTTAGCGAAGGCATTGGCCTACCAAGCGTTAACGGACTCATCAACCTAACTCTGTGGAATCTAACGTGTACTTCTTGTGGCTTTCCTGAAGTTAGAGTTGATAAAGACGGCACTAAAGAGGAGAAATGCTCTCCTACTTACAATAATCACCCACGAGAATTGACATCCTGGAGACACCAATTTTTTTAAAAAATTGTTTGCTTTCAGGCGTATAGCCTCTTTTACAATGAGTTAGAATACATTAGATTCAGAACTACAGAATTGAGTTTAATTTAGATGTTATATTATTGGTTTGGATTATTTAAAGGAGTTGTGTATGTGAGGGGCATCGGGTGGATCGAAAAAGTGTCTGGGGAGTTTCCTGCGGATACGTGCTCTATTTGGGGTTTGTTTCCCTAATTGGAAGTGGAGGACAGGAATTTTAAATTATTCCTAATTTTATTGCGCGTCCTTTGTGTATTAACTCTGTCACACGCGAATTAATGACGACATATTTGTATTTTGATTGATTTGCTTGGGGGTAGTGAAAAAAAGGCGATAATCGATTACCAATGCGATACACAGATTCTTTGAAATTGATGAAAGAATGTTTGCGATTCCTTTTTACTCATAAATGAGTCTCTTCGCTGCCCAAGGAACCTACTTTAACACACATTAATACAGGCGCCGATTCTCGGGGAGAGAAATAAGAGAGATTCTCCCTCTCCCTAAATTTTTTCAGCAACTATGTTAACTTGTCACGAAACGTTAAAGCAAAAATATTTTCGAATAATCATTAAAACCAATAAAATCGAATCCCAGCCTGAGCTGAGTATAGCCTGCGACATTTTACAAAATTTGTAATGACACATTCGACCAAAAAATTGTTGATTTCTCCTCCCAAAATTTGTCTCTGGATCCGTCCGTACATTAATATTATAATGCTGAACCTAACACGCATTTTTATTTTCTGATCTACTCACCCGTTAATCATGGTTGACAGAGTTTGAGTTTTTGCCTCCTGTCCCTCACATTTTCCCCTTGGGATTAAGTGTGCGTGTTATAAACATATTATTGTTCAGTAGGGCTTTTTTTCATTGCTGCCAAGTAAGGGACATCGTGTGGCGGCGTTCGGGGCGCGTGAAAGGGCACATTGAACATCACTGACTCGTCTGCTTTTGAGTGTTCCTCGGTCAGATGTCACGGAGCAAAAGCAGGGTATCAGACTCCTGCTGTCGCAACAGTTAGACTAAGACATTGTCGCACCAGGGTAGACTAAAGACCATCACAACTGGTTATCGATGGTTAGTAATTCCAAGGAACAACAATGTACTCAGTGAAACAAGTTGGGAATAAGTATTATTATTATTATTATTATTGTTATTATTATTATTATTATTATTATTATTATTATTATTATTATTATTATTATTAAGTACTTCTGACGGGGAGTCCTATGGTGGTGGCAGAATGGTCGATACAATCTGGATAGGTGGGTGGAGTTCAGCCACTGTCTGGAGGAGAATTTCAGCGGACGGCTGCTCTGATCGGTAGTGTTCCGTGGTTTCTCCAAAAACATCATGCAAATGCCGGTACAGTACCCTTACAGACGGGTAATGGGCCGCGCGCGATCTTTCCTTCCTCTTCCTTGTTATATTGTCACCCCTCGCTTAGACGTACGTGCACTACACTTTCATAAATGTTGGATGACCGGTCGGGAACTAAGAGCTTGTCCCGGCTTGGGCGATATCTCACTAGAAGATTCTAGGATGGGGGAATCCCCGCGAGCCGACATGTGGGTAGGCGCTGGATCTCGCCATCCAGCAGGGGAAGAAAACCCCCGAGTTCCGTGACAAAACATGCTCTACTCTTTGGGGACTACTGACCATAGCAGTTGACGCGTCTAACGAAATAATTTACTGAAGCTCGTCACCTTTAGGGTTTTTATTTCACATCACGGACTTTCCTGGCGGAATCTGTGATAAGACTTGTATTCCCCTGTGATTCATCTGTTTTTCGTGTCACTCCAGCATTACAACAAATTATCTGCATTTATTGAAATAAACTTGTGATTTGCACCTCTGAACATCGCTTGGGTTTACACAAGTCCGAAAATGATGTAGTGAAGTTATTAACAAAATCTAATACGTCTTGTGGGAAAATGGGCCATCTTGGAGCGAAGTGCTGTACCGCTCCGTCACGGAGTTTTGGGAAGAAGACAAGCTGGGCTGGGCTGGAGGGAGGCGAGGCGAGGCGAGGCGGGGTCCAAGCACCCAACGGTCGCGCCGCCTGGTCCCGTCCCTGCTCCCCCCCCCCCCCCCCCCCCGTTCGTTTTGTCTCGCGAGCAGCAGCTGCGCAAAAACCGACCAGCCGCGCCGTCTCCGCCGCACAGTGCCCACTCGCCCCGTCTCTGCGGACACAACTGCAGGATGACCCTTTTCCTGGCAGCCCAGCAGTCACTGAGAGAGAAGACTGCTTTCTCGGGGCAGTAATTGTCACTTGACGTGCTGTCTGATGGCGCTGAAAAGTAATAACGTTATATTTCAAGGACAGTAATCACTGTGAAGATGTACGGTAAATAAGTAAAGAAACGGCGGTTCTTGCCTTGCATCCTTCACGTACTCAAATTTTCTCAACATTTTACAGAGATAGTCTTTTTGTTTTAGTTAAAATGAGACAATGTACTTGTCAAATCTAGGTCAAATTATCGGTGTTGGTAGACTTATGTTTAACAACACGAGCAACAACCGAGTGTTAGTGGTGGCGGATTGATTTTATAGTTTTTTTTAATGGAAATATGCGAAAGGTGCTGTAATGAGTAATTATACACTGATTTATCACGTTCGAGTGTAAAGAATAAATAATTACGTAATTCAAGATGGATTTTCTTGGCCTAGATTTTGAAACTCAAGAAAAATAATTCAGGAAAAGCGACTTAAAATTATATATTTTTACTTCATGTACAAATAGGCTTAAACAAAGATTGTTTTTGAAGCATAATGCTTAGGGAAAGCTTTCTCTGTCAACTATCTGTCTTCTCTTCTCTCGATCGTTCGTCAACGAGTTAGCGTGTTCGTGGGCGAGTGCGGGAGCGTGTGATGTCCCGGGATTGGCTTCATGTCCATGTGTCATTCTTGTTGGAAGAACATCAACTGTCACTTCTAACGAATGCGTGGCGACACCACGTTAAACAACGGAGGAGAAATTACAACCGACTGTCCGGCGGCCAGCTGATGGTTTTGGAAAAGGCACAGCTGTCAGACTTTTAGCACAGTGGTGGGTTTTGTCCTACGCTACATCTGCTTCAGTCAAATGAGTTATTACTTTCACGCTCATTTCAACCAAGCTACGTAGGGGGCGGGGTCAGTAGATCATTTAGTGGATTATTCGTCAGTCAGTGGATTATTCGTTGTCTAAAAAAAATGGGTATACTGTGAGTGCCGTTTGAAAGAGATGGGTGTGAACAGCGCAGGCTCATTCCGTGATATTCAGTCCTTTGATAGTGATATTACCTTCGACGTCTATGGTTTCAATTTGAATTTATCAAGGAATTCATTTGAGCAGTAATCCCACATTTTGAACGTTATTTTTATAACCTCGTATGATATTATTTCTTAGTGGCCCAGTCAGAAAAAACTAAATCACTTCTGAAAACTATCCCTGACAATCAGTGACACTTCTGAGACATTATCGGTGGCGATGAGCTTATCTAGCTCGCGGGAAGAATACATTTCGCGAAACAATGCGGTTGTATAGTGATGTTGTTCAACCGTTTTACGATCGGTCTTAATAATCGCCCGCTGGCCTGGACCGAGTATATTGTCAACCTTGGAAGCGAGTGGGCTTTTCGTTCGTGCGCCAGGGGAGGATTTGGCACTGTGCGTCGTGCCGAGCGCTGAGCGCCGCCGCCGCCGCCGCCGCCACTCTGTTCCCACAGTGCCCCGCCCCGCCCCGCCCCCTTGCTCCGCCCACGGACAATGGCAGGCGGCTTGAGGGCTGCTGCGCCGGAGATGCTTCTTTCTCCGGGCGCTCTTGTTTCGCGACGCGACGCCCCGCCGCGCCGCGCCGCGGGCGCTCTTGGCGTCCCACGCTGTGCCCGTCCTTTGTCCCCCCCCCCCGCCTTTCTCTCTTCCTTATGTTCCTTTCGCTTCCTAATTTCGACGGAGGAGAACAACGGCAGTGTTGTTGCAGTGTTTTGACGTTTTGGTGCAATTTCCGATTTGGGCAACTGACAATGTTCTTCAATATCATTTTCAGAACTCATGCATGGAAACTAGGACTTGCCTTGACTGTTTAAAAGTGTTTCTTTGCCATTACGAGTACGGCAAATAGACGCGTGCCACAAACACGACGCAGCCTTTATATGCAACAGTGTATTGCAAAGTAAACACACTGGGGGGGGGAGACTGAAACTACCAAAATATAATGCAAGCAACTCTTTCGAAAGTGTCTTTGGCGTAGTCGTTTCTGAATGCCGGGCTCCGTTCCTGTTGACGCCGCGTCCGTCAACATTGAATTCGTACGCCTATCTCTTTTTCTGTATTAGTTGTGTAAATAACTAATGATTAAGTCGCTTTTCGGTCCTCTCAGCGACCCACACTTCCCGACACATTGCCAATCTCCTGTAATGCGAGTTCTTGAAACCGCCTGCTCCGTCCCTCTTCTTGAATTATTATTATTATTATTATTATTATTATTATTATTATTATTATTATTATTATTATTTTCTAAAAAATTGGAAATATATGATAACTATGAATATAAATATATGAGAAATATAAACGAACGAGACGTAGCATAGAATGAAGGAGCGGAAATCTTCCTTTTGTGTTTTCTTTAAAAAGTGTTGTAGGTTTTAAAACAGTACCATAAGTATATATAATAGAGTGTCTTCTTGTTGTTGCGGAAACAATGTTCCTTAGATCGATCTTGGTCCCAAACTTTTCGCTCGCACAGCGCCTGCATTGTTCCCCACCCGGCGAGGCGCATGGGGCCTTAAGGCCCGCTCCGCCGCGCCGCTGTAGCTCAGGACCTCTGTGCCGCGGGCTTCCTTCCTCCGCTTACTGCCGTCTTCCGGCCGCGCGCCGCGCCGCGCCGCGCCGCGCCGCGCCGTTCCGCGCCCGTACATCGGCGTTCCTCGGCGCATAGTGAGCGCGTTCCCAGATCGCGGCGGCGTCTCGCCGATTCCCACGTTCTCCGTTCCCAGCGCCGCTTCTCGGAACGGCTCCCGCGGCGGACAGGCGGATTTCTCGCTCTAGGGAGCTGCCGGCGAAGGGGTGGATGCTCGTTGCGAAGTGTTCGACCAGCAGCGTTGCTATGGGGGTTACGAGTACAAGCGGGCGGGGTCCATGGACGAGCCACTGGCGGGTCGGAGTAGGCTTGATAGCAGCGTGCAGACACTTCGTTCGTTAATCTGTATTACATTAAGGATTTTGTTTAAACCGGCAGCGGTAGCTCAGGGCATCAACTGATCTCACTGCAGCGCCTCTGACCGGGAGCTCCTAGGTTACACTCCCCACGGCGGCAGGATTTTCGGCACTAGCTTTTCAGCTAGGTCGAATTCAGTCGCTGTCTGGGGGAGAATTCTAGCAGCCGGCTGCTCTGATCGGTAGTTTTCCGTGGTTTCTCCGATCATCACCAGACGAATGTCGGAGCAGTATCCTAACAAACGGGCCACGGACCGCGCGCGATCTGTCCTTCCTCTTCCTTGTCCTATCCTCTCCCTTACACACACACACACACACACACACACACACACACACTTACACTAACATGCACTACACTATCACATACTCCGGGCGACCGGTCGGGCGCTTAGAGCTTGTCCCGACTGGGGTGGTGCCCCGCTGGTGAGAGAGTCCTGGTTAGGGGGAAACCCCACTAGCCGACGGTAGGTCGGCGCCGGATCTCGCCATCCAGCGGGGGAAATACACCGCCCTCTCCCGAGAAAAAAACATGCACTACAGTAACGGGACTAATGACCAAAGCAGTTGACGCGCCCGGAAACACGAAAAAAATCAATCAATCAATCAATTTTTGTCTAATATGGCCTATGTTAAGCCTAATGGCTATTCGACGTACACATGCAAGGGAAAACTAGTAATGATGTAACTATCTTTGATAGTAGGACGTAATCGAAACACCTAGGTATGCAACAATCTCGGAATGTTAGAAGCTATTCGCTAGCTCAGTAAGTACCTAATCATATCAGAACCTAACCTCTTTGGCCTCAAACACCTAGGAGTTGTGAACATCTTTCTAAACACTGGCACGTGAACCTCTTTGCACGTCAACACCTAGGCACGCAAGAGCCGAGGCAATTACCTGAGCACCCCAACACATGAGCAGTTGCTCCGGACCTAACACCTACAGACCAAAGCACGTAACAGCAGGGACACGGCCCATACATGAATGAATGGCCCGAGTGAAAGGAGCAGCGCCTGTCCGGCCGTGTGAGTGCGCTGCCCCGCAACTGCCACACGCGCCCAGCGCAGCGCGCGTTCGTTAGGCAGCAAGCAGCAGGCCGCGAGGCGCACGCCGCGGAAATGCCTTTGTCCACTTGGGTTATCTGCAGCAAAACATCTCGAAACTGAAATCGGTTCCCTAATAAGAGTTGGTAGACATAGTTGTTCAACAATCCATTACCGCCTATTAATGACTGTCACATCAGTCGCAGAGTGAAATATCAAATTTAAATCAATGTTATAATATATTTAGAAAGTTGACAAAGAACAAAATATGATACGATACTCGAAACTTAACATTTACGTTACGATACTTATGTTGAAAAACTATTATTAAATCGATATTTATTCGACCTGTTAATCTATCCAACCTTTATAGGGAACGATTTTGAGTTAAATATCCTTTAAACCTGCCTATAAAAGATCTCTCCCGCGTTTTATATTTCTCTTCTGTCAGAGTTCTTTCTGGAGAATTAAATACAGTTCTTCGTTGTGTATTAGAAAATGAAAGGTCATTACATTAATGTGCCGATTACTGTAACATACACACGTTTTAACCCCCAAAATAGTTGTTGTCTTGTAAATGCACAGTGAAAACATTTGCCTGTTTCATCTATTGTTTTACTTTATTTTGTTTCATTTCCTTCTGTTGATCTTCAATATTTAATAAACTCGTTGTTGTTCATTGCACACATCCTACAAAGGAGCTAAATTTATAAGAATGTTGAGCGCATTAAGTGTGAGCTATGCCAGTTGGATTGCGGAAGAAATAAAAGGCCGACCCTGCTCTCATAATATTTTCTGCACTTTAGAGACTGCTGTAGTGCATCGCTGACCTTGGCTGGATAGGTGACCTAAATAAGGCGGGTCGAGCCACGCCCCCCTCGCGGCTCCAGCGCGACGCGACGCGGAGCGGGGCGGGGTTCGTGCGTCTCTCTCTACCGCATCGCCGCCCACCGTAACTTTATAATGGTCGCGGCCGCCCTTTATTTACGAGTGCTGCACTGCAGTGCTGCAGCGGCGCGGCGGGGCGGGGGGTGTGGCGGGGCGGGGCGGAGAGGGGGGAGAGGGGCGGACCAGCTCACTACGTCGCTTACATATTTGGTCGCACTTGCTTCATTCATGACCTCTGGTGCTCCGTCATTTGGGACAGGTTGTTCGATCAGGATATGTCTTTGGCATATACTGGTTTTGAGAGGTGAGACATGGGTTGGAGTGTACGTTGTACTAAATATGTTGACAAACAATATACATTTACTTCCTGTGTACATGAAAGTTTGAACTTGAAACTTCATTTAAATGAGACAGCATCACATCACATCATTGGTGTTGATATGTTACTGCCTTTTTGTTTTCATTGCGTAAGTAGGACATTACCCACACTCTTATTAAAATTGTGAAGGTGTCTAAACTTGCGTGCGCAGCTTTACGTTCTCACGGAACGACACTGAATGTGCACCACACCTAGATCTTTGTGTAGAAAGTTTTCATTTGAGTTTGACGTGGCTGCCTTGCGGCTTGCCTCCGGGGCTCTCTCGTCCGCCCGCCAGAAGGTGTTGGGGCGCAACGGGGCGCCGCCACCAGCCGAAATTTATCATCAACAAGGCACAGCCGCCCGTCGAAACTTCACCTCGCGTTTAATGGCCGCGGCACTCTTTTAATTAATGGGATCTACCCCCTCCCACCCCCGCCGTCGCTCCCGCGTTAATGAAAGGCGACGGGCGCGCCGCCCCCACCACCGCCCCCTCAACTGTCACCGTTCCCGCGCCGCCTCCGCCTCGACCGCCGCCCCCGCTCCTGCAGGCCCACGCCTCTGCATTGCAGCAGCGCTCGTAAAGACGCTGGTGACGGCGCCGTTCCCAAGTCATGCAGATGCGGCGGCATCGGAGACGTAGCTCGTGCTGCAGGGAGCGCTCTTCGAGACTGCCAACAAAACAAAGAAAAAGGAAGAAATAAAAAGGTGGAAGAAAAAGGGAGAAAAAGTGCAAATTTATAGTGATCGATTCTAAGTATACTATTCAATAATGGTTATTTTATTCATTTAAAGAAAATTTCTTAGCCATGTTCGAATATTTAATGGGTTTTAGTTTTAAATCAATCGTGCTGTAATATCAATTTCAAGCAGAGTTCGCTCTAGATATTTGTATATTAGATCGTCGTTAAATTGCGAGCTTTCGTTTGTACTTTAACGGTTGTACTCAAATCGAATTGGTCCTTAATTTTTTTGTTTTATATGATACGTTTCCCTCCCTTTACTGCTCTGACACATCACTTTCGCGTTCGCCCTGCAGATCTGCAGATCCAGTGGAAAAGTATTCATTTTACCTGATAAATAAAACGTTTTCTTTAGGTATGTATATGTACTCAGACACTAGTTGAAACCTTAAGTTCTCGACCTCGCAGACTGCCCTGTGCTAACTCCTGGAGGCCGGGAAAAAGCGTTATTTTTTTCGCTCTTTCCCTTCTAAGCTTTTAACCTTAAGACCTGTCGAAAACTTATTCAAATCAATTTAAAAGAGGATTTAATTTCCTACATCGTTTTATTAGTTCATTTCTATCGAAACCAAGCGATCAACAGATTTAAAACTTTTTTTCATTTTTCCAAAATGTATGCCAAAATACACAAGTTTATGATATAACTAATAATAAAGGTAATTATTATTACTCGTGATACTCTATTATCTCACCGTCGGTGTAAACCTTACCTCTCAAATTTACACAATGCCTAACATACATAGTAACATCTTTCATTTGTTTGCGACTTTTATCAGGAGGCGTCGATATTATTTGAGTTCCCTTCTAACAGCCCAACTCAATCTCATTCCTTTCGTTTTATTACAAATGAAAATAGAATTAAAACGTTTATTGTGTTCGTTATGTTCTCATTGGTGTTTGTTTCAACTCCTAAGTATTCTTTGAGGTAGTGTTCTATTTTTACACGTACTTGTGAGAACCCGTCAAAATTTGACGGTGAGATCTGAGATAAATGTAAAATAGTGTACCCAGACTAATGTTCACAATAAATTGCATTGTTTGGATCTTCAGGGTATAACGAAGATATTCTGTGATGAGGTCCCAAAATCTTGAACACGTATGGCCCATGACCAGGTGCAATGCTATATCGGCACAAAAGATATAGCACTATTATACTGAAGGATATTATTTCTAAAGTTTTTTGATGTGTCATCATCTCCTATAAAAAACTCTTTGATTATTGCTCGAAGGTATACTTATTTTCCCATTTAAGCAACACAGAGTAAATCGTTTGCAGAATTTCTCTCACATGGAAAGTACAAAGCAGAACAAAACTGACATTTCATAGACAATGACCCAATAGAAAACGAAATGACCTCACTATCACGACACCTACGCTGACTTTCTCTTTCCCTGCGTCCAGTTAATGTACGTTTGCGTCTTTTGGGGCGCATGGACAACGATTCGGAATTCGACATAACCTGTAAACAACTTCACTAAAGTACAACCGAGCAAAACCCACTGTGTGAATGCTCTCTACAAAATACACCACAGAAGCAAATACATGCAAACTGTCAACACCACAATGCAATTATTACACTGAAACAAAATCTTGACGAATTGTAGACAAAACTCAACATCAAAACAAAACATCAAGCAGCGTGGACTCACGTCTATGGACTCATGTATATCGATTTTGAAACTGCCACCCTTTGAAAGAAAACAATTGACTATTGATAAGCGTATTATTAAAGAATGATTTAATTAATTAATTTACACAGTCAATGTTGATGAATCAACACAAACAATATCTGATAACACACCTAGGGATCATATTCTTTCATTTAAAAGAAAAAATACAACAATCGGTTAGGTAGAAGCTCTAAACGAAGCCATGGCAGAATACCTTATTTTTTTAAATATATAGGTTGTTCTTTCGCTTCACCGACTGTGAAATTATTTTTTTGTTGTTTTTAAGTGTTCTACTTCAAGCCCATCTGAACTATTGTAATGGAAGAAAACTATTTAAGTTTTCGTGTTTCAACCAATGAACTCTCTACTGCTCTCGGAAATATCCCTTGCTTCTTGATCTAAGGATGCTGAATGTTACTCAAATTTTCTCGAGAGGCAATATCCACGTTATATAGAAGTTTCATTTTTGATATAAATATCAATGATGCGGAAGATCAGGGAGAACCCCGTGAAAATTGGACGTTGGCGGCGATTTAGAGATTGCACAGGATGATTAAACGTTATGGTAGATAATTCACGCATGTATTTTCATGTCTCTGAAAATGACCTTTATTAGTTCCATGGCGAGAAGAAAACAAACATGTTTTCCGAAGTGAATCTATGACATGTTTGAGAAAGTTGCACTTGGATATGTACTATTAATCGAAAGAATCAGGAATGTTTTTAAATAGTTCACATTGCTCCCAAAACGACGATAAACTAGGAAAAATCCAGGTCCATTTCCAATAATATTCCACCGGACGTTCGGCCCTGGTCCGGGCTTGCGAATTGCTAGCCGAGTTTGCAAGCGCTGGAGGGTGGGGAGCGACGCCACCGCGCCGAGGCGCTGTGCTGCCGCCATCCACACCCCCACTCTGCTTCCGGTGCGCGAGGATACGGCACCCCCCCTCGCCATCTCTCACGCTGCCGCGCCACGTGCTGTGATAACCAGTCTGGTGGCGTTACCCACCATTCTGGCCCTTTCTTATCCTCTCTCGCCCATAGTTCGCCTGCCTTCTCCACCCTCCTCGCGTTTGTTTACTTCGCTTTTTGACACTTATCCACGCCTAGCCTCGCCTATCCTCTCCTCGCTCACATAAGCTGGCCTTTCATCACCTTTCCTCGCCTTCGCTCTCCTACCCTCGCTCTGCTTCACCTATACTCGCCCTCCCTCCCTCCTATATCTTCGCCTTCCCCACCTCATTCTTCCCTCCTCTATCCTCGCCCTTCCTCGCTTTTCAACGTCCATCCTTACCTATCCTCCCTCTCCCCTTCCTTTACAGTCTGTAACCCTATCCCGCTTATTTCCCTCTCCCCCTGAACATTTGCCCGCTCTCTCCCAACCGCCTCCACGCCACGCGACCATCCCGCGCTCGCCCGCAGGATTAGGCGAAAGGGATAAATCAGGCGAACGCTAAGCTAGAGGAGTTGCTTGTTCTGCTAAGGGGTCGCTTGCTGCGCCTCCCGTCGGTTGCTCTGCTCCATTGAGCAGGCTGTGCTTACACTAGAGTATACTGCGGGAGAACCAGTGTATTCTTGGTCTGGCGTTTTGGTTAGGAGAGAAGTGGGAAAGGTGCTTGGCCATTCGATTTTCGGCTGTCCCGGGCACGCCGTGTCCCAGGCACAGGCGCCTCCAATTCAGCGTCTCTCAGACAGCGCAGAAACGATTGACGCTGGCCGCAGAACCCTATGTTGTCACTTGGACACTCGGCTATTTAGCATGTGACTTGAAAATATCCGATAGTTCTCATTTACAACTTATTTTTTCGAGATTGATGGAAATAATGAGATACGAGAATACCTCCTGGGCGAATTTTTAAAAGTTTTTGAGAGTTTTCGTGACGTTACACTTCAATACATTTCAACGCAGTCTTGACATCAGAAGAATCAGAAAATCAAAAATGTGTGGCAACAGAATAGGCTAATATGTTATTAGCCGACTTATTCAAATTTCAAATGGAAAATTACCGGTAGCGGTAGCTCAGTGCATCAACTGAAGTCACTGCAGCGCCTCTAACCGGGAGGTCCTAGGTTCGAGTCCTGATGGCGGCAAGAGCTTTTCAGCTAGGTCGAATTCAGCTACTGTCTGGAGGAGATTTCTAGCGGCCAGCTGCTCTGATCGGTAGTTTTCCGCGGTTTCTCCGATCAACACCACGCGAATGCCGGAGCGGTACCCTACCAAACGGGCCACGGACCGCGCGCGATCTGTCCTTCCTCTTCCTTGTCCTATCCTCTCCCCTTACACACACACTTACACTAACATGCACTGCACTACCACATATTCCGGGAGACCAGTCGGGAGCTTAGTTTGTCCCGGCTGGGGCGGTGCCCCGCTGGTGGGAGAGTCCTGGTTAGGGGGAAACCCCACTAGCCGACAGTAGGTCGGTGCCGGCCAGCGGGGGAAGATCACCGCCATCTCCCGAGAAAGAACGTGCACTACACTAACGGGACCAATGACCGAAGCAGTTGACGCGCCTGGAAACACGAAAAATGAATCAATCAAAAAATCAAATGGAAATTTAATATGTCAGATTCCGATGTCTGTCATAATCTACGCGCCTCGTAGATGGTCTTGTGATTACATTGAGGTGTGGCCTCGCATTTGTGAGAAGAGAAGGTTGCAGATCTGAGTAGTTCTAATTTGGTAGCTGCATCGCTTGCGAAACTTGATAATGTAGATGCGAGGTATATATCCCGCTTATCGGGGAATGTTCTTCTAATCCAAGATGGCGCGTGTACCCTGGCGGTTGGCTGTAGAATTACTGAGAGAACTCTGTCGTGTTTGTCGCTGCGGATTACTGCGGCTTGTAGCGTGTTGCGGTGCGACTTAACTCCGGCCTAAAGCAAGTTATCTTCTCGCAGAGGCTGCTGCTGTGGTCTCCGTAATTTAGATCGTTAGGCTGAAATTATCTCCTCGTGATCAGCAGCGTAACCCGAAGAATGCCGACTCCCAGAAAAATTAACAGATGGAATAATAAGTACTGTTATCTTTTCATATTCGTGATTCTTCTGACATCAACAGTGCGAGGCAAATGCTAATGGACGAGTCTAATTTACCTAATTTATTTCCTCCTTCAATATTATATTTCATTATTTCCTGTGTTATTTAGTTAGTTTTGAAATGCCTCTCTTTGCAAGTGTAAATTAAAGTTTGATGAGACGTACACATCGTGATGCAACTCCGCCGAAACGTACATGTCGGATGCAATGCTGATTCATGTCACTTTTTGCTCCAGCAAAAAAGTGAATGAGGAAGGAATGACTAGAAAAGAAAAACAGAGAACATGTGCGAAGACAGATCACTTACCAACTTCTGCGTGTTTCGCCCGCCATATTGAGCATGAGGAAGTACCGCGGAATATTCTCGCATGCTATTACGGATGTGCATAGTACGTTTCTGTTATTTTGAGTAGATCACATGCGCAGCACGTGTGTTTATATTTATGCGTCCCTGAGCGTATGACACATTGCGCATGGTATTGTGTCGCAACCTTAGCTCTTGACACTGAAGTGTTTGGCCTTTGTGGGAACTAACACAATTTTTCGTTTCGTAACGTAGCACACAAACTGAAATAATATATATATATATATATATATATATATATATATATATATATATATATATATATATATAACTTATTATCAAAATCACATCTATTCTTCGTGACAATAAACATATATCTCCGAAAGTTGGTTCCATGAAGTAGTAAATTTTTCCCTTAGTTGTTAGGTAGGTTGGACATGTTGACTTTCAGAAATAAATTTAGATTCAATTCATATAAATAATCCTATATTAATGTTATAAAAAACAGGTCTGTGTAATTCGTTATTTGAGAGTCAGAAATCTTAAACAGTAAAATTAACATCCATATCAGTACGATCTCAGTAAACGTGCCATTTAACGCCGCCAATATATGTTTATGGAATTGAATTAACGACTATATTCAAATTTCGGTCTGAGTTATCAAATGGATGTGTACAATCAATTGATTTCTTAACAAAAGTGAACAAAAATATTTTCACTTTGACGTTCACATTTTTATTGCCTTTAATTATTCTCGCAGTATAATTGGTTAGGTTTTGCAAAGATAGTTCTGTAAGGTCACGTTTTAGCAAATGTATTTGTTGTTTACTCCACTTTAGTCTTGCGTAATTGTTTTATTGAAGAGTTTTTAATGGATTAAAAATCCCAATTTCAATCTCATTTAATACTCGATTATCTGCAGAAATTTTTTTATGTAGAAAACATCCAAAAGGTGCTCTAAAACGTTAAGAAATAGGTGGGGTGGTGTAACATTTAACAGCCGCAACCCAATTTGAAGCCCTCGTTTTCGTTATATTTTAAATATATTGACTTGGGAGATGGACAAAATTCCATCTTCTCCGAAACAATCTCCACCCGGCCCTGCAGCCGACGAATGGAGGCGGAGGCGCCTCGTGCGGCGCTGCAGCGAGCGGAGGCGCTGGGAATAAGCAACACTCGACGCGCGGCGGCGCGGCTATTTCGGGCGGCTCGTTTCCGCGCCCTTCCGCACGCCCGCGCTTCCCGACTGCGCCTCCGCCCGCCCGCCCACCACCCCGCCCATCCACCGCCCGCCCGCCCGCCCGCCCGCCCGCCCATCCACCACCCGCCCACCACCCCGCCCATCCACCGCCCGCCCGCCCATCCACCCCGCAACTCGCTCACCCGCCCCGCAAGTCGCATGGTCCCGCACGCCCGCCCCGCTCAGCCCAGCACCGCCCCGCCCCGCCCCGCCCCGCCCCGCCCGCCCCGCCCCGCCCCGCCCCGCCCGTCCGCCCCGCCCGCCCCGCCCCGCCCCGCCCGCCCGGCACGGCCCGCCCCGTCCGGCCCGCCAGCCCCGCCCCGCCCGGCACTCCCACCCGCCACGCAACCCGCCCGGCACTCCCACCCCCCACGCAACCCGCCCCACCCAGTCCGCCCCAGTGGAAACCACAAAACAGGGCCTCGTCTTTCGCGTAATGCAGGATGCAATAAATTGCTAATATTATTGTAGAGGCGACGTCTGTATTTCCGGCTTGGCCCTGCCCGCGGCGTGCCCACGAGAACTGGATCGTGAGATCCTTTGCTATTGCTCAGTTCCATGGTTCGAAATTTCATTGTCGCGGCCAGACAGGGAGTAGTAGTGTAAATGAGTAACTGGGAATCCGCTGCCGAAAATAAGTGATGATATAGATTCGATGCGATTTCGGTATGTACTTTCTTGATTAACGTCTGAACTATTCTTGGAGTGTTGTTGCTGTTGTTGATGTTGAATGTTTTCTGGGAGTCTTTGACCAATTCAAAATTCTGTTTGCCGTTCATCCACTTTCTGTTTCTTTGTGATGGTCAATTTTTTCTGCCAATTCTGAATTTGAATAACGCATAAGGCATTTTTCGCCGTTTGACGTGTCTACTAAGTGAATTCTTTCTTGTTAGATAATTAAATTCTTGTTAAGTTGACTGTCTTCAGTACTTCTGCATAGTGATTGTGTTTTCTTTCAAGATGCGATGATCCTTCCGAATCTGTCAGAATGAAATTCGTTTATCTGAGAAGATAAGCAAGAAATATGTGTTGCGAGAAAAAAATGGATTAAAGCCCTTGCGAAATCAGAAATTGAATTCACATGAAAGAATGATTTGTAGGCGTATCACTATCGATTAAGGTTTCATAACAATAATAAAACGAGATACGCAACGCATAGGTTATGAATGGTAAAATGTGAACCGGGCGATTAGATAAAAGATAATACGAAAAAATAACATTGTTTTCTGCGCCGTGGATCCTCAGTGGGATTGCCAACAATGTTCATGTAAAAGGGAGAACACTCGATAAGCAACAGCAACAAAGAAATTAACTCATTTCTTTTATAAATATTTAATTTAGACTATCATCAACTCTTTTTCTTTCTTCTCTCTATTTGCGATTCAGGTGAAAACATTCGTTCACAAAATGCAGATGAAGATGGTTTCAGCATCTCTTTTTTAATTTTAGCCATTAGACAGCAACACTACCATGAATGCGTGTGGCATATGTGGGTGTGTGTGCCAGCGTTCAGAAAAAAAATATATAAAAGTAAAGGATAATACGTAGCAGATGTTAGAACAACAAATGTTAAAGAAGTCCTAAAAGGAAGACAATTAAAAATACAAGAGGAGGACGAGAGGACAATGAACGTAAATGGCGGACGGCCGGCAACCCTAGTCCTCAGCGGGTGTTGGTCCGTCCCATTGGAACGGTCACCGACTTGGGCAGCAGCGCCTGCCAGTTCGTGCAGACGTTGTCCGCCGCCGCCGCCGCGGGCAGGCCTGCGCCCACAGCGCACGAGGCGAGGGCGCGCGTTGTGTTGCCGCGCCGCGCCGACATCCGCCGCAGATAGCAGCGCGGGCGATAAAGCGGCCTCGCGGCACGGAAATGCGACGCCGCCGCGCCGCCGTTTCAAAACACCACGAGGCGGCGCGCGAAACTGGGTTTGTGATGATGAGTAATAGTCACACTCAGCTCGTTCCCAAATCGCCTTCCGTCAATAGAACCCCGCCGTCAGTGTTTGGGGGAATGTTCGTGAATCAATTGGCGATGACCTATTAAATATTTCTCGATACTCTTGAGTCTGTGAAATATATGAGCATTGCCATTCGAGGAGGCGTTAAATTCCTATATCACATTTATTTTAGATGTTGATTTGGGATGCGAATGTAAAGATAATCCATGTTAGATTTTTTTCAGTTTCCGAAAGATTTTGACCCCTCAAGCCTCCTGCATGTTGTTTGTTTTATTATGATGTCAGTATCCAAGCCTCATGGCTATACGTGGAATGGTTGATATTTTTGTAGGTAGGTGATAATTCGAATGACAGAATAATGGTGGAGTGGCAAGTGGAGAAAACGGAATATTACGAAATTTCGCCGGGAACGCCCTCTGCCCACCGCAAATTTTCGGTGGATCGACATGGAATTGAAGCCCGGATCCTACGAGTGGAAACCGAGGACACGGTGCATGAAGCCACTGGTCGCTTAGGTTTCATCCAATAGAGGCATCACGCAGACGTGCTGTCGCTTGACGCCACTGCTTCGGTCAGTCCACTGGCGTCACTCTTCATTGTAATGCCCAGAACGAATTCTTTGTGAACTAGTCTCGTGTCCAAAAGCACGTGAGAGTCCATGTCGCTCTAGGAAGGTCGGAAATAAATGTTGCGTTGCAGTTTGCGGTCACACGGTCAAGTTATCGAGGTTTGTAACTGCTGTTTCCTGCTGTGTTGATCAGCCATATGAGCTATTTGAAGCGAAATGAGTTCCTTTTAAGATCTAATCACTGTTAGTGAACTGCGTTATTTCCTTATGACGCCAGCCTTACGTTTTGACCTCAAACTAGCACAATGGAAGCTGAGCTCAACGAGAAATTCAAGTAGATTTGGAGATGATTTCAACTTATTCTAACATTCTTCGCGTAACTACAGTCCCTATTCTACTTTCTTTGAAACCGTACTTTTCTTCCCAACTTATCAATGAAAATCATTACAGTGTTGGTGAATTATTGTTATTGTTATTATCTTAAAGTGATAATTAACTTTTTGAAATAAATTCTTTTCGCATCTTCATAAACTTTTATCAAAAGTGTGCAGGTTTAGCAGCTTCCGTTTTTATTCGATTTTAGATTCTTACTATCTTTTGATTTCAAATCCATAAATGCTGTACATAATTCGTCAGTTCATAAGTCGTTCAGTTTTTGTTCACTATGTCAAACCTAAATGTGCTTAAAAGTCTTCAACGGGTCCGTTTGTTGATTTGAAGAAAGAAAAAAAATTGGCAGTGGACCAATTTTCGGAGGCAAGCTATTCATTCATTTATGAAGCCCATTTTACTATCGAAAGCTTTACTATGTTATGCTTTTGATCAGGCCTTCATTTACTGTTTTCCGTTAAAATAAATATTGGATTTATTTATTTATTTGTTTATTTGGGTTGCGCGAGTTAAAAGAAGTACGCCTGCGAAAGACTGGCAACATTTTCATGGAAATGTCTATGTGTTTGCACTGAACCTGCATTCCAAATTGAATATGTTAAGACTACTTTGTGAATTCATTGTATTTCATTATATTTCGTTATTGATTTCATATGCAAATATGTGTTAACATATTATGGTAAACGTTTTTAATAGTGAAAAAAAAAAAATGTACATCGTCCTCACAATAACTTCACTGAGCCAATCAAAACGAAGTTCATATTTTCTAGAATGAACCAAAATGGTTCATTTAACTGATGTAAGGAAGAAGGGTTCCTGACTCCTCAGGCCCTTAATGAGAATAGCGCCTCGTTGAATCTGAAATGGGAAACAATAGCTGCACAGCCACCACTGCATTGTGCACAACGCCGTTCGCAGTTGGCGGTGGCCGCGCCGGCGCGTGGGCGTGGCCAAGGCTAATGGGCTGCCTGCGACGCTGGATGTGCGGCGGCCCCTTTTTGTCGTCGTTACCTGAGGCAACAAGGAAGCGAGGGCGCCCGCCCCGCCCCGCCCCTGCCCTCGCGTGTCAATATTTGACGACGCTTTTAATGAATATGAAATTAGAAGAGACGGCGTCGTTTAGAAGCGGGCACCCAAGGCAACAGCTGTTTGACTGCTGCACGGCGCACGGGCGGTCGTCGTTGCGGCTTCAAGGCCCCTTCGCCCGCGTTCTTTCTCTGGGCTCCAGTGCTCGCTGCGTGGGGGATGATTAACATACAGCGAGAGGAGGGGCTCCCCGGACACAGAAATGGACTGACTGTGTGGGTTCGGCTCGCATTTACCTGTGGACAACCGCGCTGAGTACGGACATTGAGGATAGTTTTGTTTATAAACTACCAAAGATTTAAGTATTACGAGATTAGTTTCATGCTTATAATTTGAAAAAAATAAGAGGATAGTATTCTCTTTTTAAACATATCGTGTCTACCGATCTATTTCTCCAAAAATGTAATTGTTATGATCGGTGTCATTATCAAGACTTACGTTTCTTTTTCGGTAGAAATTTCGAACGAGCAATACGTTAATTTATTTAAATGGCAAACTTTTGTTCCCAGAATATATATAACATACGCCTATGATACGTTACTGTGAAGCTTTGAATGCAGAATAAACATACGTACGTTCACTACATGTTTTGTAGTAAGTATCAGATCGTATTAAAGTTATTTGAAGTATCCACTGCACCGAAGCTTCTTTTTCTGTGGACAAACTGGAAACTAAGTGAACACAACTCCCTGACATATTGATTTTCGTACCGTTCACGTGTTTTGCATATTAAATTTCGTTTATAGTTGTACATAACATACTGAATCATCATAAATATAAAAATCATAAGAGTATTTTTTATTATATTATCATTTCAACGTTTTATTTATTCTTGTGAGCGATAGTGCATGGGCTTGATAATGATAAAATAATTTTCACGTTTCGTAGGGCTATAGAGGTTTCACGCTAATAAAAAAATAATAAACCACTGTAAGATAATTACAAAGAGATTTTCCAGGTTAAAATAAGTGCCAGTTCATAAGAAGTTGAATGTTTAACTGGTTTCAAATAAACTACTATAACATTATCACAGTAACACAGAACCCTTGGAGTCCATTGACTGAAGACACAAACGCATATTGGTACGGGTAGTGCACAGGTAAGTAGCGTATCATTAGTATTTATTGCTAAGATCATGAGCAAGATTTCGTTTCTCGATTCTGTTTGGACACCTTGCGTGTTTTTTCCTTCATCATATTAGAGCGGTTACCCCGTTATCATTTTAAAATAATTTTGGACTTGATTGGACTACTACGTAATGCGCTACGAAAATGCGAACAACAATCCTGAGTTGGTGAAAATGTAACTTCTCCATTGATCAAAATCAAAGCCACATGATTCGTGAAGCTCGTGGTCAGCATTTGCAGTTCATGTGAAACGGAAAACAGCAGTCGCATTGTGGCTCGGCGTGGCGTTGTCGGCGCGGTCGCAATTGTCAGTGTGGGCACCGCGTGCGGTGGGTGAATGAACGGGGCCCGCGCCGCGGCGCAGGGGCCACGAGGCTAGGCGTCCCCGGGCACGCGGGTGCTCAGGGCGGGCGGGGGCGGGGGCGGGGCGAAGGAGACCCCGTGGCGATGACCCCAGCGCGCCGCACGCCCCCACATCGCCCATCGCCCGACCGAAAAACAGACACTGCACCGCAGCGCTCAGCTGGGCTTGCTTACCCGTCATTGCATTCCCATTAAAACTAGGCAACTGATGAGGCACGGGTATTACTGTACTACTGCATTGCCGGTGGCAACTGAAGAAAGGTTCTCAGGTATGCTCACAATTGAATATTGCGCTCTCTCTTTTTTCTTGTTACAAGTTCACAGAAATCCCGTATGATAATAGGCCATTTAATTAGAATTATGCGGTGTTGGTTTTAAAGTTCATACGATTAATCAAGCGAACGCTTCTCTTCTGCGTATATCCCTTGCAATTATATGACAACACAACTCCCGTCCATCCGACTGTCAGCGAAGCTCGAGTTTCAATCGTGGGAGACCATCGCGCCTCGGGCATAATATTCCGTGCGCACGCTGCCCCCTTCCTCGTGCCGTCAACCGCACCCCGCGCGGCCACTCCTCTTGTGGATCGGCTCGCTCCTGGAGGACGTGCGCCTGCTCTGTAAACTCAAACGTTCCCTCCGCTCGGCGAGGGAAGTAGTATCTGGCCACACTCCCCTAAATGAAATCGTCTAACCGCTTGTTTCGTAATATCTTATCGTCATGATGCCCCAAAATTAGCAAATGAAGAATGGTCATTGCTTCCCGATATTTGTGTTTGATATTTCTAACGAATTGTTCTCTTCGTCTACGTTTTTCGTCCGTCAACCCGAAAGAGTCTGCCAGCTATCCTTCATATTATATTCCGTTTGTTTTTTGAACACTAGAGCAAGTTGTTTATCCCTCCTTTGCTCCTCTGCTGTGAATTGCCTTTTCTGCTCGCTCGGCGCAAGCGTTGCTTATCAAGAATCCGGAGCTTTCTCCACCCGCGCGGCGGCGCGCCGTCGGCCAACCGCGGCTAATCACTTGCACGCATCCGCTCGTGGTGCTCGTTTAGCCCGTTTGTTTATGCCGGCCCAACCCCTCCTGCCTCCGCCCCGCCCACACCCGCCCTGACGCTGTCACCCCCTCCGCACCCCACGGCTTTCTCCGCTAGGCTCGCGACCCGCCCCCCTTTCCCCGTCCCCTGCCCGCCTCACCTCTTGGTCCCGTCCTCGCCCCGCCCCGAATGAGCGTCGCGCCAGCCGGCCGTAACGTAATAGGTCGGACGGGCGGACGGACGGAAGTCGCGCAGTGTGTACGGTCGGGTCGGGGAGCGCGTCCGCCCGCTCGCGCTCGGGGGCGCCGAGGACGAGTTGAGGACGGCTGCGGGCGAGAGCCGGGGCTGCTCCCGATGGTGCCGCTGTTTGCGGAGCGCAGCTAATCAGGTCGCGCTGGCGACAGAGCCTCGGAACTCCTTGTCGATGTTTTTTAGCCTGCAGAGGACGGCGCCTAGACTCAGATAGCTTGGCGTCGAAGGGATTGAAAATTTACATGTCTGAAAATAATTCCTTTCAGTGCGTTTTTTGGTCGAATTTTAATTCTCCGTGTTGAGGATATGTTAATTCTATTGGTTTTTTAACGAATAATACGACTTTATGTAGCCGAAGAAAACAGCACTTGTGTCACATGAATTCAAATGCCTCAGATTTTCTTATAAATCTTTAAACATATGGACACTAAATGTGTAAATTATTTCTAATAATTAAAATTGGTTTTTTAAAACTAATTTTTTCAGTATAATTTACATTGTTATCCTTTTAAAATTTTTGTATTAACTACAAAGTTCGCTTTAAAGAAAAAAACCGGTTAAAAGATCCAAAATGAAAAGTCTCCGCTCGGTTCTTCAAGTCGGCTGCTTTTCATTCGAAAGGCCCAGCGCGGAGGGGCGCTTCATTTGGGAGCGAGCCCTTGGCATTGTGTGGGCGGAATCGATACTGTAGCGAGGGCGCGTGGGGCCGGGGTGCCGGTGTGGTCCGCGTGTGTTGGCCACGTCCGCTTTAAAGAGGCGCGGCGCCCTTGGCCCAGAGGTACCAGCGCCCCACCCCCGCCCCCGCCCCCGCCCCCGCCCGACGCGAAGATGAAGTGGCGTTGGAGACGCCGCCGCCGAATCGAGTGGAGTAAAGCGGTTTAAAACGACTCTTCTAGAAGAGCTGAAAAAGCGGAATCGAATGTGCTCTCAGACGGATGAGGTGAACGACTCGACAAGTAGCAAATGCATCTGCCTCTTTGTACGTTGTACCGTGTTCTCTTTTTGGGCCTGCCATCGACGCTGGTTTTCACCTGGCGTCTGTGAACTCGTGGTACTGGGGGACTGTGCTTTACATTCTAAAGGATTGGCGATCAGCCCAACGCCCGGCTCGACGATAAGGATTGGGACAGGACTGGGAAAGAAGGATCGCGCGCATTCCGTTGTCCTTTCAGTTTGTTTCATTCATTTTTCATTCAGACAATAAAAAACATTCACTACACATTAAGGGAACTAATGACCGTAGCAATAGACGTGCCCGGAAATAATCAATCTATCCCACTCTGATAGCACTACCGACTAGGTCTGCGTTGTCCAACTGACGGACCGCATGCAGCCCGCAGTGCTAGCTATGCTATTATAGCCCGTGAAAGGTTATTAGACGAATGTTTACGTCCCTTTGGTTCAAATTGGGCGGGAACATTGCGCGTGTAGCACGTGCCCTGTCGAAAACCATACCCCCTTTGATAGAAAAATAGGTTAAGTTTAGATTTAAGGATTTGTTCTTGTCATTTGAGAAATTCAAAATCATCCCAGTGTGTTTAATTGCGTTATGCATTGTAGAGCCTGATATCACGCATCCATCCCCCCTCTCGTTGGAGAGCATGAGGGTAAACTTTATATCAACAATACAGGATCACGTGTGGATCGCCCGAGCAATGAAAATGTGGCCCGCAATCGTATTAAACATTTTAGTTGTGGCCCCTTGAGACCTTGCAAGTTGGACATCCCTGGACTAGGTGTTTCCCCGGCCTAAGGAATGTTTTC
Organism: Teleogryllus oceanicus; assembly: GCA_964035755.1. Lineage (NCBI taxonomy): Eukaryota > Metazoa > Arthropoda > Insecta > Orthoptera > Gryllidae > Teleogryllus > Teleogryllus oceanicus. The sequence goes on from CAXIVR010000004.1 coordinate 30,279,633, forward strand.
TCGCAGAATACCAGTCTCGAGGTCGTGGGGTTGGCGGATCAGCTGGCCCTTCGCCCGTCTCTTAAGAGAGCAAGAACGAGATGCGGATCAGGAAGGAGGAGAACTGAGCGGAAGAAAACGCGAATAGGATTGAACAGCAGGTTTTAAAAGTTTTCGTACCAAGGGAAAGGACGTTTAAAATAACCGTTTTCTAAATGGATTGTACGCGCGATTCAATATTTGTTACCCTGGTAGCGTAACTTTTTTCAGTAATTATTTTATTCTCTTAGCTTTAGAAATACTCCTATATGTGAGTAATGATGAAACACAAATTTGATTTCGTCACACGTGTATATTTATGTAAATACTCAGGGGCGATGCCCGTTTATTCGTAAAACATTATGTGCATTTGTTCTGTGACGAACAATTCATTATTGGCATTTTTGCACTTACGTTTTTCAACTAACTTTCATTTTTTAGCGAGAAATAATTAGAAGTTAGCTTTCGATAAGAAGGGATGCTAGAATGAAGTCGAAATGCGCGCATTCACCAGACGTCGTCGGATACGGCGGAGGGAAATCCTGCGCAATCGCATTACTGATGTCGGTGCTGGGGAGGTGAGGGGGTGAGAGGGGAAGGGGCGGCGGTGGCGCCCTCCTCCGTAATTTGAATGCGGCGCAATGTCGGCGGTTTCCTGCCGCATCATTATTTCCAGACCAGAAGTACTTCGCTCGGAGTTTTGAAGGTCGACTATATTGATCACAGAGGCACCGGGTGCGCTGGAAGCAGAAACTCCATCCGAGCTGAGCGCACTCTGCCGCTCTCTTGTTCACCTCACAGTGTAAAACGTAACTTTTCGGCTAATTATTGCTTGCTGAAAATTGGGAGACGTCTTAAATTTGCGTGCTCGTTTGTTCGCCTAACGTACAAGTACAACGTGCGAAAGTAATCTACTGTATTCCAGTATTCTACATACTTTACCGTGGAAATATATTTCAGATTTAAAGTTTATTTGCATGTGCAACTGAACAATATATTATATTAATATTCCGAATGTATGTACTTACGGAACTTGTTCCCATTTTGAGATACTACTTCCAGCAATGGATTTTCGTTGATATTGGTTGTGGGAATGAAACTACATTCAGTTTTCAAAATCTTACAAGCCGTTTGAAACTATCTTTATTTAAAAAAACACATGAAAAACACATTGTGTGATTTGTAGAACGTATCCGTGTGTACTCAATGCAGATAAATTTCGAATAGAAAAAAATTGTGTGCAGTGAATATATCCAGCATTCGATAAAATTTCTTGCTTGTTTCTATATTCGAAACGTGGGTGTGGTAGTATTGTGTTGATAATTAGTCTCGTTCAATTAGAGCGGATTTTGAGGTGAAACGTAATGTGAGAATAATAATAATAATAATAATAATAATAATAATAATAATAATAATAATACATTTTATCTTTATTTTTGTGATTTTAAAACCCTTTAAAAGTATGAGACTAAATAATTATTGTATTAGAAGTGGCTTGAAACGCGTTGTATGATTGTGTTTTCTCCCGGGTCCATCGCGAGGGCCGCATGGATTCGTCTGAGAAGCGAATGACGCGCCCCTAACGGCGGGAGGCCCGCGCGCCGCGCGAGCCGAGTAGGCTGTGTGCGCGTGGAGCGCGCGCGCGCCTCAGGGCGGCCCTGCGTGCGCCTCCTTCGCCCTTTTCCCTTCGCCCTTCAAAAGGCCGTAAAGCTGCGCGCTTTAACGACTTGCAGCGGAGTTTCGGGAATTCTCGGTCCTTAGTAGCTGGAATGAGGTAACTGTTCCGAAAGTTATTTTGCTTTTAATTGCATTCTCGGCGTTCCACAATTCTTGTTCCGTCGTTCTGCACACGTCTTCTCTGCCTTTTGCCCTTCTACCTGCCCGCATGCTTGCCGGCTCCGTTTAGTCCAATTCATTAATTAGATTATTCTTTATTTCTTATCTTTTATAAATAGTGATTCGTATGATTTACTACTTTCATTTGTCTCGCGTACTTAAAACTTTATTAGAAAGTATCATTTAGAATTGTTTTTCTAAATTTCTCGTTAAAAGGAAATGTAAAGGAGGCTATAAAATACAAGCTTCTTGATTGGAGTACTCAAAACTAGATAATATGACTTACGTTGCACTACGACGTCTCTCGAACCCTTAAACACCTTTCCTTCGGGTAGGTTTAAATACTTTATTTTTCATTTTAATGTTGAAAGCCCACGTTTTAATAATTACAACGGATTAATATTTTTAGCAGTAAAGGTTGCTTCATTCTTCTATTCATTTTTCGAATAATGCATCTCCCAGCAATAAATAGCCGCAGGCACTATTAAGTTTTGTGAATCAGTTCTTTCTTATTATGCTATTTATTGAGTGAATGATTTACATCGTGGAGTCTTTGATCTTTTCAGTTGGTGGAAACGCACCAAACATAACAAAGCATGTAGAGACATGACGATGGGACAGTTTGATGTCGTCGGACGCCCCCCAGTGGACACCTCCAAAAGCAGCGAGTCGAGCGTGCTCCTGAAGGCGGGCGGCCGGTGGCGGCGTCTCGCGCGCTCGTCCTTGTCGGCCATCCGGATTTGGAAACAAAATACGGCGGCGACGCGCGGCGGCTGTTCGCATGCCCTTTTTCTGGGAAGCGACGCGGGCGGGCGGCGTGGCGTACACATTCCCAAATGTGTCCCGAGGACGGCGGTTGTTATTACACTTCCTCGGCGCCTGCGCGGCGGCTCCTTTTTCCCAAACCGCGCCCCCTCCCCTTCCTCTCTTTCATCTTCCCTCTTCCCGCCACCTCATTCCTCTCCCCACTCCCATTCTCTTCTCTTCTCTCACCCTTCCCTCCGCTTTTCTCCCTCCGCCCTTCCCTCTACTCTCCTGCCTGTATCTACTCTTACTTCGTCAAAAGCTGAATTCCACTGCAAAAATGAAGGCGGCCTGGAATATCATCATTTGCATTTCATCCGATATCAGCGAGGGAAAAGGTCATTGAATGCAGAAGTATCACTTCACTTCTAGTTCGCCTAGAACGAAAAGCAAATATATACTTTTAACGGTTTCCGATTCATTTCTGATGCTGTGTCTCAACCAGAAGTTGAAAATGAAATAGAGAAAATTAAAATCAACTGCGTTATGGTGCAAATGGTATAAGGCAGCAACTCCCGTTAATTTTCCTAATGCGAAAAAGAAACGGTTTTCGTAAGAAAACCTGTTGTAGATGGTTGGATGCACTTTTCACTTTTACAGTTGTTTTCACTTTTCAAGACTCTTAACTGTGATCATTAGACCTTCTCTTTCATCTGATCACGTACACTTTCACAATTCAATGTGTTTTACTTTCCGTGAGGATGGGCTGTGTTCGTTAGACCTTTTCTTGCATCTGATCACACACTTTCACAATATAAAAGTGACTGTTACAACTCGTTAGTTATAATAAATATTTTGTTCATTTTCATTTTGAAATCGTACCTTTTCGTTTGTGGCTACCAGTGATCACGTCCCGTCGGTCCCTGAGGAACTCTTGGATCTTCCAGTCCATCATGCCATCAGTGTACTCCACTCCTACAACGTAAAGTTTGAATTTTCCAAACTATTCTTCGTCGTGTGTCTCTACAGCTCAAATGGAGCCCCCGTCTGACATTAGCATTCTCTGCTCTGTCGGAATCTTTCTGAATAAGGGGAATGAGGAGATATGTGAGAATGGGGGAGCTCATCTCCCGGTACTAAGAATGAAGTGAGGACAAAGGGGGAAGGAAGGATCGCGCGCGGCTCGTGGCCCGTACACACCGACAGATGTCTGGAACGGTTTGAACGAAACTAGAGCAGCAGGACTCGAATACTCTCATTTACGCAGTAGCGTCTTTCGACTCAACTATCGGATAACGAAAATACATCACCATTGCAACTCGAAACTCTGACTGCTCAATAAAAAAATCTGCGATCTTAAAAATACACCCAACTTTTTTAGTGATATGGGCAAAATAAATAATTCTCTAAGATTGTTTTAACTACATGTACTCGTAATGAAGCGCATTTGGAAGTGCCGTCATTTTCAGCCCCTGATGTGATGATTTCAGAAGAATGTTTAGTGCACGAGGCTTCAGCCGCGGACCTGCCACTGCATACGCTAGCGCGTCCAGCTGTCCGACAGTGAACGTTCAGAGTCGTTCCGCTCGTCGCCGCCGCGCGTGGAGCAGCCGGGGGCGCCGCTGCCAGAAGTGCAGCGGCAGCCTCCGCCTCAGCGCCGGCAGGGGCGGGGCGAGCGGGCGACTGCGGTTGGGCGGCTGCCAGGGACGCCGCACCGCGCGAGGGATGCACAAAAACTCGCGTCGTTCGAAATAATCAAAGAGCTATTTCGGACCCTTTTCTGGAAGCGGACGACACCGTTTGAGGCCGCGCCGCAAAAACAGTGCATCGATTCGGGCAGGCGCCACTTGCAGCGCTGCGCGCGCCGAGGGGCGGAGTGGGATGTGTGTGCCGAGCGATGTTGCACTTCTTACGGGGATGATGAGGGGTGTTGTAGAAATACGGGGAACTGTTGCTGAAGGAAGGAGCAGGGATGGATGATTGATGTTGTTTTATCCCACCCTCATGCCGAGGAGATTAATCGGAAGTAAGGAGATATGTGCGTCTTCATGAACTTCGGAGAGATTAAGAGTGCTAAGCTCTATCTCGCTAGATACGGTGCGGCAAAGCGTATTACGAAGTCCCATAAATGTAGCGCAACATTGTGAATGAATGCATTTTATATAAGGTAAATAATAAAATATATAATTTAATAAGGTAAATTTCATCTATATTCGGGACTATAAGGAGTGTTGCATACTTTTTTTTCGGCAGAGTGTAAAGGTGTGTAGAGCAAATTTAACAAGATTTTCATTTTCTATTCTAAAAACGTGTTTAAAAAGTATATGGCAGTAGTGGTGTATTTTTGGACACTTTGTCGAAGGGTTGAATTCTGTGTATTGTCAACGAGTAGGATTGTGTACGAAACTGGATAAGCAAAGGAATTTTTCATAAAAGCTGTTCATTCTATTTTTTCTCCTTTTGTTTCAAAATGCATGTCTTGTTCAGAAAGGACGGGTGAAATAACATTAATTATAACATTGCATTGTGACAATTGACAACAGTACTCCATACACAAATATTGAAGTTTCAAATTCTGTGTAGTGAAGTTTGTAGTATATGAAATAGCTAGGAATGAGTCGAGTCAATTGTATAGCGCGGCAGGAAAGTCTCTACGCAGTGACACCTTGCTGATGAGAGTGCTTGCAACACAAAACACGTTGATAGCACGAGCTGCAGCTTGAAACTTGAAATGACGTACTCACCACTATCGTAATAGATGCTGTAAGTGCTGACTTCTTGATCTGGTTGCTGCCAACATAAATGCAACACTTATGATTCGACTCGGTGCGGAGAGACTTTCTTGGCCTCCTGCAATACCTGTCGAGTCAGCTGAGCATCGCTTCCCACACTTTTGTTTTATTCTATTGATAACATTCATTTTTTGGTTAAAATTTTCGACTTTTTTCTCGTAGGTTTCTGAGAATGCGTGTCTGAACTTAAGACTTATTAACGTTTGTCTTTATTAACATTTATGTATTTTGGCGACTCTCCAAATAACTCCTTCATGTTGGCCGTATTTTCCCCAATAGCCAAAGTCACTTATATCGATTACCACTCTTCACGAACATGGCAGGTCTGCCTCTCCGCAATTGGTTCAAAACAACCAGACCTCGTGTTCCTCCACTGCCCTCCTTCGACTTCCGTTCTTTCCCCTTTCTCCTATCGCTTTCATTCTCCCTTTTCTTCCATCATTCCCGATTCTCCATAATTTTCCTTCCTCCTCCTCCCTGCCTTCACTGCGAGCGCCCTTTCTGGCTGTTTACCCACGCTTTTCGGCCTAATTGGATCGATTGGATGGAGTTGACGTCTCCGAGGAATTTCCATTCGCCCACTTCCCGAGTCGCCGAGTTGGCGCGCGGGCGGAGCCGCCACTTTTTCCGGTCGCGTGCTTCGCGGACGCCTCGGGGGCTGCGGAGGCCGTTTCGCTGGCGGCTAGCGGCGCGGAAAATTTTAATTTTCCCCACGCGTAATTCCGTTCGCAGCGCGGCCCGGCCCCGGGCGGATCGTCCGCGCCCAAGGCCTCGCCCGGGCGCCGCCCACCGCTCGAAGCGAAGCGCCCGCTCGCGATTTGTCGCCCACGAACGCCCGCCCGCCCGCCCGCCCGCCCGCCCGCCCGTCCGCCCGCCCGCCCGCCCGCCCGCCCGCTCCCGCCCGCCCGCTCCCGCCCGCTCCCGCCCGCCCGCCCGCCCGCCCGCCCGCCCGCCCGCCCGTTCCCGCCCGTTCCCGCCCGCCCGCCCGTTCCCGCCCGCCCGCCCACTCCCGCCCGCCCACGCCCGCCCGCGACACTTTGCTGCACGCGAGAGGCGCTTCCTCGGGCTGCGGCGGGCCGCGCCAGGGGGCTGGGTGCTCTTCGGCCGCGTTCTTACTTCTGTAGCTGGGGGGGGGGGCGCAGCTGCCTTCTGCAATGCCCTTCTGCTACTTCTCCTAAGCTACTACTGCTAGTATTAATAATATAATGATGGACACATCACGATCACTTTCCTTGCGAATCGAACCCACAGCTTTCTGTGGTTGGACTCTTTTATTATCAATTCCTACGTGTATAAAGTGTACATTTATTTTATAACCTGTTCTGTACCATAATATATCATACAAGTAATTCCCTACCTTGATCCATTTTGGCATCTATTTCATTACAACTGTTTTATTCGTTCCTCTCTCGCCTCCAGGAAGTTATTGGTCCAATCTTCAATTTAGTTTGTCCCGCCCATGTGCATCTTAAGCGTTTATCGTCGCTTTCCAAATCATACTTCCTGCGTTTCTATTTTAGTGATTCAGAATAGTAAGTTTTAAGATACCTCGTGTCAGCCGCTTTTCTCCAACTGGTGTCGCCTGCAACCCGCAACACAGGTGTGCATAACGGAACCGGATTCTTTTATTTGAAGGAAATAACACGTTTTCGTATAAAACTTAACTTCGATAGTTAATAAATATCGTTCTGTCAGAAGTATACCAAAGAGAGAGTGCAGAAGTAATCCGCCGGGATAAATAACTACAAAATAATACAAGAACATACTGTTCGTTTTTTTGCTTCAGTTCCATTGAACTGAAACTTCAACTAAGACTGATTGCGGTCATTAGGCACTTTCTTGCATTCAACCTCTCTTGCGATCGTTTAATATAACTCACTTCAGTCATCGATAGTTTCTTATGATAGCTTATGCAATTTCAAGTGAAAACTCAGGACCAGATGCTACAGAAACTGGGACAGTACGTCAGGGGGAAATAATATTATTGCGTGAAAATCTTCCCCCCCCCCCAAACAATTGTAGTTAATAACCTCTGACTCAGAAGAAACTTCAGAATACGACACATGTTCGTAAAGACTTTTTTGCGTAGAATGATCGATACTGTGTGACCTGTCAACATATTGATATTTCCCGGCCGCGTTTATTGTACATGAATGCGCACGTTAGAACCGAAATCGGGAACGCTATCAAATCACTTGAATTTCACTTTCTGAACAAGTTTACGTATTCGTGTGTCAAAAGTATTACCTGCAAAGATGCTTTTTTTTGAATGGAACAAAAATAAATAATTATCTTTTCATGTAGAAAATACTATTTTGTTAAATGTCAATACACATCTCGAAAAGTTAAAATATTTTAAAGTAGTCTCGTTCTCTTGTGCTTGTACGTCTAGTAGATATGGAATTAAAATGTTTAATGATGGAACTATCTACCTCTAAATGTTATAGAAAACGACCTCTGAATTTTAATTTCTTTGGACATTAAACTCAGTTCTCTCGTTGAGTAAAATGACATTCGAGCAATATTAATTGAATTATATCTTTTCAGGTTTCACAGGTTTCTGAATTTCTAGTTTTTGTTGCAACTTAAATGGTTGTTGGGGGGTTAGTTACAATACTATATAACAATTCAATCTGCACATTTTTAGAAATACCTTCTAATAATAATTTAAAAATATTTTCATTATTTTTTTGGCTTTCAAAGCGAAAACCATTCGCATTGTTCATGTCAAAATCTTTTTAGAACGATCAGAAAGTGTGAATAGGGTATTCAAAACAAAGTTAATGTTTTCTTCTTTGGACTGAACAAACATGAACAACGTTGTCATCATCTCTACTGTTATTATAGTGGTTTGTGCAATGACTGCTATGGAGCATTACAGAGATATTCGCGTGGTCGCGTGAGCGTTCTTCGCCATTGTGCCAAGAGGAGTCCCCCGCCAGCTGAGGACGGGTCCCGGGCCGCCCCAGGTGGCGAGGGCGGCCGCTGCTCCTCCGTGGAGGCGACCGCCCCACACCCTCCCCTTCGCCACACTCCCACTGTCTTTGCAGCGACTTTGACCCGGAGGTCCCGACGGTGGTTCCCTAGATCGAATTCAGCTCTGTCTGGAGGAGAATTTCTAGATCGCTAGTTTACCTTGGTTACTCCGATCAATACCAGAGCCGTACCCTAAAAAATCGAATATATTTCCTCCTCCTCCTCCTCCTCCTCCTTGTCCTCTGCTCTCCTTTTACACACGTGCACTACACAACTACACAATTTTAGGAGTTCCCTTGCGAATTTAAAGCTTGTTCCGGCTGGGGCTGGAACGTGCCGTATCTCATCATTCACCGGGAACACCGCCATCTCAGGGCATAAGAAGCATTCACTACTCTAACGGGATCAGCGACCGTAGCAGTCGACGAGTTCAGACGCATCATTCAAGGCACCCCATCTCCACTGCCGCTACCTATCCGCCCAGTCACCGCCTGTGCCGCGTGGGAGGGCAAGCGCGCGCGGGGCCAGGTGGTCGGGCGGGGGCGGGCGCTGAGCCGCCGGCGCCAGCTGTTCGCCGACCGACGGGTCGGTCGCGCCAGACGCCGGCCTGGATCATTGCAGCCTATCTCGGCCGCCGCCGTTTGCCGACCCTCCGGCGCGCGGCGGTCGGGCGGTGGCGTGCTGGGGCCGCAGCCGGGTCACGCGTCGCAGCCGCGCACGCCAATCCTCGTTGTCCAGCGTCCTCAAACCCATTTCAAGTCATATGTAGGATACGATTGGGCTTCTATACATTCTCACTTGCTTGATCAGATGTGTCTTTGCTCTTGACTCGTCCAGTTTGCTCCGCTTTCATAATCTTTTAGGTTCTTCTGTGTTCACTTAATCATGAACAAAATTCACCATTGTTACTTTCTTTTGAACAGGAAAACTTTCTTACACCTTTCCTCTTAGGGATGCATTTACTGGAATTTAAAAAAATAGGTTGTCATTTTTTGCATTTGTTTAAAATATGTATTTGATAAATCGGGTCAATTAGCGTTTAAATTCTCATCAAATCCCTTTTATGACTCTTTACATAACACTTGTAATGTCACATTAAACCTGCGATGTTAATTTTATTGAGTTCCATCAGATCTCTTCTTTCTATGTCACTCCTCTCTACTACATCCAAATGCGATCGATTCCCATCCCCCAAAGTGCGCCGTTTCAGCCGCATGTCACCCCGACGTTACTTTATTTACGATTCCCCATAAAATCGCAAAATTTCGCTTGTTCCCATCAGCTGAAACTCGGGGCCGCTGTCGCATCGAAGTTCCCACAATCGCCCTCCCTCTCCCAGCGATACGATGGTAGCTCGAACAGCCCGCGCCGCTATCACTTCATCCCGTTTCGATCCGACCTACATTCTCCACAGCGGCCCCTATCTCCATCTGCTCCGCTCCGCTTAGATCCCCGACCTTCTATCCCCGCGCGGCCGTGCTAGTGAATCCCCACTGACCGCTCGTGCAGCTCCACACTGCACCTTCCCTCCCTTCGATGCCGCCCCTACCGCCCCTACCGCCCCGCCCCGCCCCGCCTCGCCTCTCCCTGCCCCCCCCCCCCCCCCCCCCCCCACCACCCCCTCTGTGCGGCGCTGGCCCATCAGCGCAACTGCCTCGCGACCGCGCCGCTGTGGCCATCGCTGGTCGTCGGCGCCAAACCGACCCGCTCCACCACCTCGCAATTTATGGCCCCGTTAATGCTCGCGGAGCGCTGTCGACTCGTGGGCGGCGGCACTCTCAACGCCAGCATGTGAGCGGCCACCGCCGCCCCGCAACGTCCTTCCCCACTGGAGGTATCGAGGACGTGCTCCTCGCGTGTTAGCAGTACTGCGTTGCTCGACGCAGCTGCTTCCGCCTTGCGCCCCCTTGGGACTGACCCACGCCCACCAAGTGGAATAACAATTGAAAGATCAGCTCGATTCAATATTTTAAGAAACGCATTTGAGGAAATAAAATATTATGAAAAACGAAATCATGTTGCAACCTTCTGCTGTCAGCTAAATATATTATTGAGTTATGTCGTGTTTATTACAGCTCCCCACTTCAGCAATTCTATCGTATCTATTCGCAATCCTTTCGCAATCGTTTCTTCTTGATCAGCGCTACATCTGTTCCCAGTCACCCAACAATAGTCAGGTTTTTAATTGTTTCCTTTGTGGTTACTTGGTACTGTTCTTTCAGGACATGCAAAGCTGCTAGAAGATCAATTTTTTGGATTCCAGCATTATAAAGGACTTTTCCTGTAGCAAGAAATCGTTCATAATTGGGCATTTTACGGCACAAATGATGTATTAGATTTTACTGCACGTATGATTGCGTCATCATACATTCAGTCAATCGCAGCGAGAGAATCGGGAGAGGTAGAGGTAAACGCAGCAGCCGACCACCGCTTTCTCGCACCGATGTCAACAATGCCATCTTGAATTTGCTTTCCAGAGGGCTTTGGATGTCAAATACCCGAGACGTCACAAGAAAGTTTTTTGCAAAATTAATTTTAATTCTCTTATAAATTTATAATGTTGTTATACAAAAAATAGCGTACCCAACTCGTTTATAATGTTGCTTTATTGCATTCGTACAAATTTGGAAACCCTCTCCTAACGTCGCTCGTTTTCAAAACATGCACTCATGCAATAAAGCTTTACATTATATGCTAATTGCATAAATTACTATTTTAGCACTAGTGGTAAAAGCAAGACGATGCTCAAATGTTCATATAAAACTGTGAATATCACAAAGGAAACAAACTGCATTCATCTAATCGCATTAGCTATTGCTGATCTTAATGTAACAAAGTGATTTGTATGAAAGTCAGTAGGGCTGTCTAAAAATAGTGTATGACACACATGGTAAAATTGATTTTACCACTCGTATCTTAATAATTATTATTTTTAAACATTGTCTAATTTTTTTCTGTGTGTGCTTTTTGAAATTGTGCACCTTACAGCGGGAGAGAAATTTATTGCAAAGTTATTAAAGCGGCAAGCTCAACGAGAATCTGAAGTAGCATCATCATGACGAATCGCGAATGATAGCTGGTGCTTTCTTCGGAAATGTGTTTGAATATGTTCTCTTCCGCTCTACTTTCGTGAGTGGTCAACTGTCTGATTTATTTCTTAATTCCTTAATCCATAATTGAAAGGTGTTGTTTTCGGTTTCTCTTTTTGATGGCGAAGCTTCGAGAATAGCCAATTCATTACTAGATATGTAATATTTGTAGTACCTTCTGTACAATAAACCACAAGATTGTGCTCATAGCAGGCCATGATAAAATAAAACCCAGCTTCGTGGGAAACGTACACTTCTATCATTCGATCCTGTCTTTCACTTTTAACATTAATTGGTGTTGAATAGAAGATTACTCATTGCAAGTAGGTTTGACTACTGAAATATATATATGAGTTATATAACACGCATTTTGAAGTCCAAATAGGAATTGTATTGCTTGTTGTCGTATAATATAGGTTATGGATGAAATTTGAAATTGAGCACGTTTCGTCACGTAACTGAATTTCGGAAGAAAAGGTAGTCTTCAATTCGTACATTTGATTTAATAACATCCTACCCTTTAGTGCCGTTTTTGATGGAAGATTTCTATTCTACACTGTGATTGTATTGATCTTGACCTCTATAATATAGGTTATTTGTGACAAAATGACTATTGATTGTCCTCTCGGGACCATTATTTTTGATAATTGTTTATCGTCGACCTGTAATTTGCCCCATGTAATAGGTAAATTGTTCGCAGCTATTACGGGTCTGTGACAGTATTTTGGTTATGACCCTGTTGTGAAAGTGATATTTGTGTAATATAAGTAACCGCTTTTGGCGCTTCACTTAATATAGATTGCATGTACCAAAGATGCAGCATTTTGTGAAATGAAACAGCAAGCAGATAACTGAATTGGAAAATAATTCGGAATGTTCATAAAAAAATCTTACGTAAGTACGATTTCACAGATTAAAACATTTCCTCATAAATCAGAGATTTGGTTTCTTGTTCTGCTGGAACAGTTTCTTCGACCTCCCGCTGACCGTGATACTCTATGATTTGATGTGAGATTTCGTTTTCAACACAAAGCTCTTCTCCCTCTTTTTTGCCGTAAAATTGTTGTTTAGGAAATGGAATGAAAGCAACAATGCGCTTTAAGATTGTAGATTAATATTTTGCGCCTATGTTTCACTATGCTCGTCTGTTTCATAGAGGAGAAGGTTGGTTCCAAATTTGGTGGTGTAAGTGTTTCTTGATTGCTCTGAATTGTTTTGCCATCTGCTCAAAGTTATGGAAACGATTCTGCGTTTTTATGACACGTGTGTAATACTCTTGGTTCGGTCTTTGTAGTGTGCGATTCCATTAAACGATCTTGATCAATGATGGATATAGAAGTCCAATGAAAGGTGAGCTTTTTTTTTCAATATCACGCAACTAACGCTCGGACATGCACCATCTCTCCCACGGGTCAAGGACGGGCGAGTCGTAAGTAACTAAGCGTTGAAATCTCCATGCCTCGAAGGTGCGCAGCACGTAGCACCGCTGATATTTGCGCCTGTGTAGGTGACGCTTTATGCAGAGACCCTTTTTTAACTAAAGGGTCATTTTATCTTTGGTGAAATACTAGCGACTCGTATTTATATATAAATAACGTATAAAGACAAACGAACTGTAGTAGACTGAGTCTACACTGACTGCAATTGCCTCTGGCTCATCGTCGATCGGTTCACCTTGACTTACAACTCTTTGAGTGCTTTTGGTGCGAGAGTCACTAGTCACGCGAACGATTTGTCAGCGCCCTAATAATAGTTTCTTGCGAGACAACTTCACGAAACCAAACCTAAAATTGAATAGAAAAAGTAATCCAAGAACGCCACTTTTAACTGAAAGTAACAATAGAATTCGTTTGCAGGTCATTAAAACTTATGCACCGGGCCGCATTGTAATTAAAATAAATATTTGTTCGAAGCTGGTAAAAATGAAGCTTGGGGTCGCATGCGGCCCTCGGACCGCGGATTGAAGATATCTGCTGTAGTGAGTCCATCTGCCCCAGAGGTTTCTCCACTCCGCGAAGTGTGTGATACGCCGCCGACTGCTGAGAACCGGGAAAAGCGGGAGAAGCGCCGGTTCGGCGTTGCCCGCTGCAAGTGGTTTTCTCTGTGTACAACGCGTGCGTGCATGTGCGTGTGCGAGCCGGAAGGGACTCCGGACGGGGTCGGCCGAACCGCCACCACCTGCGCGGGCCTCGCGGGCGGGCGCCGAGCAGGTGGGTTCCCGGGGGCGCGGGGCGGGCGGAAGTGCGGCGAGTGCGCAGGGCGGTGGGCGGCGAGACGCCGGTTTGCGTCGTGAGTCATCGCGGCGCCACGACGCCCCCCCTCCCCCCTCCCCAACGAACCTGCGCTGGCCACACTACACGCTCTGCGCGGAGAAATTGTTGGAAGCAACTGACCTCGCCTCCAGACCCGACGGAAACGTAAAGGGCAAATGATAGGATCCTATAGTTGGCTTTTTTTCTTTACAGAGTTTCGTACTTGAGAATTCGGACTTAAATGTCTGTACCCAGAGGTGAAGGACTCTTGTGTTACGTTTGCGTAATTTTGTAGGAGAGTAGTGAAAGATACAGTATTGCTTGTTAATATTGCTTTCGATACACAGTTCGTTATATGCTGCACAACGTTCCTGGATCGAGAGGATTCTGTTTAGGAGGAAATGTGGAAAGAGTCGAGTGACGCTTCACGATCTCTTATGGAGGGAATTTGGAGGGGAAATATGAAAATCGAAATAAGATCAGATGAAAATGAAGATATTACAAATCAAGTCACGATTTAGTTAATTAGTACATAAGTAAATCTGAATCACTAAAATTTGATAAAAAGTAAAAAATCTTTGCAGATTTGCTTTCACCAATTTACACAAGTATTTATTATTTGATTTGTAATACCTATGTTTGAATATCAATAAGTAATCCTCGATAAAAACACTAAATAGTTGTCGTAGCCTTCGAGTTGCTCTGGTCGTGTGCCTGGGTGTCTCCTTGGCTATCGGAAGCCGGAGAATCGCGTTCCGCGGCCGCGCTCGGCTGAGCCGCAGGCGACTCGCTTCGGTTGGAACGGAATCCACTCTGCATTCTGCTCAGCACTCGGGCCGGCCGCTGCTGCATGCCGGATGCAGCTCATTGCACTGATAAGGGGCCGTGAAAGATTGCCGTATTATCGATACTTACCACTTCCGCTGTGTACGTTATATTAGGCATAGCTGAACATCTGGTATTAAGATTCTTAAGCGCTTGCTTCAAGTGTCCTCAATGGACTAGAACGATCTACTCAGGAAATGATACCGCAATAAAACGTACTCGTAAGTCGAGAAATGTGTTCTTTATTCGCTCAAAATTTAATGAACGAGGAGTTGGGAAGTAATATGTATGGAAAACTGAATGGGGAACGAGGAAGTTCTTTTATGATAGGTTTTACATTTCTAGAAATATTTAAAAGTATTTATTTTCAAAATTTGGTCTGGTTGAAAGATCCCGAGGATTTTGTACATAGTAAGTCTCGGAACCTGACGTATTCGTCCTAAAATTTTATTTGTATCTTAATACAATTTTGTGAACCAAGTAGTTCTCATTAAAGAAGTGATCTTTTCATCTTCAGCCGAGGTTTGTGTGTCCTCGAACATCAAAGTTCTTCCAAGTTTTTGTTTGCTTCAAGAGATCACAATAAATGATCACATTGGGTGACAGAAACCGCTCCAAAAATTTCATTGTCTAATAAAGAAGTAGAAATTGAAATATTATTGGTTAATTGGTTTAAGGGATAAAACTCATGTTGTTCAAACTCGAAAGGTATTTGATGACGTTATATATGCATTAACAAATGCATATTAAACTACCGCACTGTATTCTTTATGATTGGTTCCATGCGAGAAATGAAAGTTGGCTTTAATTTCGAAACTATAGTACATATATATATATATATATATATATATATATATATATATATATATAAACAAGCTATAGTACAACAATATATATGTTGCACTCTTATTTGCAGCGACTTAAATCAGGGTTCCCTGAACTCTTAGACGCACACACTTCGCATTGGCCTCCATCGAATGTGCCGATTTGTTGCCTTTTGCCAGACAGGAATCGATATTCGTGTCAGGGTACGCCTTTACACCGTTGTCTCGACTACAGCAAAGTCCGCCACAAAAACCTGGTTGCCTTCCTTGCCGCCGGCTAGCGCGGAGCCGAGCTGGGAAAGAATGAAAGCGCCCACCCGGAGACCCCTCGGCCAGCCCGCGCGGCGCGCAGGAGAGGAGTGGAGTGGAGTGGAGTGGAGTGGAGTGGGGAGGGAGTGGAGTGGAGTGGAGTGGAGTGGAGTGGAGTGGAGTGGGCAGGCGGACGGACGCATTCCGCTGTGCAGCTGCCCGCGCCAGCCCCTTTCTGTGGCCGCCCCGTCCTTTCATCCCGCCCTCCTCCTTCCGTCTGTTTTGTTCGAGGCTTCTCTTTTTGTGCCACTGTTTAATCTCAAGGCTCTGAGTCGGTGGAGGCGAAGGTTTCGTCTAGGGAATACTCTTCATTAATAATAATTAAGTCTTCTGGGATTGGGTTTTTTATTGGAGTTCCTGCACGTTTCTGGATGATTTCCTCTCCGTCGCCTTTATTTGCGGAAATATGACAATTTCAAAGCAATTTTTTTATCTGGCAGTTTGGGAGGAAGTAAGTTGACAGCGCGAAGCAATTAGTTTTGTTATTGAAAGTTAGAATTGTGGTAAAAATTAGGAAGAATATTTCACATAGATGTTGAGATTACTTTTTAATAATCACCTTAATACGTAGTTAATACACATACGATTTTGGAATAATGTATACGAATAATTGGTTGGATTTTTTTTACTTTCTTGAGTACTGAGCACTTCAGCCTTTGATCAACGCTATAAAGTGTTTAGTGCTTGAATCGTTCAGACGAATTTCTTCACATTTGATATTTTTGATCGATCTGGTCGAATTCGAGACCCTGCGAATTTGTAGAGGATAGTTAGATTTGGGAGGGTATGTTATATGAAGCTTTAACATTTTCTCAAAAATTTCTCATCACCATTCCGAGCTTGACCGTCGACCTGTGCACACCTCTCTCTCTCTCGCTAGTTATCGCGGCGACCAGAGATAAGCCCCGTGCCGGGGCCGAAGCGCTACGGCTCAGTGTCAAGTGCCTTTCATAGTGACTTTCATAGTGCGATCAGTGCTTACTATTTTTTTTCTTAAATCTGTGAACGTATTGTTTGTGTTTACTTCAAGTCTGCTTTGTGAGGAAAACGTCTGATCATCGACGACTTTTCTGCAACGCTTTTCATCAACCGGCCATGGAAGAATCAAGGGATCCGTTCCCGCCGCTCCCCGAAGCTGTATCCTCAGCACTACATACTCTGAATAATTTCTATCCTAATCCACCGCAACTTTTCCATACCCACACCTCATGCAGCCGTTAGCAGCGAGCCAACCTGCGTATTCATCCGATGCCATGCAACAATCATCTTTCGAGAGGCAGCCTCCAGCTCATCAGATAAGTACAACAGAATCGCCTTCAGTTAAGCGCCAGCGACTGCAGTATCCAAATACCAGTGAACAGTGCCCGAGCAGCGTGCCTACTCCTGGAACTATCCCGTTATATAATATTATCACCAGCAACAGATTCACTCCACTTGATCAGGCAAATAATATTCCTCAAGATCCTTCTCCTCAAGATGCCGATATTAATACCTCTCCTCCACATATCGAAAAAATACCCCCTATTTTCATTCACGACCCCGCTCACGCGGAACTCCTCAAAATAATTAAAGATCTACTAAAACATGCAAATTTTACCACTAGAGTTAAAGGATCCTACACGGAAGTTGTTGTAAACTCCGTTGATGATTTCACCCTGCTCCGAAAAAATCTATCAACTAAAGGCCTATCCTACCATACCTACCGAGACCCAACCAAAGCTACCATCTCAGTAGTACTCAGAAACGTACCAACTTCTTATTCAGAAGAAGAAATACTTCAGGAATTAGTAGAAAAAAACTTACCTGTAATAACAGTTATAAGATTAACAAACCGAGAACGCAAACCATGGCCATTATGTGCAGTAACTCTCGCTAAAACAAACGAAGGAAATGCAATCTACAATTTAAAGGAACTTTTAATGCTGTCATCACAATAGAAGAGCGTCGCCATAGACCTGGTCCAGTTCAGTGTCGTCAATGTCAAAACTACGGACATTCTAAGAAAAACTGTGGCTTTCTACCGCGCTGTGGAAAATGTGCGGGTCAACACGCTACTATCGAGTGCGCTAATGAAGAAACAAAATGTGTAAACTGTGAAAAGCCACATCGGGCCTCCAGCCGTGAATGTCAGGTTTACCAAAATATTCTATCCAGAAAAGTTCTTCCCTCCCAGTCGCGCAACCAACCTCCAAACATGCCTCCAACAGTTCTGCCCACACAATCTTTCACTCCCCAAACCCTTTCACCGCCCCTTTCCCTCCCTCCACCTCAACACCTCAGAGAAAGACCCCAGAACTTTTCTCCTCTCGACGCACTATACCCAGACCGACCGAACCGAGACCACCGTCCTCGTATCATTCGCCCTTGTACTCAGATTTCCTCAAACCTTCAACATTCCCAACTCACTCTCACTCTCAAATAATTTCACAAATTGTTTCCCAACAAGTTGAAATATTCCTTTCGAATCTGTTAAATCAAATAATCCCCGTTCTTACCAATTCAATTCTCCAATCTCTGAAATTTTATTATCCTCAGATTTATGTCTAAAAATAACCCCCGTCATCCAATCCGCCTAATTTCGTGGAATGCAAATGGCCTACGAACCAATATTCATATACTTGCACATTTTCTCCATAGCAATAATATCGATATAGCTTGCATCCAAGAAACCCACCTGAGTCCCTCTATCAAAATTTTCATTCCTGGATATACGATGCATCGATATGATCGTCCACGAAACCATAGCAGTGGTGGTGTAGCCATTTTTACGAAACATAATATCTCTCATCATCATCTCCCGAATATGCAAACCCCACGTTTGAAAATATAAGCGTTGCAGTACAGCAAACCGGACAATCCCACCTTATTGTGACCTCAGTGTATAAGCCTCCCAATATTCCTTATAAAACAGGCGACATCGATCCATTATTTTCATCAAATCAACCAACAATTGTTGTTGGAGACTGGAACGCCAAGAATACAGTATGGGGTAGCAGACTCAATTCTCCTGCCGGCATCCTTCTTCTTGCAGATATTGAAAGATTAAATCTAACAGTGCATGCCCCTGATTCTCCCAGCTATTATCCCTACCAATCTTCAATACCAGCAGACATCCTCGACTTCGGTATCTCAAGCAACATTAGCTACAATATTATTGTGGAGCCACACATCGCTCTCCCTTCAGACCATCGACCTCTTCTTTTCTCCTTGAATACTTCATTAAAAGAAAATCGCCCAGCTCAGCCCTACTGCCTACAAAAAGTCAACTGGCCTCACTTCCAGATCCTGATTTCTCGCATTCTGCCACCACTTCCGTCACTGAAAAGCTCTCAAGAAATTGATAGAGCCATTGACTCGCTCACTCACACCATCCTCGATAGTTTAGATCTTACAGCTCCCCCAATACGTCAACGCAACCCACTACCTCCTATTTCACCAATCTTACAGAGACTATTATATCACAAAAGATACATACGTAATCACTGGCAAAAACATCGTTCCCCCTTCTTAAAATCGTACCTAAACCTACTCACTAAAATAGTAAGACATCTTTTGGCAATATCTAACGCCCAATATCTCCACTTCCAAACTCAAACCGCCAACCCAACCGATCACACGCTGTGGAATATCACTCGCCGCCTCTTGCGCAAGCCAACTAATATACCCTCCCTAACAACCGCGGCATCCGTAGCAACTACTCCCGCAGATAAAAGCAAAGTACTAGGTGAATACTTTGCCACAACCTTCACTCCCCATCCTTCAGAAAATCCCCTTCATGATCAGTTTCTCCTCGAAGAAATCCGACGAACTAGAACAACAGTTCCAAGATGTCCAAAATTCATATCTCCCACCGAAATTGTGAACCTTTTATCTGTCGCTACTCCAAAAGTTTCCAGTGGTCACGACTTAATTCCAATGTATGTACTTAAACGCCTTCCATTCACAGCCATTTTACATATAACATCAATATTTAATGCATCTCTTCGACTGTCATACTTCCCTCGCAAATGGAAACACGCCCACATCATTCCCATTCTGAAACCAGACAAACCAAAAACGACCCGTCAAGTTATCGTCCAATTAGTCTTCTGCCCTCCTTAGGAAAACTGTTTGAAAAATGTATCCTCGCCAGACTAATCTCCCATCTCAGTTCAGTCCAAGCCATACCTCCGCACCAATTCGGTTTTCAACCTTTACTTTCCACAAATCACCAAATACTAAGACTAACCGAGGATATAATCGAAGGCTTCCATGAAAAGAAACACACAGTCGCAATCTTCCTCGACATAGCGAAAGCTTTTGACACCATCTGGCATCCAGGACTGTTATATAAACTTATTCACATCGGAACCCCCGACTATCTTATTCACATCATCAAAAGCTTCCTTGCCGATCGCACTTTTTCTGTCCGCCTTCCTGGAGCCCTTTCACTATCTTTTCCCATAAAAGCAGGAGTACCCCAAGGATCTGTTCTCTCCCACACTATTTAATCTTTATACAGCTGATATTCCATCCACCCCTCATACCTCCATTGCTCTGTTTGCTGATGACACCGCAATATATTCCTCAAACCGTGTTATTGATACCGCACAAGAAGACCTGCAACACCACCTCTTTGAGCTCTCGACTGGGCCAAGAAATGGCATATCCGGATAAACCCTGCGAAAAGCCAAGCCAAAATCTTCACGCTCCGTAGACCAAATAATCCTCCCCCTCTCAACTATCAAGGAGAAAATATAACTTGGCTCCCAAACAACAAGCCAGTTAAATATCTGGGAGTACTTTTGATAGGCGGCTCACATGGAAATCGAATATTCTCCACAGAATAACCCTGGCAACCCGTAGAACCCACCAATTATATCCCATACTCAAAAAGTCATCACCCTTGCAACTCCATGTCGCTACTCACCTATACCAGTCAATGATCCGCCCAATTTTATCCTACGCTTCTCCTATCTGGGCCTCAGCCAGCAAATCGAACATCCAAAAAATGCAGATTTTCCAAAACAAATTCCTCCGAACCATCACTAAAGCTCCATGGTTTGTACCTAACTCCCAGCTACACAACGAACTCGGCATTACTTCTATCTCCGTCCATTTCTCCTCCTATCCTCTCGCTTCTACCCTAAAATTCCCAGATTCCTCAGCCGTACATTTCAAAATCGGAAAACAAAATCCTCACCACAATAGACTAAAGCGAAAACTACCGCGACAGTTCTTCGACCCTCCTTGATTATCATGTACCCGATGTGGCTTCTCACATTTAATTCACATGCATTCAATGTATTCATGTCTATAAGTTTTCCCAATCAGTGTTAATGTAATTCTATGTAACATCACTGTATCGTACGCGGATGCTGAGGGCCTTCGGGCCAAGCAGAAATAAATGAAAAAAAAAAAAAAAAAAAAATTTCTCAAAATATTTTTAAAAATCTTTTATTTCCGGATAGAGCAAAGAATGTTTAAAAATGGTGCAGGTCTCATTTTCGTAGAACTCTCTGAATATTCCGAAAACTGTTTAAATTACAAATAATGCGAGAAAGTATGTGAAGTTTCAATGAAAAGGTAATGTTCGCGTCTCCAAACTTCGAATAATGTCTAATAAGCCTTCTTAAGCTTTGGGGATTATCGTTTATACAAACTATCATGAAAGAGAAAACTAAATTCGAAAACTGATGCCACACTGCAGAATAAATTAAGGCGAACTGTAGTTTTGGCACTCTGAGCGGGATAATGTATGTATTACTCTCAAAATTCCTTTTTCTTCGGAAAAATCTCTTTCTCTCATCGTCATTTCTTCTTTCTCGATGTTATTTCATTTTCATTGCTTATTTCTTGCAACAGTAATTCTCCTTTGATTGCTTGAGTTGGGATATGACACAATGCTATCACAGAGATAGACAGAAACTGGCAGTGGTGATTATTAAATAACGTAAATGAAATAATAAAAAAATCTGGAATGAAATCACCGTGGAATAAATGATCAGAGGGTTAGGAATGAATGTCCTTTTACAGACGTCTAGTGAAGTAATTCTGATAACAATAATAATGCAGTCAGAAGCATTAACAGATAATAAATCGTGCAAGTTAGGGACCTCAGAAATTTGTAGGAGTTGACAGGTTGGAAGGTAACTTATCTGACAATGAGATAAAAGAATGCTCAGTAAAGCACAAAGTATCTTCCAGTACCATGAAACGTACCGACTGAATTGGCTTATAACCAGCAATGCCACTGATTCTGCTGCGACTCTGTCCGGGAGGTTCTAGGGTTCGCGTCCTGGCGGTGGTAGATTTCGGAGGCATCTAGCTAGGTCGAATTCAGCTGCAGGTCTGGAGGAGAATTTGCGGCCGGATGCTCTGATCGGTAGTTTACCGTGGTTTCTGCGATCAGCACCCGGTGAATGTTGGAGCAGTACCCTAACAAACGGGCTATGGACCGTGCGCGATCTTCCCTTCCTCTTCCTTGTATTAGACACTCTCTCACACACACTTGACTTTCATGCACTACCCTACCACGTATACTGGGTGACCACTCCCGGAGCTTAGGTGGGGAAGGGTGGGGGAGATACCTGAAGAGGGAAATTCTTCGGATGCCGACGTGTATGTTGGAGCACACCATCCAGCGGGAGAGATTCACCTCCACCTCTCGAGATGTAATGCTCTCCTCACTAACTGAACAAATGACCATCGCAGTTGACGTGCCCGGAAACATCAGTAGATCGATCCAAGAAACGTGTACTATAGAGAGGAGTCCCCTATGAGGACTGACACTAGACCATCCCCTCTTTTGTGTAATTTTATTTCTTTATCTTCCTTCGTCCGCGGGTGCCGCGAGGCGAGGAGGTCCGTTTCGTTGCCCGCGGGGCTCGTGGTTCTCAATCCGCTGAGTGCGCAGCGAGGCGTGGCGCGGCGCGGCGTGGCGTGGCGCGGCGCGGCGCGGCATGGTGCACGCACCGCCCATAATGCGCGTCGCGTGCGCACGCCGCCGCCGCCGCCGCCGCCGCCGCCGCCGCCGCCGCCGCCGCCTCCTGCTCACCATGATTGGAGTTGCCCCTATAAAAAGCGCTCTTAAGATCTCTTCTCTCTCGGCAGCCGCTTTACAGCCCCGCGTCAAGCCGAGCCCAGGCCAGCCCCCGTTTTACTCGCCGTAAAACCTCACGAGGAAGACATTGCACATGTTAAGAAGGCCGCTACCGGCTGAGTTGGATCAGGGCCAGCATTTCCGCTGTCATTGCAGCGAGTCTGACCGGAAGGCCCTAAGGGTAGAGCTCGACGGTGGTGGGGCTCCCAGATGTACAGCTAGGTTGAATATCTGGATGAGAATTCTAGCGACTGGCTTCTCTGATCGATAGTTTTGCGTGGATTCTTCGATCATATCCGAGCGAGTGCCAGAGTACTATCTTAACGAACGGGCGACGGATCGCGCGCGACCTTTCTCATCTCATCCTTGTCCTCATACACAAATACTTTACATGCACTACATGTAACACTACTACTCCAGAACCAATCATTTTTGTTGTCAATTACTGTCATGCACGTTGAATATTCGTCCGGAGTTCATAACGTCAGAGTGTATTTTAAAAATGGAGCAGTATGTTGTTATTGGAGTTGCGCGGTTGTCTCATCAGATAGCTCTCGTGTGGTTCGTGAATGCTAGATTGATTCTTGTGTAAAATTATTTGGTAAAAAATATTTTATTTTTATATTTTATTGATAAATCTCCGAACTTTACCCAGATTAATTTTATAAAATGATATATTTTTATTAAACGCTTTCACAGGAAATATCACTGCAACAAGCGCAAGAGAGGGAGTTGGGGTCATCCGGAGAGTTTTGGCCAGTTGAAGTGCTTCTCGGGCATCCCAGATCTATTGACCGGTGGAAACTGCGGGTACGACCGACCAGAGTAACAGATATTCTTCAATTATTCGGGTTGGACCCTACTTAATAGCGGTGTAAAATTCTGCCACTATCGCTGACCTTAGTGCTTCCGATCTTAGAAGTTTAAGATGCGTACTGGCTTGTATACGACAATCTTTATTATAATACTCATTTCATAGTCTTTCCGCCTTATCTGATGAATGTCAATGGAAGGCTGATGATCGAAAGTGGAGGCATGTGACACAAAAGACGCAACGTCCAGATAGATGGTTAGGATGTGATTCCGCACTGAGAGGTGGAAGGAGGACGCGCGACTCGCCATGACTGACGCTGACCGGGAGTCTCTTCGTTAAACGGGAGACTCTTGGGGCGGAGGAATTGCGCGTTCACCTTGGGCGGGGCCCGCTCTCCCGCCGCCGCCGCGGAGGGTGACGTGTTCGACCTCCGACGCCACCGCACCGCGGAAGGAGGCCTGCCGCCGGCGCGGCGTTGCTGCTGCTGCTGCCGTCGTTGCTCCACCTGCAAACCGAGTGAACCACCTCGTGGCCTGGAATTTCCGTCGGAGGAGTTTGACAAACGAATGTGCTACACTACACAATTAGGCTTTCCTCTCAAAGGAATGCTTTTGACTAGGGGGGGCGAATTTTAATGAAATGTCTTCTTTTTTGTTTCACTTCAAAACAGTGCCATTTAGTGTAGAAATTAATATTATGTTATGACAAAATAAAATGACCTACTTTTATAAGTCTTCTTTGGTAGATTTCCACCAATAAGTTATTTTTTACCTTTTCCCGTCATTTTTAATGCATTTTTCGCGGATTTAATCGACTTTAATGTTATATGAAACATAAAGTTAGAAATCAACTCGATAAAAGCTAATATATATACCAAAGTTTGTTTCTAACTAATTTTCAGCTTCCGAAGTCTAGGCCTCATGAATTATTTATATATTTTCAACAAAACGTAGCAGGAAGAGCAATATTGCAATTCGCTTCTTGTGTTCGACAATCGTCTCATTTTTCACTGCTATGTGAACATGAATTTTGTGGTAGATACAACATGCTCTAAGAAAAGAAAACGAAATTTGACTCTTGAAGTTTCGAATAATAGAAGAAAAAAAGGTCATTGTAGAAGTGAATTTTTTTTTAAGGAAATTGTCTCTCAAATTCTTTCAATAGAGCTCTAGATCGGCAGTTTTTACGGGATAGGCTTTGGTACTAAAACTTTTTTGATGGGACCCTTTGAAATAACTTTTTTCTCCTAGGAACCCTAAATCCGGCCGTAATCATTAAGCTATGCAAGTCTACAATATGCATATTTCAGAGAAAACATCGAAAATCCGAAGAAATTTTTTTCTAAGATAATTTCATTAAATCATCGATTTTATTCCACACATTATGTGTTACAGTTAAACTGATGAATGTATCTGTGTCATTTTCCTGCCTAAAATTGCTTAAAAATAATGCAAAATATGCAAAGAATAACAGCTGAATGTGTACCTTTTATTTTAATAAATGTTTTGAAGTTCATTTTTGTACATTCTCGTGAAATGGTATGGTTTCACGGAACACAATTCGGAAACCGCAGTGAGAGTGTGTATCAGTAGAGCTACAACATGAACAATCCTGGTCTTTCTTCTATCTTCCTTTCGTGATGGTAGTCGTTACAAGCCCCTTGGGCGGGGTGGGGGTGGGTGTCGTGTCCGCGAGACATAAGGTATCGAGCGGCGGCCGAGGGCGGGCGGGTGGGCGGGCCGCCGCGGCAGCCGCATTTGGCGCTCGCGACGGAGGCGAACACTTCCGGCGGCCGCGTCCGGTTCTCGTACGCCCCCACCACCTCCACCTCACCCGCCGACTCCGTCGCCTCCACCTCATACACCGTCCCTTTCACTCTCCGCCGATCGACCCTTACATCATTCGGTCAATGGTAAGGGAGCTGTTGAGGGCGAATGAGCGAAAGTCCTCACCGCCACTGGTTCCTAGCCTAGAAGTATCAAGATTAATGTTATCTTTTATGCACGCACCAGTTGTCGAGAACTTTCATCAAAAGAAGCACACTGTAGCATTTTGCTTGGATATTGCACAGGCGTTGACAGGGTGGGACACTCATGACCGATGTATAAACAACGTAGTTTGGGAGTTCCTAATTACATTCAAAAATTAACCCGTGGTTTTCTCACAAACAGAAATTTTACGGTAAAAGTTAACGAAAAATTATCAACCCCTCGAAACATATTACCAGGTTCTGTACCCTTTATAACATTTAATGTTTTTAAGGTCTATAGTATTCACGTATTTTGCTCAGAAATGTGATTCAAACGGATATGTGTATCGGATACGTTGAGAAGAGAGCAAAGGTTAGCATTTAGAAGAGAGCATAGGTTAAAAGTTACGAATACGATTGTAGGCGAGCGATCCGGAATTCGAAGAGAGATTGTAATCCGAAGAGTAGATCCAGAATTGATAGATATCGACTCTCCACACTAAACTGAGCAATTTCGGCGAACCAATCATTTTGAAGTGCACATAGTATAGCCAAAATAATAAGGAACAAATGAGATCTTCCTTCGCCTGCAAAGATTAAACAAAGCTGTCCGACGAGGCGTTTCCAGGATTTGACCGAATTCCCTGCCCGCGGCGCGAGCTGCGTGGGCGGTTGGTTCACTCCAGATTTACGTTCCGTGTACGCGAAGCGCCGGTATGTAGGTCGCTTGCAACGCTTTCGAGCGACCGGCCGCCCCGCCCGCCCGCCTGCAGGGCGAATGGGCGACTCTTCGAATACTCTCTTCGAATCGCGGACAGCGGGCGCATAACGCACGGAGGCCGTTTGTCCTTCGCAAGAGCTTCTCGGAGGTTTTCGTAAATATTTTATTTTTTAAATTTTCATCTTTAACAATAGTAAACACTATATTGACGTATGGATGATGAAAAATATTATATTTATTGTTCAGAAACGAAAATCTCAATTTTCGGCTAATTAGATAAAGGGAAACGACCAGAGAAAGAGGTATTGAATCTTTTAGAAGTATACAATTTTAAAGTTAACTAAAACATTACAACCATTATTATCAAATAAATATTATTTTCTTTTCTGATACATAGTATAGTATGTAATCGTTTAAAACAATTATACAGCGGGCACTATTTTATTTGCCATTTGAGCTTTCGAACCTAGCCACTACCTAAAACTCTTGACGAAGACAGTGCTCTTTAGGTATTCTGATTGGGTTGCGTAGTCCTCATTAATGAACGCTGGGCGAAGGGGAGAGGGATGTAATGGTTTTCTATCGAGAATGAATTGTAATGTAATTTAACGTCGAAAAACGAATGCTATATTTTCAAATGCTTTTAATTTATTTTCTTCCTGTTCGGCAGTTCTGCCTTTCAGGGGTTTGTACATTTTTATTTTTAATACATAACATTTGGGCATACACCTTCTCACTTTTGTATCTTATTACTAGCTACTTTACAGGATTTCAAACTTATATTTCTAACATATACATCTACACAATTTCACATACTACACACAAATTTTACAATACAGTATACATTCTGAAATCTAGATAGTCTCTATACATACATTCATAATTTAACATTATATTGGAATGAAAATGTACATATTTAACATACATTATTATAGTGATTTTTATGGAGGTTTTAACATGTCTTTGGGATATCGCGAGCGTATTATTTAGCGATTGTTTCACGTTTTCCCCATTGTGAATTTTATACTGCAAGGAGAGGATGGAATAAGATTTTCAAATACTCCCTCACGCTCTACGTCAGTAACAGAAGATCGTGTGGACGGAAGGATTTCTGTAGGCGGTCATTTCACTTCCAATGGCAGACGTATCGTAATTTAAGAATCGTCCTCAACATATTTGTTGTTTTGCACATGGCTAACCGGACGACGCCGCGGCGTCGCTGTCAACGCGGCGCGCCGCATCCCGTCTCATCTGCGGCATTGTTAAATTCATTTAGATTCCTTTTGTAGTCTTTATTTACGAGGCAATTAACACTTTCAATTCCTCATTTCCCCTTTTACGGCGAGCTCAGCAAACTCCTTCTTCCATTCAAAAATAAAGTCAAGTTTCTTGTTGAAAGTAATTATGATATGTTGTACTTCCCTTGAAATTATTATTTGCGAATCAGTATCCGTTGCACACAATTTTCAATCACAGGTTTACACTTGAAGCAATACAGTGGTAGTGTATATTATAGTGTGTGTAATACAATTGCAAACTAAGGAAAGGTGACGAAGCCAGTTCAGCGAAAACCTATGTAAAGCTGTGTTTTCGCGTAGCACAGGTACCTCGCGGCTCCACTATCTCTATTCTCGATCAGATAGTTGAATGCTCCCCTTGTCCTTATGTATATGCAACATGCCTTAATAAGCAGGACATTCTGGCGTGTCTGACAGCGGGAACGGGCCCTACAGGCAAGCACGGTTCGATGTTTGTGTCCCGCGCGACTCGGCCGCCGCGAGCGCCCTCTTTCGCTGGGCGCGTGCGCATGCGCAGCGCGGCGCCTGGCCGCCGCCGCCGCCGCTGGCGGCGCACAGTCCCGCGGGATCGCGACCGAGCCACGTCGTCGCCCACGCCGCTCCGCCCGGCGCCGTGAGCGAGCGGTCCGCGCGCCGAAGCTCCCCTCCCAGCAGGTCTTCGCGGCCGCCGCCGCCACCCGGGTGCGTCGCGAGCGGAGAGGAGCGCGCGGGACGACATGGGCAGACGCGGGTGCCAGCCGAGGTGACATGGTTCTCGTGCTCGACAGTTGGCTGGGGGTGGGATACCGCTTCTCTTTCTCTGAGCTGGGAATCGTGTTATTCCTGAGAATCGTTTTCACTTTCCCTCACCAGGGAATAAAGTTGTTCCGAAGATCTATTCCGACTCTCGTGGGTTGTATCGAGAGCGACGTGTTCCCCGGAGGAACTTGTTCTGTGAGGTTGTTGGTAGTGTTTTTTACAGTGTTGTGCCAAGCATGGAAATAAGGGATGTGAGAAAAGTACGTGTATTTCCGATGTTAGTGAGGTGATCTTTGCTTCCGTGAGTTGACAAAAAGGAATACGAACTTTGAGTGAGGTGTTGTATCGTTTCCGGATTGCCTAATCAGAGGAGTCATGTTACTATCCTGGAAAGGTGATTCTATATCCAACCTGTGTTCTGTGTATGTTGTAGGAAGAGCATGATTAGAAGACGTTTCACTTGTTCTGCGAGGCTTTCGGGGATCTTACTGTGTTGCATGATGTCGTAGCCTGGTAAAAGTTGTGAGAAAAAAACAACCTTCCGAAATACATGTGAGAAATACGTGGCTTCCGTAAACAGTATTCCTGTGTCGAAACGTTGCTCCAGTGTAAAAAGTTTTTTTGACCGCTGTTATTTTCAGCGCGCCTGAGCTTAAGGGTTCGCGGCTATCAACGTCGTGTTCCTTTGTTTCCTTAGGCTCTTCAAAATATTCCTTTCTATGCTTGTAATTGGATTGAGATCAATAAGTTGCGTCCAAAGATAATCGGTTTTGCATTCTTCGTAAGAGAGTGAACTGTACTGGGGAATAAAGATAATGGAAGTATGCAAGGAAGATGATAACATCGTTGTATTCACTTTGGTTTCATTACTGCCGTATGAATTTTCAAGAAACAAATATCTTACACACACACATATATACAAGTATAGGAGATTAGTTGTTAAAATATTCAGATGAACCGACAAATTTAACGTTAACATCTCGAAATAAGGGCAAAAAAGTGAAAAGAAATTGACGAAGCCGTAAAAAATATTTCGTTGGCTTAGGAATGTGATGAGATAAACCGTCAATAAACAATGGACTCGTGTCAAAATACGGCGTAACACCTGCGCTTCCGAACGAAGTGTGTGCGTGGCCGTCATTGTCTTTTCTGCCGAGCTTGATCGTTTCGCGCAGGCAAGCGTCTGCCTCTGTTTCGTTGCTAGCCGATTGTTCGGGCGCCGTAGCACATTAAAGGAGAAGCGGAGTCGTGCAAAGCAGCGGAAAGCTGCCATCGCTGGGGGCAGGCGGGGGGCGTGGCGTTGCGCGAGGGCGCGGGTGTCGCCGGAAGCCACAGGCATCTCGCGCGCTCAGTGGTGGTGGGGGGGGGGCGGAGGCCATTGCGCCGCATCTGGCGCAGCTGGTCGCTTCCGCTGTCGTCTTAGCCGCCGCTGCCGCCCTCCTCGGCGCCTGCTACGCACCTGCCGCCTCCGTCGACCCTCGTCCGCTTCTCTCGATGAACCTCCTCCTCCTTTTGTTGGCGACAGGTTGCCTACCAGCCCAGGAGGCTAGGCGCCTCCGGTTACTAGGGGAGAGCCGCTCGGAGGCGGACCGCGATTTATTTTTTTGTTTTTGGTGGGGGTTGCAATTGTTTTCGGAAGCTGATAAATAAATGATATTATTTATGATGATCTTTTTGTTGAAAATATGAGCAAAATTTTCACAAGTTTTTGTTAAAATTTGAATTGTTACTGCGCCGTTGGCAGTAGATGAAACAAAATTCGAGACTATTCACTCGAAAACTGATAATTCAGTATACATTCAGAATTCAGAATTGAATGTTATGAAGATACATCATTCATTTGATATATAAATGTACTCGGATTTGTCATTTATATTGAGTACACGTATTGATGCGAAAAGTTTTTTGTCGATTTTAGAACTTGATTATTTGATTAATGATTATATTGAAAAGAGTAAACATGCGTAATAATTAATGATTCAATTGATTTAACGAAATCGTCAAAACATAATCATTTCAAAATTGAAGCGATGGGATCGGGAGTTCATCCCCTCTCCCCAGTTCTGCGTGGAACGATTTATACCCTGGTATTTCCACAGTTATTGGAGAGACGCTCGTGGGTGTGTTGCGTGTCGCCATATCCACTGCCCGAGGGGGTTAGGATCGAGCTCAAACGCCGGCGAGCCCGCTCCGTGATGAGTAAAATCCCTCTTGGTACGGAATCTAAAGGAAACATTTTGCGACTATGGGGAAGCACAAAACACGAATTCTGGCTGGTATGTCGTTGACCAGGGGCAGTGACGAGTTCGGGGGTTGAGGGGAGTCCAGGAATGGTGTAGGCCTCTGTATAATTCACTAATGACTTCCCTAGAACAGCTCTGGGAGCTTCTTGCCTGTAAAATCGGGCTAGTTATACATCGTTTAACGTAAGTGCGTACGTACTTACAGGGCTTGATTTCTGAGGGAACACGATGGAACGGCGTTCCGTTACCTGGGGAATAATTATACTATAAATATATCTATTAAATTAATAAGTAATTTGGTGTGCGTCCCTGGACCTAGAATTTTATAAATCAAGCACAGTGTACTTATCTATTGAATCTACAAATTGTCTCTGAAGTTTGCCAGGGTCATTGTGTAAGGAAGGATCACCAATATTTTACCAACATCCATGACAGACTTTATCCCCGAACTGTTTCGTAAATGCTCAGAATGCCCCCTTGGTTCGAATTCCAATGCTAGTGGGTGCTGATCAGTTCAGTAAATGTCTCGCAATGGATTTGTGGAAGGTACCACGATGTCCTCAGTTGAAGTTGAGATATCGCATTTCAAGTGGAACGTTGGAGCGGAAACGTCTGTGATTGATATCAGCAGATCCGAAAAACAAATACGCGGTACCAGTAGTAATTTCCTAGTTCAATATTAGAGCGTGTAGAGGCTCATGTATACGAAATAGCACACACAGCCTATGCATACTGTGGGGTTTTCCCATCTTTAAGACAAAACAATGAGTGTTATGAAAAGAAGTGAGAAGGTTTATTGCTCAAAAGATACGTTAGTGATAAGGATTCTATTTTTAGATCGAATCTTTTTAGTTTCTCTTCCCTTCTATCCCGATCTCCCTTCTTTTCCTCTTTTTGTGAATCTGAAATCAATCTTTAATAACATACGTTCTCAGGCTAATAGTTCTGTTTGTCGATTCCTACGTAATTTACATTCCTTCCCTAGTTTTTTCTGTCCATAACTAATTTTGTTTTGTCTTAATGACTGGAAAATATCAGATTACGCATATGCTGTGTGTAACAATGCATATAAATAAGTCTCTAAACACACTGTTTGTTGAACAAGGAAACTACATTAAAGTCTGTGTGTTTGCTTTTTGATTGTGCTGATAACTTCAATAACATAATTTTCCTCTCCTATTTTCCACTTGAATTGCGCTATCTTTGTTAGGCTTAAGCCCCGGGGCTCGCTCGCTGACCGCTTCCGGTTGGGCAGATCCCTTACTGCTATTGCCGCCGTATCTGCGGTGTTTTGTGCGCGGCGCGTCTTCGCTGGCAGGCGTCGTCTTCCGCCCACACTTCCGCCTGCGCCGCAGTCGCAACTTCCGCTAAGCCGCGTCATCCCGCCCCGCCCCGCGGCCGCCTCCGCAGCAGCACTTCGCGGGCATCTCCATCCCCCGCCCCCCGATCCTTTTCCTTCTCGCACCCCCCCCCCTTCGCGCCGAGGCGTTTGTTCTGCGGCGGCGCCCCCCGCGCCCTCGAAAGTCGCTGCGAGAGGCCGGCTTGTTCAGCGTTTGCCGAGCAGCCGGCCCCTTTCCCCGCCCCTCACCCAGCGGGCTCGTTCCGTCCGCTCGCAGCTGCCCTCGCCCTCCCTCGCCCTCGCCTAGCGCCGCCGCGCATCTCCCTTGCGTTCAGTGCTGTTCTCCGCTTCTCCCTCCCTCTCCGCCTTTTTCCATTCCTCCCTTAACACCCTTCCCACTCCACACCAGGCGAATGCCGAAGCAGTACCCTACGAAACCGTGCGCGATCTTTTCTTCCTCTTCCCTGTCCTATCCTCTCCCCTTACACACACACTTACACTAACATGCACTACACTACCACACATTCCGGGAGATCGGTCGGGAGCTTAGAGCTTGTCCCGACTTGGGCGGTGCCTCGCTAGTGGGAGAGTCTTGGTTAGGGGCAAACCCCACCAGCCGATGGTAGGTCGGGGCCGGATCTCGCCATCCAGCGGGGGAAGAACACCGCCATCTCCCGAGGAAAACACGTGCACTACATTTACGGGACCAATGACCAAAGCCGTTGACGTTCCCGGAAACACGAAAAAATCAATCAGTCAAACCCTTCCCACTCTGCACCACTTCACCCTCTCTCTCTCTCCGCTCTACCCCATTTCTTCTTTACTCCCCTACCCACCCTGCCCTACTTCCCTACCTCTCTCCGCTCTGCCCCATTTCTCCCTTCCGGTCTGCTCCACTTTGACTTTTGCCCTTTCCTCGTGCACCGCTGGTTCTCCTTCGCTTCCGTTTCTTGATGGAGCTTCGTGTCCCATCGGCAGATCGCGAGCTCGTGACTGATTTTTGAGGCGTTGATAATAATCCTTCGTAGGCCTTCATTAGGAAGGAAATTGAAGCATGTGCTGCCATTGCTTTGTAGCTCTTAAAGGTTGTGTCCATGTAGCAGTTCGTTTGTAAACCTACAATCTTGTGCATGTTCTCGGCAAGTATTCATGGGAGAATATTATCCTTCAACTGTCTCTGTGCTGTCGGAGCTGTTGTGATGTTTTTTCTCATGACGGAGATCATCTACATCGAAGCTGTGCATTGAAAAGCAAAAAAGTGTGAATGTAGAAAGCGAGTGTTATTTGTACTCTGTTCATCGTTCATATAGTAAACGGATAATTGTGTCTGTACGTCACTCATCATTTTTATCTTAAACCTTTCAGAACATTCTACTCGTAAGATAATTATCAAAACAACATGTTTACACTTAAAACGCATTTTGGGGCAGTTTGAAGGCACCTACAGTAATGATCAAATAGCTCATTCGATTGCTCTCGACAAGAGAAATCGATTGGTGGATTATTTTAAAATATTCTGGAAGCATTCAGAAAAAAAAAGGTTTTTGGAGGTTTCGAAGCACAAACAGAGGTGAAACGCAGTAAATGACTGTACTACCTTTCCCTTGGCAAATCGGTGGACATTAATATATGGGCGGTACGTCAACCTAATTAGGTTATGAAGTATATAATTTACATAAAAATAAAAACTTTTTTCGATACTCATGGAACTATCAGTTCCAAAGGATAGAAAGCACCGTCTACTGTAACGTGTTTCAGCAGCAATGCTGTAAAATTTATTTGTATTGTGAACATGATAAATAAAAACTTTTAACATGCAAATATGCCGGGGGCCCACGCCAATCTAGTAGATAGTATTTGGATTTGCCCGATATTCCATCTAGATAATTCGTGATGGGCGTAAGAAGAGCGGTGAACGCTGCCCTTCTTGTCGCCAGAATCGCCAGCCTCCGACGCGCCTGTGCAGAGCGCGCATGCGTCGCCCCTCCCTCCTTCCCCCAACGATGCAGCGCCGCGCGTCGGACCCTAGCGAATGGCGGGGAGGACGTCTTCCTCGACCCCACCCCCACCCGTTCTCCTCCTGACCCGAAGCTAAGGGTCTAATATCGAGGGCTTTGTGCGGCCGTGGGAGCTCCGTAAACGCGAGGTCTGGGGTTCGATCCCGACCAGGGATGACGGTATTTCGAGACACGAAAGTAGCCAGTGCATCCTTTCTTTTTGGAGGTTGGTCTAGTGTTGGTAGATTTACTGCGAAAACTTTCGTGGACGTGATTGCAGATCATCACGAAACGCGTTGGGGAACAGCGGGTGGGTTCTCCTCTTGAAGCGACTTGTCAAGGGGCGGGCGGTGACCGATTGGACTGGAGTGTACCGCAGTGAATCGCGCACTGGAGCACTTAACCACTGCGCAGGCTTGTCACGGCAGGTTTTGCTTGCACTGGGGGAGAAGAAAGGCGCTCGCTTGAATGTGCGGATTTTTCGCTTCTTCTGTTATTCCTTCTTCTTGCTGTATTTTAACTTCTTTGCGATTAGGCTCTTTCTGTACACTTACGAATACAATGCAAATTGTTTGTTGGTGCCACAATAATTTTAATGATCGTTTAATCAATTCCTTCAAGTGCATTTCTCTTTTCTCTAGCTTTTTTGCTTTACCTTTCCTTTCCCCTATTTTTAAACAATCTTTACGGACTCAACGTCTAATTTAGGTACAATTGTTTTCGGTATCTTAGCTTTCTTGCAACGAACTTCTGTGTTAGCGTAGTTCTTTTCACTGAAATTTCACTACTAATAGCATGATCACGGGGCATTCAGTAGAGTACCTGTTTGACAATCTGTTGCGGAGATTTTTAATTGTTGCGTTTCCAAGGTATGGCCTGCGTATGTTTATTTTCTGAGTTACACCTATTTTGTAATTTAACTAGTATCTATTTCCATCCATCTTCCTGTGTCCAAGGTCTTGTAATAAAGGAACTCTGTTATTACTTCTGTTAAGCGATCTATCACGATTGATGGATGAGTGTTTATTTTGGGCAAACGCCGGCATGCGGACGAATGCAGTCCAGAGGGTTGATCTATATCTCCGACATCTAAGCTCCGGAACTCAATGTGCCCTAACAGCCGGCCTCTCTGTCTTAAGCAGCCGACGGCGCTCGGAGAATTAAAAATAACTGAGCGCCTGACATCCTGCGCTACGCAAGACCGGATTGGCGCGCTCCGTTTCCTCACTTGGTGTAATTTCTTAACATCTGCGTTCGCTTCACTTCCTAGTTACAGGCGGCCGTACCTCGCCCAATCCGAGCGAGGGCTTTGGCGCCCTCGCCACTTGTCCCTCGATGACAGCTCGAGATATTTTGGGACGTTCTGGAATGCAAGTGCGGGTTTTACGATTGTCTTCCTTCTCATGCCGATAGAAGCGAGCTCGGCTCAGGCCGTGTGCTTTTGTCGATCATTGTAGACTCAGACGCGAGCCTAAAAATTATCTTTGACGCGATACAGTTCAATTGCAGTGTGCTAAAGTGCAGGTTGTCATTTATCGGATTTGCCCTTTCTTGGTTATGAAATTGGATCAGTAATGCACATGACAGTTGATTGATTGACATTGGATGATTCGTGGTTTCCAGTTCTAAATCAAAAGATACAGTTTATGATACCGTAAAACGAACTTTGTTCTAAATTTCCAACATACTTTTTTACTCTCACATTAAGTTTTGTATTGCTGCGGAGAGAAAACTTATTACCAGACTCTGGTAACGAAAAAGTAAATCTTGTTCCTTTATGTAGTAAATTACTTCCACAAACACGATGAACGCCTGAACCCGCGGCTCCTTGATACCGAAAAATCGATTGACGGCAAAACGTATATCTGTCCGTTCATCTGTCTGTGCGTGTCTGTCCTTCCGTTTGTCCTTCTCTGATTGTCTGTCTGTCTGTCTGTCTGTCTGTCTGTCTCTCTGTCTGTCTGTCTGTGCGTGGTCAACGCCAGTTACTAAACTGTCCATGAGAGATTTTCTCCAAAATTGATATTCCCCGATCAATCTGAACGAACTCGAGCTCTGCGAGTTTAAAACATAATTTAATTTTTTGATGTACTTCTCATGAAACCTCAGCACTTTCAAAATTTTCTCAAAATGGCTCCAGAATTTTTGATTAAACTTTGCCCTTAGCTTAGATAGGTAAAGAATTTTTAAAAAAATTGCGCGTGTCTTATCTTCATTGAAATCCTGGATCTTTCGAAAATTGCCAATTTTTTTGATAAAATCCGTTACTGAAAGACATCTTGAGTTATGGTTATGTACAATTTTTTTTCAGAAATATTAATAGTTATCAGGTGGTTTTGTGAAACACAGGAAATTAAAAACATTATTAAAGAATTATTTTCTCAAAAACTGCTCCAAATTGGTTCTTTTAATTTTCTCCTCATATGTATTAAAGGACGGTAAAGAGTGGCGCTAGGGTCCCATTTTCGAAGAACACTGTGTTTTTGAAAATTGCAAAAAACTAACAATGTGCTAACAAAACTAAAAATGTGCTATAACAAAGTTTGAGATTTTTATCTTGAATAAAATTTGTTCCAAAACAAGAAATATTTAAAAGAGGTCACGTACAATTTTGGAGGTGATTTTCGCGTAGTTTAGCGTGCGTTAACCTAATTTTGTACAACATCTGAAAAAACCGGTTCCAATTTTTATTTTTTCCCTTCGTAAGTAGTAAAGAATGGTAAGGGAAACGGTACTGCCTCCATTTTCAGCGAAGCGTCTGTATTTTCGAACATTTCAAAAGTACAATATAGACGAGAGCGATTTTTTTCTTAAATGAGATCTGATCTAAAAAAAAAAAGTTATTTAAAAAGAGATAATGTTCATTTTTAAGAATATGAATCGTTTAGCGTAATGTTACAAATTTTTGAAATTGCTGGACTATAATTTTACGTACCCATTGCTGATGCGAGAAAGCACGTGCTGTTGTAGATTACAGCCTCTATGTCGTACCTTGGGCATTCATTTTCGCAATACTCGAAATGAAATATTGAGTTTTTTCCTCTTCTAGTACACAATGTGTTTAACTAATTCCATCGATTTGAAATCATTTAAGGTCTACTTAACGTATGGACTATTTTTTCGGATTCCGCTGCTTAGCAAATGAGCCAAGAGCCAAGCAGTGGCCCGCGGGTGCGCGAAATGGCCTTCTGTCGTTGCGAGAGCAGACGAGTGCGGCCTGACGTGACTTTGGACCCCGCCCGCAGCCGGGCAGAGGGCGCTGAGGAGTTGGGGCTAATCGCAATCGCGCTGTGTGGGAGGGCGCGGATGCGGCGTTGCCGGCGGAGCGGAAGGAGGGAGACGTGTTCATAACCCCTCCGCGTGGTCCACCTTCGCCCCTGCGATACGCCTCCCCCACAACGCGCCTGCCTGGAATTACTCGTACGATAACATATGCATTGCAGGGCTGTCCCCTCGGTCTGAGGGCGGTGCTTCGAGCGCGTCGGGTCTGGCTGGACTGTTAGTTCGACAGGCAATACATTGTGTAAATACAGTTTTCGGCGCCTTTTCGGGCAAGTCGAATGTGGCAGTATGAATTGCAATTTTCTGTTGTGGATACATTCATTCGAAGAAGCGTTAATCTAAAATAAACTTTTATCTATGTTTTTTTCGACGTTATCGCCAAGCATGATCCTTTCCTGGTCTGTACTAAATTGCGTCTACGTTTTGTTGGAATAGAAGTGTCTTTGTAAATGCGCCCTTTGCCGTTGCCGAAATTGCATTCATGATTATACAAATGAGTGAACTGGAGAATATACACGTTTTCCTCAGTGAAAATATCTATGGATATACCCACTTTCCTTGCAAGAACCTTAATCACATGATTCTTAAGGAATAAGCAAAGGGCCTTTCCCTAGAACTAGCTACATAGCCAGGCATTTTCTATAGGAGAATTCCAGCGGACGGTATCTCTGATCGGTAGTTTTCCGTGGTTTCTCCGATCAACGTCAGACAAACAAATATGGTGTGACGAGTCGGGAGCTTACTGCTTGTCCCGGCTGGGGCGGTGCCCCGCTGGGGGAGATACCTGGTTGGGGGAAAATCCCGCGAGGCGACGTGTAGGTTGGCGTCGTGTCTCACCATCCAGCGAAAGATCCCATTCCTTCCGTGATAAAAATGCACTACACTTACGGGGCTACTGACTTTAGGACTTGACGCACTCGGAAATACTAATCAATCAAAGCTAATTGTTCTGAATACTATTTTCAGTTTCGTATGATCGAGCTTTTACCAGTAAGGGCAATACACTTGTTTCGATTCATGAGAATTTCAATGGTTGGATATTCGTGTACATATTGGATTTTGGTATTTACGGTGGTTAAAATTATTTTACGGAAAACATTTTTAGTTTTCAGCAATTAGCAGGATAGCATCTGATCTTCGCTATCCATAATCTCATAAACGTAATTAAGCGGCCACCTCTTTATCGGTATTTTTTTTTTTTTTTTTCGGAACCATTATTGACCGCTTGAGGCAGGTTTCACTATACAGTCGACTCCGGTTACAGTGAACTTGTGGGGACTAACATTAAATAGAATTTCTCCACAATTATTGATTTTACTAATACAGAGTAACGGCAACATTCATTGACAGTACAAACGTTCAATATATTTATTTACCCTTAAAAAATGAATTATTTTCATTTGTTTGCTTTGTACATATTTCACTAGTAATTTCTCCAAATCCTTCTCCAGAGTTCGTGTTCTCTACATACTTGATTATATATTGTTCTGTGTCTCGTAAGTATCATAATGCAGTGTTGACAACTTTCAATGCCTCTTGCATTGTTGAAACACCGTCCCACTCTCAGAATGTTTCTTTTTCTCACCTAATAAAATACAAGATCCAATTAATTTCCAGGATTTATTTCCTATGTCCACTGTAGCCGAGGTTCAGGTTTACTACAACCGAGGGTTATAGTATCCGAATCCACTATAACCAGAGTCGACTGTCGTCATTCTGCAATAAGTTGGCAGCTTCAAGGATACGGGATGTAAAGACGAAAAATGTGATAATTTTGTGCTGCATAATACTTCAACATGTCACGTATCTTAATTATTTGCTATAGTTCATACTAAGAATATATTTTCCAACTTGAATTTCACAGGAGAGCGCGAACACATAGAGAAAGAGAAGAAGATACGAAAGAATGAGGGAACTAAGGTATCACGCCATCAAAACTGTTGTTTACTCTGCCGCATTTGTGAAACGCATAATAAAGATACCTTGTATAAGTATTGAAACGATAGTTAACCACCCGTTTTGCATTATCAAGACACCCTCTGTGGAGGTGTGCGAATCGCCTTCCTGTGGCTGGGTGCGTGGTTTGGGCACATCCTGTTGGTTAACCTTTTTTCTTATAAATGGAACACGTATGATATGCGCAATTTTTCATGAATTAAAAATATTTTAGAAGTAGTCCCCAATCTTACTGAGACCCTGTAAAACTTGTAACAAATTCTTTGAATTTTCAGGGGAACAGTACTTGAAGCCCCGGGGACACTTGTAAAAAATTCTCAAAAATAGCTCCAATTTTTTCAACGAAAATGTGCACCAGATTATACTCATCTATAATATTCTTGAAGTTTAATTTCAATTCTGTTATTAGGGGACAGAAAAATTGAGAAAATGTATTGTAAGCGTCCATAGAGAGAATCTGGGAAGGGGGTGGGGCAAACTGACTAAAGAGATCAGTTAACTAGTATGAGAAAGTCTTTGCGATTCTTTTGCACCACTATTATAGAGAAGTTAGTCTAAGAAGGGACTAGTTCGACAGGTCGGAAGACAAAAAAAGGTCTTGGCGGATGACGGCATTGCAAGAGATTGTGCCGAGACACCTACACGCAAACCAACAGCGAACGAACGCATTAACAAATTGAGCACATAGACAACATTTGCAGTTATGCTGCCATCGGTAGCCAAGTAGTAGCTGTCAAGGCCGTCCATTCTTGGAGTAATCTCTCTATAACTTCTTTCTTAAGCTAACTTTACTCAACTTCGTAACACGTATAACTTTTCGAATCACCGTCCTTCATAGCGCACATTCCGCCCGTAATCCCTTTCCCCGTTTGCTTTAGTTTGTGGCGGGGAGGGCGCGCAGAGCCAGGGGGCGGCCACGCGCGGCCCCAACAATGCTCGACGTTGGACACCGCCGCGCCGCGCCGCGCCGCGCCGGGGTAAAATAACAGGAGCTAAGATCGCCAGGCCGGCCGCCGCTTGACGGTCAGCTGTTCGGCCGCGTGGCGCGCCCGCCTGAGGAACAGCGGCAACCCCGCGCCCGCCCTCATACGGCGGGCGTCAGATGCCCAATCGAAATAGGGCGTGTTGTGCGGGCGGGGCGGGGCGGGGCGGGGCGGGGCGGGGCGGGGCGGGGCGGGGCGGGGCGGGGCGGACCCCGCGCGTGCCGCGCGTCTTTGAACAAGGCCGCCGGGAAGGAAACGGCGCGGACCAGCGGCCGGTGGCAATCAGCTGCCGCCGCCGTAAAAAGTGGATTGCTCTCGCCTCGCACGTTAGACCTACTGGCTTACTCCTAAAACCACATTCGCTGGCTCTGTAATTGGAATAGTAAATGTGAAGGTGTACTTACCTGTGTGGACAAAAATACGATAAAAGTATTCAGCGATTTGTTTCCCCCTTTTTCCCCCGACATAAGTTATAGCCATACTTTCTTTCGGCATATTGGCTATTAATGGCCCTCTCGATCAAAGAATCAATTCTGTATTTCCCTGTGATGTGCTCAAAACACGGTCTAACATATGCAGTAATTTCCACCGAGTCTAATGTATAAATTATCATATGTACTGGCACATCACTCCATACAGAAATAGCCGTTAGATTCTTTAAATTTATTTTGAATTATCATTTTAGAATTCCAATGGAAGTGTATTTTAAATGTTCATATTGTTTATTTTTCAACACGTGTTCGCGTAATTATGATAATTTTGAAGCGTTATGTCTCACACGAGCTGCATTTAGGCCTGGAGCTGTCATTTGGCCAATGCATTTGTAGATACTTACGTGCGCTTCAGGGTTATGTGCCATGTGCATGGTCGTTTCACATTCATTAACTTGGCGCCAGCTGCCTTGGACGATTGCCGAGGTTAGCACAAAAAGAAGACCGGTCCCGACGTTTCGTAACTGTGCATACGTGGTAACGAAATGATCGCAAAGGGCTCGAGATAGTACATTAATAATCGTGTAAATGTGGGTATTTCTGATCAAGAAATGATGTAATTGAATCTACCCGTGGCATTGCTGCTCGCGGGAGACCTTGTGCGGCTAAGGCATGTGCCAATACTCTGAGGATAGATGAGGATTACTGTCAGCATTAATGCATTACTCGCGAAAGTAGGGGAAACAGGGACGATCTCGCGAACTAGAAGGGGATGTTTTCATTGAGCAATGTCATTAGCCGCATCAGACAATGATCTTGATACGAACGTATGTCATCTTGGGATGCTGATTGGTTGATCGTCGATTTTCTTAAAAAATTCAGAAGTCAACAATGATTGGTAAAGCATTCAGTTTTCTCATACTACACCCATTCTTACTGAATAGTAGCACCTTTATCCTAGCGACAATGACAACGCCTTCAATCATTTCAATTATGTAAATGTCAACTACAACTCACCACTGAATCAATATACCTTTATCCTACTTGATACGCCAGGCTACAAATTTTTTTTTGAATCGTCCGGAGTTGTAGGATCTCAGAAAGTTAGTATTCTAATGGCCATGAATACTTTTTAATACTCGCACTTAAATAAAAGTTTAAACTTTACCGGATTATAAGTGCAAAACTTTTTACGGAACTAGAGGATAAATCAATTCTATTTTACGAAAGAAAATGCGACCATTTGAAGTGCTATATTATTGATACCATGGAACTCGGACTGATAAGATTTTTGCGAAATATGCAATAAAAACATATTTATTTAGCTGGCAAGAAATACTTTGAAGTGGTCACATTGTAAACAGTGTAATTCCCTGAAACCCACATGCATGAGATTTAATATCAACGTAAATGGCTATGATAAAGTCGTTAGCTCTGAAGAATCTCAGAGCCGTTGTGCACAGAAAGTTAGTGAAAGAAGGGTGAAGACAGGCGACTAGAGGAATGACCGAGGCTTTTAAATTTTCTTAAATACTTTATTACGCTTTTTAAATTTTTTTTTGTTTTCTTTTTGCTTTCTCAACTTGTATGTATTCGTATGTCAAAATCATTGCCTTCAAAGATACTTCTTTTTTTTTACTTTCTCTCCCTTACTTCGTAAGAAGATAAAGTATAGTCGACACCGGTTGTAGTGAACTTTTGAGGACTAACATGTTTGGTTCACTGTATCCGATGTCCAGGTAAAATAGAATTTCTCCACAATGATTGGTTTTATTAATATAGGGATACAGCATAATTCATTAACAGCGCGAATTGAAGATTTCAGTATCTTTATTTGACTTTTTTCCTAATAAAAGTTCCAATATTTCTTTTTAAAGACAGTCGTACTTACATTTATTAAACACAAATGATTGTTACATTCCCAGTAGTACAAGAATAGCATGGCAACGTTTCAGAGGTCGAGTTGTGCCTCCATCATCAGGCCTTAGAATCATGCCATCAGAAATCAGAAATCAGAAATCAGAAATGCCATCAGGCCATCAGAAAAAACTTAGTGTCAGACAGCCTATATATCATCATTATTTGTCCTTAAAAATGAATTATTTTAGTTGTTTGCTTAGTACATTTTTCATTAGTAATTTCTTTAGATCCTTCTACAGAATTCGTGCCCTCTCTATATATGATTCTACATTGTGCTCCAAGTATCGTAATGCAGTCTTGACACGTTTCAATACCTCTTGCACTGTTGAAACACCGTAC
This sequence comes from Teleogryllus oceanicus, assembly GCA_964035755.1. Taxonomy (NCBI): domain Eukaryota; kingdom Metazoa; phylum Arthropoda; class Insecta; order Orthoptera; family Gryllidae; genus Teleogryllus; species Teleogryllus oceanicus. The sequence goes on from CAXIVR010000004.1 coordinate 30,322,409, forward strand.
CATTCTTCGAAATCTTTTCTACTCGCCTAATAACACACAAGATCCAATTAATTTCCGGGACTTACTTCCTACGTTCACTGTAGCCGAGGTTCAGGTTCACTATAAACCCAGCGGTTTTCAACCTTGTTTCGTCCACGGCTCCCTTGACCTAAACGAAACTTCCCGTGGCTACCCTGGTGACAGTTTCAAATATAAGGGTTAATATAGGCCTACTAAAGATTCTACACAAATGAGTGAGGGATATAATAGGCTCTTGGTAAAGTACTTGCCAGATTGAATTAATCCACAGTTAATTAGTAAAATAAATCGTATACATTACAAATAACATGTAGTAGGACAGTAAAAAATTATTTTTTAGACATGCATAACACATGGATTATATCAAATCAAATGTAAAGATCATTTTTAATAAATCACCGCGACGCCTCTACCTTCTGGCCGCGACGCACAGTTTGAAAGCTCCTGCTATAACCGAATCATATGCTTATTTGCAATGTAAGTGAAGCGGGACCAGTGACTTTAGTTCACTATAACCGAAGTCAATTGTAATCGTGCACCGGAAATCGGCAAAATTTCGACAGAGAAACTCTTTTTGTTGGGCTTTGGTAACGAAAATGGGCACAATTTCGACTTTTTGCACCGTATCTTCCGCAAATCTAGTTACGCAACTGCATAGGATGTTTAGAAAACCAACAAATGATCACTATTTATTCACAACGATATTACGTCGCAAAAGGCAATAAGCACCGGAGAAATGTTAAGTTCAATTAAAAAACGCTCAACATCTTGTAACTATTGCCCAACATTCAAGATTATAAACTCATCTATTCAGAAACGGAAGCGTCCTCAATTATTGAAAATCGAAATACTTACCAAAATATTGGTGTGGGAAATTGTTATCTTTGAGACATTTATATGCAATGCTTTGTATTAGGATTACGCATGCTATACATTCTAGAGAATAACGAAGGGGATCGACGGAGGAAACAAATATTTTAAAAGGGGTCAATGGAAGTAAAAGATTGGGAATCCCTGATTTACATCTAAGATTCAGAATGCCGTAATCTTAATTGATTTACTACCATTACTTCTCGTAAAAAACCTAAACTTGACATTTCCTTTACTTCTAGTAAAGCTTCATCCAGGAAAAGGGAGCGTGTAAACTTGATTGTCCCGTTTCTTCCGGTGAGCCGTCAAGCTTGAAGGTTGCGTGCTGCGAGCGGGCGCGTCGCAGGCGAGTTCCGGCCGGCCTGGCGCTTTGGGGCATCTGCCGTAAACAATGGCGTGGCGGAAATAGCCGGCGACGCGCCAGCCAGGGCTATTGCTGGCCGCGGGCGGCCATCGCCCCTCGCTTGCTCTGTGCGCTCGCACATACGCGCTGGCCTCGCGGCCCGGCCCCGCCTCGCGCCTGGGCGCTACTTGCTTCCAGACGTTCAAATTGTCTGTATTTCAACTTGGCAAATAGCGATGCCACCCAGTTTCACTGTAGGTCCCGATCCTGTTCGGTGTTATTGAGAATTATCTTAGCGTTCAATAATGACACGTTTTTAAAATAAACGTCTTTAATTCTTAATACTTTGATGATAATAATAATATAATAATAATATGTATAAACAAGTTAATGAAGTAAACACTTATACTATTATCACCAAAGATGTAGTAAGATGGTATTGAAAGGAATTTGATAGAAGTGCTGAATATCTTGAGTATTCGGGAATTTGTGGAGATGGACTGATATCAACACTTGCTTCATTTAAGGTAGCAGAAAATTTATTGCAATCAATAAGTCCAGTATCAGAAGTTCCCGAAGTCGCGGGTTCCTTATCCACATACCGTTTCACGTCGCCTTTCATTTCAACAAGATTCCTCTTTTCCACTAAAATGTTTATCAGGAAATTTGTTGGCAACTGGTCGGAAATGTTTGCCTTTAGAACATGAAATTTAATGCGCTCCAGCTGTAAAATGTTCGAATTTTGGTATTCAAGATGTAGTTGATTGAAGAGCTGAGAAGTTAAGGGATAGGTCCTACTAAGGGAGACAAGGGATAAGTTCCTTAAAGTTTTAACGGAGTTGTATCTCTTGGCTTTTCACCCCTTCAAATATAAATTTTAATCTCTTTAAATTGAATTTCTTTTTGATCATCAGTCTTCCAAGGAGAAAACTTATTTCGACCGAGATGCGACGTGCCTTATGACGTGACAGTCAACACGTGTCCGATCATAACGAGTCGTGTAAGTGACATTTGGAGTGAGAGCGTCTCCATTTTCCCAGGTACTTTAGAGTATCATCTCGAAAGTCGTCTTTGATTAAGAATTCTCGGAGTTACTGACGCGAACTGGGAGTGCTCTCTTCCTCCGAAGTCTCCTGAAGCTGAAATGTGAAGAAGTCCGTGCCCGGAGACATCGCGACGTTTAGAAATATGTAGGAAACGCTCTTCTGTTGTATCCTCTAGTGGGCTGTTGCCAATAAAATATTTTGTAAACAAGAATGTGTTTCACAGTATAATTATCCTTGCGGAATTATGCAGTTAGTCGTACTTTAGATAGATTGTCATCGATATGGTATACCAACATACATTCGTTGATTTCCATGAAATTTTATTGCGTCGCAGATTTTGAATCAACGGAGAACATTAAAGGATATTAAAATTGGTTATTTTTTTTTAATGTTTCTCAATGCATCACTTCAACATCGATTGTTTATTTATTTATATTTTTTCATACCTGAATATCTTCTCTAAAAGATAGTACGCAATTTAAATTTCGGGAAACCTCTTTGAGAAAGCATGTAATAAGAAATTAATCATGTGAAATTATCTCTCTGAACTTTAATATGACAGAAAAATACCGTGGCTTCTCTCCGATCTGAAATATAAAAACAAATCAGAAGTTCTACAAAGAAATGTCACCAGTTAAAGGAATATTTTCCTTCGGATACCGTATCCGCTAACGCTTCTTGGCAATCAAAGAGCAATTCATTGCAAGTGACCCACCAAAACTATTTTAAACTAGTCGTGCGACAGAATGACTCAGACTTTCTCGCCAACAGTTAATCTCGTAGTCTACTTTAGTTGTAGGTATTGCCCTCACTTTCTTCGCAGGTTTTACCTACCGGCGCCTAAAACACATTTTGTCACTTTTCTAAATTAGTCGGCCCCATATTGTAGCATTGAAATATGAGCAAGAATATTACAGAAATTAAGTATAATAAAACATGGCCTTATAAGCAAATTTTCGTTGAAAACTTTGGAGCCGTTCTTGAGAAAATGGTGTGTGAGCATCTCTGAAAAAGCGAAATTTGAACTCATTTTCACAGAAATGTTTTCAAAAAAAATTATTGGAAATCGTTGCACTTGTGCTCACAAATGCAGAAACTCCGTACGCAATGTAAAAATTAATGACATGAGAGGTGTATAAAAAAATACATTTGAGTAATTTTTTTAAAAAAACAAAAAACAATAGAATGCATCAAAATAGTTTCTCATTTAATTCAGTGCATTTAGCACTATCCGCCCACAGAATTTAAAGACAAAGTTTGGAGTCGTTTATGAGAATGTATTGTATTTGTCGCACATGTCGCGAAATCTCCTTTTCTCGTGTTGGGACATCCCGCAGAGCTCGTTGACCTTGCCGTGGCCCGCGCCCGCTCAGCGCCCCGGCCACACGGCGAGGCTGCGTGAGAGCTCGAACTCTCATGTGTCTCTGCTCTGTTAAAGCATTCATAGCAAACAAGTAATAAATCCACTTATTCAGACAATTCATGTCAAAAACATTGTATTCAAAACGATCAGCGAAGACATTAACTATGCCAAAAATACTACGACACACCGTGTCTTTACTACAATGATTGTTACAAGAAATATCAAATATAATGAAAGTACTCTTGTAATTGTAAATAATGATATGTGTTTTATAGAACGTTATTAACAAAGTTCTGTAATTATGTTGAAGAAATATTCCATATTCACATTCCATTCAAGCGACAGCTTGCAGTCTCAGGAAGTAAATTATATTTTGATAATCTTGTAAAGTTAATGATACGTAGGGGATTGAAACTAGATATATGAAATTTGCATATGGTGGGAAAACTTAAACAGGGAACAGTCTTCTGTTTGATGACAATTTACAAAAGTGCTTGGTTTGGGGCTCCAACATATCAGCAGATCCTACCGCTTCTCTTACATCGTGTTGGTGGATAAAACGAATTCAATAAGAACTTGGGTGATCGGGAGATATACAGTCCTGGGCTCAAGTGACTTTTAGATTCTAATAATTATCTCTATTAGCGGGGTATTTAAACGTTTCAAATTGAGAGAAATAGTACCTTGAATTTTCTGTGGTATTGTGTTTCTTAGATGACTATGTATAGAAATATTATTTAATTGAAAATAGTTAATCTTCATCAATTGCGTTTTCTCCAAGACCGGGAAGAGAAATTGAACATGTTGCCATTGTATTTGAAATATTAATACCTGCTGTTGAAAGAAGAGACAATACTTCCTCAACAGGAAATCTATTATTCTATCTTGAGCCTAGCATATTGTGGGGGAGGGAGGGGGAAGCATGTTAAATTGTAACTCGTGTTACCTTGAAACTCGCGGTTGGCACTAGGGTTGCCAGACATCCGGGCGCGTCTACGGGACCGGATTCTATATAACACGCACGTGTGTAAAAATAATACCGCCCAAAATGAACTGCTCTAGTCCATCGATTGATTCCCAGCGCATGCACGCGCCTTGTTCCCTGCCTGTGGCGCGCCCTCCGTCGAGTGTATTTCGTGGGCTGCCTTGCCGCGCCGCGCGAGTCTTATTTTTAAAGGCGGGCGAAGGCGGAGCTGGAACGGCGCCCAGCGCGCGCGGAGGCCCCTTCGCACGCGTCGCGACGCCCCGGCACCGCTCCTCATCCCCGACGCCCCTCGCCTCTCGCCTGTGCGGCACTCGATTGATTCCAGGCACGTGCACTATAGTCACGTTAGCATTGGAATTAGTATAGCCCGTGTATGTCTCGTAAAGGGCAATTGGGCTCGGCGCCGTTAGATCCTAGGGATCCCAGTCGGCTACCCAACCAGGAACTCGCGATACCGCGAATTTGTTTAACCTTCGTGACTTCGCGTAGTTAACGAATTCGGCTAGCGACGCCGGTTGCACGATCGTGGCCTTTCAGTAGAACCCCCGGCAATCGCTTGGAGGACCGAGGGAAACCACGGAAACCTCGATCAGGATGGCCGTCACGGGGATTGAACCCGGGCCTCCCGAATGCTGTACGCCGTGAGCCACTTCGCTCGGTCACGTTAGTATAGTGAATGTTTTTATCCCGGGAAGTGCGATGTTCCTCCTCCGCTTGAAGGTGACATTCGGCGTGCGGGGATGGGGGCAGGTATCTCCCCTAGCGGGGAACCGCCCCGCTGTATAGCTAGTGTCGAAAATCCGTCTCCACCGGTACTCGAACCTTACAATCTCTTCGCTGCAGAGAGCGGCGATAGCTAACTCACAGGGGAAGGGACGTTCGAGATGTGGAGGTGTGACACCAGCCCAGATCGGCAGTGAAAATAGCACTAGGGACAGGCAGAGGAAGGGTGCATCGCGGGTGTCGTCGGACTAAGACCGGCCTGTGGCTGGTCTTGGTCTGATGATACCACGTAAGTGACCGATCAGAGCAGCCATTCCAGAGAATTCTCCTTCAGGCAATGGTGTCGTCCGACGCAAGTACGTACTCCGCCACCGTCGAAATTCGATTTTGTAAGAAGCGCTGGATACACGAAACTTCACTTGCGAATCCCCGAGATGATAACGCCCCCCTTGAACGCAATGCTCGGACGATGCAAACGATTAGGTCTCTTTCTGCACTCCAAATGCAAGACGCTGATTATGCTTTCGAGACCTTTAGCCATCTCATAAATTCGCAGCTGATGGAATTCGCTAAAGGTAGCACGTTGTGAAAAATAAGTATACACTTATCTTACTTCACTTCATGTTGGCCTGTTCAGATCTCGAAATGAAGTTTATGATTTTTTAGAAGCTTTGCAATGAAAGGAACAGGAACAGAGAAGGAATAGGAAATATAAATAGAATTCCTAGGCAGTTGGGCAAAAGGAATATAATCCCACACGATTCTTATTTGCATATTTTCTTCAACCTTGGAAGAATACAGGAAAAATATTCTTTGAAGCCAGTGTTCTAAATTAATTATGAACGAGTAATAACTAATGAAATAGTAACATTGTCATGCTTGTCATTGTCTGTAGCTTTAGGCACGATGTGTAAAATAAATATTTCACTTCTCAGAGCAGCCATCACTGAGAGCGTCAGACGAGGCATTCCCTGAGTGAATGCCCCAACACTAGACAATGTTTTTTCTGTGTTTATACCTACACGAAGAAGCATATAGCCTTGCCGTTCCCAAGTGGGGGGGATCTCATGCGGCTTCCACCCCCCGCCCCACGAAGCCGATGACACATTCACAAATACAGGTTTCGCTAGTTTTCTGTAATAACAATAGTCATTTTTAAAATTTCATCATAAAATGTATTTACAATATATACGACTAAAATTTAAATTATGCTTATATGAAAATTTCTTTGTAAGAAAACATATTCGACTGGACACTGTACATATATATTCTCCACTCTCTCTCCTCACAAGTAAATCTTCGTTACGTCAGTGATCTGTACATTGATTTAGATCTCAAAAAGAATTTCCGAAAGACATTGTTTCCTTGCTAGAACATTTGGTGGTTTATCTTGAGATTGAGTAAGTAAGTTGCTTTATATGCAATGTTTTTTATGAGCGTACTCGTCCAGGTACATCCATGAGATTCATTAAATGAAGTAGTTAAATGAATAAAAGTATCATGAATGCGCGGTTAGCAACTTTTGAAAACTATTCATAAAAAGTTTTGCTCCCGAGTTGTAGAAAATCGTGTATTTGCACACGAACTTCAGATTTCATATTATAGTATTGATAACAAAACAGCACCCCACAGCCTGCTCCTACCGGAACTTGCCAAAGCTTCATTCACGTCCAGCAGCAAAACGGGCCATCTCAGCATTTGGTCAATAGGTCAGGGAAAGTGACGGAAAAACCTGATCGAAATAGGAACACAATACAAGGTGCGAGCCCTCTTAATCTCTGATCAAATTAGAAAGACGTTTTTGTGATGCAGGAATATTCATTTTGTAATCATAATGGCTCGTGATGATGCTATAAAATCTGCATCATTAACAATCGCCTTTGTTAGTGGCGTGCGCCGGTGGGCCTGCGCGCGGGGAGAGCTTGAAATAGCCGCGCGGAACAGAGGTGGAGCGCCGGGCGTCGCTCTTGCGGGCGCGGGCGCCCCGCCAGCCCCTCCCCTCCCGGCCCCGACGCTGAGCCCGCGTGTCTCCGCCGCCGTTTCCGCCTTTGGCTCAGCCGCAACGCTTTGGTCTGCGCCCGCAGCTCCCGAAGAGGTCTCACGGGACCCCCTGCCCGCAGTTCAGGGTGCATCTAAGTTTTTAAATAAAATCATTCAAGACTATCCTGGAATGTCAGTTTGACACCTGGTTATCGAGGAAAGAACACGTGAGATCGTTTGATTCCTAAATCGAAGGAAGGGGAGTATGTGTGGGTTCCATCCAGTCATAAATTCTCCCTGCTCTTTGACTATCCTAACGTCGTTCAGAGGGTTCTTGTGAATCTTTAGTGATTCCGGACGCGTCAGCTACATTGGTCATTAGTGCCTTGGTGTGGTGGGTGCATTAGAGCCGGGAAGTGGCGGTCTGTCTCTCCCATTCCACGGTGAGATCCGGCGCTGACCTCCCTCGGCTTGGCGGCATGTCCTCCTCCAGATATCACCTCCCAGCGGGGCGGCGCGTCAGCCAAGTTCCAAGCTCTCGAGTTGTCTCCCGCGAAATGTTTGTTAGAGAAGAGGAAGGAAAGATTGCGCACGGTCCGTGGTGGTTTTACATATTTATTACATATTCTTACTGTTTTCATTACATATTATGTACATATTTTGACGTTTCATACTACATATTTTTCCGGTTTCTTGTTATTAGTTCCATTGCTAACAGTGAAAGGGTGGCCAAAAGGGCTTCAATGTTATTAAGTAATAATTTTATGGAATCCATGTTTTTCAAGATGAAAGTAAATATTTGCTTCTATTTTATTCACTAAACGCTTTAATGATGGTTATCATCCATACATACATGTGTGTGGTTTTCGTTTAAATTTAAATTTCCGAAACACCACGCTTTCGTGATCACCTTCACAATATTTTTTTAAATTTTATTTGAATATACGAAATTATTTATTGAATTAATTTCATTATATCACACATTTCCATAAATCGAATATAACTAATGAGGTGATTGTATTTTAAAACATTCTGTTTAATAGATTCTTACTTGTGTACAAAGTTTTGTGGAAGTCAGATGCAAATAACTGAAGTCAATTGCAACAGTGTTAAAAAATAAACCAGTTCCTGTTAAAAATCAATGAGAGAATGCCGGTATGTTTTTAAATATCGAAAACAAATTCGTAATGTTTCAAGATATCCTGGTCTACATCAAGCATAATCCAAACATGCATTTTGAGTGCATACAAACGTACATTCTTTTGTATGCTACAATGCATGTATGAATGAATGTATAAATTAATCTCGTTGTGAGTTCATATGTGAAAATCGTGGACTGCCCTCCTTTACTTTCGATCCACGCGGCCGCTTCCTCCAGCCCCCCCCCCCTCGCCTCCACCCCCCCCCCTACAACGAGACACCGTCGCCACCTGATCGGTTCTGGCGCCGCCGCAGCCACCACCGCCGCTTCGTGTGTGTGTGCGACTATAAGTGTCTCAGCGGACGACCGCAACGGGCGGTCGCGTTGAAGCGAGGGCGCCCTGCTGCTGTCTTATCGCCCGTGACGGAAGCCCCGGCCCAGGGAGAGTGTCGGGTGCGCCGCTATCAGGCGTCTGCAGCAGCAGAGAGAAACTGCCTCGCCGCCGTTGCGACACGTACATAGTTATGAAAAGTGAAGGACAGTGCTTAGCGGTGCCAGATCTTCACTCATTATTTGTTTTTGTTTTTTTGTTTTTTCTGCTATTCCATCTGTGCATGCCGTGCATGGAATGAGCCGAAAACAGAATTAAATAATCTGTTTACCCTTAATTAAACGCTTTCTATCCATTTCCTTTGCATCTAATCACTTCGTGTTCATGCTGATGATCGCATTGCAAGAATGTCATTTTCTTAATGATGTAATATTCATTACAAACGAGTCGTTAGAGTACAATTCACTTCAGTACATTCAGTTTGGGGATATAAATATTTTTATTTCTTTTACTGTTACATAATTGATTACTGCCTTCGATATGGAGCTCGATATACATTGCATAACTTACCTGGATCGAAAGGAACGTGGTTACGAGAGAAATGTGAAAACAGTGCAATGACCTGCATGATCTGTTATGGAGGGTATTAGAAGGAGAATTATGAAACGGAATTATGGGAGGGAAATATAAAGACAAAGAGTTAAGTTAACGTATAGCTAATGAGTAATCTTTCAAATTAGATAAAAACAAAATGTCTGGACCATGAGCGTTCACTGGTTCCAATAATCTCGACCCTAAGACCCTTGGGCTTTTTTGTAGCCGACGATTAAAACTCCTATAACGCCCTTAGTGTCACATGTTAGGTACATGTTAACGCGGTCAAGAAAGCGCCCGTGTCAAAACTGATATTTTCAGTTCCATCGCACATAAAACTCAGTGCTTTCCTTACTGAAAGAGCTGCGACGAGATATCCGTTGGCTGCATCTCGAAATGCAGCGGTTGACCCCAAGTCCTTTTGATAACGGACGCGCTCCTCGGTGACACCGCCTCGTGAAGTTGCCTCCTATTTCTATTGGAAGCAATTCATTTGGGAAGAATCTGAATTTTTAAGGCTATCTTTTCGTGTTTGACGTGTGCGATGACACCTTATGGACATGCATTTTTTGCAGAACTTTCTGTTTTGCTACACATTGCACCTTTATCCTTTATTGCAGCTCAACCACTAGCTGCAACCGAATGTGGGGAGTCAGATCGTGTGATCTTATCAAGCGAAAAGTTCTAACTCGATGCGAAGAACCATGTCATCTTACTTTCAGTTCATATTCATTTCTTTTGCGACCATGCTATTGTGATGCAGAACAATCGAGCAAAGATCCATGAGGTTTAGCGTTATAGACTTGGGAAACCAAACTTTGTTGGAGAAACAATTATAAAGTAGTCGCTTTGACGAGAATTGACTTTGCCGAAGTGCAAAATGAACCGAACAGCTGCTGCAACTTCAAGTATTCCCAAGGCCCGAATCGCTACGCAATCGTTCACCAGGCACCCGCCTCTGTCCGTTACGCCGATCGCCAGCTCAAAGCTGATCATACAGAAGGGCCTCCAGCTTTCAAACTGCGTCTTTCTGCGAATCGTGCGTGCATTCAGAAAATTACTCAACAAGAGAAAATTATTTTCTTTTACGAGTAGTAAAACCATTCAGATGTTTATGTTTGAGAGTTAATGTTGGAATGGCTTCAGCTTCCCGATTATTTGGGCATTTCTTAAATAGCATATTTCAAATAAAAATATTTTCCAAATTAAATTATACTTAAAAAATGGGTAGTTGATGCAAAATGAGGCGTGCAGTTGTGAGCGCCGGCGGAGTGGGGAGGATGAGAGGGAGGTTGACGGTGGCGTGGCCCGCAGGCTCCCCGCGACGCCGCCCCGGCCGCCTCCGGGCTGACGCGCCGCGCCGCCACGCCGGCCCCGGCCCCGCGGCGGCGTGTTCGCGCCCGCGGTGCCCACCATCCACTGCAAGACGTGCAAGGAGCGCCGCCGACGCAGGATGAGCGCCGCCGACGCCGACGCCGGCGACGCCGACGCCGACGCCGCGCACCACGCGCACGCCGGACACGCCCTCGCCTCCCCCGCCGGCCCCGTGCCCGAGGACCGCTGGTCAGTGGCCCCTACCATCTCATTCACTCTCTATCTCAGCCGGTCCCATAATGCGCCAACCCTGCAGTGCCACTGGAAACAGCTGAGTGGTGCTGTTTGTTTGGCGACAGGGGCCTTAATGCGTGTCAACTGTCATGACAAGCTATGGTGCTTACATTTGAAATTTGAGATATGTTGACGCCTTGGCTTTAATGAAGTGTCTAAGTTGTATTGTCTGGATTGTACCACACCCAAATTAGATAATGTTTCAAATTAGATCATGATGAAATTAGATCGTTCAATACAATGAATGAATATTGCATGGATATGTTAGAGATTGTTGAGAAAACGAATCTTTTTTTTTTTTTTTTTTTCAACCGAAGCTCACAGTTTTGTCTTATTATTTTAATCATGTATTTAATATGTTAATATATCTCATGCTTGCCTCTTGTCGCTGAAAAGAAATCTTATAAGGTTTATTGTATCCCATGATATAGCATTAATAAGATTATTTTAAGATTATGTTTTAACATTTTATTCTTATTTACATTTTCTACAGTATAAAAACTTTGTTGCAGTGAGCTAAAGAAATTATCAGAGGAGAGTCTCACTCGCCAGCCTGAGGAGGTGTTCGACATAATCTGCAAGTTAGGCGAAGGGTAAGACAGTGATTTTTTTCATGTTTGCTTCAGAACTTTACTCGCAGTTATGTCTTCAAATCATGCTGTTTGTAGTTATTCGTTGGAGCACAAGGAAGCAACCTTAAAATGACTGGATTGTTGAAATTGTAGTTTTTGATAATTAGTCGAATAAATTAATTTCTTAAACAACAGAAATAGCACTATTTAGAGTGGCTTCAGAGAGCGCCATTCAGTATTTATTAGTTTGGAGACGGTATAGGTGAGGAATCGGCCAATATTGACAAAAAATACTCTTGAGTGAAGTAAATGGCCAATATATGTGGTTACAGAACGCTTGGGTGTGTTGCAGAATGATTAAAATGAGCATGCAAAACGTGACCCACTCGGACCTCCCACCGAGGAGAGATGAGAGGGCCTCGCAGCGCAAACGGCTGCGCATTGCGATAGGCGCTTCAACCCGATCCACGTGAAATTCCGATTTCCCCACTCTCTCTCTCTCTCTCCGCCATTGCTCCTTTGTCATTCACCTTTTCCTCAATATCGCTATCGTATACTCATTAGATAATCACGCATGGGACCTGGCCAATTGAACCCCTAAACCAAAAGGAAATATATAATAAAATTCCTAAATGACCGACCAAATCTGAACAACCTCCTTGTTGATTACTTTTTCTACAAGTTATGCAGAACCAAAGCGACATTCCATGCGGGAGCAGTGCAACGTGGCCTCGTAAATGGCCGCGATGTAGGGCTCTGGAAAGGGCCTTCGAAACGTCTGTGATTGAAGGGGGGCCGAGCTACAACCAGCGTAATGATTGTCTTACATAAACCTACATACAAGGAACGTGTATCGTTGTCACGGGAATCGGAATGAAATTTGCTTCATCCAAAGGCTATATTGAAACCTCTCCTCTTTATATCCTTTTTTTTCTCTATCAATATTTATATTTCGGCTAACTCAGGTATTTTATTTTCGATTTAATAACAGTACTAATAATAAACGCATACTAATACACTAATATCTCAGGTCTTTACTTTTTCTATCGTTTAACGAGTGTGCCTGGAAATTCACAGCTCCTTACGAGGTCTTGGCTGATATAAAATTTATCTTTGAGGAATTTAAAATCGATGGAAAACACTAAAATATTGCTGGAAATAACAAGCATTCGTGATATTTTCTGAAGCGTAAGCATGTGTTACGCTATTTATTTACCAAACAAAGATCTCTTCTTCCTCATAGCTACGTCAGATTCGATCTGTACATTACATTTACAATCACCCTTAAAATGACAAATTATTATTATTATTATTATTATTATTATTATTATTATTATTATTATTATTATTATTATAGTTTATTAGTATCACATTCATACTAATTAACACACAACAACATTCATATCTTTCGTGCGCAAATCTCTACAAACCTTACCTGATTTAAAACAACTGAATGACTATTTTATTTCTGATTCTATTGTAATTTTAAGTATTAAACCAATCTTCGACCTTGTACAAATTTATATTGTCTTTTTATAGCAATTTTCCACTTTCCTTCCGATGACTTCACAGTCCTCTTGATCGACGGATTTCCCCTCTTTCACCAGAAACATTTCTTCCACAGCTGCATATCAGGCAGGCTTCCAATCATCACAGTTGAAAGTTCCGCAAGTTCCAATTTTTTAAAATTTTGTTGATTTTAATTTCTAATTTAAAAAAATATTCAAACACTTTACCTACTGATTGCTATTACTTCGAATATTTACTCAAATTATCAAAGAAAACTTTTAAAAGAAACTCCGTATGGAGAGCTCATCACACGTGATCGACTTTCAAAGGGTCTTCTTTCGATCTCCTCTCATCATCTTGCAATGACGCTATTCACTTGTTAGTCTTCTGTTCGTCTTTTCGGCGTAGTCCGAGCTCTAAATCTTTCTCTTTACTAACTTGTATGCACCTTGTCCTTTCCTATACCCTATCGTGCTTTACTATTCGCTACCGCCCTTTGTTCGTCTTTTCATGAAATTATTTTATTGAAAAATATATTTAATTAATAATCCGCATCCAAATTAATTAAAATTCAATTAATTTTGTTACCTCTTTATAATGGAGATGACATAGTTCGTCTCAATTTGTGGTTGTTTAAATCCAAAGTTATTATGAGCCATCATAAAAGACAAGATTAATAATTTTTCTTTGGCGTTGAAAAGTAAATAAATGTAAATATTTGCAGAGACGATAATTTTATTAACTTGAAAAATTGCACTGTTTTCTACTTCATTGAATGTTATGGCAGTGTGATCTAGTTACTAGAAAAAATGTAGTGAACAGCCCTAGGGAAGTGCCATTCAGTATGCTCTGGAATTAGCTAGTGATCCCATCATCGCTGACTTCACTTATAATACCCCCATAAATACCCTGCAGCCTGTCCGGTCTAATAAAAAAAAAGCTCTTTCTCATTCCTACGTATTAACTACTTACTCACGGCTTCCAGGTCCTATGGCAGCGTGTACAAAGCTCTACATAAAGAGTCCGGCCAGGTTCTGGCTATTAAGCAGGTTCCTGTGGACACAGATCTGCAAGAGATTATCAAAGAAATCTCCATAATGCAACAGTGTGACAGCCCTTGGGTAGTAAAATATTATGGCAGTTATTTCAAGAATACTGACCTTTGGGTAAGAAAATTGAATTATTAAATATTTTTGCTTCAGTTGTTATTTTTTCATCCTTAGAGTTCATGTAAAATATTTTAATAATAAACATGTTACGTCTGATTTTTCCTGAAGGTAATATTTATTTGTATACATATACTGATAGTAGCTGTTCATTAAGCTTTCTTTCACCTTAAAATATTCTTAAAAACTTGACATTTACCTATAATATTTCTTTTAATAGCGGACGTTTCTATATCGCATTACCGAGTTTTCATTGCAATGGTTTTGATAATTTTTTTATTTATTCTTACAGATTGTTATGGAATACTGTGGTGCTGGATCGGTATCAGATATTATGCGTCTAAGAAAGAAGACTTTGACTGAGGATGAAATTGCTACCATTCTTTGTGACACTCTCAAAGGTCTTGAATATCTGCATTTACGTCGAAAGATTCACCGTGACATCAAAGCAGGAAATATCCTTCTTAATACTGAAGGTCATGCCAAATTAGCGGATTTTGGTGTGGCTGGTCAGTTAACGGTATGTAGTACAATATAATTTTCAATCTTATAAAATTTGTTCAAGAATTCCAATGCGTTTGAGGAATCAGTTGAGGACATTTGTTGATTTTTTTAAATATTATAATTGGGTGTATATAACGCAAAAGCTGAATGTAAAATCATAATGAATGCAGCAATAATATCTGCCGTACGTATTATTGTAAATATGTCAATGGTTGTTCGTAATTTTTACATTTTAATTAATTATATCAGTTTTGCTGACATTTTGCATTGTAATTGAGAGTACATATTGCTAAAACTAAATGTAAAATTATAATGAAAGCAGCGATAATATCTGCCGTACGTATGATCAATGGTTGTTCCTCGAATATTTTTACCTCAGTCAACCCAAGGGTAGTTGAATCCTATACCAATTTATGGTCCTGTGTAAAGGTGCGACATTTTCTAAAGTTGTGGAAGTGATTATTCGCTTTTAAGATTAATGTGACAAATTATGGACTTCATAATTTGAAAGGGGAGCCAAAGTGTGACGGATGTGCATACCGAATGACTTACATATCATTTACTATCTTACGTTCATTGAAGTTTCCTCAGTGGTGTACCCCATTGGTTTACTGAACTCGGGGGTGGGGAGGCGGACAGTTTTTGTTCAAAATGAAATTAGATAGAAGTTCCATTTTGTTGTTTTATTAAGAATTGCTTGAAATTTTTTTTTATTATGCAAAGAAACTAGAAAATGTGTAATATTTGTTACTTCAGAATGTTTTCGTTGTGAACGTTGTGAACAACGAAAGTTCAGGCGACTATTACTTGCATCAAATCCTTTTTTGTTTAAAATTGTATTACTACTGGATAGGGATTTCAATCCCTCCGAACCTAGATCAAAGAGAATTAACGCGAAAAATAGAGGTTTACTGAGTATGGCATATTGGGGGAATCAGGCGCAAATGCAACCCGCACCACAACTCGCTGGAAAATGCTTCACCATCGCACACTATGAAACGGTGCGTGCATCCTAGGATTTTCACACGTTTGTGTGTGTCGTTGTTTTCAGCGACACTGGTACTTTTTTGTCGTAGACTACAAAATGCTTGAACGTTGTGGTATTACGTTTTTAGAATGTTCGCTCACGGATTGTCAGTAGCACGGATTGCCAGAATCGCTGAAGTTGGGTTGCAGTGTGAAGCTTTTGACTTTATCTTTACGGAGGAGAGAGAAAGTAATGTCGTTATGACACCAAGCATGCAACTTTGTTGATCGGTTGCCCTAACAACTCGTATTCTTTGACTTCCGAGTTTGAACAATGCCATTATTCCAACGCTGATTTTAACATTTAAACTGAACCCAGGGTTCTTGGCTTATCACACTAGCTATTCAGAACTTTTCGTTTCACCTGGTGGCATATTTTGCAAGTATTTCGTATTTTTTTTTAAATTTATTTCCAAAATTATGTGGAACCTGGGGAGAATCGTATGGGGGAATATGCAGTACAACTTGCAATTTGTTGTAAATGTGCGGTTGAATTGTTGAGGAAACATGGAAGGGAACATGCTGCGTTTAAACTGCGCGATTCGGGGGTGGGGGGATTTAATCTATCTTGGATGCCCTTAAATAAGAAATGCACGAGCGTAGGTCAGATTTGTCCCAAGGAGGACTTATAATCATGAACTACAGATTTGGCGCCAACTTAAAAAAATCCGAATCCATAAATGTTAACAACACTTACTGACTTAATGCTGTGATATTTTTAAAACGTGAAATATGCTTGTATCAAGAAATAAACCTCAACTTCTGGGTCAGTGATACTCATCTCGATCGAGTTTTTGCCCAGTTTCCCTGATCCATAGAGCAAAATCTGAGATGGCACCTTGATTTGCTTGTGGACATTCATGTAGCTTCACATTGCGCGCGTTTGGTTGAGCTCTCCTTGTGCTAGTTGTGGTAGGAATAGACCCGATGGTGGGGTGTTTCTATTGTGTTACCAATACTATCAAATCAAATCTGTAGTTGATTTCCGATGGAAGTATGTTTTCTCGAACTCGGGATCGAAAATTTCTATTTTCAAACGATGCTAACCTCACTTTGTTGATACCTGCATGAATCAGTCAATTAGCGTAGAATGTAGTCAAATTTGTGGGAGGACATTCTGGAGCTCAAGAAAGCGAGCGTAGATTCTTTCCACTCATACGTTACATACGTTACGTTACGTTACATCGACCAAAAATCATTGATTTTTTCAAGCTGATTAAGTAGCCTCTAACATTAAATCCGTGTAGAACAAAAGTTTAGAGCTCTTCTTAGGCGAGGGAGAGTTCGGTTGACGAACGTAGTACAGCGTTCCTTCGGTTCCGAATAAGTTGTTATAAACGTGGCATTTCGTTTCCCTGCTGGTCTTTTTCCATCCTTCATAAAAATGGAGCAACTTTTGAAGCTCTTCTGTAACGATTAGTTGTACTTCTCGTTGTTTCTTTTACTGGTTATTGCATTAATAATTTGGTATTGAGAGTTGATGTAAATTACGTACATGTCATTTAAAATCTGTAATAATGCGTGGTTATAAGTTGGAGTTGGAAGAGATGACGGGAGTTCTTATTTCACAATATATTCAGTTCACAAAATGGCATTAATGGAGTTGGTTGTACGTGAAAAGAGTATAAGAAAAATGTATTACCACTTCCTTAAAGGCCAATGCCCACCCCTGGCTGTTGTTGGTGACGCGCTGACCAGTTGAGATGGTCTACAAGCAATTAACATCTGATGTTTTCTGTGTGATCCAGGACAGGACACGCTTGATGACTGCATCCATGGTTTCATACCCATGGTCTTTCCATGATGTTCATAACCGCATAATTGAGACTGGAGCCGGTAGAATGTTTATTCCGTGGAGAAGTGCGATAAGTGGTGACCTGACCTGTTTTATACATCTGAAGGCAGCTACGCTGACTGCACGGGGGATGTTTCGGTTGACAGGACCTGGGCTAAGCTTTCCCATTTTTTCTCATTGACAGTCTGGAGAGGCGTGTTTTGTTCAAGCCGATCGCTGAGTTGATCTGTGCTTTGAATGACTGGAGTGAAGGGATACAAGACGGCTGGGGGAGAGTTGTTCCGTGCTTTGCACGTCTGCTGTTTCATTGTCGCGTGAATCCATTGGAGTTGAGCGTCCACCCGCGGAGCGGAAGGCCGTTCGGTTTCCTCCTGCAATCGGGGGTTCTCATTGCAGTCCGAGAGTGGTGACAAAAGTTCTGGATGAAGAAAAAAGTAATAATATGGAAGTTCGACGTTATAAAGAAGAAGGAGAATATAAGTATCTGCAGATTATAGATGAAAATTTAGCTGAAAAGTAAATTAGTAATACTTACTACAAAACAATGCCTCATATTAATTTCTGTAATGATACCAATGTAAACACTACACTATTTCCTACCTTACCATAATAAATAAAGGTGGAGATTTGAAAGAAATGGTCGAAAATACTTGAATAGAATAAATTGAAGAGGAATTGTTTATTTCTAAACCTAGATAATCAAAAAAGAATTTGATTTAGAGGAATAATGAGTTCTGGAAAATAATTAGTTCTTAAAAATTGAAAAAAATATAATAATGTTTTAAAATTTTATCATACCTGACTTTCTGTTTCAATAAATATTATTACATAATCGTAAATAACTTTAGAAACTTATTAATAGAGTTATAGAATCTCTACTTGGTGTACACCTGTGTAAATAAACAATATATTATTATCATTTTATTTCTTTCGAATTGAATTAATTACCGTGTAATAGAAGAACTGTCAGTTCAGCTCATAAAGAACTGTCAAAACCATGGCAGAGCCCATGCAGAAAAATAAGTGGCCAGTCGGGTTGGCCATCAGAGCCAAGAGAACTGCCTACTTGGAAAATTTCCAGAGCTCACCAGGATTGAGATATATACCAGTATAACTGGCCATTGGAACGCATTATAAGGTTAAGAATGGATCGGCCAATTTTGTCACAAAAATATTTTTATAGCATTTTCAATTTGCACTTAATGTCAAACATTATATTTTCGTGGTAGCTTCCCCCTTCTAAAACTCTAACAGGCTTCAAAAACATTTTTTTTCTGTTTTTGCGAAAATATGAATGTCGTTCCATATGTTGAACTTCCTTTTCTTCCAAACTAGTTCAACGGCTAGTGTGCTATTAACTATATCACTGGTCAAGCGAAGTGTTACTCTGGAAATATTTACACACAGTACGTTCGTGATCAGTAACACCAATTGACGAACAGAGAATGATCCACGAATTGGTTTTCAAACCAGTATGCCGAGTTCTTCTACAAAATGTGGGTCCTCATTGTCTTCAATGTTTTCATCATGAGTGTCTGAATCATTTCAAATGGCGTCGAGATTATTTCACACAGATTCACCTACCACTACTCAAATTTCCCATTGCGTCTGTAGTTGTAATAGACAAGGAATCTCGATCTTTTGGAAGACTAGACTGGTTACCGGGTTCAGAAAAATGATTATACCTATACTGGTTTCGAAGTGTAGAGAATGCAACAGCTACTGACCCTCTTGACACAACTGTTGATTGTCAAGTTCATCCTATATGCCAAGCAATGAATGTAAACAGATTAGGGATGCTCTTCTCGCACTTCGACTTGGAACTCTTGTTTTCCCGACTTTACTTTGGCTCCGTTGTATCATTGTCCGATTATCCTAAAGTGATATAACGCTCCCAATAGCTCGAAAATTTGTCATATTTGGCCAAAAGTTAGCTCAACTAAACAAATTGCCATGATTTTTATTTGCTTCGTTTCTCTGTTGGCGCAGATACATGATTTGCCCAAATTCGTTGTATTAATTTTATGAAATACTCATATTCTTGTTTCGCATTACTCGTGAGTCATAATCGCAACACGATTTACTTGCATTAACCGCAAATCAAATTCGAGGCAGTAATCTGCGTACGCACTGCGGATCTCGTAGTTAACTCCGTGTTGCTACTTGAGAGCCGCAACGCTGCAGCAAAGGCGATGGCAAACCATTGGCTGCCAGCGGTAAGCAGCGAGACGTTGAAGGGTAGAGTCGTGAAAAAGGGATGAGGGCGGTCGGACCAAAGATCACGCAAATGAGCTGCGGTTCCCTTCCTAGAAGGCGCGGGTGCTCCAGTGGCCGAGGACAAGATGAGAGGGAAGGTGTTGGAGATGGCAGGGTGAGAGACGTGTCTCCTGTAGGGGCTCCTGTCTCCTTGGCTGCTTTCATCTATACTCTCTGCTGAACCATGCACAGCACTGCCTCGCGTACGGATGGGTCGCGCCCTGCGCGAGACGAAGAGAACTGGGTCATCCCGCTACAGATTGTGAATCATCAACTTTTTTTTTTATTTTATTTTACGTCAAAAAACAGTTAAAAACTGCGTATGACGTGCACTTTTGAAATCGGAACTGCCCATACACATCAGAAATAAACGACAAATCAGATATGAAAATATTAGTCATCAAATGCATTTTCCAATGTTTATCCTAATTGAACCCTGCAAAAGTTAATGAATATCTAAATATGTATGCCGTATACCTTTCAATCCTAGCAATAACAATGTATTATAAATGGTTCCATGGGGATGGGGAGGCTCTGGTGACTACTACTTAAGTTTGATTTTATTGCTTTTTGACAATTTTGATAATTAATAAATTGATGTAACTAATACAATACATGTGCATTCATTTAAACAAAAAAATCAGCATCAATCGGCAGAGTTGTTAACATCAATATCGTATTTAAACCTATTACATTGTTATGTCGAAACAAGGTTCATATATCTTCATAACACAGTAATGTATTAAACTATTTTACACTAAGACTTAAAATACTACAATTTTTTTCAAAATTATTTTAAATCTTCAGTTTTTGAGTGAGTGACCTGGAATTATTTTTACTCACAGCTAAAGATACTAATAACTCAACCAAAAAACACAACACACATGATAAATTGAACATACAGCACACCAGGGAACTCTCTCTGCAGTGGCAAAATGAGTTGTTGGTGAGAGAACTTGCAACAGAAATTATGTTGGTAGCACAAGTTGAAGCTTGTAACAAAAGAAAACGTAAATACTGCACTCACCATAATCATTATAGATGCTAGAAGTATTGTCCCCTTCACTTGTTTCCCATTGATCTGTTTGCTAGGAACACAAATGCAATTGTTAATGAGAGGCCCTGACAGCCTAGTGCAGAGAGACTTTTCTGGTACATTATATTTTGAACAAAAAGCATGCAATAAACATTGTCAATGATTTTCAGCATCCTAAAAAAATGAAAACCGATAAAGAAACAAACAAACAAACAATCATTAG
The DNA here is from genome assembly GCA_964035755.1 of Teleogryllus oceanicus. Classification (NCBI taxonomy): domain Eukaryota; kingdom Metazoa; phylum Arthropoda; class Insecta; order Orthoptera; family Gryllidae; genus Teleogryllus; species Teleogryllus oceanicus. The sequence goes on from CAXIVR010000004.1 coordinate 30,343,498, forward strand.
TAGGCCTCTTGAGCTTCCCATTATAAGGCTAGGGTTAATACTCTAGAATTTAAGTGAAGGTAGAATAGTGAGATTGATAGAATAATCATTTTAATTGTAGCCACTAATCTTTTCTTTATGAAGAATTTCCTTTTCACTGCACCAATATTATCAAAATATTTCTGTATTTTTTGTTATTTGTATTTTATCGACCGATTTATGATTTTTATGCTTGCGATGTAGACTTTACTTTTGAAAAGTGCAGAAATTATCTATTTTAGTTTTAAAACAATGTACATTTTAGGACACAATGGCAAAAAGGAACACAGTCATAGGCACCCCATTTTGGATGGCTCCTGAAGTAATCCAAGAAATAGGGTATGATTGTGTTGCTGACATTTGGAGTCTAGGTATGATAATTTTATACAAATTTTAATTTGATACATAATTATAAGCAAGTATTCTTGATGCATTTTAATGTTTTTTAAATGTTTGCAGGGATAACTGCTTTGGAAATGGCAGAAGGGAAACCTCCGTATGGAGATATTCATCCCATGAGAGCTATTTTTATGATTCCTACCAAACCACCACCATCTTTTAGAGAACCAGATCAATGGTCTCCAGAATTCATAGACTTCGTAAGTCGGTGCCTAGTTAAAAATCCAGAAGAAAGAGCAACAGCATCTGAACTCCTGCAGCATGAATTTATTGGTATGTGCATTTGCTTCATTTTGTTTGTTTGATTTTTTTAAGTAACATTTTTGAAGCAATTGAATATTTAATTTGTTTCATTCTTAAGAAGAGTACCATACTTTTGTGTGTATTTGCAGGAAATGCAAAACAACCAAATATACTTAGCCAAATGATCGCTGAAGCTCGAGAAATCAGAGAAAATCAAAGTTATCGTAATGCCACTGTAGCAAGTTCTGCAGTTGGTGGTGCTAAACTCAATCATGCTGATGAATCAGTAAGTTTTATGTTTCTTGATTTACTTTTATTCTCAGATAATACTTTGCAATGCTGTGATAAAAGAACATCTTAATGTTTTAAAATATTTCACAATTCTTTTTTTCTGCTTATTTTGTAGCATGTTATTTGCTTTTTAACCTGTAACTGGTGAGGTCATTTTTTTGTCACGTAACTGGTGATGTGGGGACTACACATACCCCAACAGAAAAACTTTTTAGCTTCACGGAATAAAATATTACATAATCGGTGAGGTGGGGTTTGACGTACCAGAAAAAAAAGTTTCTTCACACCTTCAACAATGTGACCACTGAGGGCTTGGCAGAACAACTGACTTCCTGAGAGGTACCCAGAAGCATAGGCGCTTTTTTGCATCCGCTTCTCGAAGGTTCTTTATCATTTAAAGACTGGGGGTACTAACCACCACCACATCACCAGTTACTGGTTAATGGTGTTAAATCACTCAAAGGGAAGTACGATTTTTCATTTTGTAAATGTGTTACACTTATAAATGTGTAGTTATTTTTTAACAGAAAGTAAAGAAATTGTTTTTTAAATGTTATCTCTATTGTTTTCTGTTTTTGTAGTTAGCATGTTAGTATAAATATATTTCTGTTTACTAAACTTCTGTTAATTATAAAACATTTGGTTATCTTTAGGATGAGGAGGAGGCTGTGAACAACAAAACAATGCTTCAATATCCTGCAGACTCAGGAACCTTAGTACCATCCCGAGATCTCATGGATGGAACATTAGTACCTCATGCAGATGGTAGTACGTTACCAGGACATAGTGATGCTGGTACAATGGTCGAGTTACAGTCTGATTTGGGTACAATGGTTATCAATAGTGATACGGAAGAGGAACCTACCATGAAACGTAAGATTTATGAGATGTGACAGAGAAACTGCAAGACAGATCTGTATATATGAGATTTTTGACTGGAGTATTCTTCTTGTTGTGCAAGTATTACTACTATGTGATCCATTGCTTTATCACTAATCACTTTATTTTCTGCCTACCAAAAAATATTGTATTGATATGAGTATTGGTAGTATTTCTGTTCAAATGTTGTCTGACCCTAGAATGGGTTTCTGCCTTTATTTGCAGTGTACATCTGGTAGGGAATAGCCACATATAGTTTTATCGGACTAATTTCAATTATGCAAATAAATTGATGGAAAATTAAGCAGCTTCTGGCTATGTGAGAGGAGTCAATGGTTTTGTTGGATACCCAGGAAGACTGAAAAAGTCAACAACAATGAAAAAGTTTTAATTTTGACTGAAAATGCAAATATTTGATTTGTTAATCCACAATTTCTTTACTTGCACAATTCAAAGTAATATTTTGATCTGTTTCTTTATTAATATTAACAGTATGTTAGACAGAAAGTATGAACATGTTGTCAGTTTAATGAAATAATTGATGTCATGTTCGTCAACATAATGGATATAAACGGATTATGTTGTTCCTAGACATGCTTGTTTTCAGAGTTGTGTTGGTGCTATTACAGATCAACATGGGCTCTGTTTATTAGAATATGGAAGTTTTGTGATATTGAATGAAAATAATCCTTGGAACCTGATGATAATATAAAGAAGTTGTCAAAACATTGTGCAAAAATAAATAAGAATAAGTAATGTGAATACTATTTTTCCACATTTATATATCTGATTATTTAAAGTTGTCTACGTCAACAAAAATAGGGATCATATATTTACTTATTATCAAAACAGAACATTGACTATAATTAATAATAAAATGTTATTTTCTCCATCATCTACAATAATTTGACTTTGAAATGGTTTGAGGTATCAAGATACAGATAAAGATATTTGAGGTGGTCAATGTAGGTGGCCCATCTTGTATAATATAATTTGCCAATAATGTGTATTATTGTTTAAGATAAGTGCCTTAAGTATCTTATTTTCCTTTCATTGATTTGCATGCTGGCTTGCAAGCCTGTTGGTTTGGAATCTAGGGGCCTGCAGAAGCAAACATGTTGATTTCCACATACTTATAAGCAGCATTTTTGTTACTGCAGGTCACCACTTAAGTGATAATTTCTCTTGCACTTTTACTCTACCTTCATGTTTTAAGGGGTGCAAATATTTGCTTATTCTACAATACCTGATGAAATACTGTTGATTCTTACATGCGTTCTGTGAAAAATTTTGGAGTTATATTCATGGATAATTGCACTAGAAATGGATCAATTCGAGCCAGTGGCAGGTCTATTTTTTAAAATATATTTATTTAACATCAAAAAAGTAAAACCTGGATATGACATTTTGGATAGCGAAAACTAGTTCCAGGTAGTTCTTGTAATTTCCATGTAAATTCATGGAAATTATGTCATTTCATGTTGAAACGTTTTTAGTCATTTCCTATAACTTCCAGAAAGCATGTTCTACATCAAAATGAACTCAGTTCAAATTATTTGAAACTTACAATGAAACAAAAATTATACATTTGTAGTTTTTAAGTTTAATAAAAGAGATATGTTGCCACTTGGATCTCAAAGCCTTTGTAAATTTGTAAACAGACATTTGCAAATTTGTGTGGGTAATTCTGTGTTGTAACATGTATTTCCGTCAAAATTTTGATTTCGAGTTCTTGTAGCACTATATAACTTTCTCTAAACTATGTATATGAGAAAGTAAAAATAAAAATTTTTAGTTATGTGGATCCTACGTGGCTATTTTGTTGTTCCAGGTCATGACACAGGACCTGGGGAATCTGGGAAGAAGTATCGTCCTTTATTTTTGGATCATTTTGACAAGAAGGAGGCTGAAAATAAGGTTACATAGTTCATTATTTGTTTTTTATGTGATGGAAATATTTAGAACATTGTAAATATTTTTCTAACTAGGCAAACCAATTCTTTGGATTCTTAAAATATTAATTTATAACAATTTAAATACAGCTATTTTATAAAATATATTTTGCATTTCCTTGATATCTATTTATTAACATGTTATCTTTGTACATGAAGAAAAAGTTAAAGTAGAATCGACTTGCATTGTAATTTTTCCATGAATAATTTTTTCTACCCCTGTCAATTTTAAGTTGTGATTATGATAAAAATAATAGTGTGTTCTTCAAATTCTGAGTTAGGAATTAAATAATTTTACTCTAAAAAATATGTAACATTCTAGTAAAGGTTTGTCATTATAACATTCTGTTTTCTTTCTTCCATATCAGGGCAGTGATGCAGTTCAAGGAAATGGACAACCTATGACTCCCACTGACAAACTGGATGGCTCACCAAGTGCATTACAACAAATATCAGGTAGTGGAGATACAGGCCATCCTCTTAACAACAATAATAACAACAATAACAACAGTCCCAGTGGGGCACCTCCACTCACAGCTGAGGAGCGTCAACGTTTTCAAAGCCATCTGCAGCGGCAGCTGAACCAAATTTCAGGGGCGGGTGCTAGCAGTATCCTCCAGCGCCATGGGCCAGCCCAGAGTCCTGGACCTGGAGTGCTACCAGATCCATTCCAGGCCCGTCATCACCATGAGAATCAGGCCAAATTCCAACGAGCGTTTGTGGATGGCGATTTTGAATTTGTAAGTAGATTAAAATTAAATGGCCAGCAGTCAGCAATAACCTTTGAGTTAAGATTTTGGAATAATAAAAGTTGCTTGAATATGATTTCACTGTTTTTGTTGTTTTTTTTTGGTGAAAATTACTGCTTTATTTACGGTATGTGGTACACAACATATCACTCAAAGTACACCCATCACTAGCCACTACTTTTGCCCATCTTCCTGGCAGCTAATGAATTCCATTTTGGAAAGCAATGCTTTTTGCCTTTTGCAGCTATCCAAGAATCGATCCATTTTTGAAGAATGGAAGCGCTGCTCCACCAGTGCCATCAAACAGAATAGGTGATAATCTGAAGGGGCAATGTCTGGTGAATACAGTGGGTGGGGCAGGGCTTCCGGTTTAAGTATTTTCAAGTAGGTTTTTACCAGTTTTTCAACATGTGGCCGAGCATTGTCGGGTAACAAAATCACCTTGTCGTGTCATATAGCAGACATTTTTCCTTTAGGGCTTGGCTCAAATGCATCAATTGCATTCGATAGTGATCTCTTATGAGAGCTTCTTTTGGTTTGAGTTCATAATAAATTAAACCCACCTGATCCCATCAAAGGCAGAAGAGAAGCTTCGAATCGTGGATATTTGCTTTACACAAGATGTCAATGTATGGCCAGGCTTACTCCACAATGTTTTACACTTAGAGTTATCGTATCACATTCTCTTTTCATTTCCAGTTATGATACAGTGCTTGAACCTTTTCTTCTCTGCTGTTGAAGCAGCAGTTTTCATGTGGCATAATGCCGTTCGACGTATCTCAGCTTTAACTCATATGATACTCATTGCCCTTGCTTCTGGATCATTCCTAATGCTTTCAAATGATTTTGCAATGTCAGCTAGCATCTGACATGTCTCTTCATTAAGAAATGACTCCAATTCTTCATTTTTAATTTTCTTCGGATTGCCAGAATATTCTTTATCGCCAAGATAAAAATCGTTATTTTTGAAGTGTTGAAACCAGACTCCGCATGTTGTTTTCCACAGAGTATGTTCACCCTAAGTCTTAACAAGAATTCTGAGTGTTTCAGCTGCAGATTTCTTATGAATAAAATGCAATAAAATTTCCCTTTTCTTCGCACAAAACTCTACATGTTTATCACTCTGAAACAAAACGTTTACACTGTATTGAACAAAGGCACACTGACGTTCAAGCTTACCTATAGTATTTCCTTCTAAAATGTGTTTGCATCGGAAATTACCTGCAGGTAGTCCTGATAATGACAATTATTAGGAAACAGCGAGAACTTATTCAAGCACCTTTTATATAAATACCGTCTTAAAATATTCATTTTCACTAACATTTAAAGCTCTTATTAGCAAATTTGTCTGTCATCTCATTTGGTTGTGCCATCAAGTGCGAGGCACTAAAGCCATAGCTCAACAAAACTCAGTAATTCAAAATAATGCCTTCGCAAATTAATGGTTCATCTGAAATAGATATTTCAAACTGTTCTAACCCTCATATTCTGAATACTTTCATATGTGAACACTTCAGTAACTATTTCAGCAATATTAAGGCTAAATGTACCAAAATTAGTTCAAGTGAAGAGAAGGGAATTCCTGGAAATAACATTTGACTCATTTTTTAATGTAGAATTTACTTTGTGAAGGCCTGAAAAAAATTTTGCCCAAACTAATTTTTAAAATTATTTTTAATACTTTGGAAAGAAAATAAAAAATAGGGGCTTATGTCGTGATTGTGACATACTTCCTAAATTCAATGCCAATTCAACCATCCGAATTGGATGCATTAGGGCATCATAATTTGGAATTTGGCAAAATATATTGTCCCCCCTTCCCGTTGCTGCGTTAATGCCCTGCCCCACGCTGTGCCTAAAATATTCGTAGGCTTTTCTCCAAACTAAATACCCCCCTGTTGATCTGGCTCCACTCAAAGCTCTGTGATTTTGAATAACATTCTTAATTTTTGGGGGTACATTAAAGTCCCTGAGACGTTTTCAAACATTTCTCAAAAACAGCCCCAAATTTTTCCTTCAAATTTTTGGCATAGGTCCGATTTTTCACTGTCACCGTGAATTTTCGAAAATTACAGAAGTTTGAAATTTTTTCTGTGTTTTCCTACAACTACAAAATTGAAGATAGATATTTTTCCTTCAAATGAAATTTATTCTTCATAATTAGTTCTTTCATTAAGGTCAAGTGTTTTCTTTTAAAAATTTGAGTTTTTTTCACTCAAAATTAAGTGGAAATACGTGCAATATTAAAAAATATCAAAAATAAGAATTTCTCAAAACAGTCCCAAATTTTTTATTTAAACCTTATGTAAGGATAGTGCTAAATGTACTGTATTAGACGATGTAAATGCCATTTTGGTGTATTCTTTAGTTTTTTCAAAAATTACACAAATGTAATTTTTCGTTGTCTTTCATCGACATCGTTAATATTTACATAAGCAGTGGGATTTTTAATTTATTTTTTTACATTATTGCATTTATGAAGCACTTGTGTGCTTAAAATAATAACTCATAAAATTTTCTGAAACACACAATTTTTCTGTGAAAATTAGCTCAAAATTCTGCATTTTCTGAAACGTTCAAACACCATTTTCTCAGAAATGGCTTCAAATTTTTTCTTTAAATTTTTTGAAGGAAAGTGCTCAATGGATTAAACAAAATGATGTCACTGCCACTTGGATGTATTCTTTGGTTTTCACAAAAATTACACAAATGTAATTATTTTGAAATACCTCTCATGCTGTTAATTTTTACATTACCAACTGTTTGTATACATTATTGTATTTGTGAGAACAATTACTTTAAATAATTTCTAATGAATTTTAACTGAAAGTCGAAAGTTTTGGATGTAAATGACCTTCAAAATACGTATTTTCAAAAATGCTCAAATGACATTTTCTCAAAAATGGGTCCAAATTTTTCAATGAAAATTTCCGTACGAGATGTGTGAGGTTTCACTCAGGTATTCTGAAATATGAAGGTATTCTGAAAACAAGAAGGTATTCTGAAACATGAAGGTATTCTGAAAGTTATGTCTCTGTTTTACTATTAAGGAATGAAAAAATTGAAACTAGTGGTACTCAACAGCTCATTCTTTCTTGTATTATTTGTAACTGCTCACATTATTTGCAGCACATTTTACAGACAAGTAAGGATAATTGTACATATAAATTGATCATCCAGAACTAAAGGCCATTCACTATATTGCCTTACGAATGCATTTGAAACTATGATATCATTACGTAATGTCTGTCTTATGCACATCTGTTTTTTTCCTAACTAAAAGACAGTTGAATGTATCATTTTATTGAACATAGAGACATTGGAACATTAACAATAAGTAAATAAAGACACCTTATGCTATCACTTTCCCATCCATGTCTCCGTTCAACAGTGAAAGTATCAGAATAACTTCTCAAATATCAGTAACTGTGTTGTATGGCAACACCTATGATGGTAATATCAAATTATTGTAATAAAAGTTTGTACAAAATTATGATTATATAACTAAATGTTTTTCAATTTTGTTTCATATTACATTTAAAAAGTTTTTTTAAGAGTAAAAACCTCGTTGGGTAATTTCAATTTAGGTTTGCGGATTGTTTGATAGAAAATACATCACTGCATTGAGAGTACAACTTATAGAATAGAGTAAAAATGTAAATAATATTGGGATTTTCAATACTTAATAACTTAAAATAACATTAATTATTTTTCATATCCTTTTGATCCATTCCTTTCCTCCCAAGATTTTTTCTTGTGGCTCATAGTTGGACACCTGTATATATTTCATTAATTACAAGCACAGGTTATGCAAAAACTACTTGTTGAAAAAAAGGAGCATAATCTCTTTTAACGAGCTGATTTTTTACAACAAATTTTGCTCTCTATCTTCAATTTCGTAGTTTTCAAATGTAAAGTACAGAGATTTCAGTGAAAAAGAGATCTGCACCATTCTTTTAAGTATTCCTTATTCTGTGAAAATAATTTGAAGAAAAAATTTAAAGCAGTTTTTAAGAAAAAGTTTTTTTTAGAAATTGCATAAATTTCAATCATAAATTACACAGAAACTACTTGTTTATTCAAAAATTTGTACACGACTTTTTTTTAAGGTGGATATTTTAGAACAGTTTTGTTAAAGGCAAAAATCTGTACCTTCAATATTGTAATTTTTAATTTTTTTAAATTTTACAATTTTCAAAAGTGCAGTTCATCAGTAATGAGAATATTACCACTTTCTTTTTGTCCTTTGATTCATATGAGGACAAAATTTAAAGAAATTAGGTGATGCTTTTTAGAATAAAGTTTTGAAAAATTGAAAATTGGTAAATTTCACTCAAAATTATGGAAAAACTACTCAAATTTTCGATAAATTGTACATGACCTTCTTTCAAAATCTGTCTTTAAAGAACAGATTTTATTAAAGAAAAATCTTGTTTTTATTCAATATTGTAGTTGTAGGAAGACCCCGAAAGAAATTGAACTTTTAGTTCCAAGTGAAAAAATTATTGAATTCTTCTTATTTTTTCCAGACATGACGATCATATGATGTAGATAATTTTCTTATGAAATGAAATATATTTAACATAGAACTAATAAATACACTTCTTTTTGAAAAGTTCTGATCGCTAATTTTGGTATTTAAAAATTACTAACTCTTTTCAATGTAATTAAGGCAGCCTTGTATAAGATTATTCTTGCTTTTCTGTGTAATGTGCCACAAATACTGTAAGAGGTAAATTTATTCATGCGTGTTACTTCCTCGTATATGTACATATACATGGAGTAATATACACAGTACAGAAAAAGTTATGTAATGCTGCGGCAAAAAAACTCATACTATGACACCCAGATACAGAAAAAACAGCTAAATACTGTTCTAATATGTAGTAAATTACAGTGGCGTTTTCTTTGGGTGTGCAAGTCATGTGAACGCTGGAGGAAAAAAGAAAAATAATTTTTGCCTTTGAGTTTATTTAGATTTTTTTCATTTATTCGATCTTTCCTGTGATCGGCGTCAAAGATCGACACCAGCACATCCAAGAAACAAAGGCAGTGTGCGAGTGCAGTTTAGGCCTTTGGCGAATATCTCCAACGTCTGTAGGACGGATCGGGGGGCGGCAGCACATGCCTGCGGTGCCCTCCTCCCCCTCATGGGCAACACATGCCAAGGCGTTAGATCTCAATTTAACAACCTGCTAGTGACCAAGCATCCTTGATTGTGATATTCTGCTTTGCGTTCCAGCGATATTGATGAAATTAGTATTATGTTTTTATATGGGTAGTGAAACAGTGGTTCAAAAGTTTTTAAATAATTGCTTTTCTTCCCTTTCATATGAAGAATAGAAACGAGTTATTGATGATGGGCGACCATGTATTCTAATAAATACTTCAGAATTTAATTTTTAAAACGACAACTGCAGAATAGGAATTAAATAATTAAAATAATTTTGTTATTTTAAAAAACACCAATAATGTAAATATTAATGATACAAGAGACGTCAATATATTACATTTGTATAATTTTTGAAAAGCAACAACAAAAGACATGAGTAAAATGGCATTTATGTCATCTTGTAGACTTGTACATTTAGCACATTTCCTACCAAAAGTTTAAAGTAAAAATTTGGAGTTGATTTTTGAGAAAATTTTGTTTTTGTTAATTTTTAATATTGCACATATTGTCTGCAATATTGCAGGAAAAGTACCATAAGTTTCAAAAAATGTACATGACCTTAATGAAAGAACTAATTATGGAGAAATATTTTTCTTGAAGAAAAAATCCCTATCTTCAATTTGGTAGTTGTAGGAAGATGCCGTGAAAATCAGACCTATGTCACCTTCATAAGTGCATTTCACTCTATACTGACAAATTTAAAAAAGAGGCTTTTTTGAGAAAATTTTGAAAAGTCGCTGAGGCCTCTTCTAGAATACCCCGAAAATTAATGAATGTTTTTCAAAATTGCAGATATTTGAATGAGGCCAGATCGACAGTGGTTTATTCAGTTTGGAAAAAATTCTACACCTAGTTTAGGGAATAGTGTTGTTCACAGACGACAGATAAACGAAGGACAGACGTTTTGAGAACAAAAACAAATAACAACCACAACACTTTTTCAGTATCTTGGAACCCCAAAATTTTCCGTGAAATCTCTAAATTGATTTTCTGCAGAATTACATAAGTTTCTTTACACTACATATATTACTCCGTATATAGGTAGTTATATGAGAGGGTAAAATGTAACATATTTAGAAACAAATTGTTTTAAGCATTGAAAAGTACACATCTCAATGCAGAACACACAATGAAAAACAAAAATTCTAATTTTTCACAGAATGTTATTTGGGGTAGACAAGTGCCTTAACATCTAAGAGCTATATTTCAAGAGTGAAACCTGTATAAAATGTATTGTTTATAATTAACATCTTTAATGCATATTCATTTGTATGCCTTATTTTAAAAAAATATTAATCATTTTAATCTGTTCCTATTTGTGAGGAAACTGCAGATGAAACATTTTAGTTCTAATTTTTTTTTCCCTTTCAGCTTAAGTTCCTAAGCTATGAAGAGCTCCAGCAACGCATGGCAAATCTGGATGCAGAGATGGAGCGTGAAATTGATGAATTGCGGCGTCGGTATCAAACAAAACGACAGCCTATCCTTGATGCTATGGACCAGAAACGAAAGCGTCAGCAGAACTTTTGAGGATAGTGTTGCTGACCATTGGGTATCTTAGTGTAATTGAAATTCTTAGTGGTAGGCCTGACCTACCTTGAGGTCCCCTCAAAAGACCCAAATGTGCCATAAGGATGTCGTTATTCAGATAGATTTCAGACAATGTTAGAAAAATGTTATGGACACTGAACCACAGGAAGTCTTGTAGATTTGATGCCTTATGCTCTGACATTTTTGTGATTACTGAGTGTTCTTGAAATAATTTTTGAGGCATTATCTCACTCTCTGAGGGAAAGAGAATAGAATAGCGAAAGGCCTTTTTTATAGAAATTAATAACACTAGTTAGAAACAATTGAAGCAATTTAGGTCAGAAATATTCCATGACATGTTGGGATTAATAGTGAGAAACATCGTAATTAATAGTAGTTTCTCATTCTCTTAACTTGTCTGAAATCTTTGTGATAGGGTCATTCTGAAACCTGCTCCATGTTTGAATGCTGGTAATGAGGGAAACTTGTTACGAATGACAAGTTTCTCTGTATGGTACATTAGAAAAAGCCTTGAATTTTTGAATCAAAATTAAATTATTTGTTGAATGGAAAAATATTTTTTCCATTGGTATATCGTACCTTCCAGTCAGATAAAATTGTATTATAGGTATTTTCATCTCTTATTGTACATGTGTAAATATAAATGAAACAAATAATGTGCAAGTGTTAGATATTAACAGGTCTTGTTTATGACTGTCTTGGAGGGTCCATCCAAGATTTTCGTATTAGTCTCTTTTCGGTCATAAATTATTAAAGGGAGGATGGACATCTCAAGGACCATAATGAAATGACTTATTCATGGTATTGTCAGCCTTCAGATTATTACTAACAATCAATGAAATAACTTCAGAATTTCCATCTGTGTCCCAATTGATAAATGGCAAGGTTGTAAAGGTAGACGCGAGTGCCAAAGCTATTAGAAGTGTGGGGCATTGTTCTGTAACATACACATCTTCCTTCCCTCTAACCAGCCATCAGCAAGTAATGAATTGATAGGGTTGTGAAGACTGGTGGAGGCTCAGAGAAGCCTTGTTGATAGTAGAGCAGTTTGCCTCAGGACCCAATATAATGTAAATAATGTTGAAAGACTGTTTTGCCTTTTACAGTTGTCTTGAATGGTGATACCTACTTGCATTCAGTTTCCAAAGAGAAAGAGAAATAAAAAGTGGAAAGTATAGAACACTACTTATATTGAATGGTAGTTCTGTAGATGGAGAAAAAGTACTAATATTTTCAACTGGAGTGTCTATAGTTGCCATGTTTCATATCCTTGTATTTTATACATGAAATCTGTGAAAGTAAATTTTGGAGGTCTTTGATTTAGCTCTTTAGGACACACAGAGATTGTTGAAGGCATTCATATATTTTATGTTCCCTAAATGTTCATATCGGTCAAACAATTTTTCTTGTAAATAGACTTTTTCAAATGTTCTTTCTTGTCTCACAAATTTATATGAATTGGGAAAATTTGGAAAATGCACAGATATACAAATAAATTTCATTAATGAAGTTGAGAAGGATGATCACAAATTTTAATTGAATGCTCAATATTTCTGTGTCTTGGGGACTAAGCAGATGATTTCCTGTGTTCTTGAGGTTACACATATTTGCATTGCATCTTTATGTATTGTCTGTAGCTGTGACATTTATTTAAAATGTCCATGCTCTCTTTTACTGACTGTCTTCTATGATATGTATCTATCTTTTATTTAGATCTTTCTTGAATAACGCCTACTATTTTGTATTATGGTGGCAAGCTCCTTGAATGATTGATGTGTGAAATTGAATTTTAGAGTTTTACATTTACAAAATAAATGGTCTGATCTAAATTAGTATCTTGACATTTATACAGGGTTCTTAGAATTAGGAAGGTGCAAAGCAAATGTACAAACTTCAGAAGAAAGAAAAATTATGTGTAGAAAAGGAAAAAAAGAAGAAAAAAAAGTTATAATAAAAAATGCCTATCCATAACAATGCTCTAGAGAACATTTTAAGAATCTATGAAGAGAATATTCTCTGTTACAAATGTTTGTTGCTTTTCTTCCAGAGGAAAATTTTGTTTTGCAATGAAATGGCTAGGCATTGACTTATTAGAAAGTAAACTTTTTAAATGTTTCATTCACAAATTTGAAAGAAGTTATACTACTTGCAAAAATCTCATGATTTCTAGCTGTGATGTTGACCAATACTTTCCTCCCTTTTATGTCCTTGCAATGGAATTAGTCATGTATAGGAATTTGCTGTCTTTTGTAGCCTCTCCACTAAAACATTGTAAAATACGTCATTATGGAGTAGAAGTTTTGTTTAATGAACCAGAAGGGGTACCTGTTATTCTTTCCAAGAGTTAATATTTTCATCTATTTAAAAAATTTGATTGTGTTCAATCTGGAAAATGTGTTGGATGCTCTCTTTCTAGTTCTATTTCCAGTACTGTAATAATGGATGGTATTTGATAAATGTTATTCTTTAGTATCATATTTCTCTGAAGATTTTAAAACAGTGCCTTCCAGGCTAATAAATCTGCAATATCATTAATAGAAAGTTAAAACTCTTTGTGAGATGAAAATGTTGCTAACATCTCAATTCAATGCACTTGTTTTTCTTATTAATTAACAACAGATAATTAAGTTGATATTGTTCCTTCGAAAGCTTTTTTTTTTTTATTTATTAATTTTTTTGGAAAATTTTTTTTTTTCCCCGACAAATATTTTTCTGTCCTTTTATTTTTAGCTGTCATTTCATGTAACATTTACTTTTTGACAAGTTATATGACAACTTTTTACATTCAAAAAAGATAAGTTTTAAAGCATTTATTCTTTCATGTTTCCATCAAGTAAATCCAGTACATATTTGGGAAGGAGCAATGAAAAATGTTATGTGATCATATTTTAGTGCTGCACTTTAATAAGTGATTTTTGTGTTCACCATATTGACAATCCATTGCCAGCATGATGGAATCCTCTTTTGTGTGAAAATTATATACTTGGCATTTGACATATGGGAGGAAAATATTATTTCAAAACCAAACAAGGAGTTTACATAGAAATTAATGAAATGCAAGTTCAGTCTTGTCTGAAATGGACCTGTAATTCACGATCTGTAAATAAGATTTTTTTAAAAAAATATATAGTTACATATTTCAAATTTGGCTATGTGCTTGTTTTTTTAGATTTATTGGCATTTGTCAACAGTCATCTTCAGCTTCATCATCACCACCTTCTTCGTACTGATCATAAGGAGGAATTTTGTTTTTTTTGGGATTGTAAAATAGAGGAGTATTTCCATCGCCCCATGGAAACCTCTGAAACATAATGATTATCTTCATGAACTAAAATTCCAGGCTTTAACAAAGAGGACCCACGTCCAGTTGACAATTGAAAGTTGATTATTAATAAGATTTTAAAATATAAAGTTCAATGATTTCTTGTCAAATTCAAACAAAATTTGGTTTTAGCTTTCTCACCAAACTCTATTTATTCACTTCTACTCTAACTTTTTATTAATTATTTTTAAGATCAACTTAAAAATCTTAAAACCTCCAGTCCGATCATATGTTGTGTTTTCCATTTAGTACATACCTTGCTCCGAATGTTGAGGTATTCATAGGGAATAAATTTAGTTTCATCCTCCTCTTCCTCCTTATTTGAAAAAATATAATATGACAAACCTGCTATTACTGGGACAACAACTCCTAAGGACACCATTCTGTATGTTCCAGCTCGTGCTGAAGAAATGAGAATATATCAACAACTGCATGTTTTAAGTAAAAACATACTTTCTTCTTACATTTGGCCATAGTTTAGGTAGACATGGTAAGAGGATACTGTACAATTTCTTAATGTACACTAAAAATTTCAATTTTTTTGAAATGTTTGTATTAAAAAAAATCACTGCACTATTGTTACCTTGTAATAATTCTGAATGTTAAAACTCTCTAGAGAATAGCAATAATTTGAGGTTTGTTTGACTTCATCTTCATGCTGAAATTAATGTTTGTTCTTAGAGATTTAGTAATTGAAAGAGAAATTAATATTTTGATATGGATGGTACCCAGATAACAGACTCACCTTAGATGATTTCACTAACGTTAAACACAAGTGTCAGATTCAAAGAATAAATTATGAGTATAGATGATTCTAGTAGGTCTGGAATTTATCAGACGACATGACATCCTCTTTCCATGCCCGGCTAATGTACAGCCAAAGAAATATTATATTCAGTAAGTTGCAGACAACTAAACAATTAAGTTAAAATTGTACTTTACTTTCTTGGCAATATGTTTAATTGAAAGAAAATTAAAAACAATAATTTGACAATTTCTTTCACTGCCATTTCTTCCCGACTTTTTAAACAAACTGGAACCATCCTAGTTTTAATTTTTTTTTTTTCAAATTTGGAAAATTTATATTGAACCAACTTGGTAAAATTTTTTCACTTCATAGCTTTATGCTCGTTTCAGTGGTATGTATATTCTTTAATAAGTCCAAGTTGCAGGAGTGCGGTTACTTGACTTATAAAATAGGTAAAGAATAAGGGCTTGCAGTAACGAATCTAGTTATGTTTTGAAATTGAATAAAGATTGAAGTCAATGGCACAAAAAATTATAACTGGAAAGAATAGTTTTTAGGGGCTGCATCCTGGATGCACCCTCCTTGAAGTATGACCTTGTTACTTGGCCTTAGTTATGCCTACCATGGGATAGATGAAGTTATCTCTAAGGAAGAGTAGAATGAGTAAGGAGCAGGGTTCTTATACATCCCATAAAACATGAGTTCTGGTCGCCAAAGAAAAACTGCAAGGATGCGAAACATCCTGTATTTTGCTTTGACCAATTTATTGTTATTAGGGGCCACAACAATAAATACTTATTACAGTTTACGTAAGGTAATACAAAGTCTCTACTATGATTTTTTTGCAAGTTTCTTCTATCCGACACATCTCATAGGTTTGAGAACTTTTTATTACAATTACCATTCTAATCAACTATGAATTAAACATGCTTTTCTCCAGATTTAGTAAATGTTAGCAAAAAAATTTCTATATTCACAGCAGCTCATATATGAAATGATCCAGTATAATTAATTACCTTTGTGTTTTTTGTCATATTTTTTACATGGATTTCTAGAGTAATGTCTTGCTAAAATTCTTAAAAAAGTTGCCATCTTGTAAATGTTAATACTTAGTTTCCATGGATTTCTTCAATAGGAGGACAACAAATGAATAAGGGACAAAAGGATAATTTGTGAGCAAATGAATAACATTAGTAGATTATTAGCAGTGTTTATTGACAACCAAAGTAAATACATAACCTAGCCACTATTTACAAATTACGGTACCACGTATTTTTGGAATCTTGAAAAACTTCAACTACATTTCATATTCGCTCTGTTCAATGATGTGCCACTTCTTCATAGCCTTCAGGTAAAGCATTGACATGGGGATTGTGGAACAAAGACTTCTTACCATCCCCCCAAGGGAATCGCTGGAAAAAAAAACGAACAGTAATACCAGCAATAATCTAGCACTAACAGAAATGAAGGAATTAAAAATATTAACCTTGGTTCTAATTCGAAGATGCTCATATGGTACAAATTCTGGTTGCTCGTGTGATTCTTCTTGATGTTTTAAGTAAGCATTCAACATGCAAATTGCAACACCAGGAAGGGCAACGAAAAACGATAAACTCTTCCACAATTTAACTCCTCCTGCAACACCATTTTTTCACTATTGAAATTACTCTTAGCTGCTATATTTCGATATTAATTTGGAAAATACAAACCTCCATGTCCACCTGCTGTAGCTGCTGTTCCTGAGTAAGAGGACGATTGTCGTCTAGCCACGTCAAAGGCCCTTCGCAACATCAAATTTCCCAAGTTCGCCATTTTTTCCTAGATCCCCTATTATCTTCGACAACGTTCGCCTTCGCCTGAAGAGGGAGACCAGGGAGACCTTTCCGAAAAGAGAAGACCACAGAGATTACAGACATTATATTTAGAGAACGAAAATGAACATCGAGCAAAGAGTATCTAGTTATTAAAATACTCAGATCAACGCCGCCTAGATTACAGGCCACGGCCAAGATATTTCTTTAGGCGGTGTTGCAGTAGGGTCATGGACTAAACAGTACTGGAAGAACGATGTAAAGTGTATTACTGCAATCTATTGGATATTGAGAAGACTACTTACTCCGGCATTTTTAAGCTAAAGAGCAAAAAGTTTCATAACGTTGGCATGACTTGGAGGTAATCGGTACTATTTTCATGCAGTCTTACAGAATTGTTGGAAATTTTTTTATCTGCAATTGCTTGGACTTGTCAAAAATGAGAAAATGCGGCCCTTGTAACCGAAACTGCAAAAACATAGTTATGCATGCAGTCCCGGAGCATTGGTTTGTGCTTTCTGAAAGCTGTGAATCAGCTGATGCGCACATGCTGTCAAGCAGCTGTCAAGTGACACACGCTGACACATCAGTACTGTCAACATTGTAGTCTTAAATTCATGTAATATGCTTCTGAAGCTATAGTGATTTAATTCTTGTATATAACCTGAGCAGTTTCATTTTTATCGTTATAGTTGAAAATACTTTTAGGAATTGAAGTATTTTGTGGGAGTTGGTGGGGACTGCACCTTGGAAATCGACCGTCAAGTTATCTGCTAGGATTGTAGTTTGTGCTGTTGAGAATAATGTCAGGTTATAAGGTGCAATTCGATGAATAGTGCTTGGAATTATAGTACTTTTGCACATAGTGAAATACAGTTCTAGTCCTGTAGTAAACTGACGATTGAACCTTTGCTAGACGAAACTGAAAAATCCACATTTTGAAACTGAATATGCTGTCGAAATGGAATGACAGTGACATTCAATACGAATTTTTAAAATAGTTTGTGGTGTTCGTATTTTTGTTATGATGAAAATAAGGTTAAGTTTAATTGGTTTGAACTGTTATTATCTTACATTTTGATTGACGCTCCTAATTACAATGCCTTCGGAAACATTAAAGCATTAATATTGTGCATGTTTTCTCAGGTAACGTGAATATACTATGTCTCACGGTCGTGAATCCGCCACCAACTTTTCATACATGGACGGAGTTCCTGTGAAAATCGGGGAGAAATATAAACCTCCTAGGAAAGTGACACTACCTCTTGGATTCCAGCATCGTTTATCGTATGAAACGGCATCAGAGGAGGTGAGTTTTTCAATGCAACAGAAATATTCTGATAGAAAATGAATTCTAAAAAATAATGTATTAAAAAGTAATATATTATACCCTCTTTGACATTTTTTAGTACGACTTCAGGCTTGAAAGGAGTGTTCTAGAAAAAATGGGTGAATGGCGTTCTCTTCGTAAAGCTGAAGCAGACAATCGGAAAGAAAGAATAAAAGCTCATGAAGATGCGTGGCAAAAAAAATTGTGTGAAGATGTTCAGAAGTTTTCTATTAGATCTACCACAGGAAAATTTGAAAATGTTCCTCCTGAGAATTCTGGTGCATCCAGTATATCCCATTCAGATCCCAGAGTGAGTTCTACTGTACCATCTTGCCTTACCTATCCCGAATCTGGTCCATCACACAGTATTTCATATACCAATGCTTCATTGACTCCCGCTCCGAATGAAACCTTTTCTAATATTGAAGTTCCAGCTGCCCCTACCAATGTGCAATCAATACAGACAACACAGTCTCACCATAATGTTCAATATCCCCATCGTGCTTCAATTCTTACCCCTGTTCCTTTCAGTCAGAATTCAAATAGTATTAACTCAACCAAGTCACCATCTCAATTTAATTTCTCTGATTTTGAAGCTGATACTTCAAGTCCCTTTGATAATATGGAACTGAAGACAATAAATGAAATGGAAGAATTAGCTCATGTTCTTCAACCAATATCAAACTCTCCTGATAGTAAAGAAAATTCAAAAAAAGCAGATGTAGATATATCAAACAATTTTCCTTCAACTACTTCATCATATAGTGCTAATCAAAATACTGCACATTATAATACAATTGCTACTAAACCCACTAAAGATAACATGATGCTAACTCATATCAATGGATTGACTGGGTACAGTTCCTATAGTACAACACCTAGATCAAAGGGAAGAGAGGTCAGGGGTGAAAATTACGTAAATGCAGAACATAATGTGTATGATCCTTCAACAAATGTACCAATGGAACTGACAAACATGTTTGGTTATTATCCTCATCAAACATGGAATTCAAGTGTTAATATTGGTCATCCTAGTGTGTACCACACAATGGGGAATAGGGAAACGGAGGCAAATGTTGCATCTAACATTACCTCAGCTGGTGACAGTTTGTCAGGTGAGAGAGTAGGTTTTACTGAAGCTGAATCTGGAACTGGTCTGAACTCGACTGTTTCTTTTCCGTCCACTGAACACCAGCGTTCCAGTCAAGATGATCAGCCATCATCAGGTCGAAGCTTGTCGAAAAGTGTCCCTGACATAGTACAAGAATTAGAGAAGGAGTTGGCAGTGAAACGAGTGGCTGAGAAGAATGCTGTCTCCAATAGAATGAGCCACACCCCTCCCCCACGTCCAAACAGCTTTGGCTCAACTGGTTTGGAGGTCAGTGTTGTGTATATTTCATATTAAAATGTGATTATCGTGTTTTATGTTGTCCCCTTTTAATTGGCATTCGGTTGTATTACTGAAAGAGTGTAGTTTCTCAAAAATACTAAAAGAGTGTGCCTTCATGTGTTAATTGATAAATTTGCTAAAAGTATTCTTGAGATTAAACTTATTTTGCTGCTTAATTTTCTTGCATTATAAATGTTCCATGAAATACTTTTATCATGTCTGCATTATAAAGAAAGTAGGAAAAAGGGGCTACTAGCATTTCCCATCACTTACTTGATTGAATTGTGGAGCCGAATTCGATTGTAACTAAATTTTTTCTTGAAAATGTCACTTTATTTATTTAATTTTCGAGTGAAGAAAGTCAATTTCAAGATATTTATTTTTTATTTAACTTTCACTTTAGCATTTACAGTGAGATCTTGCAATTTTTGAATCTGAAGTGTAAAATAATTTGAGATATTGATATTTCAATACAAACAGGTCTGAATCACCATTTCCAGACATTGTGAGGGGAGTAAGATCATTGTGTAAATGATAAAATGTTAAATCAACAGAATTACAATGGATGTTTTTTGATTGTTGACTGGTGAAGTCTGACCCGTAAGATAACTAAAGGATGAAACTTTAATTCAACCTAATAAAATATTTATGCAATGGGTAGGAATGATATCAAAATTTAATTAAAGGATGGGGCAGAACTTCAGGTGCCATTTTATTGAATTAATTTTTTTAAAAATAGAAAACGTTGATTATAAATACCTAAATTGAATATGTTTCTTTCAGAAATTCTAGCATTGTAGTTTGATCCCTTGTTCCCATTGCATGATTGCAATTCAGTTTGCGCAGTTTTCATATCTTCATACTAAAAAAGATTTGAGATGTGAGCATAAAATGTACATGTATATTTCCTTTGGGTAAACATTTGGTTTGATAGTGAAATAGTATCCATCTAATTGAAGTAGTGTGCCTATACATTAGATATTTTTACGTTTGCAGTAGCTTTTGCACTCGGCATATTACACGATGTTTCACTAAACTAAGAAAGTTCAATTGTGAGTACCCACACAGCTATAATGTGTAATTAGGGGTACTTTAAGATTAATTATAAAGTAAATTAGGATTTTTTTGGCAATTATTAATGGTGAATGTGTTAATTTGAATACTGAAAAATAAGTTCAAGAAAATGTCTTTGCAGTACTCTGAAATTCTTTAATCCTGTATGTAGGATTGGAAACCATGGCCTGATTTAGATAGCCCTGAACCCACACATTCAAAGCAAAAGAGATCTCCTGCAAAACAAGCTCAGAAAGATAGTGATATGCCAAACCCATTACATGAACTCCCAGTGAAAAGTCAACAACTTGTAAAGCACATCAGTGAAATGGGCTTTGCTCTTCCTCGAGTGGCACGGGCATGCCAGTTGTTTGGTGAAGATGATAAAAAGGTAATATAAATTTTTTCTCTATGACGTTAAGGAAAGGCATGGAATATTGAGTAGGTAAAAATCTCCCAAATGCTCTGATAGCCTTCCAGGATGTGGGTTTGTTACTCCCCTTAAAACCTCCCATGGCTGCTTCACATCCCTCACGGAACCACCATCTCACATTTGTGAATGGGATGGTATTCAAAATCCTCTCATGATCTATTTACAGTAGTGTACTTCAGTATCATATTCCTGGTCTTTATCACAATATTCTCAGGAGTCATAGTCATGGAGGAGATGTTGAATATTCTTTTATTCTCAAGAGTCTAGGCATGCACACAGGCAGCAAGAGGGCTGTGGCCCCCACTGTAAATTTTGAAAGATGTTTAGAAACCTTATATAATAACACATTTAATTTTCTTAAATACTCCCCATCTTTAACCTGACAATTCAGGAAATTATTACACATTTGGAGAAAAGGCTCTTCAAGCCATCTGGTTACTATGTAAATGGTTTAACCTAAAATCAATTGTATTTATTTCTTATATATTTGAAGTTGTCATTTCATTCTTGTATGCTTTATTAATTTACTAGTATAATATGCCATATGTAAATAAAGTTGAATGACATGGGGGTCCAGAAGTGCAGTCCTCTCTTCTAATTTTAAGCTCTTCATACCTAAACTCAAAAAAGTCATGGAGGAGACAGAGCAGTTGCAGAGCTCTCGTGTCTTCATTTCAAAGTACGGGTGGTCCAAAACATTGTTCTGCAATTTCGATTGCATTGGGCCAACTAGGTATGTTGGTACATCCGCTTAAATGAATTGAGAATTAATGAAGTCCAAAGTAATAGTAACCTGGTAGTAACTGGGTGAGATTTGATTGATTACTGATTCCATGTCAGCTGCTAAGTTCATTAATCCTGTAAGTGTATTATAAGTTGAGTTTTTTTATCGGGGGAAGTGGTAGTGAACTTCCCCCGCTGGAGGTTGAGATCTGGTGGCAACCAACCCTTCGGCTTGCAGGAATTTTCCCTAACCCAGTAACTCCCGCCAGTGGGGCACCACCCCCAGCCAGGACAAGATCTCGACTGGTCTCCAGGCATGTGTGGTAGTGAAGTGTGTGTCATGTTTCCGACTTTATTATTAATGCAACATTTACATTACTCATTTTCCGCAGTGGTGAGCATCCACTGGATGAGACTTGTAAATAAAAATATCTTCATCCTTCCCCCATATAAAATAGGGAAAGGATGTGATGGGGACATGGGGGGGTTCTTTTGAGGGGGGTGTAGTATGTATAAGTTGGAAAGGAAAATTGGTGATTTTTTTTGTTTGTTTATTTATTTATTTTATTATTTTTTGAAGATAATGAAGATGATTTTCTTATGATTGTTTGTCTATTTTATGGGATTCGAATCTTAATATGTTATGCTGTCATTTTGTCTTATTTTGTCATTTTGTTACGCTGTCCAGGTCAGAATATCAGTACAGTAGTAGTAATTATGATTATTATTTCGGGGTGGGTATATTCGTGGGGGAGTGAAGTTGGTGTGTCCGAGAAGGGGTTAGTTGAAGGATATCAAAAGGGTTGTGCCTTTTTTCTATTTTTAGGTGGGTTGTTAAGAATGTGGGGGTGTGAAGTGAGAAAAGGATTGACTTTAGGATTATTGATTGCTTTCGCAATTCGTTTTTGTGTGTGGTCGTAAATGTCTAAGTGTATGGGTCTTAGTCCGTTTTGCGTCTTAATCGTGTCGTACCTCGTCTTGGATGGTGGTTAAAATGCTAGTCGGATGAATCGATTTTCGAGTTTTTTAAGTTTGTCATAGCATCGCAGTGGTGGCCCCAGTCTCGCATCCGTATAGTGTCGTCGATTGTACGTACTATGTCGTAGTATTGTCGTAGTGTCGTAGTATTGTATATGTAAGTCTTCGACTTGGAGTCTACTTTCCGATTGGCGGTGATTGGTATCAATGAATTAATGATGCGATGTGATTTTTTGATGATAGTTTGAACATGATCAGTCCAGTACAGTCAGCGGTCGAATGTCAGTCCAAGGTATTTTACGGTCGTTGGCCATGGGATGGGAATGCTAATGGTGATGGAAGGATGATTATGAGGGGTTCGCAATGTTGAAAAAATGGCGTTGCATTTAGTCGGGTGAATTGTCAGTGCGCTGTTAGTTGCCCATTCCGTCAATACGTCTGCGTTACATTCAGGGGCGGCTCGTCCTAAGGGGCCACAGGGGCCGGGCCCCACCAGTATTAATAAATACACAAAAATGTTTATTTATTTTTACAGTAATCTCTCTGTGATAATTGCTGTACTTTATTGGAATTGTTTATTCGTGAAGATCGACAATTCGTCCCCAGAACTCGTTCCAAGTCCCAATAACAAGAATTGGGAGGTCATAGTTACTTGCCGCACTCAAAGATAGCGTTAGTAGTGCTCACGGGGCCCGACCTGCGTGGGCCCCAAAGCTGTATCTCCACTCCCTTTACAAGGTCAGCGCCCTTTCGTAGTGGGCGCGATCACTGCTTGCTAAATTTAGAAGTCCTTCTCAGAGAACGGCAGTCTGGCCGCGCCGTTTCCAAGTGAACGTGGAAGTTCTGTGCGCTGTAGGATGAACACGGTGGATTCATTACGCCTTTTCCCCGTTTTCTCCACTGAGACTTGAAGAAAAAATTGATATTAAACATGTAGCACATCAACTGAGTGACTTTTCATCTACACAAATTGATGGAAAGAAGAAAAGAACTCTCAGTATTCCGAAAGATAAGCTATGGCATTAGCATCATTTTTATAAAAATCTTTTGTTTCTGTTGACATAACACTGATTAAAAGTCTTAATAAAAAATCATACTTCTGATTTTGTGGAAAGTTTATAGATTTAAATGTTTAATTAATATATGAATGATTAAAGGACAATTCTTTAGTTAAATAAGTAATTGATTCTGAGATGATATTCGTGCTTTTGCACCTGGCCCCACCAGGAAAAAATGTCACGATCCGCCACTGGTTACATTGTAATTTTTCAATACCGGTCGGAAGTCGATTATTGTTGCGGTAAGTGCAAAGTCGCCTGCGT
The DNA here is from genome assembly GCA_964035755.1 of Teleogryllus oceanicus. Taxonomy (NCBI): domain Eukaryota; kingdom Metazoa; phylum Arthropoda; class Insecta; order Orthoptera; family Gryllidae; genus Teleogryllus; species Teleogryllus oceanicus. The sequence goes on from CAXIVR010000004.1 coordinate 30,367,863, forward strand.
AGAAGTAGTCGTTAAGGGTTCGTGAAGTCGGAATGTCGTTTGTGTAGAGGGAGAATAGTGTAGGAAAGAGCACGACGTCCTGAGGGACGCCGGTGTGAGTGGGACGGCGCGAGGACATACAGGAAAGGTGTCTTGGCTATCGAGCTACCAGCAGATCGACGCGGCTTGTCCCGGATAGCCAAGAGACATACTCCAGCCGCGGAAGCCTACGTAATCATACAGGAGAGGTGTCGGATTTGAAATGATCGGTTGGAAAGGTAACTGCGAGTGGTGGAGGAAGATCGGGATATGGGAACTGATTTTGGTGAGAAGGATTTCATGATTGATGGTGTCGAATGCAGTGGTGAAATCGATGAATATACCGGTACGGGTTGTTTCTTTTGAAGTCGCGTGCGTATGTCACTGGCAAGTTGGGGAGTTTGTAAAGTCTATCTTTCCGGAAGCCGTATGGTGTCGGTCGTAGATGATAGTTGATGATGGGGATCAGTCTGTGAAGAGTGATCTTGTCAAATATTTTGCTTACTATGATGCTGCTGATGCTTGTTGCAACTTTCAGACGATGAACTTGCCAATCAATACGAAAAATTCAACAAGAAATACTATGACAACGTATCTGATCTCAGCTATTATCCTGGCGTAGTTGTTTGAGAGAGATTTTCGAAGATTCATTAAGTCTGAAAGTTGGCTAACTTGATCCTGATTGCGTACTTCAATGTCAGTCAGTCAGTCAACGGACTAAACCGCACCTTAACCGTTGAACCGATTTTCTTCAAAATTGATATTCCCCCGTCGATCGGCATGAACTCGAGGCTTTGGGAATTTTAAAGGAATATTTCGAGTTTTTAGGATACTTTATATAAAGCCTCAAAAATCTTTTCAAAATTTTCTCAAAAATGGCACCAAAGTTTTTATTAAACTTTGTCCTCGGATAGCAAATAAACCTTAAGAGAATGGTGCAGGTCGCATGTTCCTTGAAATACCAGATTTTTTTTGAAAATTGCAAAAGTAAGTTTTTGGGGAGCGTCTTTCTTCAACTATAAAATTAAAAATAGAGGGGGGAGGGAGAGATATGGAGAGGGGGAGAGATTTAACAACTACTGGTGCTACAATACATACTTTCTCACATTATTGGAAACGGCTACGTAATATTGAAATATTGCAATTTCTGCGCTACTTATACCTGAACTATTTACTTGAAAACATCCAATTCGACCTATTCAAACAAAACGCCTGAGATGTATATCTGCATTCATTTCGATAATCGGAACGTGTTGCCGTCAATCAATTTTTCGGTATCAAGCACAACTGGATTTATCCACATTTTCGTAACAAGGGCCTGGCGAAAATAGTTTTTTAGGCTAAAAATCGCCGCTTTCCGGCGCACCTGGCAAATGTAATACATCACGTGATTATAATCATGTCAGACTGTTTCTGGATATGGAATTTACAAACACTCACAAATATTTGTATTTAAAAATACTTTTTGAACTTGAAAAAACAAGCTATATCAACAACCACCTTACACTTGCATGTTTTCTCAAATAGGTAATGTTGAATGTTTTCAGTGGATTGATTACATTGCTAACAATGAACAAATGAGGGCAGATAAGCATCATTCTATTAATTTTATTATTTTATTAAAATGTAGTGTTTATACAATAGAACTGGTTAATAATAGCAATTGACAATACATCTGGAAGTCACTACTTTTCATTTAAAGCAAAAATCAGAAAATTTGGTTGAGGGAAAAAGCTTGAACTTCTTTGTAAATGAAAACCCTTAAGTGTTGTCAGTATGAAGAATTTTGCAATTTTAGAAGGGTCAGAGATTTTAATGAAAGTCAGAACTATACTATATTTGTAAATGCTCTTTCTTTTACATGAGCAAAAATTTCAAGAAAAACATTTCATCCATTTTCCCGAAAATGTGAAACATGTCAAAGGGGCCTCATGTAAAGTCCCCCTAAATATTAAAATATCTTGATGATTTCTGGAACAACACAACCAGAAATAACATTTGATATATTTACCACAGTTCAGCTCAAAAGCTTATAATTTAACAGGGTAATGCAAGACACATACACCTGTACATTCCTACAAATTAATTTTTGGGTACAAATTTGTATCTCCTCTTCATCTGCATTGGTCTTAACCATCTTTGAAACATCACTACAGACCAGCTCCATAGACCTTAATCCTGACATGTGTGCAAAGATACAACTGAAAAGAACTTTAAACACAAATTATATAACCGATATTTCAGGTCATATTGTTGAGGTGTTTCCAATACATCTCCTTAGAATATAGTATAGGGAGGAAAAGTTCAAAAGAAAAAGATTTTCTCAAAAAAGCTACAGATTTTTTCTATATACTTTCTTCTCAGAGAGTGTAAAGTACTTGTATCAAAATGGGTCAGATCCAATTTTCGTTGCTCCCAAAATTTTCTAAAACTGGTAAAATGAAAAATGTGTTTGTTGCCTACCTTTAACTATAATATTGTAGAAATGATGTTGTTTTTCCCCGTAAATAAAATCTGTTCTCCAAAATTAGATTCTAAATATTGTCAGATAAACATTTTTGAAAATATCCGGAATTCTTGTGAAATTTTGAGTGAATAGAGCTAGCAAGAATTTTTCAAATTAAATAAACACAATTTTCTCATATCTGGAAATATTTTCTTAATTTTTTGGCCCAACTTCATTTGATTTTCATTAAACCTCCATATTTTCAAAATTTGCAAATGTTTAACATTTGTTTTAGAGCATCAAGAATGTTATGTGAACATGGATGATTATAGTAGTGGTTATGGTAACTGCTTGCTAAAACTAATTAGTTGAGTTTGAACTCCAGCATGGTAGAATATTTTGGCAGTTTGGAAGTACTTTTGCAGCTTTGAGAAGTATTATATTACATAATTATAATAAATAATGCAATAAAGTGCATGCAGTGCACTACTTTAACCGTTAATTTTGAAAATTTTATACAATTGGAGAAGTGACTCTCCAAGCCATCTGACAACCATCCAAATGGTTGGTAAAATAAATTGTATTTATTAATTGTATCACTAATGTTATAATTTCATTCATCTTGTTATGTTTTATTCATTTTATGGTTAACTGTGTCATATGAATATAAAAACTTCAAAGGAAAAGGAGACCCTGAAATGTCTATTGCCCCCTCTCTTGTATTAGGCTGTGCATGCCTACGGCTCAGATGTTATTTTACAAATCAAATGTTGGTCCCACGACCCACAAAACTGCAGATGGGTTCCCTCAGGACTGAGCCTTCAATCCTCTTTTGAGTAACGCAATGAGCTCTGCAAACCTTAGGCTCAGGCTCCAAATGTCCTGGAAACTGGAAGAATTGATTTCCTTGGCAATGTCATGGTAGTCATTGTTGCCAACATGGCAGGGCACCATATCATAAATGAATCAATATTAATTGTTTGACTGGATGTCAATAGTAGGTTTCCTATTAGTTGATCACAGGACTGCGGCAATGCTAAATACAGAAAAGAACGTACGATTCATCTGTATCCATGGTTGCATTTTCTAAATCACTGGAAATTGGTTTTTATTATTTCGAGTTCTAGTAGTACTTTACTTAATAGTGTAGTAAACCTCTTAGGTTTTTAGTTAAGTTCTCTCCCTAGGAGGATTCATGGGCTTCTAAGAGTCTTCCTTTTAATGGGTCAAAGATGGGAGAAAGTTATGGGTCAAAGATGAAAAGCTTAAGGATAAGTAATGGATGCCTTGATTTAGCTAATTCACCCAGAGACTCCTGTGAATGAAGAAATTGAGGCAAGCCTCAAGGTAGGGTCACCAGCTGGGTCATCAACCATCGTTCTATGTTAAATGGCAAAAACTAGATTGGGTTGGAGTGTTGTTGCCCTAGTGGTCAAAATCCATTGCATTAACAATTATAATTTATAAAATACTAATACTACATTCATTAATGTTTGTAACTGTTTTCAACTACATTGCAGGTCATAGAATTTCTTCTGCAGATACAAGCCTTGGAAGAAAAAAAGTGGCCTGGTGATTTAGCAGAGAAAGCTTTAGTTGCTAATAAACACAATATTGCAGAGGCTGTTAGATTCTTGGAAGCCTTGACTCAACTCTTAGATTTGGGTTTCCCAGAAGACAAAGTCTCAGAAGCACTTGTGATGTTTCACAATGATAGAGATAAAGCTTTGGACCACTTAATATCATAATTATTTACTGACATATTCTCATTGACCAAAGGATGTTTGAATCAATGAAATATTCATACATTTTTGTAAATTTGGGGTTACAGAGAGGTAATAATTTGGCTTAATTGCAGTTGTAATACTTTTTATAGATGCTAGGGCTTAATGCAATGTATCAAGTGATTACTGATAAATATATACCCATAGTTCATTAAGACAATTATGAAAATAATTTAATGACCAGTAAGTGTTATATTATCTGTGATATTTATTTGCATTACAAGGAATATTTCATGAGCATTTACCTTCAATTGCGTGAATTGGTACTTGTCAGAAGTAAGTTAACCATGATGTAAATAATTTCAGAAAATTCATTGTCATGCTTTACTTTCTCTGTTTACATGTAGGTACTTATTTATTCGAAAGGAGATTGAATTTTGCTGATGATTTTTGTATATTCATTCTCAATCTGTTTTTTACTTTTTGTAGATCTGCAATTCTCCTGTTTTGTTTTAACTGTTTAATTTTTCTCTTGTGTTCTTTCTTGTTTCTTCAGAAGTAACATATTTTTCGAGGAAATGATTCATTATTTTGTGTTCTGAAAGAATGACGAGAATGGGGATACTATGTATGGAATCTTGCAGTATAATCAGGGGGTCGTAAATGTGATGCTCTTTGATACTGCTGCTCACAAACATTTTGTTTGGATTGAGTTTAAATCCATAAAATGTAAACTGTCCACTGAGATATTTTCGGTCAATTGTTATGTTAGTGCCCTGTTTTAAATATATAATTGAACAAGAATGTTAATAACAATAACATTTTTCAAGTTTTGTGTTGTGAGATTGCTGGTATGATGATGACCTCAGGCCATATAGTTCTTTTTTTTGGGGGTAAACACTTTTCTTCTCTGCATTTTGCTCATTTGTTTTCTCTTATTTTGCTATTGACTATTTTCTAAGTGTCGGCTGTCATTTTTGTCTTGTATTGAACTTGTGCATTTGGAATTTTGCATTTCAAATAATGTATTTTACATTCTTATTGAATACAGAAATGTGAAATATATGACATAAATGCATTTCATAAAATGATTTCAAATTTTACAAACTCTAATTTACACATCCTCATTCTATAGGTACTTACACCAGAATCATTTAACAGTAGTTAAAGGTTGGGGGCCAATTCTTCTTATCTTTGTAGGAAAGATTTAATAGTTTGAAATTAAAAGAATCTTAGAAAAGCAAGTATTGAAGAAGGCAAAGCACTAGTTTTGTGACTTTTTTCCGTAATCACAATTTGTAAAGTAGAATGTAAGTGAAAAAAATTGCAAAAGGAATGTTCCATGGAAATCAGTATTTTTAGTTTATCATTCCTTCCCTGTACTCTTCACATCTTGAAATATTTCCAATTTTTTTTTAAAATCATTTTCTTTATATTGTATCTTAACCGAAAAGGAGGACATCTTTGGTTGATTTTTGCAGTATTGGATATTTTGTAACCAAACATAAATGTAATTGAAGGTGTAAGAATTGTTATATTTTGATAATGCATGAAAAATAATTGCTGAGGCTGTTCTGTCAGTTTTGAGATTTAAAATTAATACCATTAATTCTGCTTAACTTATTGTTTAAAAATAAGAAATTTTATAGTATTTTGGAATATTCTTAATTTGCCAAATGAAGCTTTTATGTATTTTGTGACTGTATTTGTGTATTATGACATTGTAAAATATATAAATATATAAGGAAGTACTTGTGTTGTGGTGCTCCGAGAAAACATGAAGCTTGTATTTTCTTACATAAATTGTGTACATTTTAATACATGTAATAAAGCGTTAAGTTATTCAAAGACCAAAGATTCATTCAAATTTTATTCTACAATAGGTTTATTTTTTTGTATTCTGTGGGTGTTCAAGTGCAACTCTTCCCAGAGTTTTCGAAGGAGGATTTATCAAGTTACTGAAGAGGGTTAGCCTGGCCTGATAACTCCCAAACCCTTGTTGCTTGTCCCATCAGTCTCTGGCCAACTCATTATTGGTTGTTGTTCTCTTGGATGCTAACCAAATTCTCCACATTGCCTGACAACAATGTCATTTACATGCATCTTTTGCACCGTTTTAGGGTACAGCCTGAGTCTATCGGTTTTTGATACCAGTTAGTTGTAAGTTGTTTACTGGATCTCTTAAAGATTATTTCCAAATAATGTAAACATCTATTCCCTTCTTTATCGCAAAGAAATTAAATATTTGTGTCATAGACATGGGATCTATCTTTTTTTTAATCTGAAAATGGAAATGCACCGTCTTGTGAAACTTTATTAACAACTTGTAATAATAAAAGACTTCAAAATTAACATCGTTATTTAATGAAGAAATTTCATCTGGATTGTCCTTAATGTAGTGGAAACATGTTAATAATGACAATTCATAGAAAATCATTTGTAATTATTAAGAAATCAATTATGTAATTTTCAGAGAGTGTTGAAAATTCAGAGTCCTTAATAAAAATCGTACCTATATCATTTTTACTTTCTCGTATACACATAGAAAGTTATGTAATGCTGCGGAAAATCGATTTTGAGATTTCAACATTTTGGGGTCCCCCGATACCAAAAAAGTGTTGTTCTTTTTCAAAATGTTCGTCTGTCTGTGAACACTTATAGCGCCCAAACCGTGCAAAGGATTTTTTCAAAATTGAAGAAAATCCTATCCATCTGGCTCTAGTTGAACCTTTGAAAATTTGAAAAAACAGTCTTTAAAATTTGAGGGTACTTTACATGAAGCCCCCCCAGACATTTTCAAAATTTTCAATTTTTCCCCAATTAATTTCCAAAAACAGCTCCACATTTTTTCTTAAAATTTCTGGTAAGAATAGACTAAAATACACTTATAAAGGTGGCATAGGTCCAATTTACACGATTAACTGAATTTTCAAAAATTGCAGAAGTTTGAATTTCTTTCGGTGTCTTTGCACAACCATAAAATTTAAGACAGATTTTTCTCTCAAGTGAAATGTGTTGTCCATAAATAGTTCTTTCGTTGAGGTCATGTAGATTTTTTTTTTTTTTTTTTTTTTTGAAAATTTTATTAGTTTTCATGCAGTAGTGCATTCAATATTTGCAATTTTAAAAAATAACAAAAATAAGATTTTCTCAAAAATGGCTCCAAACTTTTTCAGTAAATGTTTGGTATGGGGAGTGCCAAATGTACCCTATACGATGACAAATACCATATTGGTCTCTTTTGTTTTTTCAAAAATGTAATTTTTTTGACTTGTCCCTCACGTTGGTAATATTTACATTAGAGGCGATTTCTTCACATTATTGTACTTATGAGTACATATGCTTTAAATAATGTCGTATAGAGTTTATCAAAAACTCTAGTATTCTTTTAAAATGAGCTCAAAATTCTGCATTTTCAGAAATGCTCAAATGCCATTTTTTAAAAAATGGCTCCAAATTTTTTCTTCAAACTTTTGTAATGGATAGTACTAATTGCACTGTTTAATATGATGTAAAGTTCATTTTGCTGTATTCTTTTGTTGTTTCAAAAATTAAACAAACGTAATTTTTTTGAAATCTCTCTCACACTGTAAACATGCACATTTCCAGTGATTTGTATACATTAGTGCATTTGTGAGTGGAAGTGCTTCAAATGACTTTAAATTAAGTTTTTCGAAATGTCAATAAATTCCTGTGAAAAAGAGCTTCAAATTTCGCATTTACAGTAATGGTTAATCGCCATTTTCTTAAAAACGCCTCAATGAAAATTTCTATTTAGGACAAGGTTTTACTCTTCTTTAATATTCTTGAATATTTCATTTCTACTATTAGGAAACCAAAAGTTGAGAAAATGTCAAAAAAATGTACTTTGGGTGACAATACTCAGAGCAGGTCAGAGAATGGAGCAAGACCTTAAAGCCAGACCACACCAAGGAATTAGAAAAATTTGCTACGTGAAAGTAATAATAATAATAATAATAAATTGTCTATTTGTGGCAAGGCTGCAACTTTTAATGTTGCAGAGGAAAAAATGAATTTGTGTCTACCATGTACATAATAACATACATTTATTTATGTGTGCGAGCCAAATGAATTTATTGTCAATTTTTGTTTATTCTTGAAATTTTGCAAAATGGAAAGACATGATACAAGGAACATTCTTAAAAAATGAGATAAAAAAGAGCTCCTACTTATTTCACTTAGAATCAATAATTCTAAATTCGCTCGAAATGTCAGTTGTCATTACCCGATATGACCCAATTGTGAACAATAAACAATAAAGGGGGTATATTATATTTACGTCTGGGATGCAATATAGGGACCATCCCGGCATACGCCTTAAGCGACTGAGTAAACCCAGAAAAAACCTCAATCAGGATGGCGGCTTAAGGCCGAAACATTGAGAGCAGTGCAGAAAGTGTGTGCCATTCTGTAGCACCTCTAGTTATAATTGTACTTGGTGCTATTCAAGCAAAATATTTTGAGCCATTTTTGAGAAAATTTCAAAAATGTCCTAGAAGATTCAAGCCTTCAATATTAAAATGTTTAAAATTTGAGGACCCATAACATCAGCCATATAGATTGAGGAATACTCATTTTGGTGAAATAGATTAAAGCACTAGTTTTGTTCTATACTCTCTTTATGATAAAGTAATTTACTACTTTTAGGAGCAGAAAAATCCACTAGTTCACTTCTATACTCTCTTTATGATAAAGTAATTTACTACTTTTAGGAGCAGAAAAATCCACTTTCTCAGTATCTGGATCCTCCAAAACATATTTTTGTGTCCAAAATCAGCTCTTTCTCCTGTACCATAACATAGCTTTCTCTAACAAAGAAGTAAATGAGTAAATAAAAAATGTGTAAATAAATAATTAAGAATTTAATGAACTATTTTCCAATACAGAAGTCTTTAAAAATAACATCAAGTATTTCTTCAGCATTAACATGACCTGTAATTTTACCAATGTGTCTTAAAGCATTTCTTAATTTTTGAGCAGCAAGAACTAAGTCACCATTGTTATTGTAAATGCTGAAATAATCATTAATAGATGTTAAACAAAATGAAAGATGGTAGCGGTGGCGAGCTTGAGTAAAATTTGGTCTCTCTCGGGTGGGAATACCACATCTGCAATCAAACATATCTAGTTATTTAATCATATTAATAACAGGAGACACACAATATATAAATATTTTAGTGTGTCTTGTAATACTTACAAATCTTTTAAATGAGATTCCAGTTTGGTCTGAAGCATACTAATTCCTTCCTTAGTCTTACAAGAAATATTAACAACATTGTGATAATTAGCAGCTGCTTCATTAATCAAGGCATGATTGTCAACCAAGTCATATTTATTTAATATTACAAGACTAGATTTGAAATTTTGATGATAATGTGCCTCTTCTTTTATATTTTTGGAAACATTACTTCTTTTCACTAATACATCTTTCACTAAAATATCTGAAAAATCTTGCATTCTAAGAGAAAGTAAATAATTCTGAATGAAATTTTCAAAATTGATTTTATTTTGGTCCATCTTATGTACACAGTCTGCACTATCTATTACAAACAGAATTAGATCTGCAGACTTGGCAGCAGATTTAGCTCTTGTCATCCCTTCAATTTCAACTTCATCTTGAGTTTCACTTCGAAGACCTGCTGTGTCTGCCAAAAGCACGGGATAACCACCAATATTCATATGAAGTTCTACAATATCTCGAGTAGTTCCTGCAATTGGAGTAACAATTGCTGCTGGACGATTACCTGCAATAAAAAACATGTGGAGGGTGAGGATTTTATAATTATGCTTGGGAGTCACCCAGAGAAGGTTCTACATCTCATAATACATTCTCTATCAATGATGTTCACTGACAAACATTTGTATGTGAATTATCACACTTTCTATTTTTTCCTCAGTCTATCTTGCAATTCAATGAGTGAAAGAGTAAAGAGGCAGCGCTGTCTCTTAATTTTGTATCTGGGTTTAATTCGGATCCAAATTTTGGTTCTCAAGATGCATTTGTTCACCATTCCTGCCTGATAAAACTTCATAGCACTGAGGCAAAGCAAAGGACCATCTCAGTATTTGCTCTAGAAACTATGAAAAGTGGGTTTCAGCTCCAACCAAAAGAAGAGTGCCATTGCTGGAACAACAGTACTCCCCTTTTGGGGATACTAATTACCTAATCCAAATTACAGATCTTTGAAGGGTGAGGGCTTACTTCTGAGATCCAGTGATTACTCAATAATAAGACATTTTATAATATATTTTACACACTATTATCACAATAAATAAAATTAAACCATAGATTTCTTGATTTACAAATGATCCCGAATGTACTTTCATATTTTATTTACATTACAATAAACTTAATTCATCTTATGTTGAACACTCAAGAAAATTACTAATTGCATTCAAATAAGCAGTAGATAAAACTATTTGATTTATAAACTAGTGTTATCACACAAAATATTGTTTGCTGTTAAAACTGAGACTGATGAATACACTATTATTTCTAGAGCTCATGAGATTTTTATACCTTTAGATCATGACTATTAGCTAAACAAATGCTTTAACATTTCACTCACACAAGGTAGCATAATTTGATTAACTTACATAAAATATTAAGTAAACTACTTTTCCCCACGTTTGGCTCTCCAATGATGACAGTTCGAACTCCTTCTCTCAATCGTTCTCCACATTTACTCTGATGCACATGATCCTAAAATGACAAGGTAACAGTAACCTGAGAATATATATGTAAAATAAATTCCACATAATGTTCAAGAGCATTGTGAAATATTGAATGCAGAACATTAATAACAAACTTCTTGCCCTCATGTGAACATTGCTTTGCGATGTTTTAACAGTGTCATTCTGGAATCCAATTTTGAATATTTATGATTACCCTTGCTATGGAGTTGGGAAACCCTTCAAAAATATAATAAAAAGTTGAAAAATATAACATTTTTCAGACTAATGCATAAGAAACACCTCGTGTCCCTTCAGGGATTTGAAAACATGGTTTAAGGGCCCTAAGATACTGTTTCCAAGATATGCATGATGGCAATGTGTAATGGAGCAAAACATGTTGTAGGTTGGTGAGTTTCTAGTGTCTTGAATGTGTTACATAAAGGACTTAGGGGTAATTCCATATCCAGTAGATACACTTGTATCAATGGTTTCAGGGTACAAAACCATCTTTCCTTAGCTATTATTGTACATATAGAAAGGATTATTATTTTATAAAGTAAGCTCATTTGTTTGATTTTCTGTAATGTAAGCACCATCAATTTGTGAAATAAGATGAAGACAAACTAAACAGAATTTTTGCTAGAAATGGTTGGGAGCAGGGGAGTACTTGTCAAACGTTTTTAAAATATGATTAACAGAAGAGTATATTTGTGATCTTTTTTTTTCTCATGTGAAATCAAGCCCCTGCAGAATTGTTATAGATAAATTATGAACTACACTCAACAAGTACAATATCTGATTTCTTTGTTTATGGCTAGCTTTGGAAGGATAAAAAAAGGCAAAAATAGGCTGTATATATCTTAAATAGGCAGTAAAAATAGAAAAATTAAAATAACGTTTTCACATGCTTAATTTTTAAACTATCTATTTTCTTAAAAACACGAATATAAAATATGATAAAGAACTTGGAAATGTAAACCCTAAAACACCAATGACTTGCTTGTCTCAGAATAATTTTATATACAGAATATACTTTAGACTGGTGAATATATTGATGTTTGAATAATAAATGGTACATTGTTTGTTTTCCTTTTTGATGAGAGCCAAAGAAATCTGGGATTATTATTTAACATTGATTTCAGCTTTGGTCGGATACTCTGCTCAGGAATGCTTTCAAGTTTATTCTCCGTGGGTTCAATTATAAGAAACAAGACATTTTTAGGCACTACAATCTGATTCCTTGATAGTGTAGTCATGCAATGTGATCAAAATTAATTTTGTGTCAACTAAAAAAGAGTAAATAAATTATTGCCTAAAATTCCAGTCTATTCGTGACTTTAAAGCACGTTATCCACTTTTTAATTAAAGGTATATTTACCATGGGGATAATTATGAGTTGTTGATTGAAGGATATTACCTGAATATCTTTTTCTAATTCATTTAAAATATAATTAACTTGATTCATAATATTATCTTCAATATTTTCATCTTCACTGAAGTCAATAAATGCTTCCAAATGGGCAACACACTGGAAATATAATTGTTAGTTACTCCAAGTGTCCTTCAAGCCAGAAATTGTTATTACAACTTCAATTTACTTTTATGAGGGTATGTCTCCATGAATTATACAAATTACTAAGTGATCCCTCCATTTGCAAATAAGCTTGTTTACGTTGAGCTTCTGTCTCAGCTGATAGTAAGTCACCAAGACCCTCAACTTCAGTTAAGTCCAATTTCCCTAAGTGAAAGGCACGTCTTGTAAATTCTCCTACACAGTAAAGAGTTTTTACTTCAAAATTATGTGCAAAAGAAGAAGAAATAATTCAAATAACTAAAGCATATAAATTTTTGTTTCAATGTTAAGTCAACACTTGCCCGGTTCAGCAGGTTGAAAACTTGGCAATTTACTTAATGCCAAAAGAATGCTGGAAATTACAGCTTGCCCACCATGTACATGTAATTCGCACACATCTTCACCAGTAAAACTCTTGGGACCTAATGAATAAATGTTGTTGTTTTTTTTAATTGCTTTTAATTCAAGACCATGTTCTTCAATAATTATAAGGGCTCAGTTTTTCACCTGGGAACCACATCATCAACCCTTTATCTAAAACTTCTCTTGTCACAGGATCTCTCAGTTTACATAATTTGGCAAATCTGGGTTGAGGCAATGTGTTTATTCCGCCAATATTAAAAATAACCTCAGATGCGTTTGGTCCCGAGACTCTAATAACTGCTACGCCGCATTTCCCATAACCTATTTCAAATATAAGGAAAATAACCATCATTATCTAAATATAATAACGATATGGATGCAATCAATGTTTCACCTGAAGATAAGGCATAAATTGTTGATTTATGGGCAACTCTACAATGAGTACTGAACAGAGAAGACAGCCACGTTAAATTAAAAAGGCGTATTGTTTGAAATCTCATCATTTTGTGTTTTTTCTCACTGCACACGGGACGTAATGTTTTCAGGGAGGGAAACGTTTCAGATAAATAAAGCGTTCCCTTTTCACTATTACAACACTAAATGAAATGCGATTTCATTCCAGTTCCGCGTTTTTGACAGTTTGATCGCGCAACTTTTCTTGAACGATGGATTGAAGAAATGCGGGTGGAGTGGGGGTATTAGTTACAAAGTTGGCCACTAGAGTATTTACAGGAACGCCAACGTCTGGAAAATCAAAGTCAAACCTGCTACGTGTGCAGCCCAGGTGCGGCCAGCACCCACCAGGACCTGGCCAGAACATTGCTCTACAGGTAGTAAGCATGGTGGCAATAAAATTATTTCCACCATGGTAGTAAGTAGGCATTGCCTACTAGGCAACAGCAGGGACACTAAATAGGAGTTTTAGATGCCTCCCTTGAAGGACCTGGACCTGCTCCAGCCATTTCTTTTCTGATAACGGCAAGAAAGCTGAACAGAAGTTCTCAGCTATGAAAGCAATTAGCTTAGTAGTTTGTGATACGATTCGTTCACGTGCGCTGTGGTTGAAGGGTATTACACTGTAAAAGATATTTGACATATTTCTTTGATGAACTTTGTGGAAGTGCTTTGAACTTTGACAAGAAAACTTTAAAAGAAATTTGACAAATGTATTACATTTCGTCCAGTATTTTATGTAGTTTTGCTCACGATTTACGATCGACGACGCACAAATAATTGTGTTTCTGCTACTTTATGTTTTATAATTAATCTATGTTTAATGCCGATGAAATAAAAAGTAGTTTGAGGGTGAGGCCTTAGAACAACGCCATGTTGAGGCCTTGGGTCGCTCGCACATTGTAAAGCATTTATTTATTTATTTATTTATTTATTTATTTATTTTACAAAAACCCAATTAAATTTTGAATTTTGAAAGGGAAAAAAAAAAAAAACCCAAAATTTTAAAAAAAAAAACAATAAATTTTGAATTTTGAATTAATTAAAGAACATCGAAATGAAGAATTATTTGAGGATGGATGAGGAAACATTCAATTTTCTTTATCGTTCTTCCTTCTTTCGAAATTGAGTCCTCTGATTTGGAAGTATACAAAAATTATCTTCCTGAATTGGGCATTTTCCAAACCCCATATTTTCCATTCTCAGGAAAATGTGTCCTATAAGCGTCAATTCGTTAACCTCTCTTTCTGTCCGCAATGTAATGTATCCACTCCTCTCATCTATTATTTATCATTGATTGCCCCACCGTTGGGCCGCCATTTATGTAATGTAACTCTCTCTACCTACTTCTCCTGCTATCTTCCTATCATTCATTGATTGCCCCACCGTTGGGCAGCCATATGTAATGAAACACTTTCTGCTATCTATCACTCACCTTTTTATCCTCTAACCTCTCTACGCTATCTTTGCCCGCGCTTTGAACAACTATATATAATAAATCCCCTTTTTCCTTTTCTTTTTCAACTATCTAATACCGTGGATAAGTTGGCGGTCCCATACAGGAATCCAAGCGAGGCGACTGGATTGTGCGTGTTCGGGTAAAAGACGACGAATATCTCAATTGATCAAAACGAACCACATTTTTGGTTCGATCATTTATTCACATTCCTAACTTTCCTCTTTTTTCATTTATATGGCGATAATTCACCGTCTTTCCTTCTACATTAATACATAATGCCCTATAACATCAACATGCCAAACAAAGAACAAAAAATAATACACAACAAAAATCATTCATACACACTAACACAAAACAATATCAAAATCCCATTCATACCTCGAATGCGCATTCCCTACTTTTCCTTTAACCATTTCTTACTTTATTCCTATTGACAAAACTTGATCTTCAACCATTTTTCTTCAATTATGGAATGCGTTTTCATGCGAAGCATTTGCAAGGAATTCCGGCACACACACACATATATACGCGTTTCACTTCCCTGTTTGCAGCTCAGCTCTCGTAATGAAGATGTCCGGTGTCCGCTGTCCAATGCTCCTCGATGTTCGGTCGCCGGCCACTCTTACTCGCGGTCGCCTTCGAAAACCACTTTTCGTAAACCGCTATTTTTCACCTAAATGTGACCATTCAGCCGCTAGCCCGTCACCGACTGACAAAATTCCACGTGTTCGCGGCGCACTGCTCGGCACAATAAGTAACACGAAAAAAGAAACAACTACTTCTCGCGTGTCCTCAAACACGTCACTTCTTGAAAATTCTATTGCTTACATCCATTTATATTGGAAAATAATCGTCTAATTATACTGATCCGTGTATTGATTCATTTATGTTCCATAACACTTGGTTCATCGCGCCAAATTTTCTCGCCTTAGAATAAAACGTAACTAATCATCCGTAATCACATGAAGTCTTACTAAAAAAAAACATAAATTCAAATCAATTCAGATTTTGTTCCCTTTCCTAATATTCCAAAATTTCTACAAACATCTCGACGTTACTTCTCTTTAAATTTCTACACTTTCAAAAAATTAACAACACACCAATTTCGCGCACACGAAGCGTTCATCACCGTGTCCACGACACATCTGCCTCTCATCGGAATTCTTTCTATCCACCTCTATTGTTATAGAAGACTTTTGTCACAAAATAATTGCCACTAGCCCGCTGTTTTTTCCTCTGTTGATTCCAGAAGATTTTCTTAGCTTCTTAGCATGGCGCCATTTGTTTATCCTTTTGAGTTCATTGCAACTTCCAAATATTTTATTATTACTCCGCCTCCGAAAATGCGACAAAGCCGACACCAACCCTGTCGTCCTCCCCGTATTTTAATCCATTATCTCCCAACGCTTCAACCAAATCGGTCCGTGCGTCCCGTAATAATTCTTGAAAAACCCTGTTTGTAATCTTTACTTTCTAACTCAACAATGGCCATAATGTTCATGTTATTAAAAATTCCAATTATATTTCAATTTATAACTTCCGAATGCGTTGACCGAATTTGATGCCGTTTGTTTTATTTCATTCTATAATTTCTGCTCTACCGGACGATTATGTCCAATTTTCCCCAAATTCCACAAATTTCCCAAAATCCTACAATTCCTTATTTTAATTTGGGCTTACAAACATGTTTTCTATTGGCACCGTTGCACTCCACATACAAGTTTATTCTTTGCCACTTTTTGGCAACGTTGCATCTGGGGTTTTGGTCTCGAAACGTTGGATCATTACAGCAAGCATAGGTTTTATCAGATACATTTGTTGATTTCCGCACAATTTTCTGTTGTTTACAAACATTCCACATTAGTCAATCAATAATATTACATAATGCCTCCGAATCAACAAACATTCACAAAGAGACTGCAATACTTACTTTCGCATACTTGTTGCTTACAGTCTCTACCGCGTGTCATTCATTCACGCCGAACGTATAATTGTCATCTGAGTCCTCTCCATATTGTTGTACCTTCGAGTTTTTCTTCTTTGTGGCTCCGGATTCCTGTTTTATTTTCCTTATTTGTACTGTCCTTGTTGATCATCTTTGCCTTGCAAACCACTATAAAATGTCCTTTTTGTTGCACTGATTGCAGGTCTTCGCCTTCGCTGGACACCGATCGTCGGTACGCACGTGTGCTTCTTTACCACAACTATAGCACCTTTTCCCTTTCGTTTTCGACGTGAACTTTGAACTCCCACCTTTTTGTGTCTATTCTGTAACCGACTAACCACCCATAACCTTCAACTGTTGCATGGAAACCTCAATTTCGCGGGCGTTGTCCATAACCACGTCGTGAATGTCGGATTTCCATTCTCGAGCGCCGCTTATGTCGCGTTCACCTCTTTGTGCAAACTTTTCTTAATGATTCGATCCCGTATTTCTTCCTCTTCATTGGCAAATTGTCCACATTTGGCCTGCCTCAGTCGTGGAACTGAACTACGCGATGCTTTCGCCTTCTTCTTGAACCATATTCCGAAACTCATCTCTCTGAAACGACGGGTTTGCTTTCGGATTAAAGTAGTAGCTTAAGGCCGTTTTGCTATATCATACGCATCTCCACTTTCTGAAACCGTGTCAGCATCTGGGATTGCGAAAAAATATCTTGAAGCCCCACGTTGCACTAATTCAATAACGCTTTATTCCGAGCCGCAGCGGTGATGTTTTTTGCTACCACGGAAAGTTCAAACAGCCAAATCCATTTTTCCCAAAGGGGAAAAATGTTCACCTCACTTGTATTGAGACAGTCGATACTTCTCTGGCGTCACGGAAACCGCTGGCCTGTTAACCGCTGCTTTTGGCGACGTACTGTGAGCGGCTCCCGCGCGGTCGTACTCTGCTTCAGCCAGCGTTCGCATTCCATATTGGGACTTGAGACGAGCGTAAATCGGGGCGGGTTTATTTGCAGAATTGCTTGGCTAGGGAAATGCAAAGGGGCTTACCTGGTTTTCAAATGACTTCATGCAACGCAGTATAAACACATTTATTGGCACATGGAAGAGGTTCACTGCGCGCGCGGACGTCACAAAGTTACATCGCAGTTGAGCTACTGTTACCAAGGGACACGTCAGTCGGAAGACGCTGTATGAGGTCGCCGCCCATTCTCAGCTGGCCTTATGCGGACCGACAGAGGGTCCTAGCGCCTTCCTCGCAGCTGCTTCCCGTGAGCTCTCGTTGGCGAAGTCTGTTCGTAGTAACGTGGCACTACCAACTATCGCTTTTATTGGGTTCGGTTCCTCGGCCACAGTTGAATTTCCAGCGCGTTTGCTGTCACACGCGTCCGATCACTCACATACGTTCTTGACTTTGTCCGTCACACTAGTCTGTCTCCACTCACACTTCATGTCGCTCCTACCCTCGCGCTTGTCCTCACGTATCCTGAGTCACCGGACACGTGTCTCCGCTCGCTCCCCATACGCTTCTCCCTGTCCGCTTCCCCGGGCTTCGCCTGCACTCGTCCCCCGTCGCCACGTGTTGAGCCGTGTCAGTCTGATTGGCCTGAGTCGTCTAGAGAAGTCGTCGTGATCCGTCCGTTTGGTCACATGCAAGGTGAATCTCGGATTTTGTTCTTGGCAGCAGGCTCTCCAAGTTGGTCTTCGTTTGAGATGCAGACCAACATATTTTTCTACTTCAGTTTGTGGTAATTATTTGTCGTTCATTTTTACGGGGGACAATAATTTTTCCTTAGGGTAAAGGTTATGTGAGGAGATTTGGTTTAATTCTACATTTCTTAAACCACTCGGAAATTTCATTCAAATTATTTTCTAGGATGTTGGATGCTTCAACAGGATCGTTGTTGGTAACCAGTACTGCTGAGTCGTCTGCATAGGTTGCGGTTGTGATCCCGTCGTGTTGTGGTAGGTCAACGATAAATAGTAAGTACAAGATCGAGCCCAGCACACTTCCTTGGGGCACTCCGGATTCTATTAGTCGAAATGAGGATAGTTCGTTATGAAACTTTACTTGAAAGAGTCTGTTTGTCAGAAAGGAGCTGAGAATTATGTACAATTGATGAGGTAGACATCTTTTTATTTTGTAAAGAAGTCTCATGTGCCAAACTTTATCGAAGGCTTGACTGATATCAATCAAAGCAAGCTGAGCAGTATTGCTTTTATTCGAAAGCAATACCAGCTGGCCGCTAGAATTTTCCTTCAGACAGCAGTTGAATTCGACCTAGCTAAGTACTACTCGCGCAACGTTTCTTGAACAATGACCTTGCTTCTCCCTCCCTCGAGCAATAAACAGTTGAAGGGAAAGCTCACAACGAGCACTGATGACAACGTTCCAAGCATTAAAACTTCGTTGGCCGAAACAAGCCAGCCAAAGCTAGTTGCTATCATAGTCGAGAACTTCTGTTTAGCTTTATTACTATTACGTAAAGAAATGGCTGAGGTATGTCCAGTTCCTTCAAAGAAGGCACCTAAAACTTCTAACTAGTGTCTCTGTCGTTGCCTACCCAGAGCAACGACCTCGCCGTTCACGTAGTGGGTTTGCCTTTCATTTTCCAGAGGTTGGCATTGCTGTAAGTACTCTAGTGGCCGACTGTGTAACTAATACCCCCACTCCGACCACATTTCTACAATCCATCGTTCAAGAAAAGTTGCGCGAGTAGTACGTCGAGTGTTATAGTTGTACTAATCGCGCACTTTTTCTTGATACTCCACAGCGGGGAGAGGCGGGTTCTGTCTACGTCACGGCAGAGCAGGGCTGTCAACTTTATTGACAGAAAACGGCGTCTTGGACTAGATAGCTATGAGAAACAACGGAAGATTTTTTAAAATTTTGATGACATAATTAATAGTTATAGAAATATGTTATATAAAATAGTTATATAAATACTGAGTAACAAGAAGGTACATTGTTCGCACAGGTCGATAGAAATAGAGACCGAAGACTATGAGAAGTCCGCATTGGAAAGGAAGAAGGTGAGCAGCACTGCAAACTGAGCCGTGACGTACCGAGTGGAGCTCATATTTTCTACCGGGCCGTGCTATGCCAGTCTGAGCGAGGACTAGGGAGCTCGAGGATCTAGAAAAAGTGCGAGCATAGTAGTGTGGCACTGTCATAGTTTATGCATACTTTGTATAGTTTTTGCGTAGTTGCACTGTTGTGTGGCACTCGGTCATAGTTTATGCATACTTTATATTTTTGTTTTTATCAATTTTTTTTAATTTGTAATAAAGATCTCCCTGGATGTAATTTTTTTCCATTTATTAATCTCCCATACTGATTTTCGAAGTCTACTAATGCTGTTCAAAAACAATAATTTCTTAAATATAAGATTTATCTAATGGCAATCAGTTCACAATTAATTATTAAATAATTAATGTTATTATTTAAGAATGTGTATAAACCGGGTTAAGGAGGTTGTCACATTACTCTCTAGTCAGCTGAACGAAAAGTTGTAATTTTGGAACGTGCTTGTTAAAAAATGAAGAACGAGTATCAAGTATATTATTTCTGTATTTCGCGACGATTGGTAAACGAGTATTTTGTAAATGATGTATTAAAAAGTGTTAATTATTTTACAAACGCAAGCTAAGAAGCTAATTTGACTCCAAATACCAACATGAAATACTGAAAATACTGGAGTAATCAACGATTATGTATGACTGCATTTCTCTTCAAATTCTAGTTATCTTATAAGTAGAACATTTCTTACGTATTATGTAAATGTTTTCTTTCGAGAATAATACCTTTACATCGCAATTAACTCCTTCAGAGAACTGATAACTTTCAGACAATAAACTTGGCAACACTTTATATTTATTTTATTGGTACCAATGGTTTACGTTTTCGGGAAGGTCAAGAACGTACAGAACAGTGTGTGATTGAGTTGAGCTGAGTTGTTTTTGTAGGTCTTATAACCTGAAAATCATGTTCGAACAGTTGAGATATAAAGGGCGATTTGTTACGAAACGTAAGTTATCGTAGAAAACAAATTTGTCTGTAGCCGCGAAACGAAGAAACTGAGAAGAAAACGTTACAGACGAAGACATGTTTCCTGTTGATGGTCCCCACATCGTGCACGTTGAAGAACTCGCTAAACAACTCGCAAACAACATTTTATCATCATTCATCATGAATACTCCGTATACGCATGCCAGCTCACAAAGCAATGCCTACAAACCAGCCTCTCAGTTTCGCAATATTTAAAATTCCCGCCGAGTGGTACGTCATGCAACGTTGCCGCACTTTTTCGTTCTTACGAAAAACTGATGACAGATGTTATTTTCTTTTTGCGTTTTTGTCCAAACTGCACGGTAAAATCTTTTCATTTCTAGTCTATTCTCTTCAGAAAGGTTTAATCTACATTTGTAATACTTTCTCCTCGTGTAATCTTATGTAGATGTGTTTCAAATTTAATTATTTACGGTCGGACGAGATCATTTTCTTTGCGTGTTAAAACGCAAGTTTTCAAATGTGATTATCTTTAAAACTATACGGTAGAATCACTTTATATTTTGGGAAAGCATGTAAAAACATCTAATCTTGTGATAAATTTCATTTGCGAAGTTAAATCTTATTTTTGACATAACGTGACAACCTCCTTAAGCTATATATATATATATATATATATATATATATATATATATATATATATATATATATATATATATATATATATATATATATATATATATATATATAGACACACACACACACACCGTATATTTACACCGTGCTTTCCACATTTGATTTGCACCCAAGAACGATTACACGAAACGATTGACACGTGTGTCTGTGAGCTCTTTGACCAAACCTGCGAACGATACGTCATTGAATGGTGCATGGGGACAAAAATGATTAACCAGTACGCCCAGGAGCACTGGAAAACTGGGAAAGTAAAACATAACATTATGTAACAAAATGCATATAAAGAAAATGCACATCTGCGCACTTCATCTAATAACACCATCTATTCTTCCACACCTCAAGCTTGTCAAACAAGTCTGCTTGGGTACATAGAGATTACATAGAACATTTGTTTACTCGGTTTCAAATACTTGCACAAGTGAACCACCATGGAAGTGCGTATTTCCACAGATAAATAACGAATGGGTACTCTGTGTCTGCCCAGAGAGTATACTAATGTGTCGAATGTGTCTGCCATGCCTACAGCGCACGTTGTTCATGTGGATTTTTAGGTTATATCAGGTGTTTACGTACGTAGGTTCTCCATGTGGCAGCGCTATTGAAGAAGTGAGAAATAGTGCATAAGGAATTGATAGAAATAATTGAATTTCTGCTGGAAAAGTGTCTCAAGAGTTTGTTCGCTCGGATTATTTTGAGCTTTTGGTCAGGACTCATGACGTTTTGGGTGTGACATATTTGTGTTATTTTCAGAAGTTGTGAAGATAGTAAATAAAAAAATGAATGAAGATTTAGAGGGATTTGGAACTTTAGATACTAAAAATGAATCAAAGGATTATAAGAAAAGTAAGAAAAAAGGCGGTGGCTTTCAATCTATGGGCCTCAGTTTTCCTGTCCTGAAAGGCGTTCAAAAAAGAGGATACAAGGTTCCCACTCCCATACAGAGGAAAGTTAGTATGTGTATAACGGTATTTAGCATATGAAAGATAGCGTTTCATATGATTCATTCATATCATTTCATATGATTTAGCATATCATTCCATCACAATTAATAATGTGTTCTTTTTTTTTTATTGGCTTTCAGACCATACCTGTTGTATTAGATGGCCGTGATATTGTTGCAATGGCTCGAACAGGGAGTGGCAAAACAGCATGTTTCCTCCTACCAATGTTTGAAAAGCTCTTGAATTCTGTTAAGAAACCTGGCGCAAGAGGTTTAATTTTATCGCCTACAAGAGAATTGGCTTTGCAAGTAAGATATTTTAATTTTTGGCGTTTCACTACTATGAGGTATAATTACCCATAACATTATTTGTTCTAGACCCTAAAATTTATCAAGGAAATTGGCAAATTTACCAATTTAAAGCCAGCTGTGGTGTTAGGAGGTGATGCGATGGATAGTCAATTTGCTGCCCTTCATGGAAATCCTGATATCATAGTTGCTACTCCTGGCCGTCTCCTGCATGTTTGTGTTGAAATGGAGTTGAAACTTCAATATGTGCAGTATGTGGTGTTTGATGAAGCAGACAGGTATGTTTTGTGTAAACAGTGGCAATTTCAATAAGGAAAATTGTAATGGCATGTGCTGTTTTTTTGTTTTTTTAAAATATGTTTATATAGATTGTTTGAAATGGGTTTTGGTGAACAACTTCAAGAGCTGTTGAAACGATTACCTGAAGCTCGTCAGACACTCTTATTTTCTGCCACCTTACCCAAGATGTTGGTTGAATTTGCAAGAGCTGGCTTGAATGAACCTGCATTAATTAGGTAAGTACTATACTTATATCCGAATACTAAAAATCTCATTGAACATTATTTAGGGTGGTCTCTTGTGGGAAACGTGAAAAAACAGAAAAATCATTGCTCTGGAAAAGTCTGGGGAAAATCAGGGAATTTGTTGAATCATAGTTAGAAGTCAAGGAAAATGTTCATCAACTTATAAAACTGAGTATGATTCCTTAAAAACCTTTTCTCAACATTGTTTTTTACTCAATTTTTTATTTCTTAAGAAAATATTGTTTTTTGTACTTTTTCCACAGTGAAATCAGAGAGCTGACCTGTTAGTATCAGGTGGACATATTTATTTTTTATAAATAGTGGGAAATTAAAAATCTTACAGAAAATTGAAAATTCACTGGAAAACCGGGAATAGTTGGGGAAATTTGCCCAAGGAAATGAGTGGCTGCCCTGTTATTGTTTATGTAGATATTTGTGGTTTATAAGTTTGCCATGATGTAGACTTCATATTTTACTAGAAGAAATCTGTTTATTTTGTCCCATTTTAAAGCACTGTCTCTCACATACACCCTTATTCATACACACACTACAGTTGGTTTCTTTGTAAATCTAATGTTTCTGTTTTAGATTGGATGTTGAATCCAAAATTCCAGAGAAATTGGAACTGGTTTTTCTGTGTTGTCGCAGTGATGAGAAAGTTGCAGCTTTATTATCTCTATTAAAACATATTATTCCTTCCAATTCTCAGACAGTGGTGTTTGCTGCCACAAAACATCATGTTGAATATTTAAAAATGGTATGAATCCTCTCTCACAGTCTATATTTCTTGGAGTTGAATGTGTGGATTAATGCTTATTGTTTTTTATAGGTATTGGACCTTGCAGATATATCCAATTGTTGTATCTATTCAACAATGGATGCATCTGCTAGAAAAATTAATGCAGCAAAGTTTCAAGTCGGCAAAGCTTCTGTGTTAATAGTTACAGATGTGGCAGCAAGAGGATTAGACATACCGCAACTGGACTGCGTGGTAAATTTCAACTTTCCTGCCAAACCAAAATTGTTTGTTCATCGTGTTGGTTAGTATGATTTGTTTGTCTTCTGTTTGATTTATGTTTTAAGTAGATTAGCCGTATTGCTGATATTTTAGTAGTATTGTGTAAACTTTCAATTTTTCAGGGAGATGTGCTAGAGCAGGACGTGCAGGCACTGCTTACTCACTTGTGAGCAGTGAGGAATTTCCATATTTATTAGATCTGCATCTCTTTTGGGGCGGCCACTTCAAATTGGTGAAGAAAGTAGTACAATTGGCAGTATTCCACCACCTGTAGTGGAAGAGGAGCAAAGTGAATTGTTGAACTGGCTCACAGATTCATCTGATTTGGTAAGTGGACTTTGTAAAAACATTTTGAAGAATAGTGTAGTTTCTTTTGCTATTTTTGGAAATGCATCCATCCAGTTAAAAAAGAAATGCAAGTATGTTATAGCTATTAACATACCTAGTAATATTGTGAGTGTTATTACTGCCGAGACCAAAAGTTGAAAATCGAGGCTGAGCGTAGCTGAGCCGATTTCCCGTCTCAGCTCTGCTACGCTCCACCTTGATTTTTATTTTGGGTGAAGCAGTAATAATATTGTACCATTTTGTGGTATGTTCAGTTTTTTATCAGTCACTGTAACATCACATGAATTATGCAAAAATTTATAACATTACTGCGATAGTAAACTCAAGAATTCTGTTGCTTTGGCACGTTAGTACAATATTGTGAGGTGTTGTTTACGATATATCTATATAAACAATATTCATATACCATGGTTGGAGAAAGATGGATACAAATAATTTTTCTGAACCTAAAGATACCTAAAGAAATGACATTCAGTTAGGGAATTGGCGCTTTGACTTCCAGTGACGACACCTTCAGATTGTCTGTAAATATGACCACTGATGCAGAGTTTCATTTGGTGTAATGCAAGGAAAGTGAGGTTAATTTACCTAATATATATTTTTCTAATTGTACTTTTAATAATATTACAATTAAGAATAATTATTCTATGTAACCAATGTGTATTACTTCTGAATTGTTTGAATCTGATTTGTTTTGTTCATTGCCATGTGCTTTTCTTCACAAACACTTGACTTGTGATGAATCAATGTTTGTGTACGTTGCTAAGGATGTTAAATTTCTTAACACACGGGTAGGTACAAGTGCACTTAACAAAATGTGCAGGGTTGCATGTTCACAGGGGTTAAAGATGCATGTGACAGATAGAAATACATATTCCTCCCCTCTCCCCATCCCCTCTTCCCAACCACCCCTCCCCATCACTATTCTGAGGGAGTAATGATTATATTCTTTAATCAATATTCCATTTACAATTCTTCCCTAAGATATCTCTGTGTAATAGTAATGACATTTTTAATATAGTACCAGAATAATTTCATGTACCCAAAAATAATTTAGGCATGTATTATTTAAATTTTTTAAAATTATATCAGATTAGTAAATTTGCAAAAGAAAAATATTAATGCAAATATTTAAGATCTGTCATTTGATTTTTTTCAGTTTAAAATGTCAACAATATATATAAGTTGTAACATATTTCAGAGACAGAGTTGCCTCTTCATCTGTCTTCACCTTACTGTATTGACATCTTTTTTTTTACTTATTCTTCCTTCATTGTATCACGTACATTGGTCAATACACGAGTTATACAGATTTGAACACAATGCACACTTGCAATACACTAGTCTGCAATGACAAGAGCAGCAAGAGAAACGTCAAAATCAACATTTAATTCCTTTTTTCAACTTTAACTGACAAAACGTGCTCAGATTTTTTCTGACCACTTATCTCATCAATGATACTTATCCATATCAATTCTCAGCTTGGCTGACATACCCCCAATCATTGCAATCAAAAATAAAACAAAAAAATTAAAAAATCTATAGACAATGACAAATGGAAAAAAAAAGTGTAATTGAAAGCATAAATGTATAAAAGTTCACCTGTAATACATAAAATTTCTCTTAACAGTGTTCAAAATTGTTCTCATCTTCTTATGGGAGTGAAGCACCTTCCTCTGAATGGCTCCTGGGACCACACCATTTACTACGGACTGTAATGTTTCAACAGCATCACCATCAGGAGCTTCCCAAGTGTAGCACAGTGTCTTCACCTTACAAGTATTGCCTGACTACAGTACTGCGGGGTGGAAATTGGAGTAGCAGTAGCATACAAATTCGTACACGAAATATATTAATTTTGTCGTACACAACTTCATTACTATTTATGATGTAGTTTGGATCATACATTTATTATATTCTACACTAAAAACTCCATTATTGTGATTCTGACTCTAATATTGTCTTTCGCTGGAGCAGAAAGGAACAAATCACTGAGGCTCTTCCCAGTGATTCAGTTATCATTCTAATTTTTATCAGTTACTTTCATCAGAACTGGTCAATTCTCATGATATTAATTAATTTGCCCCTCCCCTTCAAACTGGTTTGCTTATTAATAGATACCCCTTCTCCATCTCCCCCTATCCAATCTTTCTTTTTTTCGCCTGCTTATTTCCCTCTTCCAGTCTTTAACCTCTCTTTCTTTCCCTTCTCTTCCATTCCTCTTTTCATGCTCTACTTTACTACTATTCTCTTCCTCTGAAATTTAATAACATTCGTCATTCTTCTCTACATTTTCTTCCAAAATAAGGCATGAATTCAATTCATTATTTCTTTTAACTTTGCTCTCCCCTTCCTAGTTTGTTATCACTCCTACTCACTACATGTTTTTAATACGTGATCTTAACTCTCTATCTCCCCATCATGTTTTCTACATAACCTTTTATTTTCTCAACCAATTCACTCAACGTATTTTATTTTATTATTTTATTCATTATTAATTGGTTGGAAAATGGTGTTGGGTTGGATGGTTTGAAAATTGATAAGGTTCATACAGTAGCAGGTTACATATTGATAGTTTTTATTACTAATATAACCTATCATCTTGTTTCATTTCTGATCCTAAAAATGGCAATTGTCTTCCTCTTCTTCAGTAAATACTTAGGAATTCTCCATATCGTTACTTGTTTCTACACCTCATTTTATCGTGAATTCTCCCATAGCTATTTTGTGCCTCTAGCATCTTATATTTTTCCAAAACTTTCAAACCTCATCAGTCTCTCTTCACCCACCCACCCTCACCACCCTCACTCTGGATCCACTCTCTAAGGGCATGTCCACGTGATGCGTCTTTTCTGTGCAACTTCTTCCCAAACCTCATGACAACCTCCACAATACCTCTGACTCTTCTAAATTTTTCAACACTAATTCTCTGCCAAAATTTTATAAACCGTCTCTTATAAACTGACAAATTCTCCTTACATGTCTTGTTACAATTCCTTGTTTTTGGACATTTTCATTAATCTGGCTTTCCTCTCTTTTCCCTTTGAAAATGTATCCCAAAAACTTAATTTCTTTTTCTCTCTTCCCCCCTTTCCACTCCTAACGTTTTTGTCACTCCTTGTCATCAGTTCTTGAGTATCATCACTTTGCCATGGGCTATCTCTTTATTATCCAGGTGCCTCTCATCTACAATTCCTGGTCTTGTTTCACCAATAATACCATATTGTATGCTTATAATAATATCCATACTTTCATCATACCTACCACTTTCCTTCCTCAAGTAAACAACCGGAAGAGATGACTCAGGTCATCAACTGATGCCATTGCAGTCCCTCTGACCAGGAGGTCCTGTGTTCGAGTCCTGATGGTGGCAGGATTTTTGACACTAGCTTGTCAGCTAGGTTGAATTCAGTCACTGTCTGGAGGAGGACTCTAGTAGCCAGCTGCTCTAATCACTAGTTTTCCATGGTTTCTCTGATTAACACCAGACAAATGCCGGAGCAGTAGCTTAACAAAAGGGCCACGAACTGTGCATGACTTTTCCTGCCTTTTCTTTGTCCTATCCTCTCCCCTTACACTAACATGCACTTCACCACAACACATGCCAGGAGACCGGTTGGGAGCTTAAGAGCTTGTCCTGGCTGGGGTAATGCTCCACTGGTGGGAGGTACCTGGTTGGGTAAAACCCTGCTAGCCTAGTAGGTCAATGCTGGATCTCGCCATCCATCGGGGGAAGAACACTGCCACCTCCCGAGAAAAAACATGTATTCCATTTATGGGACTAATGACTTGGATCGTTGATGTGCTTGGAATCACTAACAATTAATCAATCAAACAAACCTTTAATCATGATGTGTGAATGTTAGAATTGAGGTCAATGATTCCCCTTGCTGTAACCCTTTTTCTGTCCAAAATGTCCACAGTTTTTGTCCCTTACTTTACATATTGACATCTATTTTACTAATTTCCAATGCACCCAGAGATTGAAAGGAAACTAAGCAGGCTTTGGCATTGTGAGAGTTGTCTGTGGTTTCATTCGATCTCCAAGAACTAGAGGAAAAAATCCACCACAGTGAAAATGTTGCGATTTTTACTGAAAAATGCAAATATTTGATTGTTATTTTGGCTATTCTCATCCTGCACCTACCAACTGAATTCTCTGAATACATTGTGGCACAGCTGATGTCATGCAGCTGCACGGTTCTGAGGTAGAACCTGCCTGCTATTAAATATTTGCTAATCACATGTATTATTGAACAGCAACTTTTTTTATATTCTTAATGTGTAAAAAATGTATTCTGTATATTTTCTAGACTATATTTTATTGCAGTAATAATGTATGTTTTGATTAAAATATTCAATTTATTGCAGTATTATGTGAGAATCATTGATTTGTTGTTCTTTAGTAGTGTGCTTGCTACATTAGGAAAATCCTTTTGTGTGGTTTTGTTCAGCAGCAATTGTGCTGATATGAGCCACTTGTAAAAGCCCTTCACTCAGTTTTGCCAATTTTGTCTTATCAAAAGCAGTTATTAGATTGACATTTAATGATACGGCATCTTTTTATTTGCAGAAAGAATTACAGAAAACAGCAAACAATGGATACAAGTCATACTTGCGCACTCGTCCTGGTGCCTCCGTTGAAAGTGTTCGTCGTGCAAAGGAGTTGGGACTTGCTCATCTTAAACCTCATCCAATTTTTAATAGTGGTCATTTTGAAACTTCTGATGGAATGAAAGCTGAATTACTAAGCAAAATTAAAAGTTATCGACCTACTGGGGTAAGGAATTGAAAGTCATGACATTGATCATGTCACCTAGCAAAAAGCAAAGTGTATTTATATTTATTTATCTCTGTCAGCTCCTAATTCTTTGAGGCCTATGTTCACATCAGGTCTTTATTTAAATGCCACTGATATGTCACTAGCGCTCTCACTATGCATTGGCAGGTTGCAAGTTTTGGGAAAAAGAAAAGAGTTTGGTTAAGAATTAATGAAAACTACTTTTGGTTCGTTTTTCTGACCATTTAATGATATAATAAAGTGTATAACATTTGAAATGACAAAACAGTAAACCTTTGCATTTTTCACATTTAATATTCTTTGTTTGATGGCACCTTTAGTACTTGATAAAAATTTTAATGAAGGTGGGGTAGAAACTAGAGTTCCTGCATGTCCCACTGGCAAAGTAGTTACTGAGCTATCATAAATCACTGAGAAACAAATGTTTAGTCAGAGGGGGGATTTCGGATCTTTTATTGGGGGCATTTACTATGTTAAATGATTATTATATTAGATGAGTTTGGCCACAGACACGTTTATAAAAATGTTTGAAATAAAAATACTGAATCACATTGTAATAAACTTTAAAGTTTAATTTTTCTGCGCTTGGATTGAGGTGGTTTCAATTTATAACAAGGCGGTGTTATATTAACTTAATATTACAAATTATAGAACATTCGTAATTTAATTAGTTTATGAGTAATAGAGTTATGTATCAGCTGGGTATGATGTATTACGAATAAACCATAAACAAGTTGAAATTTGAATACAGATGGAAATAAGCATTTTTGCCAAGAATTGTTACAAAATTCCCAAGCTTGTATGCCAAACAAATTGCATATAATTTTGACAACAGTGTGCTGGCAACAATGTGTTGCTTGCTTCTGTTTAATACTGTAACAGTCAAGGTTGGTTGTTAGTGATAGCGGGCATGTCAGCTACCGAGGCCATTGGTGCAATATTTCGATATTACGTAGCTGTTACAATGTGCGCGTGCGCACCTGTGGGTGTGCGTGCGTATTAAAAATACAATTTCAAACGATTGTATTAAAATTAACTTTTGCTCTTACAGACAATTTTTGAAATTGGAAAAGCTCCAACCTCTGAAACTCATGCTATTATGAGAGAAGCCAAGAAAAAACATAGCGTTGCAATTGCCAGTCACAAGAGAAAATTAGAAGAACAAGAACAGGAAAATCCCTTAGATACTGGTATGTATTAATAGAATCATACTTTTGGATGGGTGATGAGAACATCATTTTATTAAATTAATATACACTGTTAATGCTCCAATATACATCATAACACTATTGTGGTTTCAAATGAAAGCTCTAGTGTATTGTATAATTAAATTACTTAATGAATTGCATTTATTTGTTAATGTTTGAGTGCAGAAAACAATACAGATTTCATTCTTCAAGAATTATTTGTTTTCAGATAATGCATGATCAATATTTGAACCATCTTTTTCATATGATTACTGAACAAAACACTCTTGTATTCCCATTTCAAGACCGATAACAAGCTTATTAATTTCTAATTACCAAGTTCATAGGCAAAGGACTAGTGCTTTTTAATTGTTTTTGAAATCACATTGTAATCTATGCCTATTATTTTGCTTCAGTGGAATGACCTTTCAATTTTTTATCGTGGAAGTTTCTATACCTTTCCTGAATGGTCTTCACTCTGAGTTTAATGGAATTTCATCTCACTGACAGTTGTTGCACTCTGATTTCTTATTTCAGAGTGAAGGTTTCTGGTGGTCTTAAAGGGAATACAGAGTTACTTTTTGCAAAACTTTATGATTTTGGTGAGGAGGAGGAGGAGTGGTCGTCTTTCAGGGGGTAAAAATAAAGAATAGTTATTTACCAGAAAACTGGTCGTGGAAAGGGGTGGTGTTATTGAGGTTTCACTATACACTTTATACTACTACGATTTCCTTCAAGATGTAAATGGCGTTAAATATTTGGTGTCCCCTTGCCAGTCTCCGGACATTGTTCTCCACATTTTGTGTGCTTCTTTAATTTAAATAATAGAACTTGTATAATCTTGCAATTTTTATTGAACCCAAAGCTGACCTCATCTTCTCCTGAAATGTGTGACCTGATGGCATGTGTTGGAGCTTGTCATTGTAGAAATCTAATTTTGTTTCTTGTTACTTCTAGAATTCAAATCTTTTCTGCCTAAAAAGAGTGCAAATGCTCCTGAAAATAAGTCGACCTTGCCCACACTTACACTTCATGAAAATAAAAAGAGAAAAAGAGCTGCAGTTGATACAGAACATTTTGTGCCCTACCAATCAGCTGATCATCACACCGAGCAAGGGTAAGAATTCTAACTTCTTCTTCTTCCTCCTCTTTTTTAAACAATTTTTATTTATTTATTTATTTTTTTAATTGTAAATGTTTTGCAGCATTGATAATCTAGACAGCATAAGTAGGCATTTGAATGTCTTTTTATCAATCAATATTCACGAAAAGTTCCGTAGTGTGCAATAATAAGAAAATTATTTTTTCCCAATGATATTCATGAGCTAAAAAATGAATCAATTTTCCTATATGTATAGACATTGTAATGTGTGTTTTTGCACACGTACTTAGCTAAATATGCAGAGGTAGTGATTTAATAGATCGCGTGATGTAATAGGTTTTGAACGTGGACGAGGCCTGTCTAGCAGCTCTGTCGGGATTGTTTTCGTCGGATGGTCGCATAGTGTCGCCGTTGCATGACCCTTGCCCGGTGGTGACATTGCCCCCAATGTCCTTTACCCCCAAGTGACCTTTTTTCCCACCCAGCGTAATGTGCCCCTTGTGGCCTTTCTTCCCCCAGTGACCCTCTTTGCCACCCAGTGCCCTCTGTTACCCCCAGACGTCTCTGCCTTGGGCGCTGTTCATGTGTTCTTTGCATGCGAACCGGGTGCCATGAGTGGTCCGGAGGGAGCTCGGCCTACAGTGCTGGGGTCTGGTACCCCAGTAGGTGTCGCGGTGCCTGTACCAAGTCTGGAGGCTGTACTTTAGGCTCCGTCATGTAGAGGTCAAAGAGATATTACAATGAGAGAAAACATGGTAGCTGTAGCAGCTAATAATAGAGGTGAAGAGAAACAAGAGTCTCTTGGTAATCTCGAGAAGAAGATAATTAAACTTCTTGAGTTTGTCAAATCTCGCCACAATGTGCATGGCGAGATTAAGAAATTAGCTTATGCTATTCGCATGTGTTTTAATGACGTGGTTGCGGTTCAAGATACAGGACCGCCCTCTCCAGATCCTCAGTCTAGGAATCCTATAAAAAAGACGAGCACTCAGTCGTCCCCCGAAAAACAAGTTGTGAGTTCAGGGACGATGACGAAGAGCAAGCCACCGCGCAACCAAGAGAAAGCGGCGTTGGATTTGAATGAAACTCCGAAGGGCAGTGAAAGCAAAATGCGGGCCGAAACGCCTTCCTTAGTATCATTAGGAAGCGAGTTCGAGTGGCAAGGGTAGACCGAAGAAAGAAGGAAAAAGTTCGAAAACTCTAAAAAGACCACCAACGCCAGACGCTTTGGTAATAAGAAAAAGAGATGATGGCTTATCATACGCGGACATACCGGGTGTTTTTTTTATCTTTCGCCGAAGATGACGCACCGCTTGCCTCAGCGATCGAGCCCTCGGTTGCCCGGCGATTTGTCAACAAGGCCCCCGTTCATCCGGCGCGTTCGTCGCTCGGCGCAACCGGCCGATACTTCACGACGTAAAGATAGGAGTGTGGTGTGCGTTGAGTTCCACAAGAATTATCGGACCTATTTTTTTCAACACCACCGTTACTGCTGATGATTACATTCATCAGATATTGACATTATTCTTCGAATAATTGACACCAGAAGAAAGGTTCTATGGTTACTTTCAACAGGATTCGGCAACAGCTCACACTGCTGGTCGATCCATGAACTTTTTAAATAATGTTTATAGTGATGACAGAATAATTAGTCGTGGGTTATGGCCTCCTAGATCACTTGATCTGACTCCTTGTGACTTTTTCCTTTGGAGATACTTTAAAGATCACATGCAGAAAACCCGCATTCGGAGGAAGAGCTCCGGCGCTCTATTGAAGAGAAAATCGCCGCAATTCCTCGAGATTTACTTCAAAGGGTTAATCATAATTTATTCCGGAGGTGCCAAGAATGCATGCGAGCCGAAGGACACCACTTTCAGCATCTTCTTTAAGGTAAGTTACGCGGTAGCGATAGTTCTCGTATGGCAGCACGGGCGGTGAATCAGCATTTCTCCCGGGGAGTGAGCCCTCGATTGCCCGGGCGACGCGGCCCGATTCTTCGGCGAACGATAAAAAAACCACTCTGTATTAAGAAAAGGGAAAGGATGCAGAGCTCAAGAATCTGGGTTCAAATGTCTCTCTGATCTGGAAGACAGCATCCGGCGATCTGCTCCTAAAACTTCGCAGATAGTCAAACACTGGAGTTCCAATCTTCATTAAAGAAAGTGTTCGGGTCGCATGCCGATGTGAGAACACTTGCCCATGAAGTGACCATTCAGGTGAAGGACCTGGATGAAGTTACAACCAAAGAAGTCCACAATGCTTTGGCTGATGAATTTTGGCTGAAGGAAAGGATTTACTGGCATCAGTGGTGAATTTCGTAAGACCAACATATAGGGGAACACAGGTAACAGTAGTCAGTCTCCCGACGGGTGATGATCACTTCGGTGATAAATTGATGATAAATATAAAGCGGTGGTGATGATCACTTCGCTAAGACATGCACGAACGATCCAAAATGCCTGCTGTACGTACAAAACGGCAAAGACAGCAAACATGCTACTGGGTGTAACAGGTGTCCTTACCAAAGAGCGCTTAAGAAAATATTGGACGGACCTTGAAAATAGTTCAAATAAATCTGAGCCATTGTGACGTTGCTCAGAATATTCTAGCACAATCTGTGAGGGAATGGGAGACATGTCGCGATTCTGTGTGAGCAATATAGAAACCGCGACGATTCATCGTGGGTATCCGACCAATGCAACAAAGCAGCAATTCGTCTGGGCCAAAATTGATGGAATCTATATCTATATCTGCTACGTGTCTCCAAACGATACGTTTGATGACTTTGAGCAATTCCTAGATCGTCTAGTTCTTGACGCCAGAGGTCGCAGCCCCCTCGTGTTAGCCGGGGACTTCAGTGCTTGGGCCGTGGCGTGGGGGACCTCGACTACGAATAAGAGAGGTCGAGCCGTCCTATTCTCCCTCTTGAACGTAGTACTCGTCAACACCGAAGATACACACACTTTCCGCAGATGTGGTTTAGGATTTGTGGTGAACATAACGTTTATGACACAGCTTGTTGAGAATAGGAGTATCCTGGGAAGTCAGTGAACACTACACACACAGCGACCATCAGGCTATTGTATACGCGATACAACCCGCATCTCGTCATGTTGGACCGGGATGTAAGGTGAGGGAATGGACGGCCAAAGCGTTTGACAAGGAAGTATTCCGCCTTTCTTTGAAAAACTTTGTACCATCAGGGACGGCAAAGACAAAGGTTAGCTAAATTATGAACTGGATAACCAGAGCTTGTGTATGCCCAGAAGAACCAACCACCGACGATTACCAATTTACTGGTGGAATGAAGACATTGCTCAGCATCGCCGTCACTGCCTTCGGGCCAGGAGACTATATCAGCGAGCTCGTGGTAAAGATAACTTTGTTCAATTGCAAGAACAATATAAATTGGCCTGAAACCAGTTAAAGACCGCAATCCGAGAATGTAAACGTCTTTGCGCTAAAAGCCTGTGCGATGAAGTTAATAAAGATGTATGGAGTAGGCCATTCAAGACGGTTATGGGTAAGTTTATGAAGTCGCATACTCAATCTCCAACCTGCCCTAACATTCTTCGGAGAATTGTGACAACTTCATTCCCACACCACCCCGGCCAACGGACGATCATTATGCCACTTGATACGCAAATGATATCACCAGTCGCCGAGGATGAGCTACTGCACGTAATCAGTAGAATTAGTAATTCCAAGGCACCAGGACCGGATAGTATCCCCAACATCGCCCTCAGAGACTGCTATATGCGCTCGTAGTGAAATATTCGGGGACCTCTTCGACACATGTCTGAAAGATGGACGAAACATAGTACTTCTTCCTAAGGGGAAAAAAAACCTCCTGAAGATCCGGCGTCTTACCGGACACTGTGCATGCTCGATACTGCGTGTAAGGTTTTCGAACATATTAGCGTAAGATTGGAAGATGCAATAGATAAAGGACGTGGACTCTCAGAGAACCAGTATGGCTTTCGCAACGCTCGTTGTTGTTAAGCTGATCGTCAACACAGCCCGACAGATGGTTAAAAGGAGCAGGTGGAGAAGAGGTCCAAAAAAGTACTGTGCAGTTGTAACATTGGACATTAAGAATGCTTTCAACTCGGCAAGATGGGAGTGTCATTCATAAGGCACTACGTCAAATCAATGTACCTACGTACTTGAGAAAAATAGTGGCTGAATATCTGAATAGACGAATTCTAGTCTACAATACAGATGATGGACCGAAGGTACACATCACCGCTGGCATCCCAGGCTATCGTCGTCGTCGGAAAATTTGTAGAAGAGATATTAAGGCATTGCCATTGTTAGTCGGCTAGATTCCGCAGGATTGGAGCTTGCCGAACATAAAAAAGAAGTGCTGCTCGGTACTAGCAGAAAGAAGAGAGAATCCATCACTCTCAAAGTCAGTCACCACAACATTTCATCACGACCCGCAATAAAATACCTCGGCATCGTGATCGACACGCGCTTGTCCTTTAAAGATTATTTGGAGGACGCCAACAAAAAGCAGCGGTGGTGAATGCTGCATTGACTAGGTTAATGCCCAGCACTGGAGGGCGCCGTCATGAAAAGGGAAAGCTCCTTGCCTCGGTCGTCACTTCGGTTCTGCTCTACAGTTTGGGCCAGCTCTGCAGATACGAAGAGCTACGTAAGAGACATGGCTTCAATATGTCGGTTATCTGCGCCGAGGGTAGCATGTGCGTTCCGCACTGTCTCCAATGAAGCAGTTTCCGTCATAGCTGGGATGATTCTGATATAATGGCCCGTGAACAGCAGAGGTGTTACGACAAAAGAGACGGGAAGCAGAACTGCTTGGAACAGCTAGCAGAGTGGCAACAGCGATGGGACACGTCCTCCAGATTGACATACCGATTGATTCCTACTGTTGAATCGTGGATCAGTCGAAAGCACGGCAGGGTAAATTATTACATCACGCAGCTTCTAACAGGACATGGTTGCTTCAGTCTACCTTCATAGGTTCAAACTAGGTGATACCCCTCATTGTCCTGTGTGTGAACCTGATGCCGAGGACGCCGAATATGTGTTTTTTCAATGCCCACGTTTCGCACCTCAACGACTAGCCACTGCCGAGATACTTGGTATAGGCCAGTAGACTCCAGAAAACGTAGTTTCAAGTATGCTTGTTTCTGACAGCAATTGGAGGGTAGTGTGCAATTTTGCACAAGATACATTGACGGAATTGAGACGCCTAGAGAAAGGTAGGAATGATAAATCACCTGACTAATTTTATGTGACTAGATCACTATTCCACTCTCCGCGAAGTAATGCCTAGGCGGTTCCGCGGAGAGGATGGAGGAGAAGGGAGGTTCTGTTTTAGTGAGTAAAAATCTCACACGCTGGGTAGCACGGGCTGCCCAGTGTCTTTTGAAGATTTCCACCTACTCTCGTAAAAACACACGCACGCGCGCGCTCATGCTAATTTTGAAATATACAAAAAAGTGGATATGCGTTAGTTCCATTCATTGCGGGTTTTTTTTAATATATTTATTTCCTGTTCAATTTTACAAATTTTTCAGGATGATGAATAAAAGTATACATAACATTTTTGGAGATGCCAGAAATTAATATCATAATTAAAGATAAATTATGATTTTATTTTAATAGTACTTACTAATTAAAAATTTGATTGTAATTTGTTGTTTTTTGTTCTTGAACAATAAATTTTACAGTGGTGATCAAAAAACCTAGTTTGGGGTGGGGAAAAAGTGCTTTGACCAAATATCTAATTTGTTGGAGGTTTCCTATCCAAGAACAACATGGTGAGATAATTATGTACTTCAGAATTAATAATTCTTTATTTATGGGAATCACCATTTTTGTTTAGTACTACAACAATGAAAAATACAAGAAAAGAAATTATGATGTGTAATGCTATGGAATATTTGAAAAAAATAAAAAAGAGAAAAGCGTAGGTGTGAAAACCTTATAGGAAAAATGTAGAATTGTCATTGGTGCAAAAGAATAAAATTATTAAGTTGATAGTTTTGATTAATCATGGTAATTATAAATAATGTTTGCTGACTTCCATGGAATATACTAATGCTATGAGCAAACAGTGCAGTAACTGTTAAATACCAAACTTGGCTGACCTCTTAATTAACAACAAATTATTTTTATACGGTCGCCAGCTGTTGAGAACAGCACATTATTTACATAAATTTTCGTTACGTAATAAATAGCGAACTGACCATGCATTTGCCTAAGGAAATAATTGTACGAAGCTAACACAAAAGCTTCTAAGCTATCGAACTTCAGAAGATTGTCGTCACATTCGAACTTTTCAAATGGACGCCCCAGGTTTTAAATAAAAGGTATCACAACTTTAAAGGATCTCAAATCTGGAGATATGACAATCAAATAACTTTAAACATAATACATTTATTCACAAAACAACTTTACATAAATTAGTTTTTCCTGATACGCAGGTTCGAAAGCAGCTGCGGGAAAAACAAAGCAGAATTACAATTTACAAGTCAAACTTGAAGGACGGTCGAGGCCGTCTCACATGAACTTTGAACAAAGGCGCGTCAAAATGCGCCGACATACAGAATTACACAATTTCAGTCGACCTCTCAACAAAACCCACTTTAGGGCGAGGAAGCTGAAAATTCAAACATAAAACCTTATAACAAAAAAGGTGAACCTTAACTTAGTCGCG
This sequence comes from Teleogryllus oceanicus, assembly GCA_964035755.1. Lineage (NCBI taxonomy): Eukaryota > Metazoa > Arthropoda > Insecta > Orthoptera > Gryllidae > Teleogryllus > Teleogryllus oceanicus. Next base: position 30,406,161 of record CAXIVR010000004.1, read on the forward strand.
TCAACAACATTGCGCTAACACATACAGAATTACTGTCTTATAATCTACCTTTGAATGCCCAATTTAGGACGAGGTAGATAGAAAAATAAATAAACAAATTTGCTAAAGAAGCCGTACTTTGGTCTTCTTTTCTTACGTAACATTCATGATAAACAGAATTACTTATGAGCCATGGAACATACTTTCATAAGAGTGCATAATACCATAATTCTTGGAAATGGACTTCTTACCATAACTTACGTAACTTTACAACATAAGAATGCAGCAGGTTTACTCTTAAACGAGAATGAGCGGTCCAAGTGCCCGCCCGCTCCTCGCTGAACAAAGCTGTGACCTGACACGAGCGCCGATCAACATGCAACGAAAACAAGGTCTGCAAGTGACCCCATCGCTCGGTGCCGGTGACAGCTGTAGCCCAGCCGACTTCTCTGCCGGCTACGGGACCGTGACGCTGCAACCAAGGGCCGCGGTTCGAGCTACCGCACGGGCCTAGCAGACGCCTTTCGTAATCTCCAAGTGCCGTCTTACTCACGGCGGGAGCAACTTTCCATAAACTGCCAAATGCGGCCAAGTGCCGTCTTACTCATGGCAGGAACTGCAACATTAACAACATTCATAAATAATGCGCAGTAAACATTAGCCGAACCTCCACACCAATCGGAGGTCAGCGACATACATAGAACATAACATACAAAGTAAACGAGCTGCAAACAACATAAGCATTAGTAATTCATCAACATTTCATTAACATCGTAACCATTTCAATGTAAGAGTTCCATTTCCAAGTCCAAAAACATACATTTCCAACAAATTATATACATCTATGCACTCAATTTCATTAAAATATTGTTTGGTTCTAAGGGAACCAACAATAAAATACCAACCATGGCTCAGGTACAAATAACAAATGAGAAACAATATTAATTAAATTTTCATAATTTGATTTTTGACGGAATATCTTGTGACAATTTACAATGATAATAGTGCAAATAACCTACATTAAAAAATACTATTTACAATTTGATCGTTTAACGGCTCTGAGGGAGCCGGGCTCTGTAACAAATCTAAGGCCACATCACTAGATGTAAGCCAAAAAGCAAAAATTAACAAGCGAGAATAACAAAGTGAGCAAGAGCGCTGTGCGCGAGACGCGCACGTCTTTTATACCAGCCCCCGAAGGGGTAACAGAGTTGCAGGAGGGGTGTTACAATGGTGGGGAGTATCGATCGGCTATCTGGGACCTCTTTGCCAAGGAGCACGTAAAAGTAGCGCCTGCAAGGTATGTGACCAGTTCAACACCTGAGCGAAGACAGCGAACTCTGTTAGAGACGGTAGGCACTATAACTGTTCTCTGGAGGAGACCAAAGAATTTTTTAAACTGATGAAAAAACACTAAATCAGATGCTACAGAGGCAAATGAGGTGTCCAAATAGTCCTAAATTTAATGTAGATTCCGGATTTTGATATAAGAATCCGGTAGAACAAGTGGTTCTCGTGTAATAAATAAAAACCTGTTTTTAAATGAGAAAAAATTGTTGCATTAAACATGAATTTTTTCTCAGGTCTCACTTAGGCAAAAACTTAGCTCTTACTAACAAATTCTCAGGTTTTTAAACCCTTCTCATGGCCATGAGATCACAGTTTAACTGTAAACTATTACCTTTTAAGAGAAATTAAAGTATAAAAAGTTATTCATATGGTACCATGGTAAACCTATTTATATGAATAAACCTTATAAACTATTGATGTATATTCTTCTCGGATGGTCTTCTGAGATGACTGATGGCTTCTCTTGAGGGTTCACATGACAGAATACAGTAACTGCAGAAACTTAAATTTTCCAAATTTAACAGTAACAATTACAGTATCTGCTTTAAAGCAATGATTAAAAATCAATTCTTTGGTTAAAAATTTAATAAATTATTAGCTATGAGCTATGAAGTTGTAATAGAAGGCTGGCAGTCATGATGTTGGTAACATATTCCATTCATAATTGTACAAGCTAATCATGGTGACACAGCGAGTACCTGTTTAGAATGATCATGGACATGCCCTGAAATGCTGTTTGAAGAGTTGACTGTATTGAAAACACACAGGACAGAGAAACTTGGCATATTCCAGAAGATCTGATTTTGATTCCTGTGGCTGGCAAGTTTTTTGAACAGCTTAAATATCATTTAATTAAAATTAAATATTAGCTATGAAGTTAAAATAGTAGGCTGCCAATTGTGATACAGGAAACACAATCTGTACGTAATTGTACAAGCTAATCATGATGGCAAAGTGAAAATGCTTAAAGTAGTGATTCCCAGTTTTCTTGTGAAGTCAATGTACATACAGGGGGGAGGGTTCTTTTTCTTTTAAGTGCTATACTTTCTTGTTTTGTTTATGTGCCTTAACAATCGGTGGAATACGAGTAAATAGAAATATTCATGACAATTTAGGTAATAGTGTATTATGCAACTAGTGCGTAGTTTTATGCTTTATTGCACAAATTCACGTTTTGAAAATGAGCAAAGTAAGGTGCAAGTTTTCAAATTTGTACAAATGCAATACAGCAACATTATAAATGAGTTGCATACACTATTTTGTGTATAACAGCATTATAAATTTATAAAGAAAAGAAAATTAGTTTTGGAAACAAATTTCAAACACAATATTGCAATTGGCTATATTAGAATGATATTATGACCTCATGCAGGGAAGACAAGCAGTGAGGACAGGTGGTAAGGGTGGGCGGTGCGGTCAGCCAGTAAGGACGGTCGGTGAGAGCAGATGGTGAGGACAAGTGCTGAGAATGGGAGGTGAGATGATGGGTGTGGGGACAGATTGTGCCAGAAAATGCCCTTTTATGAATGATTTCTTGCAATGGAAAGTGTTGTTCATAATGCTAGTAGTAAACATTTTTTTCTATCATGTTATCTCCACCGGTCTCAAGTTGTGATGTAACTTGATATCATCTGTTACAGTCTCATGGTGAACAACTTCCAGACAGAAGCAGCTCAAATGCAGTTTGATTTAACAGCTGATAGTACAGATCAAATGATGCGGCAGAGGAATCAAATGAAGTGGGATCGAAGGAAGAAAAAGTTTGTGGGTCCGAACCAGGTAAGAAAAGTAATGCAATAATGATGTAATAAAAAGCAGATTATGAAATATTTTTCATACTGTAATAACCCATCTTTTAGGAAACAAAGAATGGTAAAATTCGAACAGAATCAGGTGTCTGGATACCTGCTTCTTATAAAACAGATAGATATGCTCAATGGAAGGAGAAGAATAGAATTGATGCTAATAATGAAAGTAGTGATGACAGTGATGATGGTGATCCAGAAACTCAGCGTAGGAAAGGTAACAGAATAAATACTATTGATAGAGAAATACAGTTTTGTATCTCTGTAAGAGTAACTGTAATATGTTTAAATTGAATAAAAATAAGCAGACGAAAAAAAAGAAAAATAATCGTAGATAAAGAACAGAAAGAAGTAATATACATTTATTTCTTCTTTCTGTTCATATTAAATTTCAAATAGAACTTCTTTCTTTTTATAAAGTACTGTAATATGTATTTCTTTTTTATGTTTCTGCAGTGTTGATAATCTCAATATTTTGATGTAAATAAAATGAAATATGTGCTTTTATGAAATATACAGTTGCAACCTAAATAGTGAAAAAACATTAATTTATACAGTAAAACTTGCTCGCTGCAGAATGTGTATAATGTAGAAATCTCTCCAATGTGAATATAAATTGCTGCACTGGCAAATGTAAATTCTAAAGAATTCCATTGTATAATGTGGAATCTTGTTTAATACAGATAAAAAATACTGATCCCTTGAGATTCCGCATTGAGCAACTTTTACTGTAGTTGTATCAACAATTGTTGCATTCAAGTGTTGTGTCTTGTGAATAATGTTCTAAAATCATCCATAATCAAGATTCAGTCAGAAGTAACTGTTAGGTAATTTCAGGGAAAATATTATACCATGGGAAACTTCTGTATCTCCTTTCACTAAGCCTTTGTTATTCACAAATGGTAATTGTTGGCTTTCTTTGGTGTTCTTTTTCCTAAATCATTTTCTGTTCCTGCTTCCCTGCAAGACCCTGTCAGTTATGTATATCCTTCAGGTACCATCCTTCTTTTTTCGTATTCTCCTTGAATCTTCCCCAAACTATAATGCAAACTACTTTTCCTCGTCTTGTACCATGTTATCTCTTGTATGCAGATATTTAATCTCTGATACTTTAGCACTATTTCCTGCAGAACAGCACTATTTCCTGCATTTTTCTGTGGCAACTCCTGCTAGTTGGTTTAAGTAATAATGCAGATGCTAAATTAAAATGAAAAAAATGGCCTTAAATATACATCATCCTTTCGGTTGAAAGCAATAATCTGGGAATTAACAGAGCAGAATTAATTCCTAGCATTCTAAAACCAGAGTTCCATTATTTATGAAACTGTATGTATGTATTTTAGAGTTCTCAAAACTCGCAGACCCGCCAGGCCGCCTGCCCACCCATCTCAGAAAAGTGCAGGTCTAACCCACCCGCATTTATACGGGTACCCGCATCGTACAGGTACCTGTATTGTACGGTTCGACCGTATAATACGGGTCGCGGGTATAATTGGGGTTTTTGATAGAGATCAGTAAGAATTCTGTTTAAGATTCATATTTTTCTTTTTTCCTTGGCTATTCATGTCCTGATGTCCATCTTTTCCTATTTTGTCCCGTTTGTCACAGTTTGTCCTATTCATCTCGATTTGGCCCCGTCCTATATGTCCCCCTTGTCCTATTCTGTCCCCTTTTACTGGACGAATTTGCACAATTCCAATAGTTTTATTGCATAAAATATATTTTGTATACTATCAACTTGTTTTAATTTATCATTTTAAAGCTTTCATTGAAGGAAAAAGTTCTTATGACATAACCCAGCAGTACATTCGGGATATCTGTGAAATCAGTGTCGTTTAATATGTACCAATCCTGCATTTTCTTGTCTTATGAACCCAGCGTCTATACCTTTCGTGATGCCTATTATCTAATTAAAATTTCTGCGATTTTGCAGCGGGGGTATGCGGTCTTACCACGAGCTAGACCGCGGCCCTTGATTGTGGCTGCTCAGCCAACGCTCGGTTCGGGGTCTAATCTTCCCAATCGGATCTTATATCCGTTTTGTCAGTCTTCGTTGAACAAGACTGCGCGAATCATATTTGACCATACGTCTGTGCGCGAAGCTTAGTGGCAAGCGGACTGCGTTTTAGATCCATCGAATTTCTCACAACAGACGTTGGCCTGCGAGGTTCGAAAAAAAATGAACGCAGTTTTGTCAGCGTTTAGCTGCGCGTGCACACGTACGTCTACCACTCGCGCAGCTTTTCTTGAACGATGACCTTGCTTCCCCCTCCCTTGAGCAAAAAACAGTTGAAGGCAAAAGCTCGCAGCGATCACTGATGACAATCCAAGCATTAAAACTTCGTTGGGGCGAAACAGAAGCTAGTCAAAGCCAGATGCTTTCATAGTAAAGAACTTCTGTTCAGGTTTATTATCAATATCTAAAGAAATGGCTGAGGCAGGTCTAGGTCCTCCAAGGGAGGCACCTAAAACTCCAATCTAGTGTCCCTGCTGTTGCCTACACAGAGCGATGACCTGACCGCACACGTAGCAGGTATGACTTTGATTTTTCAGAGATTGGCGTTACTGTAAATACTCTTGTGGCTATCTTTGTAACTAATACCCCCACTCCACCCACATTTCCTCAATCCATCGTTCAAGAAAAGTTGCGCGAGTAGTAAGTGAGGCTCTGGACAGACAAGTGAAAAAGTTGAATGACGTTTTTCCTTTCTGAAACCTATATTAGTTGATAGAAGATAAAATAATTTATCAGAAAATCATTTTTAAATACCCATAATTCTATGTTTGAGGCAAGGCGTGGGAAATAAATAGGGCATCGGGGCCATTTCTCCTGAAGGATAGTCTGCTTGATGAAAATAATACTATTAATTGAAAAATGAATAATAGGGAATAATTGAATAAACTGGTTGACGCATCTGGTTGTGCTCTTATCTTTCGTGATTTATCTATTATTTTTAGCGATTGTACTGTATTTGGTGTGTTCAAGTGCTTTCATTACTTGCAGGTTAGCTGAAAATATAATTTCGACTGTTTTTTTGCTACAAACCAACAGATTACAATTTTTAAACGGGTACTGGAACCTTAACGAACTACAGATTTACAAGCTCGTGATAAGAGTTAAAACCGGCAAACAGTTCCGTTTATTTTCGATATTATATTACTGTGCTAATTTAACTACTGAAAGATTTATTGTATTTCTGTGATGAGAGACGATTCCGTTGTTTTGAACCTTACGAGGGCGGTGTAACGAATAGTTTTGAAAATTGTGTTTTAAATCTAGTTTTGAAATATGTGTTTCATATCTTACTCTATATTTCCAAGGCAAATTCTGACTTAATATCTTTTAACTATTTACGGTCTTCTTGTATTAAACAGTTGCAGCTTACGTAGACGAAAATCTACGTAATCACATTGCCAAATTTCGTAAGTACTAGCTCAATAGATTTGGTAGATAGCATACCTTCTCATTTTTGTATTGAATCTTACTTTTTAATTTATAGAATACGCATCATTCCTACACTTGTAAAATATGGTGCTTGTGGCTCTTATCTGGGGTTTCTTGTATTTATGCCAATTTTTATCACGTACTTTAAATCGCATTCCTGACATGGCTACTGCTCGATCTACTCGTTTTACTCTCTACACTCTCAAAGCCTTCACACACAAACAATAATTTAGATCAACATATCCGAAGATTGGAAAAGGTCATTCTCTACACAGACGGTTGTGTACAAGTCGGCAACATTGCGAAGTTTCCTAACCGTGCACCCGTGAATGTACAAAAGACACACCACATCCAGTCGCAACTAAAAACAAATTTAGTGTTTTAGAGTATGAAACAGATTTTCCTCTCCTCCGTGATCCTCACAACCTTTCTTTCTCTACCATCGACAAATACATACTCGAACCAACACAAACAGGCTAGGAAGCACGTCAAAACCAAATTACGTAGAGCTGCGCATCCTAGCTCACTTCAAAACAAAGACATTCCTACCGAGCCTAAAAAACAGATACTTCTTTTAGCAGACAGCCATGGCCGCAATAATTCCTCCATTCTCAGTAGGAAGTTATCCTCCAACTTTTCAGTCTCATCTATTTTTAAACCTAACGGGAGGTTTCCAGATGTGTCTGCGGAGTTGGACACCCCCACACGAAGACACTGACCAATCAGAACACAGTCGTTATCATAGGAGGGCAGAATGATATTAATTTGGGCGGTAACTTTACACTTGAACAACATGTAATCAAATTACAATGTGCCGCCCAAAATACTAACATTGTAGTCTCGACTCTGACCTGGTACAACAGACCAACACTATGCAGTGAGATTAAGCACGCAAACCAACAATTAAACCTGCAACTGAGAGAAATACATGTCACACTTTTTGAAATTAATTTCCCCTCAGCAAAACACTTCAACTGGCATGTTCTTCACATGAACCTTGCTGGAAAACATGCAGTCGGTAACAAGCTTGCACAATACATCATCAACTCCAGTCCTACGCAGTCTCCTGCCAAAAATCCATCCCTTTCACCTTCCTTCTCCACCCCTCACCCTTATTTCGAACTCTCTTACTTCCTCCTTTGAACCTACTCCCGTTTCTCCTATTCCCACTACCAATACATCTACGCCTGATGCCCCAATTTCCTTACAACCTGTCACTGGTTGTAACACACAGACAACCTTCGACCACGTCCTCAATTCTATCTCCTTGACAGAATTAAATGTACGTTCCGTTGAAAAGGTTTTCGAAATTTCTGTTGTACATGTTTCTTCGCTAAAAATAATACTACTTTGTATCTACAGGCCTCCAATAAAGAGAGCTACAGATTAGATTTTGTTCTTAGAAAAATACACTTAATAAAGTCAGCAATCGCTCTTTTGAATCCATTGTTGTATGCGGAAATTTCAACATTGATTTTCTGGTCGAATCTTGCAAGAAAGAACAATGTCTAAATTAAATTAATTCTTTCACTTTAGATATTACAATAAATGTTCCTACATGGATCACACCATGGTGGAAATTTCCACCATGGATCACACTAAACTCAATGAAGGCAATCGATCAAATTATAATTAACAAAATACGCGATATGTGCAAGCTTGTTTACCGACTGCATATTTTCCAGCAAGGTTCATGTGAAGACCATGTTGGGTGAAGTGTTTTGCTGAGAGGAAATTAATTTCAAAAAGTGTGACATGTGTTTCTCTCAGTTGCAGTTTTAATTGTTGGTTTGCGTGCTTAATCTCGCTGCATAGTGTTGGTCTATTGTACCGGGTCAGAGTCGAGACTACAATGTTAGTATTTTGGGCGGCACATTGTAATTTGATTACATGTTATTCAAGTGTAAAGTTATCTCGATATGTAGTTGAAACAAAAGATTTGAGATACAGTGTCCACGATGCACAAATTCTCACCACTATAAGAAACATTAACATAATAAATAATACACGTATGAGTAGATAATTCTTACTTATTCCTTGACGAAGGGCATGATGAGGAATAAGAGCCCAAATTTATTGCTGATTTACCCTTGGAAATGTATTTTATTACATTGTAGCGAATAGTTTGTTAACAATCCTTGCAAAAAACGCTCATTTTGTTTTTGTATTCAAAATTCAAGTAGTATATAGCTTAGGGTAGGGATCATAGAATTTCGAAAACCTGCACAAAATTCACTTCTCCCCAAAGCACGTCACACAGTTTTTAACTGTTTTTGATGTAAAATAAATAATTTTCCGAATACATCATGCTCAGACACATATCTTCCTACCCCAGGAAGGGAGGGGGGATCCGGGGGGGAGGCATGCCCCCCCCCAAAAGGTCTAGAGTTTTCGTTTGTTACCTTCTTTTATTTGGCGAAATTGATTTAAATATTTCTTAGAATTATGTAATTCAAAAATAATGTTGAATAGTATCATATATACACTACAAAAATACAATCATGTGATATACCAAAATGACAAACCATTTTTATTATGGAAATGTCATTTTATTTGACATAGAATATAGGGATGTTAATAGACGATCGCGAGGGGTCGCTATGTGGCAAATAAACAACCGCCGTTAAGGATCATTTTCGTTAGGTTGAAATGATAGCAGTGGCGGAATAAGCATTGTTTTGAGAGACAAAAGGAAAAGATATACAATTCCGATGCTTCTGAGTTTTTAGAAGAACATTCATTCGCTTGAGCAACGCGGTGATGAGCGGGTCGGCTCTTGATATATTTTACTAGATCGAGGAAAGACTAATTGATGGTTGTATAGAGTTAACTATCGTTTCTTATATTAGGATAGAGCGTTCTTGCATGAAGAAAAATATGTATCTAGGCGTCCACCCAGACGTTAGCGAGGGAAGTCACGGATTATAATAGTATCACAGGGAGAATTTGGAATCAGACACGGACATTAGGCGAGGACTTTATCCAGAAGCAATATTCTGCTGCGTCGACGGAGAAGGTTCTACGGAGCGCCATCGAACGAAGAAGTGAAGTGTGCGCAAAGACCTACGAATGAATAAAAAGGTTTTATAACTATTGTAATATAGAGAAAACTGGTCCTGACCAAAGATGATTTCATTTTGATTATCAATGTAATAAATTCCAATTTGTTAAGTTGAAAGAAAGCTGATTATCATTGTTCGTTACGTGCAATCCAGCATTTTTATAATATTTTCAGATTCCTCGCCACTCCGTATGGATGGTAGATTGAATAATGGGTGGCAGAGTAAATAGCAACAATTATGAACTTCTAACCCCAATTAACTGAGCTAGCACAACATAATTTTGGAAGGAAAGATATTTGAATTACGTAGGAATCATTAGGTTTCAAGTGTAACCTTTTCCTGGTGCCCAAATGACATTTATCAGTAATAATTATGTTTCAAAATGTCCGTCCAAGTGGGGCTTGTTTCAAATTCGCACCAGTCAACGTCGGACACGTTTCAATACAGTATAATAACACATGTTTATTCTTTAACAAAAATCTGTGATGGCCCCCACCGAAATGATAGACTGGATCCGCTCCTGCCCTTTCCCGGAAGCGTGGATGAATCAAAACAAGGTCCAGGCCCGGAGACACCACTGTGAGCAAAAGTGGGATTAATCTGATCCCAGAAATGCCAAATACATATATTATTATGATTATATTTTATTAAATTAATTAAAATTAGTTTAATTAAGTCTATATAATAATATACAGAAAGTCGCATCAATTATGGGCCACCCCATAACTTCTAAACGGTTTACGATATCGTAATGTAATTTTTGCTCAACAATGAGAAATCCAAAATTATTCCAATGAGAAAACGAAATTAAAAAGTGCCTATATTTCACGCAAAATTACGAGCAAAGTACTCGTATTTACGAAAAATTATTCATGACCTTATTGCAAAATCTATCTTTAAGGAACATATTTCGTTAAGGGAAAAAATCTCTATAATATTTTAGTTGTGGGAAGACTCCTAAAAATTTTTGAACTTTTTTCCTTTTCGAAAAATCAGTGTTTTCAACGAATATGAGTCCTGCACCATTATCTTACACGTCCTTCACACCATCCAATAACAAAATATAATAAAAAACAATGGAGTAATTTTTTTGAAATTTTTGAAAATGTCTCAGGTGCTTCATGTAAAGTACCCCCAAAATTAAAATATCAGTTTCAGATTTAAGGAGTCACGTCATCAGCCAGATTGATTGAAAAAAACGATTTGGGAGAAAATCAGCTGAACTGATTAGTCGCTAGCGTTTTTCACAGACTGACAGACTTGGCCAGACGGACGGACGGACGGACGGACGGACGGACGGACGGACGGACGGACGGACGGACGGACGGACGGACGGACGGGCGTTTTGTCGTCAATCGATTTTCCGCTGTCAAAGACCCATATGACATGGATTCTGGCAACACTACGTGTTAGAGGATTTTTTTAAATTTTGCAAGTGGATTTATCCTCTTTTTCGTTACCAGGGCCCGGCAAAAAGTTTTCTCCGGAAAATTCGCCGCTCTTTCCCTCAGCATTGCATAACTTTCTGTGTTGCGTAAGCGTTAGTGAGAAAGTAAAAATATCATATGTTAACTTCATTATCGTTAAGCATTCTCATTACTATTATTATTATTATTATTATTATTATTATTATTATTATTATTATTATTATTATTATTATTATTATTATTATTATTATTATTATTAGTATTAGTATTAGTATTAGTATTATTACTATTATTATTACTACTACTACTATTATTATTATTATTATTATTATTACTCAGCAGTGTTACGTATAAGCAATTAGCGTTTGAGCACCATGGTTTTACTAATGTTTGAAATGTATAGAATTTTTGGTAGTTGGAAGTTGTAAACATACATTAATTGAGTGGAAGAAATAATATGTAAACCATACGAAAGTACAATTATCTTTCCGGCTAATAATTAATGACAGGTGATCGATTACTCCTGCCTTTTCATTATGCATTACTTTTTTCACTCATTCTTTCAGAAAATCTTATTCCTCGACCTTCAAATCCACGAGCCATCGAGACAACGACAGCCCGCCAGCGGCCTCTATAGATCGGAGTCCAGGGAGTGCTGCTCCCTGGCGGATGACGCGCGAACAAAATAAATGACACGCCCCTCACCACTTCACTTCCTGCGTCAGCTGACGATGAACGTTCAGTCTCCTTGGCGGTTTTCCTTTTCCCGGGGCGAAGCGACATTTCCTCCAAACGAATCACGGCGTGCGTCTTTCTATGATCGCCTTTGACAGAACCACAAGGTAAGAGAACAATGCAGATTCAATTGTAAGGCTTCCTCTAGAGCTAGTCTTAGTGATCTTTCTCGCCCGGAGTTCTGCATTTGTCATTAAGCTCGGGCCACAACTCGCCGGTTCGCGGAAAAGTAACGTTGAATCTCGCGTCGTGAGGAGAGATCTTCCGCATTCGCGAACTATGTTGTTGTTGTTGTTTATTATTATTATTTTATTTTATTTTATTTTTTTGTGAAAACTGACTTACTTCAGGTCGGGAACATATTTTCATGCAACATAATTAATCGAAACTTTTAGTACTACGTATTGTACTATTAGTATAAGGCACATGTGAACATGCGGACAGTGTTATAAAAAATACAGTTAATATTTGAACATTTATCTACAACAAAGTAGATGACATTTAACATTCGAAGTCAGTTCTGAAGTTCATGGTACGATGATACATACACTTTTTGTATATATTTACAGGTTGTATCAGGTATAAAATGACCTAAGGAAACTTTTTCGTAATAATTTTATTGAGTTGTGCGCACAAGGACGGCAGGGGCCGAGGTCCTTTGAAACTTTCGAGAGGTGCCCAGTAGTCCTATGCAATAAAACACTATGAATTGCTGATTTCTCCCGTTTTTAAGCTGAAAATTTGCAGATTTGATGCATGAGATTTGGTGAAGAGGTACTCCCTACCTACCATCTGATAATCCTGCAAATGGTTCAGTATAAATGTCTAATTATTTAATAATAATTACAGGTGGCCATTTTATGAAAGATCGGGAGTTTCGTTTATCTGGAAAACGCAGGAATAAATTGTTAGAAGTCAGAGATTTAAAAATCATTTTTCGTTTCTCATTTTAAAAGGAAAATATGCCTCGACCTGTAAAATTTAAAACTACCTCAAGAGGTTGGCAGCTGTTAGACATTTGACGCTCTTCCTTGCCTGTGGACCTTCTCGGAACCGTCCGAAATCGCCAGCCATCTAAAGCTAGCAGCGCCCGAAACCTAATCTCAACCAAACTATATCCAAACTTTTAGGCTAAATTTAGTCTAATTAAGTGCTCTATTCCCGAATTTTAGGCTCTTTTGGGCGCTGCTCGCTTTAGACTAAAGCCAGCAGCGCCCTCTCACAAAATCCATCTCAAAATCAATTAAAAAATATGAAACCATAAACAAAATTTATGGCTAATTTGAGGCTGTAGGAAAAAAAACATTATTTCTGCATTTATATTCCAAAATTCAGGGCTGTACAAAGAGAACCAATTAACATTGGTTCTTATGGGCAAATAAACAACAAAATGAAAAGAACATTTGGAAATATATGAAACCCTACAGAAACTGAAGAGCACCTCACAAATGAGGTTAACACGTACACACACACACACACGCGCGCGCGCGCGTACGTATATTACGTACGACGTACGGAGTATTATATGTCGGTAAAGCTACCACTTTCGAAAAACTGAAAAATTCTTGCGCCATAATTTTGACCTAATTTCTGCCCACCTCCAAATATTTTGGTATACCTTCTAGCACCTCCAAATTAAGATATTAAATTGGGGCTGGTAAAGCTAGCACTCCCACTTACTTAAAATTCAGACTTTTTTGTACGGTCGAAACAAGTGAATATTCGGCTCATGTGGCCTACTTTCAAAATTTCAAAACTCACTCCTAAATAAGAAAATAAAAATCAAAATCACCCCAATTTCTCGAAACTCAGAAGTTCTCGCCCCATAATTTTGGGCTCTTCAATTACACCATAAACATTATTTTTGATACCCCACAACTCCCCCCCACCAAATTAAGGTTTCAAAATTGGATGTAGTAAAATTAGCACCCCCTCTTACTCAAATTTCAATTTTTTTTTTTGCATTTCGAAACACTTGAATTTTGGGCTGATGTGGGCTTCTATTCAAGATTTCAAAACTCACTCCCAAGAAAACAGAAAATGAAAACCACTATAATTGTTCAAAATTCAAAATCTTTTGCGCTAAAATTTTGGATTAATTTTGGGCTCTTAAGTGACACCACACGATTTTTTTCTATTACTCCGCACCCCCACCCGTGATTCAGGTTTCAAAAATTGGGGATGGCACTTACTCAAAATTCTTGTAGTGTCATAACGTGCGAATTTTTGGGTCCTTTGTTCACTTTTCAAAATTTCGAAACTCACCCCTAACTACGAGAACTAGAAATGAGAACCACCCCAATATTTCATAACTAAGAAAATAATACGCCGTAATTTTGAGTCTTTAATGATATCCAAAAACATTTTTCTGTTACATCACAACGCACTGCCAAAAATTATTTGGGGCCCGAATTTTATTTGCCAATACGTGTACAATTGTCAATAAATTCCTTATTTCCGTGCGTTCAGAATTTTTTTGTTTATTTACTGAGAAATGGAAAAATGGTCAGGAGGTATAATATCGTACGCACGAGAATTTTCCATTTTTTAAATTTTTTTTGAAGAAAAGGAGAGAAGCCGAAAATTTTTTTGGGCGATGACGAACACCTTTGTATCTATTTTAGACAGTATTCGTTTGCTGGAAGAAAAAGACGTGTAGCTTAGGTTTTATAACAACGCAAATGTTGAAGATCGAAAAGAAATTGGGATAATTTTTATTAGTAAATATTTTTTAAAAATAAGTACGAGCCTAACCAAAAATTATTTGAAGGTTGCATTTTATTTCCAATGTGCGTTCAATTACCAATAAATTCTTTATTTCTATACGTTTAGAATTTTTGAGTGTACCTACTGAGTAATGATAAAGTCAAAAAGTCTATTACCGTGGTAAAAATAGCCTGGATTTTTGGGAGGGTTTAAGATTTTTTCTGAGGGTTTCTTGAGTTTAGTGTTTATTCGCCCGTAAGAACCAATGTTAATTGTTTCCTTTTGTACAGCCCTGATTTATGGAATGTAAACGAGGAAATAATGTTTTTCCCAGAGCCTCAAATTCACACAGGCCGCAATAGATGGAAGGAGACAAGGAGGGACAAGACTGTACAGTACCCAGACCACGCCAAGGAAATTAGAAAACTTTACTACGAGAAAGTATGTGCCATTCTGTAGCACCTCTAGTTTTTTTAAATTTATTTCTGCTTGGACCGAACGCCCTCTGCATCCGAGTACGATACAGCAGGGTACATTAAATTATGTTAGTATTGTTTAAGAATAATTATTGGAATGCACACATTGGAAAAATTATGTGTGAAGCCACATCGGGTCCATGATGATCAGGGAGGGTCGAAGAACTGTTGCGGTAGTTTCCGCTTTAGTCTATTGTGGTGAGGATTTTGTTTTCCGAAAGGTAAACATTTTTGAAGATAGAGATAAGGTTTTTGAAAGGTACGGTTGAGGAAATCTGCAGAATTTTGGGGTAGAAGCGAAAGGATAGGAGGGAGAAATGGACGGAGATCGGAGTAATGCCGAGTTCGTTATGTAACTGGGAGTTAGGTACAAACCATGGAACTTTAGTGATGGTTCGGAGGAATGGATTTTGGAAAATCTGCATTTTTGGATGTTCGATTTGCTGGTTGATGCCCAGATAGGAGAAGCATAGAATAAAATTGGACGGATCATTAATTGCTATAGGTGAGTAGTGACATGGTGTTACAACCGTGATGACTTTTTGAGTATGGGATGTAACTGGTGGGTTCTACGGGTTGCCAGGGTTATTCTGTGAAGAATATTTGTTTTCCATGTGAGCCCGCTATCAAAAAGTACTCCCAGATATTTGAATGGCTTGTTGTTTGGGAGCAAAGTTATACTTTCGCCTTGTTAGTGAGAAGGGGAGGATTATTTGGTCGGGGCGTGAAGATTTTATCTTGACTTTTTGCAGGGTTTATCCGAATATGCCATTTCTCGGCCCAGTCGGAAAACTGGGAGATGTGGTGTTGCAGTTCTTCTTGTGCGGTGTTAGTATCACAGTTTGAGGAATATATTTCGGTATCATCAGTAAACAGTGCAATGGAGGTATGAGGGGTGGATGATATATCGGCAGTATAAAGATTAAATAGTGTGGGAGAGAGCACAGATCCTTGGGGTACTCATGCTTGTATGGGAAAGATAATGAAAGAGCTCCAGGGAGGCGGACTGAAAAACGGCGATCTGCAAGGAAGCTTTTGATGATGTGAATAAGATAGTCGGGTGTTCCAATGTGAATAAGTTTGTATTACAGCCCTGGATGCCAGACAATGTCAAAAGCTTTAGCTACATCGAGGAAGATTGCGTCTGTGTGTTTCTTTTCAAGAAAGCCTTCGAGTATATCCTCGGTTACTTACCTTCCTAATATTTGGTGATTTGTGGAAAGTAGTGGTTGAAAACCGAATTGGTGCGGAGGTATGGCTTGGACTGATCTGAAATGGGAGATTAATCTGGTGAGGATACATTTTTTAAACAATTTTCCTAAGGAGGGCATAAGACTAATTGGGCGATAACTTGAAGGGTCGTTTTCTGGCTTGTCTGGTTTCAGAATGGGAATGATGTGAGCGTGTTTCCATTTGCGAGGAAAGTATGACAGACGAAGAGAGGCATTGAATATTGATGTTATATAAAAAAGCTGTGAGTGGAAGGCCTTTAAGTATGTATGTTGGAATTAAATCGTGACCACTGGAAACTTTTGGTGTAGCGACGGATAAAAGATTCACAATTTCGGTGGGAGATATGAATTTTGGTCATCTTGGGACTGTGGTACTAGTTCGGCGGATTTCTTCAAGGAGTAAATGATCATGAAGGGAGTTTTCTGAAGGATTGGGTATGAAGGTTGCGGCAAAGTAGTCACCTAGTATTTTGCTTTTATCTGCAGGCGAAGTTGCTACGGATGCTGCGGCTGTTAGGGAGGGTATATTAGTTGGTTTGCGCGAGAGGCGACGAGTGATATTTCGCAGCGTGTGATCGGTTGGGTTGGCGGTTTGAGTTTGGAAGTGAAGGTATTGGGCGTTAGATTTTGCCAAAAGATGTCTTACTATTTTAGTGAGTAGGTTTGGGTATGCTTTTAAGAAGGGGGATCGATGTTTGTGCCCGTGATTACGTATGTATCTTTTGTGAAATAATAGTCTCTTGGTGGAATAGGTGGACTTGGTGGAATAGGAGGTAGTGGATTGAGTTGACGTATTGGGGGAGCTCTTAGGTCTAAACTATCGAGAATGGTGTGGATGAGGGAGTCAATGGCTCTGTCAATTTCTTCAGAGCTTTTCAGCGATGGAAGTGGTGACAGAATGAGGGAAATCAGGGTCTGAAATTGAGGCCGTTTGACTTTTCATAGGTAGTAGTTGTTTAACTTGTGAACTATTGAACTTTTGAAATCACATTATAAAAATTACGTATTGTGAATCGTGTGACGAAGATGATAGAATGTCTTGACTGAAGGGGCAATTCTGTAAATTTATCAACTATTTTTGCGTACATTTTTGTTTGCTTTGTTAGAAAACCTTTTGTGTAGACGCGAAAATGTTCTAACTAAAACTTTTTCTATAAAAACGTTATTTTAATGTATTTGTTACATTTTAATTGCTCTATATCAGGCGAATGAAGTTGGCTCTTTACTCGGCGGGCCCATTTACGTGAGTTAAGTTCACGCGTCCACTGAAGGGTTAAAGTGTTTTAACATTAGGCACTGTTCACGACTGGCGATACTATCATTTTTTAGTATATTCTCAGTCTTCTTGTTCTCTCAAGAGGCAACCAGTTGTTACAACAGTAGCAGGTTTTGTTGAGTCGAAAGTCGACTGAAGAGTCGCCAGGGTTGCAACAATTCTTGTTTGTAGTGTCATAATCCTGTAAAAATCCATGGAGAGTAGTCTTCAAAGTACATACAAATAATATGGGGTAAATGATTCTTGACAAACGTTAGAAAAATTGTTTTGTTTCTTAGAGATAATTTTAATAGACATGTAAATTTAACAATCATTTTGTTGCGTATGGTCAATATAACGTGAAATACATGTTGCAGTGTTTTAAAGACTTCACTCAAATTTTACTTCCACTTAACAATATTTCCGTTTTTTGCAGATTAAAATGGCGAATGTTGAAGCCCAAGGGTAAGTATAACTAACTGGATCCATCCAGTTCTGAGCGTGGGACCGCATTGGAAGCAGTTTTGCTGTTTCGCATTCGATGTGCAGTGCTAGATGGCTTTTACGTTTCCCTTAAAAAAACACTAAACCAAGTTCCATATTTTCCGCCGGAGTAGTTTGAAAGTCTGCTAAAATTAAAAATCGTGCTTTAAACATGAAACATATTGTACAACTATATACTTTATCTAGTGATATATGAGAATTAAAACTATAAATTAACGAATTAAAATATTTTTCTTCAGTTGTCAATTCTACTGGGTTTAAATTCCTTTTCTCGAAGGCGTAATTATGCCATTTATCTTTCGTTTGTAGACCAAATAAATAGTGGAATATAGTTTGAAACTCGGCGATGTTTTTCTAGTTCTGTATTTCATTTTCACGAAATTCATCACGCTGAAAATCCGTTCCACTTCTGAATTCGCGTATGATAGCAACAATTAACCTGTCCGATTAAATCGCACGGGAAGTTTCAAGCCGAAAGCTTTCACTCGTCTGGATATTTATTTACCTTATTCATCTTTTCAAGCATGAAAGAGAATGCATTCTGTCTGTAGCGTATCCTCTTCCTAGTCTGGCGTGCTGTGGCCTGCTCAAATCCACCCTGCACCTTGTGCACCTTGTGCTCTCGCCCTGTGATGATACAACCCGCCGTACAGCCATATCGTGCGTGATATCGACATTCAATAAATATTTTTCATACTACTAATTTTTATACAACATGCATAAAAATGTAAACTATATTTGCAGAGCATACTGTAAGGCAGGCCTGTACAGTACCTGCTTCCACAGGCATTTTGCACTCAAGAGACGTCCATCTGCCCGCGAGAGCGCCGAAAGTGCAAGTGGTGGGGAGCAGCTTTTCGGGGAGGGGAAAAGTCGGATGTTGCACAAGGGGTCGACGCAGCGCGTAGATTGAATGACTGGGCGTCTAATGCAATGATCAATACTGTGAAAGTTTTGGTCCGTTTATTTAAACGGGTAATCTCCCGTATTTATAGCCGCAAGGGTCGTATTTCACAATGTTCTGTGCACTGCTACGTATTGAATTTTGTTTACTTTATGTTTGTCAACTCATAGACAACCTTTTAAAACAGTAACATCTTTTAAAAATGTATTTTGTTATTATAGGTTACAAAAATGTACAATGAAGTAATTAATTTTTCATCAGGAATGTTATAATCTCCAAATATTAGCAAAACGGAGGAAATTGAGAGAAGTTTCTCACATCGAGATTGATATAAAAATGAATATAACAACATAACAACAAGGATAATGTTTGGCAACACACATATTTGTGACCATTTTCTCTCACTGTGAATCTGAATAAGACATACTGGCGAGCAAACATGCCGTACGATATTTTACGGGCAATCATGAGATTATTATGAGTCTTGTTTAAAGGAACGCAAAAGACTTAATATTTTTATGCCATGTCGTAAATGATTATGAATAGTGTTTGTTGATTTGAAAATGTAATTATATAATTTACTCAGAAATTAGAGCAGAAAGTATTCATGATTTTTTAAGAATAATATTTTTCGGTTTCTTAGAACCGTCTTATTTAATTAAACATATTTAATGAAAAAATATAACTGTCCTGGTCAGACAAAAATATTTAATATTAAAATTTTGTGTTTATCACTACGCTAAATTTGTGATTACATCGTAGCAAAGCGAATTATATTCTCAATCTAACTAGCAATAAGTATATTTTGTTTCCAAATCAAATATGTATTTCTAATTCGTTTTAGATTCATACTTCACATTGTTATGTAACGACAACAAACAATTTCTAAATAAAAGGTAACGGTACTTGAACTGTCTGTAACGTCCATCATGTTCTCGCAGATTGCTTTTTAAGTTCCTTGCTGACCTTTTCCAGTTTCTTGCTGACCTTTTTGCTTGCTAAAGCATATATAATAGCTCCATAGTCAATTTTGGATCGTATTAATGCTTCAGAGGATCACAAAAGAAGGTTCTTATCAGCTCGTCAATTGTTGTAAGATACATTTCAGTATGTACATTCTTTTCTTACAATCATCAACTAGGTATTGTATGTTTCGTCTACGTCAATTGCGAGTCGAAAATAAATCCAAAAAAATTGCATGTCAAATTGGATACTGTAATTGTTACGCTTAGATCTAGGAACTTTGCCTGCATTAATGTTTGATTGATTAGTCATTTCCGACATATCAACTGGTAAGGCGATTATTCCCGTAATTGTAGTCCATTTTTAATCCCCTAAAGGTGGTGATCTTCCCCCTCTGGTTGACGATATTCGGCACTGAGGTACACATTGGCTTGCGGATTTTCCCGCCACCAGGTTCCTCCCTCCAGCAGAGACACCGCCCCAGGCGGGACAGTCTCTTAGTTCCCGAACGTTCTTCAATCATGTATGGTAGTGTAGTTTATACAAGTGTAAGTGTGTATAAGTAAGGTGGTAAGGTGGATCCTCCGGCATTCACCTGGTATTAATCTGAGAAAGCACGGAAAATTAGCGATCAGAGCAGCCAGTCGCTAGAATTCTCTTCTAGACAGCCGCTGAATTCGACCTAGCCATGTAGCTAGCGGCACCGTCGGGAGTGGAACTGCTCGGAACCTTCGGGTGAGAGGCCTCTGGAGGTAAATGATCCTGGCTGTGTTGAAACCGCGTCCGACGCGGCGTCACGCGGATGGCCAAGATCGTTTACCTGACGCTGGCCGCGGAAACCTACGACTTGGCCTCCTGCGATAGTTTGCAAGGGGAGTGTTTGTGGCAGGCCGGCCACCATGGAGCGGCTGGCGGGCAGCGCGGACGCGCGCGGCACCGACTACGAGCTGAAGATGGGCGCGCTGCTGGCCCTGCGCATGCGCCGGGCGGGCGCGCGCTTCCAGCTCTTCTCCAACGCCGCCGCCGCGCGCCCCTTCGACGACCTGGTGCTGCGCGTGCTGCAGCCCGCACCGGTGCTGCTGGCCCTGCAGCTCAAGCACAAGGACCCTGCCAAGCACCTCTCCGCGCAGGTGAGCGGCCCCGCCTCGGGCCTCCAGTTATAAAATTCAGTGATGGTGTAGCACAAGTAACAACGTTGACCGGTCGTTTTATTTTCTGCGAGTAATAGGGATGTAAATACTTCCCAACTGCCGAAAGCACTGAAGCCCAGCCGGCTAAACATCACAGATTTTGTAATAAATGATGTATGGATTGCGCTCAGATTCATAGATCAATTTAGTGTAAATAATATTACTTTCTCCTATACGTGCGTGTATACCGAGTAATGTACCGTCGATGGCACAAAAATGGGCGATGTCCTGAGCCGAACTTTACCACAGATTGGCGATAATAGGTAAGACGACTCCTGGGGAATCTTGTGTCTCCGAAATCAAAGCTCATCTGTGACGAATAATTTTTGCGGGTAGAAAACACTTTTGCGGTTAATTGTATAGTAATAATCATTCGCAACCTTTATAAATTTCACATAAAATATGTGGTTTTTGAGGCGTCACTACATATTTTAGTGTGTTAATGTCTTCAAGAATCAGGTAAAAATTTGCCGCTATTGCGATTCTGTTTTCAGAACGACTGCATTACTGGGCATGTTAGTCTAGCGTTATTGCAACTTTCATCTGTGATGTACCTCAACCTTGGTGATAGTCGGCGAAATATAAGGCTGGGAACAACCTGCTCAATGGGTTCTGCAGAACTCATCTTCTGATTGAAAATATTTCTAAAATCAGCTATGTAGTTGCGCGTGTTTTATTCCTTTGCATTCCTATTGTGAATTTGATGTCTTAGACATATGGAATACATTCTTTAATAAAAAACTAAGTGCAAAGAATATCACGTTATTATTCTCTTCGAAATAAGTGCGTCTGGACAGCGTGGTGAGCAATGCTTGTTAGCGTAGTGCGGTCGAGCCAGACCTCCAGATTAGGGGCACCCGAGTTCAAATCCTAGCAAAGCAGGCATATTTTTATCTCCACACATACTCGTTTAAAGAGAAAATTATGTAATGCTGCGGAGAAAGTGTCGAAATGTTCATAGAAAAAACGTCTTGTATGTTGCTAATTCGAAAAAAGTGGATTGTTGATCGTGTTCGTATTTTACTTTTTATACAGAGGGCTGTCGAAACGCTTGTGTTTTGAACCTGAAAAGGTGTATGGGTAATTCTAGAGTCTAAAGTAAAAAGGATTTTCACCAAAATGGATATTCCTGAAACGGTCCGGCAGATGCCACGAATCGTCGAATTTGAAACGAATCTTTTAATTTCGAAAGTACTTTACACCAAACCCCATCATACTTTCCAAATTTTCTCAAAAGAGCTTCAGTTTTTTCTGTAAATATATTCCTCGAAGTAAAAGTCGTTTAAAAATACCGTACGTCCAATTTTGGGCCAACCATCTTAATTTTCGAGAATTGCAAAAAATATTAACATTGTCGGAAAACAATATTGATGCAAGAGATTTTAGAGATTTTTTCCATCATGAAATCTGTTTTTAAAACTAGGGCTTGAATTAATGTAAATTAAACAATCTGAATTTTAGCGGCACTGCTTGAATCATGGACGAAAGAAATTCACCGTTGTCCACCGGAAATTGACGCCGTACATGAATGTTACATTACAAAACGTTTTCTAATACCTTTTTATGCAATAGAAAAAATACACATATTTTGCCGGACGAAGTACTTTTAATGGTCTCGATTGATTTGTTTGCCTTACCCACGAAAGAAAAACGAGTTGGTGTACTTAATATGCAAATAAATGTCGCAGGCGTTCAAGGGCGACAAAGGCGACTTTGGGCTGCAGAAGTACTTCAGACTGTACAAGGAGATGCGCAGCTGGCACGATCCGCAGCGCCAGACGCCGCTCACGGAGGACCAGCGGCTGCTGATCCAGACGCCCCTCGAGCGCGTGTGGTTCGTCATCTACACGCCGGCCGACGTCCTCGGTGCAGACCGGCGCCCGCCGCCCGCCGCCGCGATGCCGTACCTGGACGAGCTGCACACCCACCCCCAGGGGCAGTGCGTTGCGTTCGATGCCGCCGCCGACCAAGTACGAGAAGCACACGCTGTGCTTTACTCCTTGGCCCTGTTGAACGTGTTACAGACACAAAGGGAAATTGATTGGTGTTTGACACTTGTTACTCTTGGAAGTAAAGCTGAAAAGTAAAAACTACTCTTTACAGGCTTTCTAGGGTGCGTGGTCACGTTGTTGGTATGCGTAGTGGCCGTTGCAGCTGTGTAGTGCATGTTTAAGGATGTACTCTTGAGGGAAGTGGTGGTTGTTGCATGTGTAGGCATGTACTCTCGAGTGAGTGTGTGTGTGTGTGTGTGTGTGTGTGTGTGTGTGTGTGTGTGTGTGTGGTGGCTGTTGCAGGCGTGGCAGTGCATGTTTAAGGATATACTCTTGAGGGAATGTGGTGGTTGTTGCATGTGTAGGCATGTACTGTCGAGTGGTGTGTGTGTGTGTGGCTGTTGCAGGCGTGGCAGTGCATGTTTAAGGATGTACTCTTGAGGGAATGTGGTGGTTGTTGCATGTGTAGGCATGTACTGTCGAGTGAGTGTGTGTGTGTGTGTGTGTGTGGTGGCTGTTGCAGGCGTGGCAGTGCATGTTTAAGGATGTACTCTTGAGGGAATGTGGTGGTTGTTGCATGTGTAGGCATGTACTGTCGAGTGAGTGTGTGTGTGTGTGTGGTGGTGGCTGTTGCAGGCGTGGCAGTGCATGTTTAAGGATATACTCTTGAGGGAATGTGGTGGTTGTTGCATGTGTAGGCATGTACTGTCGAGTGAGTGTGTGTGTGTGTGTGTGTGTGTGTGTGTGTGGTGCTGTTGCAGGCGTGGCAGTGCATGTTTAAGGATGTACTCTTGAGGAATGTGGTGGTTGTTGCATGTGTAGGCATGTACTCTCGAGTGAGTGTGTGTGTGTGTGTGTGTGTGTGGTGTGTGTGTGTGTGTGTGTGTGTGGTGGCTGTTGCAGGCGGGGCAGTGCATGTTTGAGGATATACTCTTGAGGGAATGTGGTGGTTGTTGCATGTGTAGGCATGTACTGTCGAGTGAGTGTGTGTGTGTGTGTGTGGTGGCTGTTGCAGGCGTGGCAGTGCATGTTTAAGGATATACTCTTGAGGGAATGTGGTGGTTGTTGCATGTGTAGGCAGTCTTCGGTGTGTGTGGTGGTTGTTGCATGTGTAGGCATGTACTGTCGAGTGAGTGTGTGTGTGTGTGTGTGTGTGTGTGTGTGTGTGTGGTGGCTGTTGCAGGCGTGGCAGTGCATGTTTAAGGATATACTCTTGAGGGAATGTGGCGTGGCAGTGCATGTTTAAGGATATACTCTTGAGGGAATGTGGTGGTTGTTGCATGTGTAGGCATGTACTGTCGAGTGAGTGTGTGTGTGTGTGGTGGCTGTTGCAGGCGTGGCAGTGCATGTTTAAGGATATACTCTTGAGGGAATGTGGTGGTTGTTGCATGTGTAGGCATGTACTGTCGGAGTGTGTGTGTGTGTGTGTGTGTGTGTGTGTGTGGTGGCTGTTGCGGGCGTGGCAGTGCATGTTTAAGGATGTACTCTTGAGGGAATGTGGTGGTTGTTGCATGTGTGGCTGTGAGTGTGTGTGTGTGTGTGTGGTGGCTGTTGCAGGCGTGGCAGTGCATGTTTAAGGATATACTCTTGAGGGAATGTGGTGGTTGTTGCATGTGTAGGCATGTACTGTCGAGTGAGTGTGTGTGTGTGTGTGTGTGGTGGCTGTTGCAGGCGTGGCAGTGCATGTTTAAGGATGTACTCTTGAGGGAATGTGGTGGTTGTTGCATGTGTAGGCATGTACTGTCGAGTGAGTGTGTGTGTGTGTGTGGTGGCTGTTGCAGGCGTGGCAGTGCATGTTTAAGGATATACTGTTGAGGGAATGTGGTGGTTGTTGCATGTGTAGGCACGTGCTCTCGAGTGTGTGTGTGTGTGTGTGGTGGGTGTTGCAGGTGTGGCAGTGCATGTCGACGGGGCCGCCGGAGGACGAGCGCCTGTTCCGCGGGGCTTCCCCCGGAGGGGAGGCCGCTGCGCTGGGGCGGGCGCCGCCCCGCTGCGATTGGCTGACGGAGCGGCTGCTGGTGCGGGTGAAGGCGTGGGCGCAGGGCGTGGGCGTGGGGCGCGGCGAAGCCTTGACGGAGGGCGACGTGGGCTTCCTGTGGAGGCGGTGGGCGATGCGCTCCGGGCGGCGGGGAGGGCGGTGGCGGGCGCGGGCGCCCTTCGCTTCCAAGACGGCCGCTGCCGGCGACTCAAGGAGTTCCTGTGGATCGAGGGTAAGCAAACAGTGTTGAGTCGCTTATGAAATTGTGGCAAAGTGCTGACCATTATTGTCATCATTATCAGTTGTTTTAACGTTTCCCCAAAGTTT
Organism: Teleogryllus oceanicus; assembly: GCA_964035755.1. Lineage (NCBI taxonomy): Eukaryota > Metazoa > Arthropoda > Insecta > Orthoptera > Gryllidae > Teleogryllus > Teleogryllus oceanicus. Next base: position 30,431,490 of record CAXIVR010000004.1, read on the forward strand.
GAGTTTTCAGCCCGTTGCCTTTTTCTCGCCATTAATTCATTGCCTTTTCAACCACCGAACCGTGATCCTAGCCCCCATTCCTTACCTCTGTCGTGTCTCGTAAGCCCCTTGAGACCGAGGACTTTTTCCTGTGCTGGTGACTCGATTGTCAGGGCGCCGGTACTCGTTTACCTGTACTTAGGTTTGGTGTCTGCAGATGTGGTTCAGGTGCCTGCGCATGGGCCTTTTGTGGAGCATATTTCCTCTGGCAGTGAGAGCATTGCAAAGGAAGAGAGTTATGTTTCGAAGTTAGATAATTTCTGAACACTGAAGTGAACAATCTTGCCCAAAGCGGGACTCGTAGCTGCCGCTGTAACCTCTTCGCTACGGCTTACCTGAACGTCTTGAAAAATATTGTTAACTTTTAAGATAAACACTAATGCGGTAATTATCCTTGTAATATAAAACAAGGTTTTTGTACGAAATGATAAGGAAGTGTAATTATATTTTTCATCTATCACATTCGGGGTTCCCGTTTTTAGGTTATTGTTTTTTATACATTTGGTTCAACCTGACTTCATAAAAAGAGAAGCCAGAAATGGACACATTACTGACATAGCATTTTTTAAATATTTTGTCTATGAAAAGCAAAGTAAGTTACTGTAATAGTTCTTTTAGGAAACCTGAGAATTGTGTTGACGCATTATGCAGTGGGACTGGGATAATTCGAACTTCTAAAACTAGAATTCCTTTTTCAATTGCAAGAGTTGTGTAGATCTCTTGAACTTCATATCAATAAAAAAGATTGATTATTCGGTCAATACCTTTCTTAATTCGAAGTTTTTGTACACCGGTGAATTTCGTTGATACTTTAAAGGGCAAATCAATATAAAAGTGAAGCCGTTTCTCTTTTCCCAAAGTTACTTTCAGTTTCTAGCTTGAAAAAATTAATCTCTCAAAAAATCTCAGACATTTCACAATTCTTTGTCGCGCTTTAATTTTCCATGATGATCATTATGCGATATCTCGAGAGTATGAATCTGTGGTCTGATTTGTTTAATACAGAATTTACAATCGATTTTGTGTAAAGAGATATGTTTCGTATATGCTTTTGAACACATAACTATTCTCAATAAATATTTACTTATATTTACCGTAAACAAAATATGGAATTTGTCTGATTAGCATGTTTGGATGATTCGAGGTTTATTTGAGTCCTTCAGCTTCAAATTATCTAAATCCCACTGCACAATGAAGTTTCTCTTTATGTGCGATGTGTGAGCATCACAAGGAAAGTAACATTAATTTTAACAATGATATTTAATGTATTATTTACCATTGGACTGTATAATTCTAAACAATATGTAACAAGTATTGTATTGGAAGGCAGGGGGGGGGGTTAACGGGGTTTGGTCATAAGTAAACACGAACTATAAGTTAGTTCTTTGCCGACGTTTCGGAACATTTATTTCCATCCTCAGGGCTTGCAACCAAAACATGAAAACATAATTAATACATGTGCTGCATGCTCGTCCATCTCAGGCACCTCTCGGGGAGTGAGAGACACACAATCCCCCTCACCACACCAACACACACCATGATGAATATGATAGTTGATCTACTATCATATTGTCGGCAAACAACTAACTTCAATCATCATCAATTGGTCGTTATAAATTCATGTATTGTATCACAGATTCTGGCTCAATGACCCCCATCTCGATCAGGTTTTTCGCCCAGTTTCCCTGATCCATTGAGCAAATGCTGAGATGGCCCCTTGTTTTGCTTCTGGACATAAATGTAACTTCATCATCTGTGCACATCTTCTAAAATTCAGTGGGAAATACAGTTATTCAATTTATCGTTTCCATGTTGTCGCGGCAGGAAGTATTATTCCTTGACGAAGGACAACATGGATAAGAGCCCAAAATGTATTGATTATTTATCCTTGAAAATAGATTTTCTTACATGGGAGCGTTTTTTATTTTTTATTTTGTTTAAATTTTTTTGAAGAATTTTGAAAATGTGCACACAATTCACTTCTCCCCATAGCACGTCATACGCAATTTTAACTGTTTTTTGACGTAAAATAAATAAATAATGAGTGTTGAAGATGCAAGGCAAGTGACGCTGTTCGCAGGCGCGGACGCGGCCGGGGGCGGGGCCGGGGCCGGGGGCGGCGGACGTTCACACGTGCACGTTCGCGTGCCCGGGGTGCCGCAGGGCCAACGCGCCGCCAAGCTCCTGCAGCTTCTGGACGAGCACGGACGCGAGGTACTGCCAACACAACCGCATCTTAGGTAGCTTTTGGTAAAAAGAGCAGCGTTTGGACTCAAATGTCACTTACATTGTAACAGGTGTAGTAACATTTGTTGTTAAACACTATTATTATACAAAACAAACATACAATTTTGTACATTGTAAGCAACGTATTTCCATGTTCACATTTAGTTAGGAAAAAACCTTGTCGCCCTGTAAAAATGAACGACAAACAATTACCACAAACTGAAGGAGTAAAATGTCTTGATCTGCACCTCGAACGAAGACTAACTTGGAGAGCCAACATCTTAAAAAACGAAAGAAGATGGACCTAAAACTAAAAGAACTCTATTGGGTGATCGGCAGAAAATCGCCTCTCCATATATATAATAAATTACTTGTTTACAAGGCAATATTAAAACCAGTTTGGACTTATGGAATACAACTCTGGGGAACAGCTAGACATTCGAATATTGAAATTCAGCAAAGATTTCAGTCTAAGGTTCTACGATACATAACAAATGCACCAGGGTATGTATGTAACAATACAAACATTTAGTTACATGAGAAAGCAGTAAAGTATAAGTTATAATACTATAAGACCTATTGTATAAATATGTACCATGACCAATGGTAGTTAACAGTGTAACCCAATCAAACACATATCAACAACATTCGCTTCCTATTGAATGCTTTTATTTCTTTATTTACGTCAAAAAACAGTTAAAAACTGCTTCTTCCTTCTTTTCAAAAGACAACTTCAAACAGTTATTCAGCGGTGAGCCATAACAAAAATAGTGAGGCACACCCTTCATCAAATTATTTGTTACAGAGATACGATGTATTATACTGCAAATTGTGCCCTACTAATTCTTCTGCTATCTTCTGAAAAACTCTTCAGCCAAAGAATGTGAAAAGAAATTCGCATTTGTAATTTTCGAACATTTGCAGATTTCGGCAAAGAAGAGGTTTTAAAGAAAATCAAACGTATTCATTTTTTAAAACGCCATTATTCGAGCAGAATTTTTTAAAAAATATTGTTCATTGACAGCACGTACTTTATCGCTATAGTAACTGTTACGTAAAACAATACTACTTGAATTCGCAAAACTGTTTCCAATCTAAATATTTTTGAGCGCGCTGGGATCTTGAATCTTACGTGCGATAACACGTATGTACTTACGTGTTAGCTAACTAACGTGTCTCCACTATACTAAATGGCTTAATCGTCTTCTTGATGCTTATACCTAGGCTTAGTCGACCTAAACCCTCCCGACACTTTAAAAAGAAAATTGAACAGGTACAACTCATAGTTTCAATAATTATATATGACCTTATTTAAATATCTTATTTTGAAGAAGAGAGTTCATTAAGAAACTAAGTGTTGCTACTACAGCACATACTTTGTCGCATTATTTCTATTGTTTTTCAATGGTCGAAAATTCAGAAATTCAACAAAAATTAGACCTGCGCAATTTTTTAAGTATCATTTGGTCGGTACGATAAAATCAAATTTAAGTTAACACTTTGAACCTTTTTGAGACAATTTCGAAAATCGTTGAGGCAATATGCAAGGGTCCCCCTCCCCCCAATAAAAATGAAAATATCCGTTTGAAATTCAAGAGGTAGCGACATCAGCCAGATTGGTCGGGGAATTTCAGTTTTGGAAAAGTCCTATGAACGATTTAGGCGCTAGTGTAACTCACAGACCGATGGAGGGATTGAGGGACGGACGGATATGTAGGCGGAAGAACAGAGAGACTCAGACAACCGTTTTCCGTCAACCAATTTTCTGGTATCAAAAACTAAACGTAGATTCTGAGTACATATGTAGGAAGGACATACGTAAATAGAAACATATAGGTACCAGAATTACACAATTTTTTGGTGTCAGGCCCCAAAAATATGAGTATTTTTTACGAAAAATCGCCACTTTCCGCTGTAGCATTGAAATATTTTTCTTTACTACGTAAGTACGTAGTAAGCAAGAAAGTAAAATTTGCTATCAATTTTTTAGAAACTGCTCAACCGCGTTCCATGAAAATGTCGAGATGAATGTTTTGCGTCAGTGCAGAGGAGGGTAATGGCTGCGCGTGACTTGCGCAGCGCTGGGTGTACGTGGGCGACGAGGAGCTGCGCGAGTACCCGCTCGGGGCGCTGCAGGAGGCGGCGGCGGCGGCGGGGGTGGCGGCGTTGGTGGTGGACGCCGACCAGCAGCTGGACGCGGCGCGCGCCCTCGTGGCTTCCATGAGCGGCCGCCTGCAGGTCATCTGCCTTTCCTCCGACCACGCTCCTGGGTATGCACTGTTGCGTTCGTTTATTTACTCGTCCATTCATTTAACGTGACTATCCAGGAAGGACTGAAAACGTTGGAAAATAGTTGTCTGTTTTTCATCTTTCTATTGTTGTAAGTCCTCTTCTTTATGGTTTTCTTTTAATCTCAGTTTTCGCGTTCTTTTCCTGGGCTGAAGGGCAATGGATCGTTTTAGAAGTAAACAAACTTTAAATGTTTCTCCTGAAAACCTGAGTTCTCTAGAGCATTGGTGAATGAGTTACAGGTAATACTGTTTAAAAATGTAAATAATTACTTTTGCAAATTCAAGCTGAGGCATTTTTCTAGTGTATGAACCAGTTAAAGAGATTTTTGTATTGTCTGAACCAAAGTAAGAAATTTAAAAAGTAGTGTTGAGAAAGCCTCAATCGTTATTATCAATTAAATATTAATGCATCATTACTTATCTGGTTCATTCATTAACACACTTCCTGTGTGATCATGAAAAAAATTAAAATATATAGTTTTGAATACATAGCATTGCTAATAATCCCTTGTTTAATGGCAGAACATCAGTTTTAAAAAAATGTTTAAAAGTAACTTTAAAATTATGTGATTTTACGTGATGTCCTTTGATCTATCTATTTCCCGAAGACTAACTAATGGTGCTACAACAGCACGTTCTTTCTCGCTTTAGTAATGGTTATATGATTTATAATACCGCAATTTCTGTCCATATAACCAGACCTCAGCCATCAATTGTAATCGTAATGCGTGAGGAACTAAAACTAATTATTTTAAAGAGTATTTTGATAATTTTTAAATTACTTGTATTGCGTTATTTTATTTAAGCGTTTTCAATGAATCAACACAAATTCGAAAATCAAAAACTGCTATCCATACAGCGAGAAACATTATCATCGTCATTATCAAGCGGTGGTTTTACGGCTTCTGCCGCATCCCGCATTTCAGTCACCACGGCGTGTTGTCTCGGGCGTCTTCCCTTTTTTCGGCATCTTCCTACAACCACAGTATTGGAGATAAAGATTTTTCTTGTGAATAAAACCTGTTTTTTCAAAATTAGATCTTTAAATGAGGACATATATATATATATATATATATATATATATATATATATATATTCAAAATATGAATAGTTTTCGATTAATTTTGCCTGAAATTAGGGCAATTTAAAAAAATAAGATTTTCTAAACAATGGCTCAAATTTTTTTCTTTAAACTCTTGGTACCAATACACTGAAAAAAATGCACTGAAGAATATGACATCACGGCTAATTTGATGTATACTTTAGATTATTAAAAAAATATACAAATGTAATTATTTTATACATGATACATGTTAATATTTACATCAGGAGCATTTTAGTACATTATTTAATTTGTGATTACCAGTGATTTAAATGATTACTCATGAAGTTTCTCGGGAACTCAAATATTTTTTGTGGAAATGAGCTCAAAATTGAGCATTTTCAGAAATGCTCAAGCGACATTTTCTCAAGAACGGGGTTAGTTTTTTCAATGAAAATGTTCACATGTAACCATGTGTTCTCCTTCTGTAATATTCTTAAAGACATATTTCAATTCTACCCTTAGGGGAGCGAAATATTGAGAAAACATGAAAAAAATGTATTTTGGCGCCGACAGGTAGCAGCTGGGATGACGGTGGTGCAATACCGAAAAGCTAGTCTAAAGCCATGAGAAAAGTAACTAGTGCGGGATACCTATGCTATTCTGTTGCACCATTAGATCTTATTTAAATCCTTTGCCATATTTATATTGTGTTTTCGTATGCAAGTTCAATTAATCGAATTCACAAAAAAATGATTGTTACTTGTTGCCTTGGTTGCGTCCATTCCCACTCAGATATAATGAATCCATAAGGCCTTTGAGAGTATTAACTATTACTATGTGTTTCGTTTCTGGTCAATAAATGGAAAGAACGAACTAGTAATCCATAAAATAAATAGCCGTCGCCGCCCGGAGGCCGAGATCGCTATGAATGCACTCGGTTCGGTGGGTTCGACTTCCGCGTAGGCAGTTGTTTACCTGTGCATTGCGGGATGTTGGGCCACCCACGCCTCCGTCATGCATCACCCTTCCCATGACGTCCTTTCGTTCCTGGCCCTTTCGGGTGGCGTTTGAGGCAAGGGCGCGCTACCCACACCCGGCTGGTGCCATTCCTTAGTATCTGCCCTTCCGCCGGAAACAGTGGGGCTGGCATCACCAGGAAGCGTTCCGTACGAGCCACAGCGGAGCGCTACCACGTTGGTGCCTAGGTGAAGCTGCTTAGGTGTAGCGCTTCGTAGGTGCCCGTAGACTAATTTCAGGCTGGTCCGAGCTACGCTTGTGCACACCGGCCCGTGCGCCACTTCGGTGTCCGAATGGAGAAACTATGGTAGGTGCCGTGGTAGCCGCGTTTGGAGGTTCCTCAGTCTCAGCACTCGGGATGAAAGGATACGACCACCTCAGAAGTGGCTCTTCGAATGACTCGAAAAAGAGAGTTCAAATGGTACTCAGACTCAATAATAACATTCAATTTACTTGAGTGTGTCGTGCTGTAGTTGCGTCGCTGCCTCAGTCGAGGACTCAGCTGAGGGCTCCGCCGAGCGCCCGTTTGAGGACGTCTGGGCTCTGGACCATCTGACAAATGAGACTCAAGAGAAGTTAATGGACTCCACAATCTTATTCCAGGTGAGTAATAAGCTCATAACTCATTCTTCGATATGTGAAGTTGCGATTTACTACTGAGAATTGTGGCTTCTGTAATTAAAAATCAGAACCAGTTAGCTAGGCAGAGATCTCTCTTTTGGGAAAATATGATAGCTTCCTACCATAGAGAATAAATTAATAAAGAGTATTATTTTGTAAGGGATCGGCCGAAATTAGTGTAGAAAATAAATAATTACTTTGTGACGCAATTTATCAATTCGAAAATTTCTGAAGTGATCTCTTGGCACCATTTCGGAGTTTGAACTACAAGATTTGAAATGCCCTCCAGTCCTCAAACACAAAAGAAAACATTCATGACTTACTACGTGGTTTTCAAGCTACAGCCAGTGTCCATGCACTTTGGCTTATCTGCCCGTACCCCTGTATCACGAGGTCGAATCACTTGAGCATCGAACCTGAAAAAGTGTCACGGTTTTGATGTATAATAATTTGATAAAACCAGTTATGGAATTAAAAGTGGCCTTTGAAAGCATGCGCCGACTTTAATGTGCTTTGTAATATTGAATCTATATATGTGAAGCAATACGATATTCATTCCCATAGCAACTGTTTAAACAAATGTATTGTAGCAGCAAAATTTAGCAACTCGGTAATCAATAATTTTCACAAAATTATCTAACTCTACCGAAAAAGTGAAACAGTTCCCCCAATCAGTGATAGGCGGGTCTAATTTAAAAGCGGACAGAGTCCGGGTCGTTGAGCTTGTACCTTCATGCTAATGATCAAAACTCCTTCAGCGTTCAACGTTTTTCCTCCTCTATTTCCTTTGCACTTCGTGATAATATATAAGTGTAAAAAATAGTTATAAGTAAAGAACTACGCAAAACTCTTAAATAGTTGAGCTCTTCGGTATTTCTGACTTGGAGGCGCATGAGCAGGGGCATTCGCGCTGGCGGGCCCGCGGCCGTGCTGCGCGCGCTGCGCCCGGACGCGGACCTCCTCGCCATCAGCGGAGACGCGCAGGTGCCAACTCGCCCTCTTCCTCCTCAGGCACCTGATCTTCCCGTCCCTTTGGTGGTCGACCGACATCTCTTCTTCCTTGTGGGATATAATTAGACAGTGCGACCGTTTTACAAATGTGCCGGTCGCGCGGGGATTTGGCCTCGGCGAACGAGGCCATGGATGGCGGGGAAATCGTGCCTGAGCGGCCGGTAAAACTGCCGAAGAGTGAATGTGGCTTTTCGCGAACGAAAAGTTTAAATTGCTTGCCATTAGCTCTGGTGCATTCTTGACATCTACACACGTTTTGGTTCACTCGGTAAAGAATGTTCTGTGTTATTGCAGAGATGTGTTGCTGTATATTGCGCCGCAATTCTTCTTTTGGGGATTTGTCGCATATATAAAATCTTTCAGGAATCCCCAAAAGAAACAAATCGCACGGAGTCCGATCGGGAGATTCCGCAACCCACAAACCACGTGTGATAATTCTGACTGCCTAAACAGCTTGTAAACCTTGATGAAACTGAAGTAGCATGTGCGGTTGCGGAGTCCTGTTAAAAATAACAGTAATCATGCTGTTCATTTGTTAACACTTGAAAAAAAAAAAGGCTCCAGAATCCGATGCACATAACGGTTTGATACATTATACGTATGTGTCATACACAAATACTTCCTGTGTGAGAGTGAACTTCGAGCGGGCCATCACTAACCGACTATTCACCAAGACTGGAAAGCATGGCTTTCCTGCAAAAGCGACACCTTGATCAACGTTCCCAGGGGAGTTAAGTCAACCGTTCTCCGGCGATTGAGGGCACGTCGGCCGAGCAGAATTTTCTACGATCGCGGTACACTAATCAAATATTCGCACTGTACATTGATCGTGGAACTCTTGAGGCATTTATTCTGTTTACATTCATCAGCCATTTTCCTCTATATGGTGTTACTTTTTGATTGATAGCAAACATATTAAGTTCTTCTCTTACACTAAAATTAGACTTACAGTCTAATTTTGAATATCATGACACCCACCTTAGGAATTTTATTATACTGCTTTGTAGTCTTTTATCTGCTTGCGATAATAGCCAATACTCACATCTATACGTCAGAATGGGAACTGAAACTGTTCTATAAAATATTTGGAAGAAATTTGTAGTTAGTATCCTTCCGAATCTTCTTTTGAAAAACATAGAGGGTAGATAAACAAAACTTAGATTTGTAGGCCAGAGTATACTGAATCCAAAGTCTTTTATTCTAGAATGCTAGAACAATTCAGAGCTGAGTAGTTTAGAAAAGAAATGTCTACAAACGCGAAAAATGGCGCTCGGCCTAAAACAAAAATGGCCGCCATTTGTAAACCAGATGCAATAAAAATAAATTAAAGATGTTTTTGAACCACCAAAACATAAGAAAATTTATGTACAAAATATTTTTTTTCGAGATGGTCGAGTGACCAATTTATTAAATTCTGGACCTCTTGAAATGGATTGATCCCCCCTCTCTTTTCAGCTCGTGACCTTCAAGTGCCACTCTGTTTAAATGGGAGAGTAGTAGTGAGAGAGCGAGCATGATTTTTTTCCCCGCGTGCGCAGGCGCTGGTGGAGGAGCAGCGCGCCCTGGCGGCGGCGGCGGCCGAGGGCACTGGCGTGGAGGGGCTGGCCGCGGGCGCGGGCCGCGACCGCCCGCACGCGGAGCTCTCCTATAGCCTCGACGTCGGCGCTGCTGACATCGACAGGTAGCCCACGCGCCGGGACATGCATTACCACAACACATGCTTCCAGACATCTTACGAATCTCATTATACTTCTTAATATGATACCATTGATTATTATTGGAAGACTTGTGTTCTAACAATACTTATTACAATAGTGATTTTGTTGTTATATGACTAGTTTTTCACATGTTATTTACATTAGCGTATGTTCTAGTTAAATTATTAGTTTTCGTACACCAAATATGGTTAATTCTCCTTTTATTATTTCTAAATTACATGCATAATTTAATCTTGTGCTTAATTACTTTCTCATTCACCACGCTTTCACCCTGGGCGTCCGTCGCTGCACTTCACATTCACGCACATCACGTCACTGTCGTGTCACTATCATTTCCACATGGATGCGTACTCGTGCTTGTGTGTGTCTTCTTTTTCGGCAGAGGCGACTTTCGCTTCACCCAAATGACGTATCCCCCCATCCCTCCGCCGAATGCCAGGCTTTATGGCGGGGTGTAGAATGGCACAACGTTGTGGTTGTTTTTAGTCCACCTATATACAAAAGGGATGTGGACATTCTGGGGGGGGGTAGTAGCATAGAGTAAAGATGTATGTATTATATATATTGCTGGGTACCCTCGGCTGCCCGCATTGAGCCGTCTATACCTCTTTAGTCTATGGTAGTAGCAAGCTGCGCCCTCTACGATGGCTTTCCGTAGCGCACGCTTCTTGTCGCAGGAGGACACACACTTCCGGAGCGCCCACTTCGATGGAGAGGAAGTTCACTTCTCGAAAGTTCCTTGCTCGTATTTTAGTGCCTTCTCGGCGTATCGCTCTTGCAGATTTGGTGCCCTCACCCCCCGGATTTGCGACTGAGACGCCTATTACGATCGCTTGGTGCTCCTTTCTTAGCAGCTGGTTGGGGCACATCCGTCCCACGACCGCATGGTCTTTGAACGTACTCGACAGGGCTGAGCTCTCTGATGTGCCGTAGCCGCCAGATCGATGCGAGGGCGCCCGCTGATAAGACGTGGGCGATCGTTTATGTGGGCGGGGCACGGAGTTATCGTCTTACCGTGGGGCAGGTGCGTTGTTCTCCAGGCCATAGGGTTGATGTTCGAGGAGTCGGGAGGAATTGAGGCACTCAGCGTGAATGGACTTGTACATTGGAGGCTTCATATCCACAGCCCACCTCAGGAAGTTTGTAGATTATTTGCCAACATCTTACAACAGGACAATTACAACTACAAAATTGTAGTAAATCTGTAAAAATGGAAAGGTATGTTCTAGAATTGACTCTTGCAAAGGTACACATTTTCTTTCATAAACCACCTTATGATACTCTGAAAGAATGTACTCCTCAAAGCCATTCTCGTGGGAGAGTTCGGATTAGGTACTTCAACACCGTGTTTTGGGGTTGGGAGTGGCTGTAGGCCGAAACAACACCCGGTCACACCTTTTTTGTAGTTTTTAATATTTTATTTTAATTCGTAATAAATTATTTTTTACATACTCCGCTCGAGGACGAAAGATCCAGACAATTGTATGTTGTAATTTTATTCTTATTGACAGCTTGCTTAGTAGAAATTTTCTACAAATGAAAATATGTTTAAGTCACTTTAAAGCATCGGCGATGCCACATTCACCTAGTGGTATAATTTCCTCTAATTTACGTACACTACCTTGATTACAAGTACTATTTACAGCGGACTATTTTATTAGCACCTTACTGTGCTAAAGTATCAGGATTCTCTAATCATCCTTGTCGTCAAATAATTATCCATCCTGAATATGAAACATATATTCTTCGAACGTCGCTGCCTCAGCTCCAGGTATTCGATTGCCAAATCTTTTTTGGGACCTTAATGTTGGTCTTCCCACCCCCGTGAAACCCCCAAGTCACCCCATTCCCCCTTGGAATCTCCTCCGTCCGAATATTGACCTCTGACTATCCAACCTTCCCAAACAAACGACTCTTGTTTACCAGATGTATGAGGGTAGCCTATCCAGATCATAGATTCTTATTCACAGATGGTTCATCGACAGTGGCATGTAGTTTTTATTGTATCAGAGTCACCAAATCATATCGGCTACATTCTCAGTGCAGTACCTTCACAGCTGAAATGTATGCACTTCTTGAAGCCCTAAAATACATCGAGTCAACGATTTTGCGCCGAGCAGTTCTCTGTTCTGTTTCTCTCAGCTCACTAGAAGCTATCTCCCGTTCTTCGCCAGACTACCTGACGGAATCAATTCAAAACCTCATTCATCGCCTTGTGTTTCGCCATTATGATCTGGTACTGAGTTGGGTCCCAGGGCATGGGGAACGAACTGGCTCACCGGGCGACGAAATCGGCGACGGAAAATACTCATGTTGAAATTCCTTTGGTACCATCGTCCGATGTTAAAGTTTTTTTTAAACGTTCCATCTTTAGAGCGTGGTTAACATAGTGGCATATTACCACCTACAAACTAAGTGCAATAAAGATTCTGATAATACCAGGCATTCCTCATCCTGACCTTGTAGGCGTGAGGAAGTTAATTTAACCCGTCTTCGTATCGGACACTGCCACTTTTCTCACAGTTTCCTCATTCGAGGTGAATCTCCTCCTACCTGTGATTCATGCAGAGCGGTTCTTTCTGTGGAACACGTCTTCCTGCACTGTATGAAATTTGTTGGCAGCCGACGAAGACATGGTCTGGGCAACTTGCTATGAGAGGTGCTCGGAGATGACTAATCCGCGCTCTCAAAACTTTTTTGTTTTTTGAGAGAAAGCGGAATATATAATTTAATCTGACATATAAGGGCAATAATGGTTTTGTTTTCCTGGCCCCAGATTTACGTTTTTGATCTTTGTTTTTATCTTCTTGTATCCTTTATGCGTAATTGAAGCTTTGCTTTTTAGGGTATGTATGTGCTTTTAAATTACCTGATAGGTTGCATCAGCAACACTCACTAGAACTTTAATTTATTTATTTTAGAAACATTTTGACATGGGCGCCAATGACCTTAGTAGGTGAAGCGTCCTTTAAACCTAATCAATCAATCAGTGTCATCAAGCGGGAGCTTACACGTGTCTACAGTGACGTCACTATGGTGATGCTGAACCTTGCGATTGGATGATACCGTAACAGCTACGTCAGAGGCAGCTCCAAAGAATTTGAAGTATAGTGTTGTAGTGGGATGTAAGTGGGAAGTGCTCCGCTCGCCTTTAGAACGAAGCCTCGAAGCGTGTGTGTGTGTTGGCAGGGTGGTGGTGCAGCTTGGCGCGCGCGCGGACGAGGCGTCGTTCCGCGCCGCGTGCGCCGCGCGTGGGTTGGGCGTGAGCGTGCACTGGGCGCACTGCGTGGGCGGCGGCGGGCGGCGTGCGCTGGCGTGGCTGGGCAGCGAGGGCCGCCCCGACGCCCTGCTGCCCTTGGGCCGGGGCGGGGCTGGGAGCGTGGCGCTGCTGGTCGGGAGCCCGGGATGGGCAAGACGCAGTTCCTGCGGCGCGTGGCGCAGGAGGCGCGCCTGCGGGCGCCGTGCAGCTGGACGGTGGTCGTGCAGGCGCTGGCGCACGCCGCGCTGCTCCAGCGCTGGCCCGCGCCCGCAGGTAGTAGCCACCTGCTTCTTCCTCCTCCTCTTCTTCTTCCTCCTTCTCTTCTTATTCCTCCTTCTCTTCTTCCTCCTCTTCTTCTTTCTTCTTTTCTTCTTCTCTTTTCTTCTTCTCTTCTTTTTCCTTCTCTTCTTTTCTTTTTCACTTCTCTTCTTTTTCACTTCTCTTCTTTTTTACTTCTCTTCTTTTTCACTTCTCTTCTTTTTCTCTTCTCTTCTTTTCTTCTTCCCCTCTCCTCTTCTTCCCCTTCCATCGGTTTCTTCTTCCTCTTCTCTTCTTTTTTCGATTTTTCAATTCGGCTAATAGTCAGTTGCAGGAGTTATTTAAAGCAATGGCGGCCGGTGGGTTGCGCATTAGGAGGGGCGGCATGTACGTCCGAACTATCATATACATTATTTTACCTCTTCAAAATATTTCTTGAACGAGGAAAACTATGGCATGTAGAGTACAACCGATTTGCATGTATCGGGATGTTAACCCTTGTCTATGGCAACTTTTACATTGATAACGGACGATTCAATTTTGCTCACGCGAAAATAAAAGATAAAAAGAATATTTCCAGAAAGCAAAAGAGTAATTTGTGAAATCAGATGAAAGGGTCGGTATTCTTAGCTTAGCTCATAGCTGCAGACTCTTCTTTCATCTCTTTCTGTTTTGTTTTTCTTCCTTTCTCTTTTCTTACTTCCTTATTTTACTCTTCAATCGGTCTTTCTCGCCTTGTCTCCTGGGATTGGAAGAATGGCAAGCGTCGGCGGGGTTGGCCGCGCTCTGCCGCCGGGGGGCGCACGTGCTGGTGGGGGGACGAGGCCCGGCCTACAAGCACAAGCTGCTGCGCTGCCTGCAGCTGCTGCAGGCGTCGCGCGCCGCCCTCGTCTGGGTGGCCACGCGCCCCGAGGTGAGGAGTCACTCGATCATCTCGAGTTGGAGGTTACCTCATCGTTGGATGGGGCTCTGAGATGATTACAATAGAAAACTAGTGCTGCTGAACAATCGCATACTTTCTCGCATTATTTCTAACTTTTGCGATTTTTAGAAATTCAGATATTTTCACGAAACCGAGACCTGCATAATTTTTTAAACGTCCTTTCCTCTATCCATCCTTTGAAAGCGCGTTCATCACAATGCACAGACATGTACAGACAGACTGACTCGCACAGATGACAGGCATGCGCTCGCAATGGGTAGTGGTGAGCTTATTGACCTCAGAACCCCCAGGGTGCGAGTTCGTTTCCAGCTAAGTCGCGAGATGTTTCGAAGGGCGGGAAATCTCACACCGACCGCGTCCTGCTTGTGTCGTGTAAAATAACCCTCATACATACCCGGAAAAATCAATCTCCCCGGCAAATTCCTATCCTAACGATTTCTCACTTTCCCCAACCACAGAACTCGGATGTAATTAACCGTGGCCGACTTCTGGGACAGAAAGTCGAGTTACACTCAGGTGCTAAAGGGACGCTCAAGGGGGAAACCTGCTCAAAGGTCATTGAGACTCGCGCCGCAGGTTGATATCAAAGGAATCCTAGGTCAAATACATAGGTGCGGAACTACAGCCATTGGCCGTGTTCCCAAACTCAAATAACCCATATGATAAATATTAAACATGCCTACTTGCTTACATGAAGACTGCGTGAAATGCAGTCGGGAGATAGAGCTAGATGAGAAACGCCTATCCCCGTTTGTGTATGCCTATCAGTCTGGTTTATAATTATAAATATAAAACAGGTTATCAGGCATACACCACCTCCCGATTGGCTTTCACGCGTCTCTCTTGATGTAAGTACAGACACACAGTCAGGCACTCACGGATACAGAAAACGTGGACGCACAGGCCTAGAGGGCCATTGTGAAAAGCTAGTCATTTGCAGAACATTGCACTGAAGGAGGTGTTGCTCTTGGGTGTCAGATGGAGGCGGAGCTGAGCGAGGCGCTGGGCTGCCACCCATGCAGGCTGCGCCCGCTGTCCAAGGAGCAGAGGAGGTTTTGCTCGCACTGGGCGGCGGCGGACGGCCCAGCACCCGCGCCCGCGCCCTCCGCCTTCAGGCGCTCGCGGCCGAGCTCACCGACGCCCTGCACGGCGCCCTCGGCCGCCACCCGCAGCGCTGCCTGCTCGACGTGCCGCTCTACGCCATGATGGCCGCCGAGGCCTTCCAGGCAGGTGCACTGCACAGCGTTCGCAAAGGCTCTCCGCAGCTTCGTTTCATTGGATTTATTAGTCGAAACTATGAAAACCTAGGTTCCCACTCCCCACGGCGGCAGGATTTTCGACACTAGCTTTTCAGCTAGGTCGAATTCAGTCGCTGTCTGGAGGATTGGTTTGATTTGTTTTTTTTTTGTTTTTTTTTCGTGTTTCCGGGCGCGTCAACTGCTTTGGTCATTAGTCCCGTTAGTGTAGTGCATGTTTTTTCTCGGGAGATGGCTGTGATCTTCCCCCGCTGGATGGCGAGATCCGGCGCCGACCTACCGTCGGCTAGTGGGGCCCTAACCAGGACTCTCCCACCAACGGGGTACCGCCCCAGTCGGGACAAGCTCTAAGCTCCCGACCGGTCTCCCGGAATATGTGGTAGTGTGGTACATATTAGTGTAAGTGTGTGTGCAAGGGGAGAGGATAGGACAAGGAAGATGAAGGAGAGATCGCGCGCGGTCCGTGGCCCGTTTGTTAGGGTACTGCTCCGGCATTCGCCTGGTGTTGGTCGGAGAAACAACGGAAAACTACCGATCAGAGCAGCCGGCCGCTAGAATTCTCCTCCAGGCAGCGACTGAATTCGACCTAGCTGAAAAGCTAGTGTCGAAAATCCTGCCGCCGTCAGGACTCAAACCTAGGACCTCCCGGTTATAGGCGCTGCAGTGACATCAGTTGATGCACTGAGCTACCGCTACCGGTACTGCTTTCTGGGGGAGAATCAATATCGAGCGGGGATCACCGCCATCTCCCGGAAAAAAGTATGCACTACACCAACGGGACTAATGACCAAAGCAGTCGACGTGCCCGGAAACACGAAAAAATCAATCAATCAAAAACATCAGCTCACGTGTTCTTGAGCTCCAGGATCTCTTCCCCGCCCTTTAATTGTACATAGTTGACTGATGAACAAAAGTTTCAAAAACGTGACGTTAGCAAGTTTCAAAACCATACATTTTCCCTTCCGAGTTATAGAAATGTCGCTTCCATTGTACTCGGGAATGACAGCGTTGTGCCACGCTCTGTTGAATCCCACGCACTTTGTCACCGCAACCCGGTGACACGAGGTGACACCAAGACCGCACTCGATTTCAAGGTCAGTTCTGAGTAGATTAGATTCGTACAGGAGGCGTCGCCCCTCTGGTCCAAAGTGACGATCTTCTGTAAAACAGTTCTCTCAAACTGCCAGATACACAATATTTTGGCCTTTCTCAGAGCGCACTGCTGAGCAGTCACCAGGCGTCAGAGCAGCCACCACGTTATCCACGACAGAAACGCGGCTCGTCCCGGAAAACCGAGACAAAACAGACCGTACATGTTTAATATTCAAAATGCGTTTCGTGTGATTATATAAAATTTGCTGCAACCTTGCTATTATTTCACACGAAAGGAGCTGTAAAAATACAATAGAAAAAGGCTACTTATGCCCGAAACAGAAAATCAAAAAACTGTAAAATATTATTTTATGCCTTTCAATACTTCATGCTCAAGACTAACGAAAAGGGATGTTTATAAATTGTGAAATAATATAATCACTACCTATTCACTATGAACACCGAGTGCAACGACTGCTGTTGCCCGTTCGATGTTGTATGTCCGATGTTTCTGAAAATGTAATTAAAATGTTCTGAATTTACCAAGATATTTACATGTATGTACATAGTGGAAATAGTGTTGTAAAGCTGTCTGCCTTCCACCCTCACTTAAACACTTAATGCATCACGAAAGTAATCATTGAATTTCTTTGAAAAGGGACGCATGTGTCAATTACTCGATTTGGCGTTTATGTACACTCGCTGTACCTTGGTATTTAAAAACACTCGTTGATCTACGAATTTAAAATCTCTCTACCTTCGTTTCGCTATGGCCTCACAGTCGCACGTCGCTCTCGCCAGACGACGAAACGACGAATACTTTCGATAGACCGATTGCAACTCTCAACGGTAAAGAAAGACCAACAAGTGTAGTTGACGTTGAACGAAAACGGCGGTAGATAAGCATTCATTACATTAATTTTAAGATGTTATCAATATCTTAAAATTAATTTCATGTTTTTGTACTTTAAGACCGGTTAATTAAAGCAAGTAAAAACACATCTAGCGCAATCCTCTGTTACTTAAAGAAAAAATTGAGTAGAAAGCTAAAACTGCCGACCTGGATGGCCGAGGCGGCTAAGAGCGAGTACCGACTCAGCGCTTCGGTCCGAAGGGTCGCGAGTTCGAGTCCCGCCTTGGGCATGGTTGTTTGTCCCTTGTCTTTGTATGTATGTGTTGTCGCGGAGGGCCTCGCGTTCTGCTGACCCCAGATCAGAGGAGCCCGTAAGTGTGTTGGTGTCTACTGTATGGTCGAATATGCGTCCCATCGGGACGTAAAGGGTAACCGGCTGCCGGCTGGATAAAAACCCTAGAAAGAAGAAAGCTAAAACTTCTTCCTTAACGACGTCAAAGTGGCCGTCAGCCTCTGACCTCGGTGGCCTTGGTTGCAGGAAGCCGCGGTCGCGGCGCTACGCGCAAGAGGCGGGCTGCTCACCAACCGGAACATCACCCTCCACGACTTGTACCGGCGCTTCGTCCAGACCAAGAGGCACCTCTACAAAGAGCGATACGGGCTCAATGACTCCAAGTTTCAAATACTTGCCATTCCGGACGTTTTCGACGACATCCACAACAACTGTGCCATGTTTGTTCTGGTAAGTGTATTACATAAAAATAACCTACCTGTGTGAGAACTTTCGCATGTTAAACGCCACCCTCTTCCCTATTTTCCATTTCCATATAAATCCTGTAATTAATTTTTTTCTTCGAGATCCTGTTATCCTCTGTCACGTGTTTCTATGCATCCTTGTATTTGATAACAATACAATTCACCCCTGTCGATACAAACTATTCTTATTTAACTTTATTACCGAGCAGAGAGATACACCCATGCAATTCAATCGCGTAGAATACCAAGTAATTAGTTTAATTTCACATACATCTGCAGATTCTACAGGCTCTGAGAAGATGAGGTAGAATTGAGAAGCGTCGTACCAGCAAAATGTAATAGAATGTTCAGGAAGATCTCATCCTGTAGATTGCGGTGTAAGGAACGTTTCTTTGAGGCCGCCGGCCTCAAAATTTTAGTTTTTAATAACCAACAATTTTTCGTTTAGGTGTTATTTAATGACATAGATTTCAAAATACGGCAAAGTGTTGTGAGTTGCATTTGGCATGAATATTTATATGCGTTTTTTAAACAAATCCTTAATATTTTTAAAGTCGAAGTGAAATTCATCACGACTCTGTGAAATTGTTTTTGTTTAGAGATCCCATTTATAAATATTGGTTGCGTGTAAGAGCCGCAAAGGGTATGTATACTACTGAAATAATATAGGAGACGATGCTTAAATTTTTTACTGATACGTTATTACTTGTTATTTCCTTCGATTCGGAGCTCGATATTCATTGTACAACTTCCCTGGATCTAGAGGATCCTGGTTACGAGGGAAATATGAAAACAGTTGCATGATGCTACACGTACTTCAACGGAGGGAATTATGAAAGGGAAATATAGGAGAAAAAAAATGATAAGCAAACCGAGCTATGCTAACATCCAGTTAATTAGTAAACAAGTTAATCTGAACAATTAAAATTCCGTAAAAAATAAAATCATGTACCACAGGCATTCACTGGATCTAATGATCTCGGGTGACAAAAAGCCCTCGGGCATTTCGTTACCGCTCGATCATTAGAACCCTTCTAATGCTCTTAGTGCACAAATAACTATATTGACTCCAATTTTGGATTACATACGCAAGGTTCTGTCATATTTATATTTTATTTAATTTCTAAGGCAATGTTATATAAAAGTGAAGTTGTTTACGATGGTAGTGTCGCAAAAAAATGGTACTACTGAAGTGATTATTTCCAAATTTCTCACGAATACTTTTAAGAGGACGAATCATAGCTCAGTTGCAGTTCTAAATGTTACAGAAAAATGTGTTTTTTACGAAATAAAAACACAGAAAATTGCTTTGGAGTGTACGCAGCCAAAGTGTGGTAGCTGAACGATTGTGAAAATAGAAAAATGCAGGACAACGCGAGGCATTTCAGTTTGACATTAACATATTATAAACATGAATATCATATGAAAAATATAAATAAATTTTATTATAGTTTTTTTCGCCTACGCACGTGCAGAATGTGCAGTTATCGGTGTTAGTATGAAACATCAGTTGCAAAAATAGGGAAACATCATATAGACCAGTTATCTAATACATTATTGTGGTAAGTAAATGATTTTTTCTCGTATAATTCGCCATTATAACTTAACTTTTTCTTTTGTTATCGTCTACGGAAATAAATTGTACACTTTATTAGATATTATCAAAATTGAAGATGTTACTCTCCCTTTCGTATTAGGTTATTAACAATGCGGCTGTGTTGGAAAACTGATAATCAGCTAACGTACCGATATTCAAAAATAGCGACAAAATATGCTTTTCGTCGGATTTTTCTTTTCAAAGCTTAAAAAATAGACTTACCTAACCTGTGATTAGGCCTTAATTAAATTACACCTTGAGAATTGTGTAAATTGATCTCACAGAAAACGCAGTTCAGTGTTTTGTAGCATGGAATTTTTCATAGTATAAAGTGAAGTTTTATTTGGAGTTTAACTTCAGTCGGTGCTCAAAAAGGCCTGTTCCAGGGAAAAAAATCCGAAGTTTTTTCGTCAACGGTTCAACATGTTTTCTGAGGTGCTGAATTCGAATTTAATGTTTGTCATCCCCAAAATAGGTTGGCGTCGCAAAGAAAATGGCATGAAAATGTATATCATGTTTTGAAGTGGTATTGTTTCGGCGTTGAGGAGTTAAGCTGGAACACAAACACACAGATATACACATCCATAATATTATTTGAATATTAATATTTTCGACAATGGGTACGTTTGTGAGGCAATATTTACACTGACGGAGATATATAATATTACATATAATAATAATTATTATACGGAGTGATTCAGTCCTCGTCGTTAATACGCAGGGGCCTTATCCCATAGGTATTGCCAAATATAGACTGAATTTGTCAAAATTGGATACTCTTCGTCGTTTAATAGTGTAAATAATTAACGTTAAACTTCCGACTATGCGCTTGTGCTCGTGTAACACGGGCCATGGCAAGGTAACGTATTTTACCTGTATGACCTTTTTCCAGGTAAAACGTACTTACAGACTGGACTATAACCAGAACCTGACAATAGGGGTTTTTTGTTGAAAAATCGCCGATTTGCGACCCAATACTTTCTGTTCTTATGAAGAAAGACGACAGTGAAATTGCACGAGCATATTCATAATACTGCTTTGGATGTGATGAAATCTTGGTCATTATTTTAAATAAATGAAGTAAAATTACAAAGAATGTTGGCTTGGAGGGGCATGATTCCCCGTTGGATTTGCCGTTGATGAGGGGCCCCGCGTTTAAGTGCCACAAACCTACCGAAACCTTGAACCGGTGATGGGGAAAATGTAATAATTTCGTATGCGCTGATAACCCTTTTAGTTTATTTCCTACACTACCGTCTTTCAAACTGATGTTCCTCTTCTTGCTCTTCAAAACATTATTCTTCCCGTATCATGCTTTCTTGATACAGATCATACATAGACCATTTTTCGTGTAAAGTATTTTTTTGCCCAAGGACTTAATTTTAGCTCCAACACAAGTCTGAGCACGATAATTCGCCTCAGGTGCCCCCTCTTTACGTAGCTGGGACCTCCTGGCAGAGCACTCCCCCCAGACATGAAGGAAGAGGGAAGAGGGGGAAAAGAAGCAAGTGCAAGTGGATTGATTACGGCAGTTGGTGGCGAGAGGCCGTGAGGTGGAGAGGTGGGCTAGCCACGCCGGTTGAAAGGGGGCAAGTAATGAGCGAGGTCACTGGTCTGGAAGTTGGCCATGCTCCAGAGCTCTTCCCAGGGCACCCACATGCCCGAATAGAGGTGTGAGAACCGGAACACCAGTCGCCAAGGCGAGGGCAGCCAAGCCAAGCCATCGTCGTCACCTCGAGACGGACCTTCAACGAACTCAAGTCCGCAACTTGCAGTGGGGTCTGGGGCTGGCACCGTAGGAGTTGGATTACATTGGACTATTTGTCCATCAAACATTGCTTAGGCACCTCCACAGCAAGTTACTTATGCTGAAGATGACGACAATGTGAGAACATTGTGGTTACTTTTTATAGTTACATTGTTCTGTTTTCTTTTGTATAGTATGCCTCTATAAATTATATAAATGTAAATATTTAAGAGGTTAGGCTGAAGAGCAAACCTTATGGCCTGAGCCCCACCAGAAATAAAGATATTATTATTATTATTTTTATTATTATTATTATTATTATTATTATTATTATTATTATTATTATTATTATAAATTGTATTTCTTTCCGTTTCAAACTATTAAATGAAGTGAGTGTGCAATGCATATAATTGAAGATATATGTGTTTATTTTTGCTAAGAATGCATGAAAGGTACATAATACTGTCATCAGTGTACAGATATCATGTTTTCATGGTTCTGTTACATTTCTATTATCATTACTGATGTTATTGTCAGTATTAGTTTTTCTCACTATTACTAACATTTTATTTTTTCATTGGTTATTTATTATTTAATTCATTAAATTATAAAATTATTAGTTTTCAATAATAGAATACATAGTGAATGCCAATACAGAACTGAGTAAAGAGAATAAACTTGCTGTTATTGTCTTGAATTTCCCAACGTTTCGACAATGGAGTCCCAGAACCCACCAAATCATTTAAAAAACCGTTTAAGAAACATTTAAAATCATTTAAGAAACCGTAAATAGTACAATATCAGATGTTTCAAATTGGTTCCGAAATAACAAATTAATAGTAAACGAAAAGAAAACGGTTTTAATGCAGTTTTCTATTTCAAATAAACAATTCTGTGCTCCATTGAAAATGAACAGTGTACCATTGACTGATGTTAAGGTAACAAAATTTTTAGGTCTCTCAATTCAGTCAAACCTTAAATGGAACGTCCATTTAAATGAATTGAACACAAAATTAAGTTCATTATGCTACGCGTTCAGAATTCTTGCAAATTCAGTCAGCCTTCATACTGCTCGTTGTGTATACTTCGCGAATGTTCATTCCCGCCTGAGATATGGCATAATATTCTGGGGAAATACATCTTATAGCTCCCAGACTTTTAGATTACAAAAACGAATTGTACGAATAATAACCAAATCCCACCCACGTGATTCATGTAAGCCTCTCTTCATTAATCTAGGAGTTTTACCATTACCGTGTCTTTTTATTTACGAATCAGTGGTTTTTGTAAAAAATGACTTGCTCAAGGGCGGGAATATATTTTCAGAAAATGCCGAAGTCTATTACTATAACACTCGACGTAGAAATCATATTCATCAGGTGACAGTATCAACAGCTCATTACAAAAAATTCACATACAATACATGTACATTTTTTACAACACTTTGCCAGATGACATTAAACGATTAAATTCAATAGAAAAGTTTAAATCCCAAGTGAAATCGTTTCTGCTGCATAACTGTTTCTATACAATTAGAGACTATACTGAGCATCACAAGAAAGGGAACATTAATTTTAACAATGATACATAATGCATCATTTACCATTTGGACTGTATAAATGAGTATAAACAACCTGTAACAACTATTGTACTACAGCTTCCGGGTCAATGACCCCATCTCGATCAGGTTTTCGTCCAGTTTCCTGATCCATTGAGCAAATGCTGAGATGGCCCTTGTTTTGCTTCTGGACATAAATGTAACTTCATTTCTGTGCACGTCTTCTAGAATTCAGTGGAAATACATTTATTGCTTGTTTATTTGAAAATAGGTTTTATTACATGGGAGTTTTTTGTTTTTTTTTTCTCCCTTTCAAAAATTCAAAATTTAAGGCTTGTTTATCCTTGAAAATAGGTTTTATTACATGGGAGTTTTTTGTTGTTTTTTTTCTCCCTTTCAAAAATTCAAAATTTAAGTAGTATATGACTTGGTGTAGAGATCGCAGAATTTTGAAAATGTGCACACAATTCACTTTTCCCCATAGCACGTCATACGCAGTTTTTAACTGTTTTTTTTGACGCAAATAAATAAATTAATTTATCGATCCCGAGATGCTCGTGTCTAGGACATCGGAGAAACGTTTCAATACCAAGTTATAAACCGTCCCGGGCATTTTGAAAGGGGGAGAAGGGGCTCCGGAGCCCTCAGCTTAAATTTTGAATGTACAGATTTTTTACGATTATGTTAAATTAATAAATTTATGTAACTAATAATATGCATGTAATGCGCATTTAATTAATGAGAAAACATTATTCAATTTTTGACTCACTGACTTGCAAATGGAAAAAGACTTTTTCTCATAAATATTTGTATTTAATAACAGTGCCTGTATATGTGTATCTAATAACAGCATATTGTTCCCGCATTTCTGCACTCCCATTTTTCAATTTTCGCATCTAATCTCTGATGCATGATTGTAAACCCTCTTTAAAACAATGACTAAGTTTGTGAAGTCTTTAGTTAAGCGCGTTCCAGATAGTATCAAACATTTACCCGCGGCTCGCTCAGATCATAGAAAAGCATCGAAATCAAATACATTAAAATTAACTGTAAAGTACTTCATAACCCCGCTCATTGGGCGCAACACTAAACAGGACAGCCCTTGGATGGCATGGCGTAAAACTCCGTGAAAAAGCCACTGAAATCTTGGAAAACGACGACGTCTCCCAGAGGCGGTGTTTCACACGAACCAAGACTAGTTGCTGAACGTGACAGTGGGGAAGGCGTTTAACCTAGTGTCCAGTGTTCCGTACGCATTATTGACAATCGTGACCCGTATAATAGTGAACACCCATTGCGCATACTGCTGCCGCGTGTTAAAGCGAGAGCCGAGGCTTGGAGATGAGCTGGTTCTACCTTCCCGCGTAAATTAAAAAATAAAATATAAAAAGAAAAAAATTAAAAATCGGCAGAAATAAACAACAAACAGGTGACATATAAGATTGTTCTTCATGTATTTAGTCTTTGTAACAAGATTGTAACGCTTGTATGTGCTGCAAAGTATTTGTTATATTCCAGGAAGCCACATCTTTATCGCTTTAGAGGTTACATTGCTTCAACACGTGCCCGTCTCCGAAATATCTTAATGCTCTTCCAAAACTAATAACTATTTCGAAGCCTTAACACATATTTCTGTGAAATGAAAGACGACGTATCTTCATGTCCTAATAATGTATAAAACCATATTTCTATATTAAAGTACGTCTACTTCAGATATTTTCGAAATGTATTCTCAAAGTTCAGTTTGTGAGTGAATAGTCCTGATTTTTTTAACCACAGCCAAAGACGCTGTTATACCTCAAATTATAACAAACACTTATGATAAATTGCATCACATTTTGAACAAAATACGCATTGTTGACAATATCTCTAATTTCCAGCTTCCTAAAAATATTAACACCTATAAAAAACAATCATCGGTGCCCCCCCGCCCTGGTAAATCTAGGGTTAAGTAATTTTATTTGTTGGGAGAGCGGCCACTCGGATGAGTCTTCACCGTGCTATGTGGTATTAGGCACTAATATACGAACTCTTTGGTCGTAGAACGTGGGATCTCGTTTGGATAGGATTTTCCTGGGTTCTGTTTTTGCCGAGCACCTGGTATGGAAACTACATACCACTTGTCAGGCAGTTTCCTCTCTTTGAAAATCAGCGGCAGCCGGTTTGAAACATAGAACTCCAGTTTGGAAGTCCATTTGCTACCGGATATCACTTCTCAACTCAAAGTAAAATGAAAACGAACGTGCTCGTTGTGATAAAATAATTATCAACATAAAAATCGCACATATCATCTAAATTTCACATCTATCAGGCGTGGATCCAAGAACTGCCTGTAGAGGGGTTCGCAGGAATGTTTATGAAGGAGCTTCTTTTGCGATTATTGTGATTGTCTCTTTTAATACGTAAATGTCAAGGGTGTCTCATTGTATTGTGTTATTGATTTATTAATTCATTCATCATCATCAAATAATTCTATCGAATTATGCCTTGTTGTATTGTTTATTGAGAAGCAATGCTATGTATTTTAGATATAATGAGGACTAGTGTGAATAAACAAGTGTTGTAATTTGGTAAAAAACGAGAGATTCGTTAACTTTCGAACTAGAGGAAAATCGGCAAGGTTGCTGTTTTGGAATGTTCATTATTTTCCAGCATTTCTCAAGCATCCTAGAGTTGCTTGCGCCACCTTCAAACTAAAGAGTGAGTTGTTGTTTTCAGATCTCGGATGGGAAGTTGGAGGAGGTGGACGCGCAGCCGTTCCGGGACTTCGTGCGGCGCAACGAGGAGTTGATCGCGCGCGACAAGAACGGGCTGCTGTGGGTGCACGACGACGGCTCCCCGCACTTCGCGCACTACACGCTGGTAACTGAAGCGACATCCACGCTCCACACTAGCTTAGCACACTCTTTGATGTTAATTTTTACTCTATCGTATTCATACATTCATACGGAGTAATATTCGTAATATAGAGAAATTGTGTAATGCTGCGGAAAATCGATTTGTAGATTTCAACAGAAATACACGTTTTGGGGTCCCCTGATACCGAAAAAGTGCTTTTTTTCAAAATGTCCGTCCGATCGTCTTTCCGTCCGTCTTTCCGTCCGTCTTTCCGTCCGTCTTTCCGTCCGTCTTTCCGTCCGTCTTTCCGTCCGTCTTTCCGTCCGTCTTTCCGTCCGTCTTTCCAGTCCGTCTTTCAGTCCGTCTTTCAGTCCGTCTTTCAGTCCGTCTTTCAGTCCGTCTTCAGTCCGTCTTTCAGTCCGTCTTTCAGTCCGTCTTTCAGTTGGTCCGTCTTTCGTCCGTCTTTCAGTCCGTCTTTCAGTCCGTCTTTCAGTCCGTCTTTCAGTCCGTCTTTCAGTCCGTCTTTCAGTCCGTCTCTGTGAACACTAACACCGCCTAAACCATACGTACGATCTTTTCCAAATTGAAGAAACTCCTGTCCATCTCGCTCTAGTTGAAGCTTTGAAATTTTGAAAAACATTCATTAAAATTTGGGGGTACTTTACATGAAGCCCCCCGGACGTTTTCAAAATTATCTCAATATATCAGCTCCAACTAATGAATATTCTCCAATGGAATGTCAACGGTTTCTATCCTAGACTAGAAAGTTTACAGCATTTGTGCGACCTTACCCAGCCAGATGTTATCTGCATTCAAGAAACTAATTTTAAAGATTCTCATCATGGCCATATCAAAGGTTATAAATGCTTCTTCAGAAACAGAACTACTACTAATCATGCCAGTGGTGGAGTTGCAATATATATTAAAGACCACATCCCATATGAAGAACTGAACTTGCCATCTAATATTGAAACAAATGCCATCAAGATACTCTCACCAACTTCAATTATTATATGTAATTTATACTTACCAAACAGCTACAATTTTGACGCACAAGAATTAATCGACATAATTAATAAACTGGAAAAGCCTTTCCTCATTTTAGGGGATTTCAACAGTCATAACACTGTATGGGGGTCTCATAAAACAGATAACAGAGGTCTTGTACTTGAAGACATCTTGGAATACCACGATTGCATTGTATTAAACACTGGAGAATCTACACA
Organism: Teleogryllus oceanicus; assembly: GCA_964035755.1. Lineage (NCBI taxonomy): Eukaryota > Metazoa > Arthropoda > Insecta > Orthoptera > Gryllidae > Teleogryllus > Teleogryllus oceanicus. The sequence continues at coordinate 30,458,841 of CAXIVR010000004.1, forward strand.
TGTCAACATCAACAACAATAATTTTAGCGCCATAGATTTATCTATATCATCAGCATCCCTCGCACACAAATGCTCTTGGAACGTTTCAGACTACCCATATGATAGCGATCATTTCCCCATTTTTATTGGTATTAACAACATAAATATTACACCTGCTCCTTCAGTTCAAGTAAACAGATGGAACTTCAATAAAGCCAATTGGGAAGAATATCAGAACTTCATTTCTGCATCCCCAATAGGCGATAATATACCCTTTAAGTGCAATATGTAAAATACTGAAAAGTCGCTAAGAACCTTTGGTTGATGCGACTATAATAAAAAAAAAAAAAAAATTATCTCAAAAACGGCTCCAATTTTTTTCTTTAAATTTCTTGGAAAAATTCTTCTAATATTGTGAATTGTGAAAAACTATTCTACTTCTAGAATAAAATATACTTATAAAGGTGGCCTAGGTCCGATTTCCACGGTTAAATCTGAATTTTCAAAAATTGCAAAAGTCATTTTTCGTCGTCTTCCTACAACTTTAAAATTGAAGAGATTTTTCCTTCAAATAAAATGTGTTGTCCATAAATAGTTCTTTCATTAACGCCATGTAGCTATTTTTGGAAATTTTAGTAGTTTTCGTGCAATAGTGCGTGCAATATTTGCAATTTGAAAAAAACAACAAAAAACAGCTCCAAATTTTATCTTTCAATTTTTGCTAGGGGTACTGCCAAATTTACCCTATACGATGCGCCATATTGCTCTATTCTTTTGTTTTATAAAAAATTACAAAAATATAATTTTTTTGACTTGTGTCTCACGTCATTTTTAAGGAATTTCTTCATATTATTGAATTTGTGTTTAAATTAGCTCATATAACAATTCTCGAAAACTCAATTGTTTTTGGTGAAAATGAGCTTCAAAATTGCGCATTTTCAGTAACGCACAAGCGCCATTTTTTCAAAAAAGTCTCCAAATTGTTTCTTCGAATTTTTGCAGCGGATAGTGCTAATTGCACTGTTTAAAATGACGTAAAGTTCATTTAATGTATTCTTTTGTTGTTGTTGTTGTTGTTGTTGTTCAAAAGCAAATATACTTTTTATGAATTATCTCTCACGCCATTAATATGAACATTTTAATCGATATGTATACATTATTACATTTGTAAGTAAAAGTGATTTAAACGACATTGAATTACGTTTTTCGAAAACTCAATAGATTCTTATGAAAAAGAGCTTCAAATTTCGCATTTACAGTAATGCTTAATCGCCATTTTCTTAAAACCAGCTTCAATTTTTTCAGTGAAAATTTCTATTTAGGACGAGTTAATACTTTTGTTTAATATTCTTGAAGTAATATTTCGGTTAAGAAACCAAAAAGTTAAGAAAATGTAATGAAAATGTACGTTGGGCGACGATAGGGCAGCTGGCCAGAGAATGGAGCAAGACCTTAAAGCCAGTCTGTACCAAGGAAATTAGAAAAATTTGCTACCAGAAAGTCTTTGCTATTCTGTAGTACCTCTAGTTACTTTCTCGCTATTCGCGCTATCTCGAGATATTTGGGTCTGTCTCACTCTACACTTTAGCCTTTTAGAGTCAACATCACAAAGATAGAACATATCAATCACCTCATCTTGAAAGTCAAACTGTCGAACCACGCCCATATTCGCATCACGCGTTTATAAAAATAACGATATCTCAACTTCTAGAGCGAGTAAACTAAAACTAAATTGCATTTTAAAGAGTAAAAATGAAATTATTTTTTAGAGCCAAAAATCTATTTTTTGGGGGGGGGTACCCTCCGCCCCACCAAAAACGCGTTTTAGGAGCTAAAATCTTTCCAAATCATATTTTTTCGATATTTTTAGAATATTTAGGAAGAATCCCAAAAAAAAGGGCCAGTTCCCCAGAAGTAGACCGAAATCCGTCGAATGACACCTCACTTATCCCAATGTTAGACCGGAAGAGATCTAACCCTGAATGACGCGCAAACGGACACACAGAGGTCACGCTTTTGTTATAGGAGTATAGAGAAGAAACGTACGAATAGAATGTGTGTCGTAATACGGTACAGTTATATCCACAAAACAACCAAACTGGGGCAAAACGGAACCATTATTTTGGGACATTGGATTTTTAACAGCCCTCAGTCCGTTAAGAACTATGAAGTTAGACGAGAAATAGCTAAGGTTTGCCCAAGAGTACTCCTGTTCAAAGAAAACTTTTTTATGGACGGTTTATTTGCATGTTTCGAGTAACAAGTCGATATTACAATAATTATTAATCGAGTGACCGATTGTGTTCTCCATGACCTCCTATTAACTACCTCAACATCAGCCCGTCGCCTTTGGCACGATAAAAAATTATAGTACCAACATTGAGATTTTTACGAAGTACCATCGGCTGAGGCGGCTCATAGCATCAATCGACGTCACCGCCAGTACCTCTGGCTAGGAAGTCCTGGGGTTCGAGTCTCCACGGTGGCAGGATTTTAGCAACTAGCTGCATAGCCAGAGCGAATTGAGCTGCAGTCTGGAGGAGAATTCTAGCGGCCGGCTGCTCTGATCGGTAGTTTTCCGTGGTCAACCCAGGCGAATGCCGGAGCAGTATCCTACCAAACGGGCCACGGACCGCGCTCGAACTTACCTCTCTCTTCCTTGTCCCGTCCTCTCCCTTACGTACACACTTAGGGCCGTATTCATAGTCGTGACTTATAAGAAGGAAAACCTTAAGAAGTTAAAACGTTTTCCAATTCATAGTAGCAACATATCCATCAACATAAGAAAATCCTTATAGCTATATGGAAGGTCCAGCCTTCACTTATAGCTATACGTGAACCCTCTCTTATGTGTTGAAAATTGTCGTAATTTGAAAGAAATGGAAATGGACGACTATTTCAAAGATAATAAGGATTTTTACTCTGGCATCTTTCTTTGTAGCAACACGCGATATTTAGGTGTCATGCAAAACCCGTTGATAATGCAAAGCGATCTAGAATTTAAGAAAAAATATTGTTTTACTAAGACTTTTGTTGTATACTTTTTGGTAACATTGGTGGCTAAAACCACCTCTAACTAATAGATATTTACTGATTTCACTACCATTTAAGTCTTCGTTTAACATACTGACACTATTTAAGAAACTGTGTAGGTTAGGTTACCTCACGGACGCAAGCATATGATAGTTCATGGCCAGTTTGATGGAGCGCTTCTGGCAAGATTCAAGAGGTTGTGAAACAGCCAATACACTATTGCCACACGAGATACTGCTAGCATAGTACTTGTATGAATACCAAATGTATATAAGTGTTTCCTTATCAAAAGTAACTTCTTAAAGCTTAAGTATTTTCTTATCCTATAAGTGATGACTTTGTATATGGCCCTTACACTTCCATCCACTGCTGTATATGTTTGTGCTCTGCGCGTGCGCAGGTGGACTTCTTCGCGGCGGGGCTGGGGGGGCGGGGGCGGAGGCGCGGGGGCTGCGGGGGAGGGCGGAGGGCCGGCCGCGCACGACGCGGCGGCGCATGCGCGCTGCTCCGCACCGCCACGCGCGCCGCCCTTGCTCAAGGTACTTCGCCTCCCGGCCGCTAAGCTCATTAGTACCGTAAGGGAAGGGCATGTTTTTATCACGGGAGGTAGCGGTGATCTTCATGGCGAGATATGACGCCGACATGCCTGCGGGGTATACCCCAACCAGGTTTCTTCCTCAGGGCAGCGCACCAGCCGGGACAAGCTCTAAGATTCCAACGAGACTCCCGACATGTGTGGTAGTGTAGGGCATGCGAGTATATGTGTAAATAAAGGGTGAGAGTAGGACAGAAACAGGAAGAAAAGATCGCGCGCGATACATAGCCCTTTTGTTAGGGAACTTTCCCGGTATTTGCGTGGTGTTGATCGGACAAACCACGGAAAACTACCGATCGGATCAGCCGGCCTCAAAAATTCTCCTCCAGACAGCGGCTGAATTCAACCTAGCTATCTAGCCAGACACGAAAATCCTGTCGTCGATTGGACTCGAACCCTAAGACCTCCCGGCCATTGGCAAAGCAGCGACATCAGTTGACGCCCTGAGCCACCTAATCCGGTCGCAAGGAGTGGATCATTTTAAATGTGAAAGCAGATGTATGCTGAGACACAAATTGGAACGAATCCAACCACCCGTGCTGCGAAGTGGGGGTTCCAACCTCAAATATTGTACAGCATCCGAAAATGTGTCATGTAGATGAGAGCTGCGCAACATGGCGGCTCATTTGGCGGGGCCCCGCGTCAGTGCTTATAATCAGAGTTAAACATGGTGGCACGTCAAGGTCACAAGCTGAACGGATAGGGGGACACTGGCGTCCTATCGGGAGCTTCGTTACGACTTAAATTTCTGGATTTGAAGCTTCCGAGTGGATGACAACGTCCCCCTCTCCTCCCAACGCGTGACGTTGAAGTGCCTCTACGCCTAAACCGGAGTACATATGCAAATATTGGTGTGTCCCACTGCTTGTCGAGTCAGCCCGAAGAAACTGGAGGGGAGGAAAGGCGATGGTCGCATTGCAGATAGAAGGGAAAGGAAGAGTTTTTAAGTATATACTTCGATTTATTTATAGTCCTTTGACAGTTCATCAGTTGTTACGATGTCATCCGATTGGGAGCTTAAACGGCACTACCGTGATGTCACTATGGTGACGTTCAACCTTCCGATTGGATGACACCGTAACAGCTGATCTACGTCTACAGACCCTCTGTTTAAATCGAAGTATAGTCTAGTGAAAGAACAGTGGAACGTGGGCCGATAGATCGGACGACCGCGAGCAGTTTGGCTCGTAACATTGCATTTGAGCAGCCCTGATGTAGATTAAACCAAAAAGCACAAATTAACAAAAAACTGTTCCTTAAGTGTCTCCTTAAATAGGGATGTCCCTTAAGGATTTTTTCAGTAGGGTACCCTTGTAAAATTTAGGTACTCACACTACCTATTACTGGTGCCATTAAAGTATCAAACTTCTCCAGTAGTTTGTTATTAACATTCTCAATTAGACTAACAAATATTTCATTTGGCATTTTGCTGAGAAACGCCTTGTTTCTATGCAGCAGTTGTGACGATTAACCTTCCAGTAGTGAGTGCTTGAAGTCCAGAAGGATTTGATTTTATTTTTTCGTGTTTCCACGAAACTTCGGCCACGGGCACGTCAACTGCTTTGGTCATTAGTCCCGTTAGTGTAGTGCATGTTTTTCTCGGGATATGCGCGGTGATCTTTCCCCGCTGGATGGCGAGATCCGGCGCCGACCTACCGTCGGCTAGTGGGGTTTCCCACTAACCAGGACTCTCCCACCAGCGGGGCACCGCCCCAGTCGGGACACGCTCTGAGCTCCCGACCGGTCTCCCGGAATATGTGGTAGTGTAGTGCATGTTATTGTAAGTGTGTTTGTGTGTGTAAGAGGAGAGGGGATAGGACTAGGAAGAGGAAGGACAGATCGCGCGCGGTCCGTGGCCCGTTTGGTAGGGTACTGCTCTGGCATTCGCCTGGTGTTGATCGGAGAACCCACGGAAAACTACCAATCAGAGCAGCTGGCCGCAAGAATTCTCCTCCAGACAGCAGCTGAATTCGACCTAGCTGAAAAGCTAGTGTCGAAAATCCTGCCGCCGTCAGGACTCGAACCTAGAGAGGCGCTGCAGTGACATCAATTGATGCACTGAGCTACCGCTACCGGTGTTCATAAGTCGTGATTGAATCTGTTTAATTGTAGGTAAAAGCGTTTTTTTCAATCATATTCTGGGGAAATTTCAAATTTTTGAACTGATAAAATTGGTTTTAATTTTTTTACTATCGTCAACATCGTTTAAAAATTTGAAAAAAAAAGTTATATAATGTTTTAAGACAAATTCTAAAGAAAACTGGGACAGTACTCCAATGTTATCACGTCAAAAATCCATTTCAACAATTTTTTTTTGTATTTAAATTTGGTCTCTGAATTGGCCCAGACAAAAATATCTTAAATTTCACATTTTTTCACCCGTCTCTTCAATTTTTTCAGCCTGATACATGTGTGTGTGTGTGTGTGTGTGATGCTGTGTGTGTGAGTGCGAGGATGCCTGTTTGTGTGTCGTGGCAGAACAAGGCGTGAGGAGGCCTGTGTGCGTGTCGCAGTGGACGCGTGGGGGCGCGGCGCGCTGCACGTGGCGGCGGGGCTGGGGCGCGGTGGCGCCGTGGCGGCGCTGCTGGCGGCGGGCGCCGACGTGGGCACTTGGCCGTGGCCGAGCGCCTGCTGGCGGCGGGCGCCCGCTGCGACCACCTGCGCCTGCGCGACCCCGGCGACGCGCTGCTGGAGGCGGCCGAGCGAGGCCTGCAGCGGGTGAGCCTAGTAGTACTATTAAAATATTTTCAAGACAACGGTCAGAATTATTCCTTGTGCTGTTTTTTATTATAGTGTATTGTAGTGAAATACTATAATAATAAAGTCATTTTCCTAGAGGCTTGATAAGGTTTACCAAATTATCAATATGGGAACTACTTAAAAGATTGTGCAGGCAATTGCCTACTAAAGGTTCATGAGACTCTAACTCAGAATGTAATATAGTGATTCGTACTTACACTTAATTGAGCAATTAAAATAATTATAAAAAAATTAATAACTTACAATATTTGGCATTAGTCACTCTCTGAATCTACTGTTCCGCCTTCAGGTGGAACACCACCTCCAGGAAGATGTGACAATCCCAGAGCTTCCGTCGGTAGCTGTTCAGTTTTCTTAGTTGGTACTGGCCGGATACTTGTTATGACTGAGCCGGAAGAAATCAATAGGAAATTAGGCATATATTCATTGCCACGAATCCTTGATGATTTTCGAGTACTTCTTTCTCGGCAACTCTTTGCGTCGGGCTTCCTGCGCGTCTTCGAACAGTTGTCCAAATGGGGCAATCATTTCGTTAATGACATCAGCGCCATGAAATAGTATTTTATGCACTGTTACAGGCATGAAATACCATCCGTATAAGTTGATGAACAATTCTGCTGTTTCAATTGCGTATTTTCTGAACGCTTCTGAATTCACATCATATCCGCTCCTCAATGCTTGTAAAACAACGGAGAAGCGGCGAATGAGGGATTACTTTATAGGGAACTACCTTTACGGGAAACATCTTCCATTAGCGTTTCTCTATTCCGTAAATCTCTTGTACGAGTAAGTTCACCCTCACGCAAGAGCTCGAATAGCTCCCGTCAAGTGACTGTACAAGCATCTGAAAAAAATCGATTTTTTCGTAATGGAGCAAATTCGAGCAGAAATGTTTTTAACAGTTTTGTTGCACGAAGTTTAGGGAATATATTCATACAAAGAGCATTATTGGCAATTGCTGGAAACTCAAAATAACTCTGTTTAAATTTCTGATCGTTTAAGAAACCAGTCTCAAAAACATAGTAATATTTTTGCATAAAAAACACAAGCAATTATGTAAAATTTTCTATTAAAAATTAGTGCATTTTAAAGATCATACTTTCCAAGGTTTATCATTATCGTATTATTTCAGTAAAATTATATATATATATATATATATATATATATATATATATATATATAGTAACACCCTCCGCTGGTTTTCTCTATAACCACCACGGGCGGTGATTTCTCATGGTCGACCTCGACTTACCTGGCTTACCTGGTGCCGAATGTAGATCGGAGCATTGCCCGGCTGACCCCTCTGAAATTGATATCAGGAGCAGGCGTGGCGTGGTCGTCAGCATGCATCAACTCAGATTGAAAGACGTTTCTGATAAAAAAAAAAACTTAATTTAATTTACAAAGAGTCAGATTAGTGAACCCGGATTACATGAAAAACCTTACAAACAACTTACGTCTAATTTTGCGACACGGTGTTGTCGAGGCGAGTCATTCGCCCATCGTTTACCCTAGCAGCGGCCCGGGGCGGGCGTACAGTCATGCCGGTGAGTCGGTTGACCGTGCAGGCCGACCGGGCGTTCACCGCGACGGCGGCGGCTCGAGGCGGATCCGGAAATGGTGGCGACTCGAACGGCCCGCTGCTAGACTTTGTCCGTGGGCAGCCTTGCGATCACCTCATGCCCTTGGGCTGCTTCTCGTCCCGGAACTGAGCGGGGATCGGCTGGATCATCCGTGACGTAGCGCGCGTGGCCTATAAGTCCGGCCCGATCTCGCGATAGGCGGCGGCGGGTGCTCTTGTGCTGGCCAGGGCTCGCCATTTAAAATAACGTCCTCAACTCGCAAGGGAAATTCTCCTCGCGGGACAGTTACATTACAATACTTATGAAAAATAATTACATGCATATACATATTTTGCTTTTTATTATAATATTATTGTTTATAGCCCAATGAAATAAATATATATTTTATTTTTTAATTTCAGATCGTTGGCTGCATACTACAACACTCGCACCATCAGATTCAGCACGAAGGGGAACAGCAGAACGGCGCCCAGACGCCAGCGGGGATTTACCAAATTCTGCAGCTCGCTGACTCAGCACATGCACATGACCAACCACGTGACCAACAAGAAAGCGCTGTTGAAAAGGGAAACCTAACATACGTGGCGACAGAGCACGCGCAGGAAACGAAGTCTCGAATCTCTCCCGAGTCACTGTCCATTCTAAAGTGCGATTCGCACAAAAACAGCGCTCTGAACGTCGCCTGTCTGAAGGGACGGTGCGGGTTGGCGAATCAGTTGCTAGCGATGGGAGCCGAAGCAAATGCTCGGAGCAAAGCGGGCATCACGCCGTTAATATGCGCCTTATTGTCAGGACGCGAGGATGTAACGCGACTACTTCCCAACACGGAGCGGACAGACGCGGAAACACGCCGTTGCACTTCGCTTGTGTCAGATGCAATCTAGCCGTCGCGACGCTATTGGTGGACGCAGGCGCTGACGTGAACGCCCGCAACCGCAAAGGAAACGCCCCCTTGGCCGTGGCCACGAAGTCGGGCGTCGCGGAGTCCGTGCAAACGCTTTTCCAGGCGCAGGAGCGCAACGCCAAGAAGCTCCAGGCCGTGCTGGAGCACCACTCGGCCATCCACGGGGTGAGCGTGGACGCCATGACGGGCTTGTTTCGCAGTTCAACTGCCGATCTCCACCGGGTGGTTGAGCTGTTGGTGGCGCGCGGCGCGGACGTGAACGCGCGGGACAACCTCGGCAGCACGGCGCTGGCCGGTACATGCGCGGGAGGCGCTGTGGAGACCGCGCGGCTGCTTCTGCAGATGGGGGCCCTCGCGTCGGGCGGCGAAGGGGGCGCCGCCTTCTCGCCGCTGCACGCGGCGTCTTTGCGAGGAGACCCCGCCTTCGCGAGATTGCTGCTGGCGAAGGGCTGCGACGTGAACGCGCGCAGCCGGAAGGGCAGCACGCCCTTGATGTTGGCCGTGGAATGTGGGGGCGTCGACACGACCCGACTGCTCCTGCAGGAAGGAGCGGGTGCAACGGCTTGCAACGCGGAGGGAAACACAGCCCTGCATCTCGCGTCGTTGAACGGCGATGTGGAAATAGCGGAGTTGCTACTTGCCAATGGGGCGGACCCAAATGCGCAAAACGGCTTAGGGAATTCTCCTTTGATGCTGGCGGCTGACTGCGGGAGTTTGCAGACGGTAAGATTACTTCTTGGGAAAGGTGCCGACATTTTTGCTTGCAATAAGGTAAAGAACACCTCGCTGCATTTTGCTGCGAAAAATGATCGTGATATTACACAACTCTTAATTAAGAATGGGGCGGATGTGAACGCGCGGAATCTCAAAGGAACCACTCCCTTGATGTGGGCGGCAGAGTTGGGCAACATAGAGACCACATCACTTCTGTTGGAATGCGGAGCTGACGTTTTCGTTTGCAGTGGAAGTAAGAATACCGCTCTGCATTTGGCAGCTTTGAAAGGCCATAACGAAGTAGCAAAACTCCTCGTTGAGAAGGGCGCTGAACCCAATGCAAAAAACACAAGAAAAAATACCCCGCTGATAATGGCTGCTAGCAGTGGGGATTTTGAGACTGTCCAACAACTTCTCCACAATGGCGCTGATCCATGTGCTTATGATGTCGACAGAAACACAGCTTTGCATTTTGCCTCGAACAAAGGTCACATCGAAGTCGCAAAACTGTTAATCGAAGAAGGAGCTGACGTTAACGCCCGGAACAACAAAGGAAGTACTCCATTGATTTGGTCAGCAGAAAGCGGCAAGGTGGAAACTGTGAAATTGCTACTCCAAAACCGAGCGGATGTTATGGCTTGGAACCTCGAGAGAAACACAGCTTTGCATTGCGCTGTATTAAACGGGCATCACGGTGCGACGAAACTCTTACTGGAAGGCGGTGCTGAGGTAAATGCACAAAACAGTAAAGGAAACGCACCACTGGTGCACGCTGCCCAGAAAGGAGACGTGGAAGGGGTGGAGCTTCTCTTGCAAAACGGAGCCAACGTCGACGTAATCAACGAAGGCAAAAGCACGCCTTTGTACTTCGCGTCCTTCACAGGGCGACGAGAAGTCGTGAAAGTGTTGATTGAGAGGGGTGCCAACGTCAACGCCCGTAACCAGAAAGGAAGCACTCCTTTAATGTGGGCTAGCGAGGGGGGCCAACTCGATACTGCGAGGTTGCTTCTCCAGAACGGAGCAGATGTATCGGTACGCAACAAAGTGGGACATACCGCCTTGCATTTTGCTTCAACGAAAGGTCAACGGGATGTAGTGGAATTGTTGCTTGAGCAAGGCGCAGATGTGAATGCTGCCAGCGACCAAGGCCAAACCGCACTAATGTCAGCAGCGGATGCAGGAAGGCAGCAGGTCGTGCAACTTCTTTTGAACAAAGGAGCGAACGTCTCGGCATACAGCGTTACCAAAAACACCGCCTTGCATTTCTCTTGCAAGCGCTATCCGGAAATTACTTGCATGTTGATTGAGAATGGCGCAAACATCAACGCGCCCAACCACAAAGGTACAACACCCTTAATTTGGGCAGCGGAAGCCGGAAGTGTGGAGAATACACTTCTACTCCTTGAAAACCGCGTGAACGTCTCAGCTTGCGATTCAGACAGAAATACCGCGCTCCACTTCGCGGCCTTGAAAGGTCATTACGAAATATCTAAACTGTTGCTTGAGAAAGGCGCCGATGTGGATGGGCGAAACGTAAGAAGAATCACCCCGTTGATGATGACGGCGGAAAGCGGCAACCTACAGATCGCAGGGCTTCTGGTCGAGAAAGGGGCGGATGTGCGCGCTTCCAACGCAGATGGGAACACTGCTTTGCACCTCGCGGCCTGCAAAGATCACAGCGCGGTTGCGATCCTGCTGCTGGAGCTGGGGGCCTGCGTGGACGCCCGCAACGCCAAGGGGAGCACGCCCTTGATGTGGGCGGGCGAGGGAGGGGGCGCCAATGCGGCGCGGCTGCTCCTGCAGGGGGGCGCGGACGTGTTGGCGCGGAACGCGGACAACAGCACCGCCTTGCATGCCGCTGTTCTCAACGGCCACCACGCCCTAGCGAGCCTCTTCCTTGAAAGAGGCGCCCAGGTGAATGCCGTCAACGTAAGAGGAAACACCCCGTTGATAACGGCCGCGGAGTGCGGGGACGCGAAGACCACGCAGGTTCTGCTGGAGCACGGAGCGGACACGTCCGCCATGAACGAGCGCGGGTACACCGCACTCCACGTGGCTGCCTTCAAGGGACGCCACCACGTCGCCAGACTCCTTATCCAAGCCGGCGCGGCGGTGAATGGACACAGCCTCAACCAGAACACTCCGCTCGTGTTGACGGCGCACCTCGGGAACGTGGAGACGGCGCGACTGTTGCTGCAGGAGGGCGCACACGTGTCGGCGCGCAACATGATGGGACACACCGCGCTGCACGTGGCATCGATATGCGGGAAGCTCGATATTGCGCAACTGTTGCTTGAGAGCGGCGCGGAAGTGGACGCCTGCAACAACGAAGGGAAGACTCCGTTGCTTTGCGCGGTCGAAGAGGGTCACGTGGAGATTGTGCGAGTTCTGCTGCACAAAGGGGCCGACGTCTTCGCTTCTAATAAGCAGGGGAAAACTGTCATGGATCTTGTGATCCTCAAAGATCACTACTTGGTAGCGAATGAGCTACTGGACAACTGCGATGTCGCAAATATAAAAAACGGACGTGGGTTCACCGCTTTGATGAAAGCGGCCTCTCAAGGAAACGTACGTATCACGGAGCTGCTTCTGGACAAAGGTGCAGACGTTCTGGCTCGGGATGACGGAAAGAACACCGCCTTGCATTTCGCCGCCCTTAAAAACCAACACGTGGTAGTGATGCTGCTGCTTAGCAACGGAGCCCAGGCCAACGTTACGAATGCATTCGGAATCACCCCGTTGATGTGTGCCATCGAGAGCGGTAATATGGCCTCGAGTCAGCTCTTGTTGCAACATGGCGCGAACATTCTGGCGCGTGAGGCGGACGGAAACAGCGCTTTGCACTGGGCTTGCCACAAAAATCATCAAGAAATAGTCGTATTGTTGATTTGCAACGCAGCGCGAGTTAATACACGAAACAAATACGGAATCACGCCCCTCATGTGTGCCGCTCATAGTGGAAATATAACCACTAGTCGACAATTGCTGCAGTACCATGCGGAGGTCCTAGCTCGCGACAAAGATAAAAACACTGTCCTCCACTATGCCTCCCTCAAAGGTCATCGCAAAATTGTGCGGTTGCTGTTGGAACACGGTGCTGACGCCAACGCTGCGAACGAATGTGGCGTGACGCCGCTAATGGCTGCGGCCTTGGAGGGACACAAGAGGACTGTCAGCCTCCTCCTGCGGGGCGGAGCTGACGTCGCGGCGCGAGACACGGAGGGAGACACGGCGCTGCCTACGCGTCGCTCGCAGGGCGCGGGAAGGTGACGTCGCAGTTGCTGGCGAAGGGCGCGTGCGTGGGGTCGCAACCGCTCGGGCGACACGCCGCTCGCCTACGCACTCGCTGGCGGACGGGCGGGCATCGCCAGGCTGCTCCTGCGGCGGCGAGGGGAAGACCGAACATAGGTTGCTGCCATTGCTTGGAAGCGAAGACAAGTTCCATTAAAAAATTAACCTCTTACACGGACGATCAGGTTTCGCCAGGCTGTTGCTGAGGCTGGAGTTGGCTAGTTGATGGGATTGGAGCTACGAATGACGACAAACCTCCCTCTTCACAATAGTGCGTGACCGCGCTGCCGGCTGTGATTCGGTGCCCTTAGCGATGCCGGTGACACAAAGTCTGCGACAAAATTCGACATTTACTCCAATCGCTTTCTTTGAGTGTTCGTCCTCTGAAGGCGAATATTTAAACTTATTTTTATAATAATAAAAAGAACCTCATGGTTTTTTATTTGTATCTTCATCAACTCATCTGTTTAGCTATTATTAATGTTTTGCGCGAGCGTTCGGTACTATTGTTTTCAGGATTGTCTGGGTCACTTAACGACTTAGATATCGTTAGATTCTAGAAATGTTAGAATTTGGTTACTATTGGTGGTGGGTTAAAATAACAGGTCATGGTTGTGTTACTCTGTGATAACTCTTTTATGGTAACGTTCCTCAGGGATATCCTCGTAAAAATGTGTTAATGTCACCAGCTTATTTGAATAAATTAATTCTTTTAGTAATCTCTTACATATTATTCCAAAGTTCCTTGCAAATTATTTTTTATAAATAAAGTTTCTAAATTTAAGACAATCAGATTTGTTTACCATTGTTTTTTCCGAGACAACATTAGAGAAAAATTGATGAAACGAATTGTATATTTATTCCAATTTTACTCAACGTTTCGGAGATAGTGTCTGCATCTTCAGGTACAAATTGGCAGCTTTCATTGTCGTCAGTTTAAAATATTACCAAATTGGTGTTGAGTACATGTTTGTACAACATTAGTTGCTTGAATTATTTAGAATAATAAATCATAATCAGATCAGCGTTACTCATTGGTCAGGTTACCTTTAGTGAACGTTATTTAAGTAACATTACTTAGAGTTTGCTGGTCAGAATGTTACTTCTTGTCTTTTGTCTTGGATTTGGAATTTTGAAACTTTGTTAATGAAATATTACAGAAATTATAATTTAAGTGATAAAATCCTTGCAAATTTCTCACAAGTTTTATTTCCACTACATTCAGTTATTTGAATGACGGGCAACCAGAAATAACCAAAAATTCTCAATGCATCGAATTTTAGCAACTAAGAGTCCGTATATTCTCTAAATTTGTAATTCATTATTGAATAATCTGAGCATAAATCGACATATGTACTAGTTATGTCGTTACTTGTCATGTTTTTACTCCAAATGTATTTGTGCACGTTGAATTCGATTTATGGATTTATTTCTGTCAAAATGCAATAAAACTGTATGACATTGTAGGTGGAAGTATAATCTGCACACGAGTCACAGATTCCTTTTATTCTAATTATTATGGCCCGGCGGAGAAATGCATCCATTAAATGCAAAAATCGAAAACTTTAAGAATTTCCCCACTCCAAAAACCACACGAAACGTACGTGCATTTTTAGAGCTAACCGGTTACGACCGTAAGTTTATTCCTGCGTACGCGGAAAAAGCCGCTCCTCTTAGTGATTTGTTGCGAGGGAGGGAAAGGCATGGCAAGGTGCGATGGACGCAGATGTGTGAAGATGCGTTTATGACATTGCGCGAAGCACTATGCAAAGATCCTTAGCTCCGGGCGCCAAATTTTAAATCCCAAGTGAAATCATTTCTGCTACATTTCTGCTCAAGGGCGGGAATATTTTTTCAGAAAATGCCGAAGTCTATTACTATAACACTCGACGTAGAAGTCATATTCATCAGGTGACAGTATCAACAGCTCATTACAAAAAATTCACATACAATACATGTACATTATTTTACAACACTTTGCCAGATGACATTAAACGATTAAATTCGATAGGAAAGTTTAAATCCCAAGTGAAATTGTTTCTGCTGCATAACTGTTTCTATACAATTAGAGACTATACTGAGCATCACAAGAAAAGTAACATTTAATTTTAACAATGATACATAATGCATTATTTACCATTTGGACTTATAAATGAGTATAAACAACCTGTAACAACTATTGTACTACAGCTTCCGGGTCAATGACTCCCATCTCGATCAGGTTTTTCGTCCAGTTTCCCTGATCCATTGAGCAAATGCTGAGATGGCCCCTTGTTTTGCTTCTGGACATAAATGTAACTTCATTTTCTGTGCACCTCTTCTAGAATTCAGTGGGAAATACAATTATTCAAATTATTGTTTCCATGTTGTCGCGGAAGGAAGTAATAAGAGCCAAAATGTATTGCTTATTTATCTTTGAATATAGATTTTATTACATGGGAGTTTTTTTGTTTTTTTTCTCCCTTTCAAAATTCAAAATTTATTGCTATTTATCCTTGAAAATAGATTTTATTACATGGGAGTTTTTGTTTTTTTTCTCCTTCTCAAAATTCAAAATTTATTGCTTGTTTATCCTTGAAAATAGATTTTATTACATGGGAGTTTTTTTTCTCCCTTTCAAAAATTCAAAATTTAAGTAGTATATGACTTAGTGTAGGGATCACAGAATTTTGAAAATGTGCACACAATTCACTTTTCCCCATAGCACGTCCTACGCAGTTTTTAACTGTTTTTTGACGTAAAATAAATAAATAAATAAATAAATAAATAAATAAACATAACTGTTTCTATACAATTAGAGACTATACTGACCATCACAAGGAAAGTAACATTAATTTTAACAGTAATATTTAATGTATTATTTACCATTGGACTGTATAATTCTAAACATTATGTAACAAGTATTGTATCGTAGCTTGTCGGTCAATGACCCGCATCTCGATCAGGTTTTTCGTCCAGTTTCCCCGATCCATTGAGCAAATGCTGAGATGGCCCCTTGTGTTGCTTCTGGATATAAATGTAACTTCATTTTCTGTGCACGTCTTCTAGAATTCAGTGGGAAATACAATTATTCAAATTCTTGTTTCCATGTTGTCGCGGCAGGAAGTATTATTGCGAAGGACAACGTGGATAAGACCCCAAAATTTATTGCTTATTTATCCTTGAAAATAGATTTTCTTACATGGGAGTTTTTTTCAAAATTTAAGTAGTATATGACTTAGTGTAGGGATCACAGAATTTTGAAAATGTGCACACAATTCACTTTTCCCCATAGCACGTCATACGCAGTTTTAACTGTTTTTGACGTAAAATAAATAAATAAATAAATTACAGAGAGAAATTCTTACTGCAAGTGGATGCGTCGGACTGCGGAATGGGCGTGATCTTGTCCCAACTCGATAGCAATGGGGAAGAGCACCCAGTCTTGTTTTTGAGCAGAAAATTGTCTTTGACCGAGGAAAAGTTCGGGACTTCGGGAAAGGAATGTGCCGCCGTCATTTGGGGCATAACAAATTGCGTTGCTATTTGGACGGGCATGTAAAATTTAAGGTCGATACGGATCATGCTCCCCTTTGTGTGGTTACAGAATTTCACGGGCAACAACCCCAAGCTAATGCGATGATCGCTAGCTTTGCAAAAAACAATTTTGAGATTACTCATAAAAAAGGTTCAACCCACCAAAATGCTGATGCCTTGAGTATGTTTTACTAGTATCCTACACCCCACTGACGAGGCGGATGGTCACGCTTCCGAAGGATCCTGAATAAACAGACAATATATCCATGTGAAAACTTTGGAAGCGTGACTGAGATTCAGAATTGGCTGTGACATTTTTTTATTCTTCTGAAAATGTGAACACATAATTTATTTATAATGTGTGAACAAATGATGTGATGATTAGTGTTTGTTAAAAGGTGTTTTTGTGTAAAAGGGTAAATTATTTCATTGATGTGTAAATAAGGGTATTTCATTGTTATGTGTTATTATATAGGTAATCATTTCACCTATGTGCAAATAAGGGAACTTCATGATTGGTTATTATGCAGGTAAGCATTACAACTATGTGTAAATAACGATTTTATGATTGTGTAATTAAGGTAATAATTCATTTTGGATGCGCGTGATATTTTATAAGTAGGTTAGGAAGCCTTCATATTAAATTATGATCCAAATCATATTTAGGATAAATGTCTTGCCAATAGTCTGAAAATTTTGAACGTTAAAACAATGTATAACTCATCTCGAACAGGGAAAATAGTAAAAACGTGAAGAAACAAACCCGTAAAAATTCAAGATTAAAAGACATTGTAGTTGTAAATTCAACAGAAGGCAAATCGTGGCTCTGGCGTTGTTCTGAACGACTTTGCTCTGTAATTGGAAGAAATTTTCGATCAAAGTCGTGTTTGGGGCAACGGCAGGCTGTAGCGTCCGCTACTGAAACGCACGGGGCAGCGTGGTGCAGACGCAGCGCGACAGCGGGTATCGTGGACACTTTCAGAGTGGTCACGTGAAGAATGCACCACAAAGGGCAGGAAGCCAGGGAGGCCGAGCCCAGGGTGCAGTTCGAGAGGGTACGCGTCACACTTGTGCCAGATGTGTCGAAAGACCCGGCGGGGAGTGTAATCCGCTGGGTAGTGGCACCCGACGGGGGGGGGCGCCGCAGCCTCAGCGAGCCTATAAAGGCGGGCTTCCCTGAAAAGGGTAACTTTTGTTCCTGGAACTTTGTCGCGGGACGCCAGTGTGCGTAGGAGGCCGCAAGCTTGCGGGTATGAGCGCCAGGCTCATGTTAACAGTACATTCGACAGTTAGCAGATGCTAACGGGGAGCAAATGCTCCTGTAGTAAATGGTAGGGGCTTTTATATGTATATATGTAAATAAACTGTGTATATACCAAAGCCATCTTGTCTGTGATTTGTTCAACCCACGACGTGATAATAGCAATGAATGTTGTAGACAAAATGTGATAACCAGATATGTTCACTCCTTTCTAATAGAAACTATTTTGAATCGAAAAACGATCAATAAATTTGATTTGAAATTCCCTTTGTCAAAATAATCAAACACCACACACCTCTCGCAACTAACGTAGCGAGAGCTCCAGAAAATGTGCCCGGGAAAATATGAACATTAATAAATTTAATAGGTTTTTGTAACTGGCCAGGGTTTTAGATACCATTACTCGTCTATGTTTGAAGTGCAACATGAAATTTTTCGTAAAATATCATTAATAAGATTCTTTAAAGAAATTGATTACAATTGTAATCCACGCGATCACTAGCGTTCCAATGTTGAGCGTAACCACTGAAGGTTTAACCAATAGCCCGAAGCATCCAGCATTTGACACTTGTCACCACAATGTAAGAAATATTTTACAACGTGACCGTGTCTTATTATAAATCGTGCTTTTGGCTCTTTTCCATATGGACATGGCGAACGACAATACTGTAACAAATATTGCGTCATCTGCCGGCGCCACCACAAGTTGCCTCTGTGCGCGGGTTGCGTCATCTGCCTGCGGCCCTTGCACTAGATTGTCCCAGAGTGTTCGCGGGGCGTATCGCGAGGTCCGGAAAGTTCTCGACGGCACCCGCCGAGTATAAATACGCCGCGACCGGCGACCGCGAGTCAGTCTGAAGTGGAAGCTGAGCTGTGAAGTGTGTGCATCGCGGTGAATAGCAGTGCAGTGATCGTGCTCAGTGACGTGAACCGTGGCCAGCGCCGTGAACTATGGTCAGTGCAGTGAACTGAGACCAGTGCATCGAACTGTGGTCAGTGCTTAGGACCGTGCGACAGTGTAAGAGAAGTGAACAGTGTAAATAAATAATCAAGAGAAGTGTAGTGTAAATAATGAAGAGAAGTGTGACGTATAAAGAATAATCAAGTGTTTTCAGCGCTTGTGTTAAGAAACAAAATAAACGTTTTTGTTAAAATGATATACCCGAGTTTTATTTCACCACCTCGAATCGTAACAATACAATCCTCCGAGCTTCAGTGTGCGAGCGGAATGGCATTAAGAGAGGTAAGAGGGTAAGGACGAATTCTGTAAGACTTCATAAGAGTAAGTGAATATATCAATTTAATGCTATTATACTGGGTTACAATCTTTTATTGGGAGGAGGAGGTTCTTACTAGATTTATATACTGTATACTAACATTATATGCTGTACTCTTATATACTATCTACACTTAGTTCTTGACATCTACTTCATAATTCTACATATATACGTTCATAAACATGGCGTTGTGTGGAGTTAACGCATGTTTTCTTTTACTCCATGGTTCCGGTCTTGCGGGTAGGGAAAGACCACGGTGTATATCTTAGGTTCTTAACAGACTACACTGAGGAATGCGTTGCGAGAATGTGGAAAATCGAAACAAGGGACACTTATGAACCCACACACACTAGAAAGAGTTTTCTCGTTCGCCTCCGCGAAGGCCAAAGAGCTCCTCGCTCGAGCGGGTCAGCGAGCGAGTTTTCTCGGACACATTTCTACTTTTTCACTTATTATATAACACTAGACCTACACTACAGCAGGAAAACACTACGAACTGAGTGAGGTTATAATATTTAGCAGTAAAAGACATGATAAACGACCAGTTTTTTACTTGTTTACTTGAATTTTCTTTTTAAACGGGAATGAACAAAAAAACTTGTGTGAAAGTAATTTTTACTTAAATTAAACACGTTCATAATAAGCAATATAAAAATAAAAACTTGAAAAAAGAAACTTAAAGGGATATTTTGAAATAATTTAATTAATTCATTATTTTCTTAATTTGTATTTATAATTTATGAATGCATTTATTAATTCTGAATTTTATTTTGAATTAGTTGATCGTTCACAATTTATTCATAATTCAACCAATAAATACAGTAAAACCGAGGGGAGGGGGAATTACGGAGCTCAAGAAAATATGCAGAGATTGCACTCCTCCCTTAAAAGTACCATACGTTCCAGTTGTTTACATTAAATCATGGTTTGTATGCAATGCAGAAATGTATTTCTATTTTCTTTCTTAGGCAATTCGAACTAGTTAAACAGATGGTTTACGATTATGGCAGCAAAACAAATATTTCATGGGTTTAAGTTACAAAAGAGCTTTTAATAAAACTAGAAATGGGACTCGCAGGTGGTCTCATAGCTAACTGCTGTCCCACTCTCGATTTGTTCCGTGGGAACCGTGGGACCGTGGGGAAAATTAATGGTTGGTCGTTCATTTATTCGTTCGCTGCAAATCCAGTGAGATTCTTGCGTGATGGAAGCGCCCCAAGCGATTGTTCTTAACATCATAAATGGTGTCGGTGTGTGCCATTGAACGCCATCTGTCAGGTAAATGACATAACTATGAAGAACGTAAGAGTATAATGTTGATTTTTTCCGTCGATTCATGAACAGCACCATCGAGTATCATCATCGTGAAATGTTGCAAATAGTGAATGTAGGGTATATTGTGTTTCGTATTGATATTATTCAGTACCTTTGAGAAATAATTAAGTGTAAATGTCTTGTTGGTGATAAGGACCGCTCCGTATAGCCAGTGTCATGGAAATGGCGTGTCGTTTGCTCATTCTCGCCTTCTCTCGTTTATGCTCCTCAGTGTGGCCCAATACGAAGTGAAGCGGCTTCAAGATTCTTTAGTTGTTTGTTTCTAACAGAAACAAACTTAGTGTGAAGTGTGAAATATTCACACTTAGTGTTTAGTGTGAAATATTCAACTATTAATACTGAGGTAGAGTTCGATGCTAATTTGAACACAAAACAATTTAAATAAAATTTACAGAATGGCTGATAAGGCTTTGATGAAGGTGTGCATTTTTTAAATAGTTGATCTTATTAAAATTAAAAAAAAGAAATTTCCTTCTTTTGATAGTGATGGTTACTGTTTAATAAATATATTGTATTAACTTAAGGCATGCTTGTTTTCAGCAAATATCAGAACAAAAACTGAAAGCCTTCTCAATTGGAACAATGGGGAAAAGGCAGTTATCCAAGAAAGAACTTGAGGAACAACGTAAAAAAGAACAAGAAGAAGCTGCTGCACAGGTACAATGCTCGTTGTTTTTAATTGGATAGATTTGTATATTTTCAGCTGCGAACACAAAGGTAATCTGTAATATTAATTTTCACTTACCGCTGTAGATTTTATCTCCTGTTTCAGTTCCTACTTTATAACATCGTAATTAATGTAATTGTTATGTCTAGTAGAGAGGTTCTTTATAAATTCTAGAACTTAGATGCCAGCGAGTCGTGATTGTAACTGCTAGATTTCTTATGCTCAGCTTTTGGGCCTCCTGAAAAGGTCTATTGAGATTTACTTTGTTTTTTGTTATTAATATTTAAAATCAAATTGAAACAAAAATACAGTATTGATCTTCAAAATAAAATGTTTCATTTTTCTGAAAAACCTAAAGTGAAGTATTTCTTACATGTGTCTGGTAATTCATTGGCAAACTTTATGAAATTTTTGCTTATTGAAGACAAATATTCCTTATATATTTGCAGTGAAGACATGTACTTAAAATTGTATGCATAGTAATATCCATATTTATAACGTTCAAATTTGTAATAGTCATTTGACTTCTCTGGCTTGAAAATGATCCCTGTTTGTTCAATGAGATGCTTGAAAACATTGTTCATTGTAATTATTGCTACAGGATTCTGCTCCAGAGTTGTTTCCTGCTATTTGAAAATCTTTCATGATTTGTAGGTTGTTTTTTTGACTGAGGAACCTTAGTCTAGAGATTAGGATATCCCTGTCCACTTCTTTCATGAATTGTTGACTGCATTGTTATTTCAGCAGAACTTATCAGAAGGCTTTGTCACTAGCATTATCACATTCCCTCATAATTTCTAAGTTTTCAAAATGATGCATCAAAGAAATCAGTGCCATCATTACTGTTGGTTGTTAGATGAGAAATAGATTTGCGGTTCTCTTAGCAAAGATTTTTTTTTATCAATATCAAAACTTCACCTCCAAAGTGAGATTCTCCTTTGGAAACGGTGTGAACTGCTGCTTTGATGAACTTCTGTATGTTGTACTAGTCTTTTCCAATGTGTAATTTCTCACTATTTCCATGTGGTTGTGTTAGTAGATTTTTGCCTTGTGCTAACATTTTCAGACAATAGCTACATTATTTTCCATTGAATGAAAAAATTATGGTGTTGAACAAAAACCATACCCTTTGACTTGTGCATTGAAATTACTTTCTGGAAGACAAATCTTTATTATATGTTGGTCCCACCATTTTGTACAGAATATAATGGTACTTTATATTTGAAATGATAAGAAATAAACTGACCTTTATTTATGTAGTAGTCCATTGATGTATTCTCAGGATGGTTATTAACCCAAGATTTTCAATATATTTGTGATTAAAATTGTTAGAAATGGATTATCCTGAAGAAGCTATGACCATCTTTAAAATTGAAAATCTGCAATTAGGTCAATTAGAGCATTATTACTTTGGCAAACTAGAAATGCTTCAAAACGACCAGTCTGCTCTTAGTTTCTATTCTTTTTAGTCGTTTCAGTTTTACCCACCCTCTTCCCAGCTGCCATTCATTGCCAAGACTTATTTCAGGTTTTCTAAACTTTTCAGTTCTCTAACAGCAGAATTGAAATATGACTTTAAGAATATTATAAAAGAGTAAAACATGACTCTATGTGCCAATTTTCATTAAAAATAATTGGAGGCAATTTTTAGAAAACGTTCTAACATGACTAGATCATCCACGAAAAGTAGAACATCCAATGTTGATTCTCCAATTTGCATTCCCATTACACCATTTCCTCTTCCATTCTCTTAGAGCTTTGGCAATGTACATGTTAAAAAGAGTTGGGGACATACAGCACCCCTGTCTCAATCCTTGAGAAATTATTGTTTCATCTGATACTTGTCTGTTCACTTTCACAGCACCATTACTGTCTTTGTACATTTTCTTAATGGTATTCACTAATTTAATATTACACTTTTGTTCTAAAATTTTAAAAAGTCTACTAATGGGAATATTGCCATGCTTTTTGAAGTTCAACAAATAATAGATGAGAATCTCTTCCACAGGCTTTCCTTTTTTCTAAAATTTGTTGGATGCAGAAAATGTTATCTACACATGAACGGCCAGCTGTAAAACGGCTTTATTCTTCCAGATTTTCTATCTCTGACTCTGTTCTTCCTTTAATTATTTGCCTGTACAGTCTAATTGAACTTGTCACTAATTTTCACCTTTTTTTCTTTATTGCCTTTTTTATAAATCAGTATAATTTCTGCTTTTTTCCATTCTTGGGGAATTTCTTCTTGATCTACGAGACATTTATTAAAGTTTTACAATGATTTCTTTCATTTGGTCTGGAGAGTGTTTTAACACTTCAACCAGTATCCCTTCAGGGCCTGGGGATTTATCATTTTTCATCCCTCTCAGAGTAATATTTAATTCTTTTAGAGTTATTTTTGGGATGTCTTCATGTACATACATTATCTACATTATAACTGATGTATTTGTATTCTGCTCTATCCTCTCTCAGACATTCTTGAAAGTATACTCCCCACTGTCTAATATTAATTGTTGACCTTCTGGATTTATATGACACATCAGTTTTTAATATTTTTGTTGTATATACTACATATGTTACTCTAAATATGTACATATATGAGAAAGTAAAAACCATGAAAAATGGATGATAGGTTAAGAAACAAATTATGTTAGGGAGTGTAGAAAATTGAAAATGCCATGTTCTATTTGTACAATGCCTTTCCCCTCCACCTTCCTACCTTGAACATATTTGTATTTCCTTCAAGTAGGCTTTTGTTTAATTTTCTTACTTATTTGTTGTAGGCATTTGAAGAATTTGTTGCAACATTTCAAGAAACTCCAAGTAAAGCAGGAAAAGTTTGGGTGAAAGCTGGTACTTACGATGCTGGCCGAAGGCGTATGTATATCTGCAATATAAATATGAATTTTAAAATTTAAAACAACTCTTGGCAGTTATAGAATTAAATCTTGAATTTTCCTTTCGATATTGAATGTTCAGCCAAAGGAGAATGGATCTTGAATGAAAAGGTACTTTTAAAATTAAATGCTGAAATAACTTGTTTTTTTAGAGGAAGATACTCGTGAGAAAGGCAAATTATACAAGCCACAGTCAAGAATTGGAGATATAGTTGACAAGAATGCAACAGCAGAGAGAGCTCAGGAGTATGCAAAACTACTTAGTGATCGCAAACCAGAAAGGCCAGGAAAGAAGCGGGAAAAAGAGAAGCGAAAAAGCAATTTGGAACTATTCAAAGAAGAATTAAAGCTGTAAGTAATAAATAATTTTTTTGAACATACCTGAATGAAAAACATGAAAATATGAATCACTTGCTATCTTATTTGTTTTAGAAGCGATATTCTATTGTTAAAAATCATTCCATAATGTCTTTTTCTGTTCGTTAAAGGATTCAGGAAGAACGAGAGGAAAGGCACAAATATAAGGGCATGGTGAAAACATTTGAAGATGTACAAACAATGAAAACTTGTATGTTTACTGCGATTAATCTTATTAGTTTGGGTTACTGCCTTTAAGTGCTTAAAATTAAAAATAATCTTTCTTTTTTTTTTTTTTTTCAATTTCAGCGGTAGATGAATCAAAGTATGGTTCATATGATAATGGAGATCCTACTACTACAAATCTGTATTTAGGAAATTTGAATCCAAAGGTGATATATTTTTCTGCTCAAGTTGATGAATTTTGATGATTTACACTTGTAGGTTTTATACTCAGGCTGACTTTCTGAAATTCTTCTTTTGTTCTGAAAAATTAATGAAGGTACAAATTTTGAAGGAACATATATGAAATCCTAAATGAATACAGAGAACAACATTGTGAATTTATAAAATGGTACCATAACTTATTTTTAGGGTCAAGTTGACATATCAGTATGTATGTTGAAGTTCGCGACATGGATCTGGCCTTTGTCCACTGCAATTAATATACAGTAAAACCCCTCTTTTACACTTTTCATGGGACCATAGGAAAAATGGTGTAAATTAGGGGAAATTATTTTTTTCTTCAAAACTATAAATAAATTGTATTTAAATACTAAAAAACCAATAAGAATTATAATATTCAGTATTATACACAAATAAGATTATAAAGACAAAAAGAAATCTGATATTTTGGTTTGTTTTCTTCTTTTAGCTTGGACTGATTGAATTTGAGACTCTAGTTCATACACTTTATCAAAAGTAGTATCACCACCAACTGCAGCAGAGAGGTATTTTTTTATTGTTTCTAGGGCTGCAAATGCTTGTGCACTCGTGGGAGGAGGTTGATAATAATCGTAACTGTCATCTTCACTTCCATCAGCATCTTCACCAACAGCATTATTTTGAAGATAATCTTGAACAATATCTTCCAATGATGATTGTTCATCAGCAGTACGAACATCATTGTCCACAGATACAAACTCTTCAAATGAAGTTTGAGACTTAATACTTGTCCAGCCCTCACACTCAAAATCAGAAGCATCTTCCACGGCCTCTTCTGTATCTGTCAGGAAGCCAGCTTTCTGAAAACAGTTAGCAATAGTAGACTGCTTTACTTCCCTCCATGATTTTGCAATAAAATGCAAGGCATCTAATATCGAAATCTTCATTTCTGCTGCATCCTTACCACATTCAATGTACCTTAAATATTTCTGGACTAAATTTCTACGATAGTGCACTTTGAAATTATTGATGATGCCCAAATCCAAAGGCTGCAGTACACTTGTGCATTTGGCTGGGAAAAACTCCATTCTTATGTTTTTTAAATTCAACGTTTTGGGATGTGCTGGGCATTGATCTATAAATAGAAGGATTTTTCTATTTTGTGCTCCCATTTTAGCATTAAGAGCATGAACTTGCTGAGTAAATAACTCTGAAGTCATCCATGCTTTTTTGTTTGAGGCGTACGATGTTGGCAATGTTCTTATGTTTTTAAAGCAACGTGGCTTTTTTGCTTTGCCAATAACAAACGGACGCAAGATTTCCGTTCCATTTGCGTTTGTCCCCAACATTACCGTGAGGCGAACTTGACTATGTTTGCCCCCATGGCATGGTTCATTTTTCATCGCAAACGTTTTATTCGGCAGAAGATTAAAAAATAACCCGGTTTCATCGATATTGAAAATATCTCTTGCATCATATTCACTAGTTAATTCATGAAGGCTGGAGTCTTTCCAGGAAGAAACAATACTTTTATCAACACTATTCGATTCTCCACAAATTGCCCTATATACAACATTCTACCGTTTCTTAAAACGATCAATCCAACCATTGGATGCAACAAAATCGTCTATTCCTAACATAAGCCTTTTCCCTCAAAATTGTACCATTAATTGGTATATTGATGCCCTTGTTGTCTCGAACCAGTTTTTAATATCTCTTCCAGTTTCTCATATATTGAGTATTTCACGACTTTCTCTTTTAGATTGTTGTCCGCACTCCTTTGCACTCTGTTCGATTATTTTTCGACACTTCACGATTGTATTTAGAGTTGAAATAGAAATTTCCAACTGCTTCGCCATCACAACACGTGGTCCTGGAAAAGCGTCTACTTTCTTCAAAATCTCCATTTTCTGTTCAATAGAAAAACTTCTATCTTTCTTCTCCATTGTACTCCACTTCTACAGCTCGAAGTTTTCGCACAATTCCACCCCGCAATTTACTTAAAATCACTATCACTTTCGCACTATCACAAGCCACAATGAACGCAGTACTGAATGGCCTAAGTCTCCCTCAGACCGACGCCACCCAGAACGACGCGACGTGAAAAAATCGCACTCCTTGCAAGACCGAAAATCGGAAAAACGGCTTGTGTTGTGGCAAGCAAACTGTTGTATATTGCGGGAAAACTGAAATTACACTAACGTAAATGGGGAGTATTCATATCATGATGAATATACAAAAACTGATGGGACCGACAAGAAATGTTGTAAATGCCGGGAAAACGTAAATTGCGGGAACGTAAAAGCGGGGTTTTACTGTATAACAACCTTGAGTTTGCACAACATAGATTTCTAAACACATTTTATGCTAAAATACTTTTTTGCCAAGCAGTTTGTGGGGAAAAGAAAGAAAAAAGAGTGAATTCACAAAATTTTACAAAAAAAACTAACTTCAAACAATATTATTGGGGAGGCATATATTAAATAGTTGCTTTTAAAGTAGCTTGAAAAGAATCCTCTGTCTCTTGCACATTCTACAAATCCATAACTTCTTCATACCTAAACTAAAATTCATTGCATGGATATTCTGACACTCTTTGAGCACAACATTGTGTTCTGGAGGGAAAATTTTTAACTTGTAGCTTCAGTGAAACAAACTTCACTCATACGAAATTAAAGGTCATTGTCTCAGAATTTCAAAGGAATGTTCTCTTACCTGAAGGTTTCCATCTGCCACTCCAATTGCATGGTATTGGGAATTAATTTGTGAAAGGGGAGAGGTTAACAGATAAGGACAGGTTTCATTATTAACTGCAAAAAATGGAATATTAAGCAGCTTTATTGCACTAGTAAAATATTGTTGATTTGGCATTACATATATTTTTGTTTCAGATTACTGAACAGCAGTTGATGGAAGTATTTGGTCGATATGGTCCTCTTGCTAGTATCAAAATCATGTGGCCTCGATCAGATGAAGAGAAAGCTCGAGGACGTAACTGTGGATTTGTTGCATTCATGAACAGAAAAGATGGAGAGAGGGCATTGAAATTTCTCAATGGTAATTACTACTTACTTGTATTAGTTTTATGGAAACCATGATAAAATATTTTCGACATAATAGCAAAACTATCTCACCTTTGATTTGATGAATAACTTTATAAAATATTTCTTTCTAAATTAACCAGTTATCAATTTTGGCATTCTCTCTCAGTAAATAGTTCGATACAGTTGCTCGAATGTTCTTTCTGTTTGTGAAAATCTTTGTGGGAAAATACTTTTATTTATTGTTATCTACTTTAGTGTGTAAGCAATATAGCCCAGACAGTAAACTTAACCTGAGTCATACTGACCCTGGTGCCAGTTATAAATATTTTTCTCAGCATTTGTAAATGAATGAACAAATTTTCAGATATAATCTCTGAAATTGGATGAGAGATCATTTTTATGGGGTGTTGACTGTTATGTAAAGTCATTTAATAATATTTTTGAATCTTGTAGGTAAAGATGTAATGTCTTATGAGATGAAGCTTGGGTGGGGCAAAGCTGTCCCAATACCACCACATCCAATATACATTCCTCCTGCAATGTTGGAGCTAACAATGCCCCCGCCACCATCAGGATTACCCTTTAATGCTCAACCAAACAAGCGGGACAAGCACAAGGTTTGCAGTACTCTGCTTAATTTCCTTAATTTAGGTTTTAAATCTTGTTTGTTCATAGAATGTTCACGAGCTGCTTTGGAATCAACTAAACCATGTTAAATGTTCAATGTGTTATGTGCAAGTGAATTGTTGTAGGTGCAGCATTTACATCCAAATGACCCATATCCAACAGAACCTGAAGAGAAAGAGGAAATGGACAAGGTAATTTTGTAGTTGAATGCAGTATATTTTAGTTAAAGAAATCATGTTTTAGAGTGAATTACTTGTGCATGTCTGTACGTGTGTTTGTGGGAGGGTCTTGTAGATTTAACCATTTTTTTTAGTGAATGAAATGGAACTGGTTTTTAGGGAATATTAGTATTTTTAAATGTAGATGATATTAAATAGTGGTGTTGCCTGTTATTTGGCAAGAGATCATGAAAATTGCTTGAAGTTAAATGTGAGAGACATTTTGAAACTGTTTTTCTGAAAGGACTTGTATTCATTTGAGTTAAACTGTTTTGAATGTTTTGTTACTAATTTGTAAATATAAACCCATTAATGGAGATAGCTACTTTATTAAAATGGACCTTTGTCCTGGTGTTTGCTATATCAAAGAAGTTGCAGTTAAAGTTGTAGTTTTCTTGCTTTATTGTATTATATTCCACTGGTTGCTTGGGAAGTTCCAAGTTTGAATTCTACAACTTAGTATGTTTGCTGATTTTTGAAAGGTGATCTTAAAATGTGAGCATATAACGTGTGTGGTCTTGTCTGAAAAGAGGACGTATAAATGAGAATAAAATACTTCTACAATTCCTAAAGCAGTAAAGTTATAAATGAAAATGAAACTGGAACTATTGAACAGTTAACTGGAATAACACTTCCTCTGACAAAGGGCACACATGTTTTGGCTGAAATAGGTATTGGTATAAGGGTGTGTTTTGATGTTGCTGCTGCTCTCCTCACAGATTTTATGCCAGGCTGTTGTCAAAGTGGTTATCCCGACAGAAAGGTAATGTACAGGCAATTCCATATTGTTTACAAATGAATCATTTACAGGTAAGTGGAAATGGTTTCGAAGTTGAAAGTTGGAAAATTTTCTAAATAGTTGTAAAATGGCAAGTTTTAGAAAGTTTTCCAATTCTTCACTTCTGTTGTGCTAAAGTGCACACATTTTGAAGATTGAATGAAGAGGAGAAGGAAGAGGAAAAAAAAAAAAATTATACCATTGTAAGTTACTATAAACATTGGACACCAGACATTTCAAACTGCAGGGAACTGTATTTGTTCCTTCTTTACAGTCGGTTCTCTGGAATGAAATGTCTCTGTTTGATTTACTAATCTGCAAAGAAGTTTAGAATTTTGCATGATAATCGGGATATCTGGTTTTTAAAAATAATTTTTAAATCCATTTGTAATTTCTCTTTAAGATTATAGTTTAGTGTCATTTCTTTCAACACTGGGGGAGTGAGAAATTCCGATCTGATTCACAATCGGAGAGTTTTCAGGAGTGTGATTTTATTTCCCTTGAGTACCCAGTGTGGTGCAGTTCTTTGTTTGAAATTATTTATCCAAGTGAGAAATAGTTAGCCAAGCATTTTTTTAATATGGTACATTTATAAAATAAGATGATGCATTTTCCCTCAATTCTTTTCTGTGCCTTTTCAAAGTATTCATAACAAAAAATTTACTCATGATCAAAACTTTTGACTTGATTGAATGGATCCAAATGATATAACATTTCTCACTTGTTATAATTTGAAGGAATTGAAAGATATGTTAGTATGAATGAATTACCACTCAAAGAAAGCAACTAAAATGTTGAATTCGACAGAAAATACTTTGATTATTAATTTTATAAATAACCTGGTATCAGAAGGTTTTGTGTGATGTACAGTAGTTTTTTGTTGTGGGAGAAAGTGTTAATGCCATCTTATATGATTTTTTTGTGTTTCTTTTCCTTACCTTTTTGTTATTCATCCTGAATTAAATTATGATTTTCTATTTTCATTATTTTTGTGGAAACCTTCATAACCTTTGGCAGAGCTGTTCATAGTTTTAAGCAGGATTTCTGTTCTGTTTGTAATGCAATCCTTAGGACTGGCAGTCTAGATGTTGTATGTATGTTGGGAGATAAAATTACAGTCAATACGAAAGAACATTATCATTGATGTGAAAATAGACATATTCTTCAAAACTTTGCACTAATTTTTGTATTTTTAGAAGTTAAGATATAGTGATTTTAATAAGAAGGGAAAAGTAACCCATGTTTCATTTTCTATCTCTTCACTTACTCTCCATAAAAGCTACTGTTATGTTTTAACAATAATTTCCATGATACCCTCTTTTAAAAATTACTCTTGTCATAAATTTTTTTAAGATATTTGCTCTACAATTTTGGGTGTTTTTAAAGTATAATTTTTAGGCCTTTTGTATTACTTGCCTTCAAATAATATTTTATTTGGTGTAGTAAGATTTTGTGTTTTGAAGGTTTTTAACCTTAATTTTATTTTCTTCTTGATGAATTCTTTAATGTAAATTCTTCGATCATCTGATTGGTGATCTTATTGTCTTCTTAGTCTCCAGAAACATGTCTCCTCTAGTTAGATCTTTTCTTGTATTGTGCCTTGATCCTTTTTTGTCTGTTCTCAATTTGGTTGACTTCTTTTTTGTAAGAAGTTACTCACTCAGTTGATACTAATTATTACTAATATAATTCGATAGACATTCTTTGATAATATTCCTGTTATCTAAACTGTATTCTGTATTAAAAGTTTATGGTTTCCTGTGATACAGTATAATGGCTGCTCGCTTCAGGTATCTTGAATTGCTTCCACAGTAAATATTGTTTTATGGTAGTTCTGCATTTATAGAGAAGAAAGTGAAAGTTGCGATAAGTTTGGTGTTGAAACTTGCACATCATAGGATTTGATTCCCGTTTGCCTTGAGCTAGTGATACGCAGTCAACTTTGTGTAAAACTGTTAAATTGTACATATTTCCAATGTAGAACATTTTTTACCTGGTAGGTCATAATGATGCAAGAGGATCTAAGACTATTCTTTTGTAATTTCTGAGGTGTTCTAAATTGAACGCATGTTCATCTGTATTGGTTGTTCTGAAGATCATTAGCTCCTATTCTGTATGTTCTGTGATGCTTCTTTTTAATGATTTGTGCCTGAATGATCATCAAGGGCAGAGGGGTGCTTTAACAAATGTTCTTGAGGAATCAAAGAAAGAATAATCAATAGTTCAGTAATATCTGATTCCACACACCTCATGGAGAGAGATATCTTGTTTCCACTGTCTGTTTTGCAATCTTTCTTTCTACAGTGTTCTAAATGAGGTTTATAGGTGGGGCAGTTATTTCTGTACCCTTGTGCAGGCCATCTGGCAACATTGAGCACTGGCACCACAAATATATTTTTGCAGTGTTCCTTAAATGCACTAAAAGGTCTCATTAAAGCTATAATTGATGAGAAGTAAGATTTTATCATGTTTCTGCATTCCACTTATGAAATGAATTGTCCACTCTTTGAAACTACACCATCATCTGCAATTAAATCATTATCAACTGATTTTATATTATAAGTGTAATCTATTAGATTGCTCTTTTGCCTTTTTTCTCAAATGGCACAAATTCATTAAAGTCATGTTTGTTTGTTTACACTAGTAATATGTGATGGGAGTAGATCAGTATTTCAATGCTTTTGTGATAATTATTTTGTTATTTTCAGTAGAACCTCTATTTCCTTCTCCTCCACCTTAACCTAAGGTAGGCCTAAAATTCTTACGTTCAATGTAGTTTAGGGTATGCTTTAGAAAAATAAGTTAAAATTAACCAGGAATTATCTATTTTATTTTTAAAAATGCTTGATTTTTATGACAGGGGTTGTCCGTAAATTACATAGCACTAAAGTGGGGAAGGGGTGTTTGAGGCAGCATTATGCTGCATTACATACGGGTTGGGAGGGGGGGTCATGGTTTAATGCTGATGGTTATTAGCTGATATTTATTTTAAAAAATTTTAACATTTGCTGAAATAATTCCTTTTATTCAGTCTTGAACTAAAACATTAAAATATTACTAAATTAAATGAAATAATTGTGAATAAATTAACAAGTTAGTACAAAATGTTATAATAAACAAAAATATTTTTTTATCTACTTTTTCATTGAATCTATTAGATTACAAAGGAATTTTTTTTAAAAAATCCATTTTAATTGGCACAGAAAACTTGCGGCCCATGTGTCATCCATGACGGTGAAGTGTGCACGACTTATTTTCAGAAATTTTCTTGTCTAGACCTCCCTTCAAAAATTGTTTCCAATCTTATTGTGAGATGCAGTCCACATTGCCAACTAATTTTGGATAAACCATAAATTATAATACATGTCACAAAATTTACACAACTTGTTGTTTCTTCTTAATTTATTTTTACATATTGTAAATTGAGGGAGGCGAGGGTCATGTTGCAAGCATTACGTAATTATTTTGGGGCCGATTCAAGTGCACATTACAGATGCACTACGAGGAAAGGGGGGGTATTCAAATTCTGTAAATTTGCGTTACAAAATTTATGGATGGTCCCATAATAATTGAATCACAATATTATCATACAAGGTCTATCTGTGAGTGCTAAATTTTTACAGATGAAAGGCACTCCCACTTCATCACATCTGATTCAGAGCAGCTAACTTAGTATAACACCACCATCATTGTCAAATGTCATTGCAGCTGTTAACGGTTTTCATACACCACAGGTGGTGTTGAATGACGTATTTGGCGATGGTTCCCAATTCGTGGAGGAAAAATAAAATGAGAAAATAATCCAGAAATTTTGAACATTAAATGCAGGTTTTGCGTCAGAGCTAATGATATTAAATTTTTTATTTATTTATTTTACGTCAAAAAACAGTTAAAACTGCGTATGACGTGCCATGGGGAAAAGTGAATTGTGTGCACATTTTCAAAATTCTGTGATCCCTACACTAAGTCATATACTACTTGAATTTTGCATTTAAATATATATATATAAAAAAAAAAAACATGTAACCCAAAGAAAACCCAATGTAATAAAATCTGTTTTCAAGGATAAATAAGCAATAAATTTTGGGCTCTTATCGATGTTGTCCTTCGGAATAATACTTTCTGCCGCGACAACGTGGAAACAATAAATTGAATAACTGTATTTCCCACTGAATTCTAGAAGACGTGCACAGATAATGAAGTTACATTTATGTTCAGAAGCGAAACAAGGGGCCATTTAGCATTTGCTCAATGGATCAGGGAAGCAGGACGAAAAACCTGATCGAGGTGGGGGTCATTGACCCACAAGGTGCGATGCAATACTTGTTACATATTGTTTAGAATTATACAGTCCAATGGTAAATAACACATTAAATATCAGTGTTAAAATTAATGTTACTTTCCTTGTGATGGTCAGTATAGTCACTAATTGTATAGAAACAGTTATGCAGCTGAAACGATTTCACTTTGGATTTATACTTTGTATTGAATTTAATCGTTTAATGTCATCTGGCAAAGTATTGTAAAATAATGTACATGTATTGTATGTGAATTTTTTGTAATGAGCTGTTGATACTGTCGTGTTGAATATGATTTCTACATTGAGTGTTATAGTAATAGACATCAGCATTTTCTGAAAATATATTCCCGCCCTTAAGCAAGTCATTTTTGACAAAAACCACTGATTCGTAAATAAAGAGACAATAAATTACATATTATAAAAAAGAGTTAAAAAATGGTTTTGGTTTAAATTAAAAATTTAGGAAAACGTTTAATGAAGGTTCTACTGTACTTAATTATTGTATTCTATAGAATAATGATTCTCTATACAATCCAATAAAAATTTCACATTATATCAAAAAAGAAAGGTTTACATGTTCTGACATAATTTAGAACTTTCAAAATATTTTTAGATCTTTCAATAGCATTTACATCATTTATCTCACTTTCAAAATTATCTTCACTTGGTAATTGTGACATTACAGTACAAATCTACATTGGATCCTAAAGGTTTTGATTTTAGGCCCTGCTTTCTTTGTATATGAAAATGATAAACGCTTTTCGATTAGAAACAGAAGAACTCCCTTTGGTAATTCTGCAAATACAAACAAAAGGTAGTAAGATATCAGATGCTTCAAATTAATTTTTTAATAACAAATTCATAGTAAACAAAGAGTAATTTGTTTTAATGTAAGTTTTCTATTTTTAAAAAAACATCACATACTCCATTGAAAATAAATTAAATGCAATTGGCTGAAGTTAAAATAACATTTTTGTGTTCCTCAATTCAGTCAAATGAAACATCCATTTAAATGAATTGAACACAATTTTTTTTCAAATTCAGTCAGCCTTCATACAACTTGTTGGATATATTTTGTGAATTGTACTTGTGTGTGTTTTGTACATTCTAATCTGAAACATGACATAACGTTTTGGGGAAACACATCCTATAGTTCTCAGATTTTAAATTACAGGACAGATTTGTGTGCATAATAAGCATATCCCATTGACATGCTTCTCTGTATTAAGCTAGGTATCTTTGCCATTGCCTGCCTCTTGTTTTATGAATCAGTGTTTTTGTTAAGGCTGGCTTTTTAATGGTTGGGAATTATATTCATCAGTAGGGCTCAGACTTTTAGGTATTTACACATTTTCCCCTCTTTTCCTTAATCAGTTGAAAGTTCAAGTAGCATCCCATGGCTTCCATATACCAAATTGTATATCACCTAAAAATAAATATTTTGATTAAGTTGCATTGAAGTAAATATTTTCTGTAAAACAAAAATGAATTCATATTTTGCAAAATTTTATATGAATTTAATATTTTGAGAATTGAGGTCTGGGTTCGATTCCTGTTGAATCTCATGTGAAATTTGTTCCAACAAACTGAGTGTGGCCGCTTCTCAAGGGCTAGTCCAACCCCTGTGAAGTGTCCTAAACCCCACCTCTTTTCTAATTCCCTCCCAATTCTGACCTTTGGGTAGTGATGCAGGGACGTGTGAAGTAAGAGGTGTGTACACAGAAAATCTACCTGGCAGTCCTCTTTGACAACTGACTAGACGAGACAAGACATAAAAATACAGCGTCCTCAGGAATAGAGGGAAAGATAATGGAGGATTACTCTGCGCTCAATGCTCAACCAGGGGTGAAGAGATGTGTTGCGTCAATAAGTTGGATTAAGGGCGTGGCGACTTAAAAAAGGGTGCTTTCAAGTTTAATACTTGGGAGTTTTAGGATATATGGTAAAAGTCATGCCAGTTTGGAATGCAGTGGTTGGTCTAGCATCTCATTTTATTGTAGGACTTCTCTGATTGAGTGGAGTGAGTTTGGTTTTATGACTTGTCAGACTAAGGGCCATTTCTAACACTACTGTCGATTTAGGCAATGGGACAAGCAGCTCCCAAACTTCCTCAAATTACACAGCCAAAATATGTAAAGTGATGGACATTTTACTGAGTCTTTGAACTCTCGAACTGTGTGTTCATGTGGATAATAAATAAATATTTTGATTGTTTTAACAATTTTTTTCACTTTTTAAGATTTAAGATAATAAAAAATAAATATTTTCTGCTTTTTTAAGCATCTAAAAGTCCGAGCTCTATTTATCAGATATTAGTATAAACAGCTCTTTACAATTATTTCATATTTATGTTCGTTACCTTACAACATATTGCCAGAGGATTTTATACCATTAAAATTGATTTAAAAGAATAAATACCTAGCAAAATCTTTTTTGCCAATAACTGTTTCTACACATTTACAGATTCTATTGAGTTCCAAAAATGAAAATAGTTTGTTCAGAATGATGTTAATGTTTTAGTTGCCATTTGTCTTGTATAATTCTAAAAGATGAAATATACCTATAATATGTTTTGTACCTCAGCTCCAAGTCGATGATTCACATCTCAATCAGGTTTGTTTCCCTTTATGTATTTAGCAAATATTGAAAAGCATCACTATCGCTGCATATTTTCTTGAGTTTTGAGGGGAATGTAATTTTTCCTGAACGGTACAAGCAAATAATCGTTCTTTATGATCTCGTGGTATTGAGTTATTTCCTTCCCATGGGGACATAAGGGATAAGAGCCAAAATCAGTAGATCAAATGTTGATGCAGATAGTTTTAATTAAACAGAAGCAAGTATTTCTTGCTATCAAGTTTTGCCAAAAATGCTCGTTACTGTTCATAATTCAATTTTTAATGCACTTCTGCCCTTATTGTCAAACATTATTTTTAACACATTGACTGCCATGAGGGTCACGGGTGGGCCTCACGCGCTTTGACTTGAGGCCCAGTGGTGGGCCTCAACAACACTCCCGGTGAGCATCATGAGGATCACGGGTGGATCTCTCGCTGTTGTTTATTTCAAGGTCTGCGCTTGATTTAGTTTCAACTTTCTCCAATAGAGCGAAGCAGAATTTATTATAGAATTCTCTTAGCTTTCTAAATTACTTCTTGTAGCAGCGTTATTGTATTGTATAGGATTTGTTCCATGTATTTTGTTTGTAGTTTTTTCTGCAATACAGTTCCTTCTCTTACTGAAAAACTCTTAATATTTATGTATTTGTTTTTCTTTTGAAATATTCTGAATATCATTAAATTTGGATAAGTAATTACTCACTCTCAAAAATTGGCCCCCCACTGGTGACCCTCATGTAAATGTGCATGTGCGAGGCCATGAGGGACACCGATGTCCTTCATGTGTGAATCATGTATGTGACATTTAATTTAATTTTTAAAACTATTTTTAGGAACATCTGAAAATGATTTCACCATTAAAAAAATTGTGTGGCCCTCAGAGTCCATATTCTTCTTTAACAAATGGCCCCCAAATGTTATCCTTCATGGTGCCTTTGGTAGTCAATGAGTTAATTATGTGTAATAAAATAAGTAAAAAATTCAGTTAATGTATCCATCTATAAACATCACTTTATCAGTGAACTTTATGCTTTTAGCATAACCTTATCGGATCTTTTTTAAGTAAATTCAGACATGCTATTTAACTTGTGAAGAACAAAGGTATGTTTTGATTTACATTTATATACATGATTTAATGTATTATCTGGAATTGGAAATAATGGCAGACTCCCATTTTCATTTCACACACTTTTCATTGTTCCAACTAAACTTAAATAGCGTCCCTAGAGTCACTGAAAAAGTATAGTAACTTTACTGCTGAGAAGAAATAATTGAGATTTGTTGATTGCTTCCCCAACATTATAAATATATACGAGATATATATTGATATAAATAATATATATTGAGAACATTGTGGAGGAAGATTTGTAAATCTGGGAACTGTTCCCCAGAAATAAGGACATCTTGTAACCTTCCCTTAGCTTACTTAAACTTTCTTGTAATGAGTGACAGTTTCATTTATTCTTAATTTGTGTGTGGTGAGTTGTTTGTTCAGTTATGCTTTAGTGATTGAGAATAAATTAGGTATTGGTTAGGTTAGTGAAATTGAATTTCATTCATTAAATAGTTCTGAGAACTGACTGATATGATGGTCATTGTGCTTTATTTCTCCGCCTTCGTTTGTGTCCTGCTGTCTCTCCCTGGAATTTTTCCATGTATACCTTTTGCATGTCCAAAATAATCTCTGGTACCAAATCATCAGAGTGAGATAAAAGTTGGATAATTACACAGAGATGTTTACATTTAGTCTCTGAAGCATGTTCTCTGATTCATTTCAAATGTTTCCTACCTTGCTCTATTGCTGCTCTGTCAAAGATTGTAACTGAGGTGCGTTGTATGTTCAAATTTTATTCAAATAATTTGATCTGCACAATGAAATGATATGCAAAAACTTTACGAATAAATGTGAAATATTCCACTTTTAAATATTTCTTGTAGAACATAGAAAATGACAGTTAAATGAAAATTAGGCAATTATTAAAATTTGAAGTATTTAAACCATCTGCCTAGCTAGTGTCTTATTGCATGGATAATTTTTGTTTTCTGGAGTGAAGTACTCTCTACATTGACAACAACTTAAAGTTTTCAATTCTCAGTGGGTATGTGAGTTAAAAATAAGTATATTTACTGATTTGATTGCATTATTATGTTGTTGATTTTTGTTTTATCTTTTCTCTTCCTTCGATTATGACCTAATAATCAGTACTCCTTGTTTATGAAAGTTTATTTGAATTTTAAAGATAGAAACCAAAGTTGGATTAAAATCCTTGTTGCTTGTGTTTGAATATTTGGAAATTAAATCCCACAATTATATAGATTTGAGATATTTTTTATATTATAAGTATAGGTTTTACAATATGCAATTAAAGAAGCAGCGCACTATTGGAAGAGAGGTGGGGAATGCCCCCCCTTAAAAAATGAGTCAGAGTAATGGCAGAGTGGGAAGGTGGTTAGGCTATGTGTGTTGTCTTCTTAACTTACAGAAATCTCCTAATGCTGATTCACCGTATGATCGAGTTTGTGATTCGTGAAGGACCCATGTTTGAAGCAATGATAATGAATCGAGAAATCAACAATCCTATGTTTAGGTAATTTATTTAGATTTTTTTTTACAAAAATGATTAACGTGTTTAACATGATTGCACAAATCAGTGTTTTACTTTACAGATTCTTATTTGAGAATCAAAGTCCAGCACATGTTTATTATCGTTGGAAACTATTTTCAATTTTACAAGGCGATCTTCAACTGCGTTGGCGGACTCAAGAATTTCGTATGTTTAAAGGTACTATAAGGTTTTCTTTAATTTGTGTGTCCACTTTTACCTTTGTGTAAACTTACATTTGTGGAACATCTGTTAAGCAATCACAAATAATTCTGGAAACAAATATTGATTTTTTAAGGGAATGATTTAACCTTTGTTAAATCCTACCTGTGAAATTACTAAAAGGACAGGAGGGGAGGAAAATGTGTCTGGAGAAAAAGTATTTGAAAATGTGCAAAGATACTTAGCATGTCTAGAGTAAAATTGATATAAAGGATATTTATAATTTTTTCATAAGAAAATTGCTAATTCTGATGACATTCTACCTACTCTAAGCCTGATTCTCAAGTTCTGTTTGTAATGGAAATAAGGTTTTCTTTAAAATATTTTAGGTATTTTTTGCTTGCATTAAAGGTGCAAAACTATCAGAATGTACATAAAAAGTTCATGATACTCTTTTAGTGAGTTTGAGGAATGCACCATGTGAAGACTGTCTTGTACAAGGAAGTTTGCTTTCTGGTGGTTTGTTAGCTCACGAATTGCTTCCAAAAAATTTATCTTCAAGAGATGTAGTCATTCAGAGGGAATTGTATTATACATAGTTCATTACTCCAGCTTGTATTGTTTCATATTGTGTTTTTTTAATTTTTTTAAATGTATTTTTTAAAAAAAATAGTTCATTTTTTGCCATTGTGTGGTTAATTTCTTGCAGGAGGTTCTATATGGAAACCTCCACCAATGAATCCATATACACAGGGAATGCCTGACGAATTAGTGGAAGGTGAAGAAAAGGAACCAAGGAAAGGCAGTTTGTCAAATACGTGAGTAAAATATTAAAATCAGTTTTATTGGTACATTTTCTGAATAAAGAAAGATTTATTCGAATATTTTGTGATGTAGGCAGCGGGACCGATTGGAAGATTTGCTGAGGAATATGACGCCAGAGAGAATGAAAGTTGCAGAGGCAATGGTGTTTTGTATTGAACACAGTGAAGCAGCTGAAGAAATTTGTGACTGCATAGCAGAATCATTGTCAATTTTACAAACACCAATCCCCAAAAAGATAGCTCGTTTATATTTAATATCTGACATTCTTCACAACTGTGGGGTGAAGATAACCAACGCATCTTATTATCGGAAAGGGTATAGTTTTTCTAACAAGACTTATTAAGCATGTTATCACATATTACTAAGTAAATATTACTCAGTCTTAAAGTATGAAATAAACTGTTATTAGGTATGTAAAAGTTCATTCTACCTGATGAAAACCATTGAATTATTTGTTTCTTGTGCATAGAGGTGTTTGAGAATAGAACTACTTTGGCTGCAAATATTAGCATGGTTCATAACACATTAATCTCAGAGTAGATAATTTATTCCAAAATAAAATATTATTCTCATTCCTCATCTTTTCACTTTTGGTGCTTTTTTTTCTGTGCATGTTCTTCTTCATAAAATAACATGATTTTTTATTCTTGTGATGTAGGTTGGAGTCCAGACTATTGCAAATCTTTCAAGATGTTCATACTGCTTATATGAATTTGGAAAGTAGACTTAAAGCAGAAGGATTTAAAGTGCGTGTTATGCAGATGTTTCGAGCATGGGAAGAATGGGCTGTATATCCTAAGGAGTTTTTGATCAAGTTACAAAATGCATTTCTTGGCCTTGCAAACTTGGTAAGAGAGCATTTCAGTAGCATTACTATTTACAGCTCCTATTAAATTATGAAAATACATTTAGTTCATTGTTTGGTAGAATGAAGAGAAAGGAGATACAGATAATGATGAAGAGAGGGACCCTGGCGTAGATGCAGACCTGGATGGAGCTCCAATGTCAGAGGGGGCTGAAGGGGAAGGGGAAGACTTGGATGGAATCCCTCTGGATGGAGTGGCACTTCTAAAGGGGGCTATGAAGCACAGACCAATAGATGATGATATTGACGGGGTGCCCAGTGAGTTCAGGCTTTTACTTTCTAGAGTAGATCCTAATTTTTTTATTGTTATTTTTTAAAATATTTATTGAAAGTTCTACAAGAAATCTTTTAAAATATAAATTAACCTTTGTGAATAAATTTCTAGCTTTGCTTTTCCTAAATTTAATTTTCTTGGTTTAAGTTTTTCTTTGTATTTTGTGATACCAAATTCAAGTGATTTTGGCTGTTTTCAAGGCTACATGATATGAAAATTCCAACCAACAGTTCAGGAGTCATAATGCAAAAATGAAGAATGTCACATATATCATTTAATGTGTTGAAAACATGGCCCAAAATTTGTAAATTCCCAGTCAGCCTGACTCTCATTGTTGACTACTAACTTGCTATTCTCCACAATTTGTTTTTTTCACACGTTTTGATCTGATGTGGAACCCCTTTCTTGTAGTGGATGATGACATTGATGGTCAGCCAATGGAAGAAGATCCCAGTGACTTCAAAGTGCAGCCCCCGGGTGCTATGTTGGGTCCAGGAGGGGGAGGTGGTGGAGCTGGCCGTCCTCTCAAAGTAGCCATGCCAGCAGGATTTGTTCCTTCTCGGTGGGAGACAGTGGATCCTGAGCAAGTAGAGGCTCAGGCG
Source organism: Teleogryllus oceanicus (assembly GCA_964035755.1). Taxonomy (NCBI): domain Eukaryota; kingdom Metazoa; phylum Arthropoda; class Insecta; order Orthoptera; family Gryllidae; genus Teleogryllus; species Teleogryllus oceanicus. The sequence continues at coordinate 30,500,307 of CAXIVR010000004.1, forward strand.
ATGACCACAAGTAAATGGGACTTGCTTGAACAGAGTGAGCCACCTGAGCAAGTTGAAGCAGATGAACAGTTGGACAGCCCAGGAGGAGATGATTCACAAGAGGGAGATTGTCAGAGTTATGAAACAAGGTGAGGAAGATTTTTCTCGATTAATTTTGTTTCATATACTGTAAAAGAATTAATTATGCCTCTCCAAATAAATAAAGCCATTATTATTACTATGATGATGATGATGATGAATCTATTCATAAATCTAACTGAATTTACACAAGTAAAGAATTGTATGGGCCATTCATGTGCTAAAATAATAGGGAAAGTGTTAGCATAATTGTAGTATGAGGGTTATGCCGAAAGTTTTTAGCGGAATTAAAAATAATGAATGTATTGAAGGTCGAAACATTACAATTCTTCAAAATACTCTCCATTTGCTCATATACACTTTTCCATCCTTTGGAACCACTTACAAAAGGTGTCACTCTTTGTCTCTTTAGGAATGGTGTTTATAACACCAATGTAGGCTTCCACAGCTGTTTCATCCTGAAAAAAAACAACCCTGTTCTTGGATCTTTTGCTAGGTTTGGGGGAACAAAAAGAAATCACAAGGGGCCAAGTCGGGCAAATAGGATGGACGGGGAACAGTCACACATGTTCATTGTTGAGAAAGACGATTGTTCTTGCAGCTGTGTGAGCAGGAGCATTGTCCTGGTGCAGCAAAATGTGACCTTGTTTCAAATGTCAATGTTGTGATGACTTTAGGCAAGCATTGTGTCACATACCACTCAGCAGCCGCAGTACATTGGTTGTGTAGGGTCATAGTAGTCAGGTGACCTTTCTTTGTTGGGGGGGGGGTGCAACCATTTTCTTTCCGTAGCTGTGACCCCCTCTTCACTGCCATGGCTGGATGCTGAGAACGCAGTTCATTTTCCAGAGACTGTCTTCCTCTCAAAAATTCTTGAAACCAATTTCCTACTGTCGCTCTAGATGGTGCAGATTCACCAAAACGAGTGTCAAAGAACTATGACATTCCTCCGCACATAAATCCTTTGTAAAATCGTAGAAAATCATGGCACAAAAATTACAGTGCAAGACATCCATCTTGGAGCACGACAAATGTGCAACAATGGCTCTTTCACCCCTCCATTCGCTTGAATCCCTCACCCTATCTTTCCAACTCTTTGATTCAAGGCCGAAAAGACTGCACTTTCAGGCCCTACCAACCCATGTGTTCCAAAATTCCTCCTACGGTCACTGCTAAAACCTTTCGGCATGACCTTCGTAAAATACACTGGGAACATGTAAACAACAGGTATGTTGCGAAGTGAGGGTATTGCTGGGCAACCATGAGTCTATGGTGATTATATTGCCATATTATACTATCCCAATTGAAATTAAACACTTCTCTTGGAGATAATCTTTGTGTTGATAATCTTGATAGTCCCATTGGGTTAACACCAAACTCAAGTTTATGTGTAGTCAGCCTTTTTGTTAGAATGTGAGCTGGCATTTCTGTTGATGTAAGATGCTTCAAATTTATTGACCTGGATTCTATTACTTCTCTACTAAAATAATGTCATACATCTATATTCTTGAATGGAATATAGGATTCACAGCCAATTTTTCTGCACTAAGATTGTCACTGTGTTCAGTTATAATCTTTGTGTCATTTGGCAGCATCGCTTAGTGTCTTACATTCTGCATCATTAGTTGAAACTGCGACTCTTCTGCTTTTGGGAATCCCTTGTTACAGGCCCTCCATTCGTACAGAAACTTATCCTGAATACAATGATCCATCGTATTCTGCATCAACAAAACTAGTTATGTGACTCTGTGTTATTTTTATAACAAATGTCTATGTCTTTAGTACTTTTTAAATATTGCAGAACTCTCTTTGCTGCCTCATGATTTACATGATTTTCCAAAGCAGTTATTGCATTATGAGAGGACATTCATTGTATGAGTTGTGCCAGGTCATGTGGCCATTACTAAATACAGGTGGCCATTGGTGCAGACATGGAGTTAGTGTTAGACACATCAAACCTGGAAAGTATTCATCTATATATGTTCTTTTATTCAATATTATTGCATTGTCTACTAACCTAAAATCTATTCCCAGATAATGTTTCACTTTACCAAGATCTCTAACTTCGAAAAATTCAACTAATCTACCTCATAGTCCCCAATCTTCTGTGGGTCTCATCACATTACTAAAGTTTCGTCAACATATGCTAAGATCATTTGTTATGTTTATTTTTCACGTAAATACAAGGACCTCTTTTTGTAGAAGTAACACCTTCATGATGAAGCCTTTGATCTAGGTGTATGTTTCAAGTTCGACCTGCTTGTTTTAAACCGTACAGAGCCTTCCCTATATGACAGACCATGTCCCCTTTTGACGTTTCTTCTAACATAGATTTGACATTTTGAACAGTTTCTTAATCTTAACCTTTACTTTGAACAATATATCTCAAAACTTCTTCTATTTCATTGGGAATCTATAAACACATCTGCTTCTAAAGTACCATTAACATATGCTGTTGCTACATCAAATTGTCTATTTTTCATCCGATTGCAAGTGAGTGCAATTGCTATTCGAATGGAATCTAGACAAGTGATTGCAGCAAACGTTTCATAATAATCTTCTGTATTATTGTGAATATCCTTTAGCGATGACTCCAGCTTTTCTTCTTTTCAAAATACCATCAGTTCCATGCTTATTACACAGCACAAAGCGACTTCCTACAATATCTCCAGCTTTTGATATAGGAATTAATTTCAGTTAATTTCAGTTGTATTTTTGTTTTTATTTCACTTATCATTGCTCTCAACCATTCTTCTGACTGTTCACCATACAGAGCATGTCTGTTCTTTCTCAATCCAGTCATTAATTCCCTGGTTGTCCATAGTATATCTTGTGTGGTCTTCCCTTGAATTTCTTGGCAAAAGAGCTGGTTGAATATTTTTTTCTTACGATCTATGAATTTCAGTAACTTAATTGGTCATTATAATGAAGATTTTTAATGTTTCTGTCCTCTTGATCATGGCAAATGTGTATAGTAAATTTTCACATTTTTCGGGAGACTGAACGGGGAAAAAAGTATAAGTGAGAAAAACACACAATTGAAATTGGACATTATGAGCAAAACAAAACCTCAATATTTTTACTTCAGCATGCTCCACTCTTGGACCTGCTACCAATGTTACTTTTGATTTCATTTATTTAGTCAACAGTAAAAAACTATGGTTGATGATATTTTTTTCAAACTGCCCAGTGTTGGAATTTGTGGCACTGAGGCGATATATTCTTTTCCAGGAGGAAATTAATTTCCAGGTCGCTGCATTTCCTACATTCACTATAACCAAGGTTCATGTTCACTATAACCAAAGCTTTTTATGCTTATTTGTAATGTAAGTGAAACGGCTCTGGAGTTCTCTATAACCTTGTGTTCAGTATATCCGACTTCACTAAAACCAGAGTCATCTGTATATATTCATCTAGTAACTCGTACATCAACAAGATACACTGGGAAATCAAATAATACATTTAAGGAATGGGGAGATTGCAAAACAATCAGATTGCTGAGCAACCATGAGTCCACAGAGATTATATCGCCGTACTAATAATATCCTGATTAGAATTTGACAGAAACTTCATGTCAGATTGAACTCTAATAACGTGCTGTAAAAAGAAAACTTCTTTTCTGAAGATGAAATTATGTAATAATCTATTTGTTAACACTCCAGGACAAAGGCTGCAAGCTAAGAGAATATACATTATATTTTTTTGACCCTAAGTAGTTGATGTCTTATTTCGTCCTCCCTAAGTAATATTGTATTAATGTGATGACAATTTTGTTGATACACTCTGGTGTTGACTAGTTCATTTCTCAATATTTCTTTGATTGTTAAATATGTCACCCCAAAGCAGCTGATCAGTTTTCAAAGCAAGACGATGCAGTGTCAAGCCACATATACAAAGGAAATTCTTGACTAGTGCTTCGTCATGCTTGGTTAAGATGTTAATAAATGTTAGGAAGGTGATTTTTAAATTTAGATTTTCAGTCCACTTACATGTAACAAGAGAATTTACTATGATACATGTAGTGAAGCTTCTGAAAGCATTTCCTGTTGTCTTGTTTCATGAACAGTATTATCTTTTCATTTCGGAGACTTAATAAATTTATTTATATATTTGGTAAGTCACATAATCCCAAATTCAGAGATTAAATACAATAAAATAAAATAACTTAATACTTAACAGTGAAAGCAACTTAAATGTGGATTTGCAGATTGCACACTTAAGTTGTCGCATATGAGCATGAATTTGATAGAAAGTTAAAATCATCATTGGAAGTTTGTCTTTGCAAGAATTGTAAAATTTGTTTAATTTACCTTAAATGTTTGATTCTGTTAGCTCCTTTTCACAATTAATTTCCATGCAGTGTGTATCAGAAACACTTGTAAGTTACAAACTGCTGGAAATGAATTACAAAATGATGAAATTTGGCTTGAGCATCAGTGGAAATTATTCATAAAAAATTTCAACAAATTACTTACCTTACTTGCCTTAATTTGCAGAGATTTAAACGAAGAACGCAGAGCCAAGCTGCGAGAAATAGAATTGAAAGCTGTCCAGTATCAAGACGAGTTAGAAAATGGACAGAGAAGTCTCAAAAGTGGTTGGACTATTCAACAGCAAGTGGAACATTATCGCCGTAAATTACTACGTAAGGTAAGTGAAAATATTTTTATAGATTATTTTTGTAGACCAAGACCAGACACAAACTTATTGCAGAACAAGGAGATTAAACAGTCTATTGGTATTAGTTTTCAAAAACAATTAACAAAAAGCTAGCCTATCAGGAATTGAAAAAGATATTCCAACAAATAAGAGGCCCTTCTGGAAACACACTAATTTACTGAAGAAAAACAATCAGATTTTGTGTGTTATAAATGTAAGATGATCTGCTTTAAAATATTAAATAACGTAATTTAAATTTGGGTAAATCAATATTTCATAATTAATTGATTCATTGTCAATTTTTATTCCAATAATTACTAAAAATTTAACTTTCAGGCAAATACGAAAATTTCAGTAATAAGAAAAATATGGAGTAGTTTCTATAATTTTGTTAAAACTTATACTGTAATTTGAATGATTCAGCGTATAAATTATTAAATATTTTTATTTAGGCAGAAAAAGGAGAAAAGGAAAGGCAAAGTGAAAGAGAAGAAAGAGATGCTGAAAAAGATTCTCAGGAGAGGGAAACTGACAGAGAACGAGATCGCCAAAATTCATCCGATAGAAGACGAAGAGACAATAGATCTGAACGCAGTAGTAGACGAAGTTCTTCTCCTGAAGATTCTTATTACCATAGAGATTCGTAAGTTTGTTAGTAATAAATTTTGTTTGTAGAGTTTCTGATTCTTTACTAATAATTGTGTAATTCCGTACCGTCAGATCCAGTTCAAGATCCAAATCAAAGCGTTCCCGAAGCTCATCAGGCAGTCCTGTTCCAAGTAAACGCTCTTACAGGTAAGATTTTTTCAAAATTCAAAGATCATCTTTTTTTTTTTATATAAAATTAGTAACTTATGTTTAAAATTAAAACATCCCTTTCTTAAGGAAAATAAATTGAATGTTACCGCTTTTGCCAGTGATTTTATGTTGGGAACTTTCTTTTTTGTTGACAGCTCTTGTTTGTAGGATTAAAATTCTAATCATTGAAATGTTCCTTTTCATATCTTTTTATTTGAAATGAGAGTAAAACTTCTATGAATTGCAAGCTAAAAGGGCAGAAGAACAGAGAATAAAATAAACAAATACTTCCATATTTTCAGTACAAAATATTTACATTCTTATCTGTTATTGTAATTTAACCATCTTTTTGTAGCAATGAATTTAAGTGTTTTGTGCTTAATATCTTGTTCTTTACATGAGATTTTATCTAAGCTGTTCATAAATCAATTTTAGGTCACGCAGTCGTAGTCCTGTCAGTCGGAAATCTTCCAGAAGATCGCGATCTCCACACAGTAGCAGCAAGAAGTCACGTGGAGGATCTCCAATGTCACCTCGCATGAAGCATAGAGGGGCTACTCCTTCACCTCCTCGTATTAAAAGACGAGCTTCTCCAATTTCACCACGCAGCAACATTATCACCATCACCAACCCGAGTGAAGCACAGAGCATCTTCTCCATCAACTCCACCCCGTAAACATAAACATAAGCACAAATACTAAGAAAAATCTCGTACAAAATGACAATTACAAGTGTCATGTGTAAAGGACTGAGAATCATCCACTCATATTTACTGAACTGAAGACCTGTGCTGAATTGAGTAAATGTTTGTGACTGAATTGACAATGCAACGTAATTTATGTAGTTTGTACATTTGTTGAGTTCACTTCCTTCGGGTAGTCTACGTAAGTGGCATTTTTTTTCTTTTGTACAAATGTTGAATTTTCTTTTGAAATAATTAGGTGGATTTTTAAACATAATGTACGGACTTAAGACATAGTCTTGCCTGTCATAATGAAATTTTATTTTTGTTTGCAAGCAAATTTTTTTTGATTGAATTTAAATTTGTCTCCCTTTCTTTTCTTTTTAAAAAAATTATTGTGTAAATATTTTGTGATCAGTGTCTGGAACATCAATGGACTGGATGTTCATATTTGAATAATATTAATTCTGTATAAGATATGCAATTTTTTGACATATAGCATCAGAGAATTGTCACTGTACTGCTTATATAATAACAATAATACAATAGTTTTTTAAACTGTTGAACCAATAGATAATATTATTTACAAATATCTTCAGAAATATTTGGGCAGCATGTGATTACAAAAAATATTGTATTCTGGACTCAACTTTGACATCTTTCTTGTAAATAAATCATTTATTTGTTACCATTGAGAAACCAACGGTCATGAGCATTTTCAATTTATTTTGCAGACCTAATGTAGTTAAGTGTATACCCATTAGTGTATAAAGATTTTTGAAATATTTTTTTAATATTTGCTAGGAACAGTGTCAACCACGTTAGTTTATCACAAATCAATGCGCAAATAAATTTTTTAAATCGTAGTTTTCTGAGAAATCTGCCATCCGTTTCAGTGGAAGCTATGCACTGAGGACACTTCAGTTATATCAGCAGAGCACATAAATGGTCTTATACTGGCCTTGAATGAATATGTTGAGCTGTGAGTGCCAAAAGCAGGAAAATTTACAATTTTCAAGAGGTGGGTGTTGGAGAAGGTTATAGTCTAAACATAACAAGGTCTAAAAAGAAACAAAAGTAAGCATTCGTTAGCCACAGTGGAATTTTATGAAACAACCAGGATGAGACCACATTGCATTTTCTGTAAATAAATTTTAATTTCCTCTGCCAATCTTCAAGGACATGTGTATCTAGTTTGTTTGTTTTTGCTCTGGTCAGTGATCAGTCATCTGATAACAAACATTAACAGCATTGTTTCAGAAAATGTTCTTGTTTTCACTCTTGTGCAACAGTTGTAGCAAAATTTTTCAGAATGTTGTAGAATTATTTTCTGTGTAATTTTGTTAGTATATCAACGCAGCATTTACAAGTAGTACAGAGGCATTTAGCAAATAATCAAAACTTGAAAAACGCTACATTCTTTAATTTTTTATCTGAATGTTGCTATAGACTAGTCCATTCTCCTCGTCTTATAGCTTATATATATGAATTATGTGGTTGTGAAACTAGACACCAATACACAATATATAATAAGTTTCTTCTTATCACTGTCATTTATCTTCAGCTTCTCTAAAATTTCATTTGTAGAATGGGTGAAGCGAAGATTGGCACTTTGCGCTCACACGAGACAGTTTTGCAAGTGTCCTGGATGCACAGCCAAATATTTCCGCTATGGTATAAGTATATATGTGTGTATATATATAAATAAATAAAATTTATTCCTTGCACACAACCTCAAACTCGTCACCATGTTGAATATGATCTGATATAGAGAGTAATTTTTTATGTCTTCATATGAACACTTGAGTCATATTAGCTCCTAATATTCAATCAATGTATCAATTTCAATCAATCAATCAATTCAATCTGTTTTAGTAGATGCTTCCACTAATGAATTCGTAATACCTCCCCTCCATTGGCACAAATGAAACAAGAAATTATTAACTATAAAAATACACTTACATTTATATTATGTTTTGCTACATTTGAAAGGGATCTCTGTTTTAGTAAACAAAATATCATCAGGTAGGTATAAATTGTATTTTGAAAGAATCTAGTTTGCTTATTAAGACAAGCTTGCATGTCATGTATCTTAGATTATTAGAATATCTAAAGTCCGTATACATTTTAAAATGCTAAACTTTTCAAAATTTTAATTTACTTTTGATGATTTTTCTTAATTTAATTCACTAGTATTCCCATGTGAGAAGTCTTGCATGTTAAAACTTCCCTTTTTTATTATTTCCATATTAAGCTTCTAATATATAATTTTCTTAGAGATCTTATCCTGTCACCTGTTCTATGTCTCCTTGTAATTGATAACAATAAAATATACCCTTTCAATACAAACTGCTTGTTTAATGTTATTACCAAGCAGAGAGGTACACCTGGGTAATTCAGTGACATAGAATATCAAGTAATTAGTTTAATTTCACATACAGTTGCAGATTCTACAGGCAGATTGAACGGGTGGGGTAGGATCGAGAAGCGTCAAACCAAATTTAATAAAATATTGAAATCTCATTCTGTAGGTTAGAGTGTGAGGAACATTTTTTTGAGTCGTTTAGAACTGAAAATGTTAGTTTTTAAGGCACTAAAATGCTTTTTTTTAGGAGTTATTTAATGATATAGATCCAAAAATACGACTGAGTGTTGTGGGTTGCATTTGACATGAATGTTTAAGTGTATTTATGAATATAATAATGAAATGTATTTATTTTTCCCCCCATATTTTTAAAGTCAAAGTTCAATTTGTCATGTCTCCGTGAAATTCTTTTTTAGAGACCTCATTTATAAATATTGGTTGCATTTGAAAGCAGCAAAAGTATGTATACTACTGAAATAATATAGGAGACGATAAGGTTTGGTTAAACGACTGCAGAATACATGCTAACATAATGTCAAACAGAAGAATTGGTCCTATTGATGGAATTTAAATTAACATCAACATTGATAAGTATTATTTTCCTTGTTTTGTTTTTTCCGGTCAATTTAAAAAGATACATTTCTTCTAGTTATTTATTACATTCCTGTAAAAGTGCTAATGTAAAAATGGAAATTCAGAATTTTGATCAAATATCTGGCAGGTACAATGACAACAATTAGGCAAGTTTTTTTAGGTGAGTTTTGATCCTCGGCTAGATAAGTAGTATAGAGAGCGAATTCTCTACATTCTTTTACGATGAATGTTTTTTAATAAATTTGAATTAGTCTTCCGGGAGAGGAGGGACAGTTCCTAAATCTGGCCCTGAGTTTAGGTCCTCTGGAAATCAACAATGCGTCGTGGGTGTTCGAATGCTAATTGTCGCTCAATTGTAAGTGGTTCCGTTGTAAACGAGGGAGAAAACATTCCTAGTATTTGCCGCTTACGCATTAATTTGTATGAAATCTGCAGCGTGTGTCATTTCTCTAATCATGTATTCTTGTGTGTGTGAAAACGGTCTATTTAACTTTCTAGAAAGAGAACTAATATCAACCAGTATCATGAAGATTAATGTCATTTCCAATTGTATCTGGCGCATGTGGATGCGCTTCGAGTCTATTTATTCCGTGCAACCTTCTGAGTAATCGAGATGTGTGGGAGTACATGGGAAACGTCCGTACTAAAAATACAGGTGTCTGCGTGATATTGAGAGACGTGTGCTATTATAATATCAAACTATTTGCATTTCTTTTCTTGGTAAATAGCTACAACGGGAGAACCAATGAATAATGAATGCTAGTTAAACATTAAAGAGAAGTTAAGCAAATATATTTTTTCCGTAATCGCATGAATAGCCCTATTACTTTTACGAAATTTTGAGAAAGGACAAGCGGGCAATTAAACGCGAACTGGGAGAGGCATTCCCAAAAGGAAAGAATCTCTGAGAAGAGACTTCTTTGACTGGGTGGTAGCCTCCGCCGCCGTGGTCTGCCCAGGCCCGCCCTGCCGGCGGCTGGCTAGTATGTCGCACGCGGAGCGGCCCGGGTCACAAGCGTGTGAGTGGATTTGAGTGTCCGTTATTTTGCATCGATTCATCAAATGAAGTAGACGTCCCTGAAGCGAAATTTTATAATCGAGAAGCGCGCACCGCCGCTGACGTTCGAAAATGTCGGGAGACGTGCAACCGAGAAAACGCAAAGAGAAAAGGAAGAAGAAAGGTAGGTAGTCGTTTACGTTCATGAGGAAGCCTCTCGCGTGAAGGTGAGGTTATTTTTAGAATGTTCTACAAAAAGGGTGAAAACTATGTGGTGATATTAACGGTCCGAAGAGAGTAAAAGTATTCCAGACTAGTATGCTTATTGTTGCTGGAGAAACATTTTCGAAAACTTACGGAGTTGGGACAAGAGAAGCAAAGAAATAATCTGTCATTCTGAGCACCAGTGCACATTTTTTATATTCGTGAAAAAAGCTGCACTTGATTCAGTATAATTCCTCTAATTTTTGTTTTAGTTGAAATTTACCTTTTTCGAATGTAGTATAAGCACCAGAATACGATTTTTATTTCTAGAAAGTCATCATTTTCGCTCTTGTTTGTAAATCTTTTTTGCTTCCATTGTACCCGCAGTTGCGTTATTTAATAAAAACTCTGGTTCTGAGATCAGTACTCTTTTTGTAATCTGGCTAATTAACCTTATAGGATTAAATATGTTTATACATATGTTTGTGTAAATGTGTTAATGCTTGCCCTTATTATGATTAAAGATAAATTATAATATTAATATGAACAAGATATTTAGTTCTTACATAAAAGAAAAGTTCATATTTAATTGATTTAATTTGCAGTGTAATTATAATCACATTGTAATCTAACTCTAAAGCTTAATATTTGTAGGGTCTGATTAGTTACTATAGTTTGGTATTCACTTGAAGAGCTAATAATAGGCCTGTGAAAGAGCCAAGCTGCCCAAATGCTCAGAGAGCCTTGGAACTGTACAACTGATATGTCCCCTAGAGAGTCCGAGTTTGGCCAGACGGGTAGGGAGGATGAATCCAACTATTTCAGGCAGGAGCAAAAAAAAAAAAAAAAATTTAAAAAAAGTAATTCAGAACTACATTAAGGGCCAATATCAAATGACCCATTTTAATATTTGTATGCTCTTATAGAAGCAGTTTAAAATTAATCTGCAAGAATGGAAAAAATATAAAAGGCTTCAAATGTTATTTATTTAATATACTTTTCTAATGCTCTTTACGGGTTATAAGATAAGATTAAAAATGTCAGTTAATTTTAGAATTAAAAAGTATACTTATTTAAAGTTTGGTATTGATTTCATATTTATAATTGATTTTAAGAACTTGATCTGTATCTTGAAAAAATGTTTTTGTTTGCATCAGTTTTAAACACGAGTTTATATACAAATAACGCGTTCGACTTCTCTTCATTTTTGCATCCTCCCTCATTTTGTAAAGGTCTTGTATCCACGAGTTGTAAAGAAGAGAGACAAAGCATAACTCGGTGGCCGGCACCTGATGGCAGTGCCAGGCTATCTTTAGTAGCGTCGCGAGAAAGCGTGCGGTCTCCCCGAGTGTATGTGCTTGTGCATGTGCATGTGCAAGTGCAAGTGCAAGTGCACGTGCTCGAGCTCCCAGTTATGCCCCCCCCCCCTCCCTTGAGAGGTCTTGGTGTGGGTTCGTGATTTCAAAGCGCGGGTCTCGCAGGAAAGGAAAGGAAAGGAAATCAGCTGTGAGCCGTGTGTACAGGAGGGGGGGGGGATTCAACGTCGTGTTTAGCCAACACGTCTAAAATGTCGGGACGAACTCAAACTCCTGTATTAATAATCCATTACAATGAACAGTAGGATACAATTTAATTTCTTTATACTATTTTTTTTAAATTTGAAAATGTCCTGTAATACGAGGAATATGTTCTCGAAATGGGGACCCGCGATACTTTAGGGGACTGCGAATTGATTTTAGGGTGGGATTGCCACAAGGATAACAATAGAATTCAGGACATCCGAAATATGTTTTAGAGCAAATTGTTTATTTGTATACATCTAAAGATAATATCGAGTAAATAGTAAAACAAGAAAGCTGTGTATTACGAAAACAACTAGATAAATTACATTGCACTTTCAAGAAAAGCACGGTGACCACTCGTTTTCTAGGACGAATTTCTCTGACCTTACCAGGTTATCCAGGTCATTTCGACGTTTATCCATGACAAAATTTGGTAAATATTTCAGGATATTTAAATAAAATATTCAAGAAAGAATGACTTTGGTCGATTTTAAAACACTGGTATTGGCTGAGCCCTTTTCGCCTTTACATTTCAGATTCTCTTGCACTAACACATTGCGAGAGACAGGTGCACTTCGATTCAAATTACTCGGTACCTTTCTTTATCTATTTTTCAGCTCTCAGATTACACCGTAAAAAGACAAAAATAATGTTTGCATAACAAAGGCATTAGCCGCTTGCTTCTCTAATGTAGTGCATAGTTCTGTGATGTAGTTCACAAGTAGTCCCAAAACGCAATTTTTGAAGGTTTGTGTGAAATTATAACTGAGAATAAAAAAACAAGGACATTTGGAAGAAACAAAGAAAAATCTGCCGGATCAGCGGGAGATACGTGGATGTTCGTCATATCCCGATTTTTCAGGACATACGGCAACCCTACTTTAGGTATACCCTAAAGGTGCCTCCAGGTGGATGTAAGACTTTGTTGTTGCCACGGCCCATGAAAGAATCGAATTCGTTTCTCGTATATTTGTTATACTCGTTTAGGCACCTGCTTCTCGGAATCCAACATCGTGTACATCGAAAATGAGGTTCGCTATATTGCAGAAATCTGGCGGCGCTAGCCGAGACTAGCAGGTTCCTGGTTGGGTGACCGGCTGGGAACCCCGGGATCTAACGGCGTCGAAGGGATAAAAAGGCACTGACTGACTGCGACGTGACGAGACTTGACAAATACAGTAATTACTTAGGAACGGAGGATTACTCAAGGAAAGCGCTCAACGCCCTACAAGGGTTAAGAGACGTTGCATAAACCATGCAGCAAATTAAAACGAAACAAATGAAAGAAAATGGCACATACACGTGCGCGCAGCCGCCCATTTCTCTGCCACGGGAGAAGGGTGCTCGGTCTCATCTCTTCACGATTGTCCTCGTATTATATATTTTTCTTATTTATTTGTATTTTTACAAAGTAACTTCCTACTGCGATCTAAATTTTATTCGTAATAAATATGTATTGTTTTTTTTTCACTAATTGATAATATTTAGTTCCAGCGGACCGTGCCTTTACAATTCAGGTTTGCTGTAGCTTTTTGTTCAGTCAAATGGTAGAAAATAAGAGAAGTTTTGGTGTAGTTTTGATATTTGATTCCTATATCTTTTTGGGTCGCTGAACTCGAATATCAGGTTTGTCAACAAACTTTTGTCCGCAAACACGTTTTTTTTAAAAAGTGTAAAAATCACGCTTTTTTCAGTTATTTCAAAATAACTCAATAGCATCCATTTTTCGTAATAAATGGTTCTATATGAAATAAAAGAAGAAAAAATTATCATTTAATGTGATTAGGATATTTCTCCCCAATTAATGGTTTAGCTATGAGAGCACCGCGAAATTTGGTGATAAAAGCAAAACGCACGAGAAACGGGAATTAACTCACTTTAAACATAACTTCATCAATTTTTCGTAAATATTAATCTGATAAGAAATGAAAGAGGATACAATTTCTTATATTTTGTGTGTAAAAACTTTTCTTCTAGGATCAGTGGCGTATAGCCATTAGTGTGCAAAATATGCCCAAATGTATTACTGCGGAAACGGCACTCCGTTTAACCTCTTTCACTCACTAACTCCCATACGTGATTTGCATCGAGTGAAGTTGTATACTAGAGGTGCTACAGAATGGCACAGATTTTCTCGTAGTAAAGTTTTCTAATTTCCTTGGTGTGGACTGGTTCTGTACGTCTTGCCATTCTTGACTGCTGCTATCTATCGCCGCCCAAAGTACATTTTTTTGAAATTTTCTCAACTTTTTGATTTCCAAATAGTAGAACCGACATATAATTTTAAGAATATTAAAGAAGGCTAAACCCTTGTCCTAAATAGCAATTTTCATTGAAAAATTTGCAACCGTCTTTAAGAAAATGGCGTTAGGCGTTACTGTAAATGCGAAATTTGAAGCTCTTTTTCACAAGAATCTATTGAGTTTTCGAAAAAATCCATTTGAAGTAATTTGATGAACTTCCACTCACAAATCAATAATTATACAAATCCATGAAATGTGCAAGTAACGGCCGTAAGAGATATTGAAAATAATTACATTTGTGTAATTTTTGAAAAAACAAAAGAATTCACCAAAATGAACTTTACGTCATATTAAATGACGACATTACACACATGACATTACCACTATCCATCGGAAAAGTTTGAAGACAAAATTTGTAGCAATTTTTGAGAAAATGGCGTTTGAGCGTTTCTGAAAACGGAGAATTTTGAAATAATTTTCACAGAAAACAGAAGACATTATTTAAAGTACATGTACTCATAAATACAATAATGTGAAGAAATTGCCTCTAATGTAAATGTTACCGACGTGAAAGTCAAGTCAAAAAAATTAAAGTTTTGTAATTTTTTAAAAAACAAAATAGATAGTATGGGGTACATTTAGCATTACCCCTATTTAAAGAAGAAAATTGAGCTCGTTTTTTAGAAAATCTTGTGTTTGTAATTTTTTAAAATTGCCAATATTGCACGCACCATTGGACGAAGACAACTAAAATTTTCAAAAATATGTACATGACCTTAATGAAATAACGATTTTTGGACAACAAATTTCATTTGAAGGAAAAATTTGTCTTCAATTTTGTAGTTGTAGGAAATATTCAAAATTTTTATATTCAAATATTCAAAATTTTTCAATTTTCGAAAATTCAAAGTTAACCGTGAAAACGGGACCTATGTCATTATACTCTATTCTTACAATAAATTTAAAGAAAAAATGGGATCCGTTTTTGAGAAAATTTTGAAAATGTCCGGGGGCCTTTATGTAAAGTACCCCCAAATTTTAAAGAATGTCTTTCAAAATTTCAAAGCTTCAACTAGAGCCAGATGGACAAGGGCTTCTTCAATTGGGTGTGATTTATGGGGTTGGGTATGATTCAATTGGGTGTATCGTACGTGTGATTTAGGCGCTGGTAGTGTTGACGGACGGACGGACGGACGTTTTGCTTCCAATTGGTTTTGCGGCATCAAGGACCCACAAAACGTATTTTGGCTACACCACGTGTTACAGGATTTTTCTCTTAATTTAGCAACTGTTTTTATGCACTTTTTCCTTACCAGAGCCCGGCAATGATTTTTTTCCCCGCCGAAAATCTGCCGCTTTTTCGCGCAGCATTACATAACTTTCTGTATACTACATATATTACTCCGTACATACATATACGTCTACGAGAAAGTAAAAAGGAAAGTTGGTACCTAATTAATAACGTGAAAGAGAAAATTAATATTTTGAATGGCAATCTTGCCTTCACACTAAATATCTTGGCTTCAGTGACGCGTAGGTGTAGATGGGCCCGGTTTTTATAGACATCTTGGCATTCAGGATGACTTGTAAGTTCTTTTGAAAAATCTGAAACAAGGAAGTCATAGTTTTTACATATTTTTGACTTTACAAAGTTTCCAGGCAAAGTAATTGTTGACATACCTGAACACACACTTTAAAGCATTCAAACTAATATCATACAAGCCATTCAGTGTCCAAGTTGAATACGTTATCAATGACGTGTTTTTATCTGATACAATACACAAGAATCTATCCGTCACAATTTTGTTAATTTCCAAAACAAAATTTAAGCTATTATGTTAAAAAAATGTTTCATAATATTAGACGACATAATTAAAGAAAATTTTCTTGCTAACACGAATAATAAAAGAGGGTTAATGGCAATGTTGATTACAAAGTTTTTATCAGCAAAAATGACATGCAAATAAGTAGGAAGGAAGCAGACCCTCCGATAATGAACGCAGCATTGTCCTCAGAAAAAAAAAAAAGTCCGTGATTGAAGTTGGTGAGGAGGTAGTAGATCTGCTGGTGATATTATGAGCTCTCTGCAAGCATGCAAAATGTGTCCTTTTCGAGACAGAAGAAAGACAATGTTTCTTTTCCCACATTTTCCCGTTTGCTGGTATATGTGAAACAATTACCAATGACTTTGCTTTCTCGCAAGCAATGAGTGGTTGCGAAACCTCCGCATTGGCCAACCACGGAATAATGAATTTCTGACAGAACAAGAACACTAAGGTCTGAATAAAATTAGAATGGGATTAACATTTCGTGATCACGTGATGACGCCAACGTCGTAACCTAGGGAACAGGACATCGGAAGCTTCGGCATTTGCACATTGTTGTCACTTAAAATTAGAGAACAAATGTGACGAGCAAACAGACATTACGAATTTTACCAAGAAATGTAACAAATGTTAGGAACAAACTTGTTACGAGTTTTTCAACTTTCCTTTCTTCTGTTTGCCTAGTTGTTGAGAGCACGTGGTAGAGCGCGCAGTGTGCGGCGGCGTCGCCCCCCTCCACACCCAAACGTCGATCACATTCTATTTTATTTATTTATTTATTTATTTATTTATTTATTTTATGTCAAAAAAACAGTTAAAAACTGCGTATGACGTGCTATGGGGAAAAGTGAATTGTGTGCACATTTTCAAAATTCTGTGAACCCTACACTAAGTCATATACTACTTAAATTTCGAATTTTGAAAGGGAGAAAAAAAAACTCCCATGTAGTAAAATCTATTTTCAAGGATAAATAAACAATAAATTTTGAATTTTGAAAGGGAGAAAAAAAACTCCCATGTAATAAAATCTATTTTCAAGGATAAATAAGCAATAAATTTTGGCTCTTATTACTTCCTGCCGCGACAACATGGAAACGATAATTTGAATAATTGTATTTCCCTCTGAATTCTAGAAGACGTGCACAGAAAATGAAGTTACATTTATGTCCAGAAGCAAAACAAGGGGCCATCTCAGCATTTGCTCAATGGATCAGGAAACTGGACGAAAAACCTGATCGAGATGGGGTCATTGACCCGGAAGCTGTAGTACAATAGTTGTTACAGGTTGTTTACAAAATTTTTTTTTTATTTAAACTTTTCTATTGAATTTAATCGTTTAATGTCATCTGGCAAAGTGTTGTAAAATAATGTACATGTATTGTATGTGAATTTTTTTGTAATGAGCTGTTGATACTGTCACCTGATGAATATGATTTCTACGTCGAGTGTTATAGTAATAGACTTCGGCATTTTCTGAAAATATATTCCCGCCCTTGAGCAAGTCATTTTTACAAAAACCACTGATTCGTAAATAAAAGACACGGTAATGGTAGAATTCCTAGATTAATGAAGAGAGGCTTACATGAATCACGTGGGTGGGATTTGGTTATTATTCGTACAATTCGTTTTTGTAATCTAAAAGTCTGGGAGCTATAAGATGTATTTCCCCAGAATATTATGCCATATCTCAGGCGGGAATGAACATTCGCGAAGTATACACAACGAGCAGTATGAAGGCTGACTGAATTTGCAAGAATTCTGAACGCGTAGCATAATGAACTTAATTTTGTGTTCAATTCATTTAAATGGACGTTCCATTTAAGGTTTGACTGAATTGAGAGACCTAAAAATTTTGTTGCCTTAACATCAGTCAATGGTACACTGTTCATTTTCAATGGAGCAGAGTTTTGTTTATTTGAAATGGAAAACTGCATTAAAACCGTTTTCTTTTCGTTTACTATTAATTTGTTATTTCGGAACCAATTTGAAACATCTGATATTGCACTATTTACTGTTTCTTTATTGGAAAGGATGTTCGTATCATCCGCAAAGAGAACCGTTTTTCCGTTTCGATTCGTCGAGGGCATATCGTTTACGTAAAGTAGGAACAGAATAGGGCCTAAAATCGATCCTTGAGGAACTCCATGCAACGGGCAAAGAGTCGGAAAGGTGCGTACGTAATGTTCCATCATTCCAGTAAGGTATTTCAACTCTCTGAGATCGTTGTTTAAGGTACGAACATAACCAATCTAGAGCAATACCACGAATTCCATATGAAGGTAATTTGGAAAGTAAAATGTCATGATCAATGACGTCAAAAGCTTTTGAGAGATCTAAAAATAATCCAATAGGTGCCTCGTTTTGATCCAATGATGAGGCGACATCTTTAAGAAAAGAAAATATAGCTGTTTCCGTTGATTTTGATTTTCTAAATCCATGTTGGCAATCTGAAAGCACGTTGTGTTTAGTGAGAAAGGTTTCCATTCGTACGTAAAAAGTCTCTCTAATATTTTTGAAAAAACTGATAGAAGGGAAATGGGCCGATAATTTTGAATTTCATTTTTGTTGCCTTTTTTGAAAAGCGGCTTAATTTTAGCTGTTTTGAAAATATCTGGAAACGTTCCAGTGCATAAAGATGCATTAAATATGTGAGTTAACGGGTGTATAATGGCATACGCACAAGTCTTTAACAAAGAATCCGGGAATTCATCTAAACCGGGCGAATATTTATTTTTTAGTTTACTGATTATTTTGAGAATTTCATAGGAAGAAGTTTCGGAAACGAACATTGTGTCTAAACTTTTGGGTGAACTGTCTGTTTTTGAATTTTGTGCCTGAAGACCCTTAGTGAGATCGGCAGCAATTCTCGAAAAGTATTGGTTAAAGAGATTAGCCACTGTTGCCAGATCGTTCACATTTATATCGTTATATTTTAAAACAACATTCTCTGCGGGTTTTCTAGTTGATTTGGTAGTATTTTTTATTATATTCCACATTGCTTTTGTTTTATTATTTGAGTTCAAAATATCCTGATAGTTTTTCATAAAGATGCATTAAATATGTGAGTTAACGGGTTCTAATTTTATTCGTAGTATAAACTTGCCGACATTATTCGAACTCTCCAATGCAACTAATGCGATGGTTGTTGTTGTTTGTGAACTTTTCGGGTTTCACTATTCAGCTACAGAGCAAAGAACATGCATTTTCTCAGCCAGTTGAGATATGTCTGCTAAATATGCCTTCAGTTACAAGGCAAACATTGCTACACTACCAATATATGCAACTGCAACATAGCAAGACGTTATCAGGTTCAGCAACAGCTAGATTTTAAAAAAAGCCACAAGAATGGGGAGTGAACAGTACGAAAAAATGGCCTTGCGCATTTGTGTACAACTTGTTAAACCACCTGCTCCACCAGTTTTATTTAAATTTAATTCCTGCAAGAGCTCCAAAATCTAAAGAAGAAAGGGAAAAAAATCTGGAAGAAGACAGGGATTAATTATCCGTCTTGTGTCTCAACTCCAAAAAGTGTTGCGACAATGACAGTCGATTCTGAAAATGGCCTGAAAGGCGAGTTAAAGAGTTGGAAGAAGGACAAGATAAAGCCATTGAACGTGACGAACCAATGGAACAGGACTTCGTTATTCATAATATTAGACAATGACAATTATTAGAAACAATATAATATACAAGGTTTATAGTACTAAGAAACCCGCTAATGCTATTATTTTGTTTGTAGCAGATGTCTATGAAAATCAGGGCCTTCGAAACCTAGGCGTCGGTGAAGGTGCAGTCCATCGTCTTTCAAGTTGCTTCTAGTTGAAGCTTTGAAATTTTGAAAATCATTCTTTAAAATTTGGTGGTACTTAACATGACGTCCCCCGGACATTATCACAATTTTATCAAAAACTGTTCCAAATGTTTTCTTTAAATTTCTTGTATCATAAGAACAAAATACGCTTATAAAGGTGGCTTAGGTCAGAATTTCACAGTTAACTCTGAATTTTCGGAAATTGCAAAAATTTGAATTTTTTCCGGCGTCTTCCTACAACTACAAAATTGAAGACATGGATTTTTCCTTCAAATGAAATATATTGTGCATAAATAGTTGTTTCAATTAGGTTATATAGATTTTTTTGGAAATTTTAGTAGTTTTCGTGCAATAATGCGAGCAATATTTGCAATTTTAAAAAAAATTTAAAAGACAATATTTTATCAAAAATGGCTCAAATGTATTTTTAAAATTTTTTGGTATGGTTAGTGCCATACGAACCCCATACCGTGACATAAACGCCATATTGCTGTATCCTTTTGTTTTTCTCAAAAATGATATTTTTACTTGTCTCTCACGTCTGTAAAATTTACACTAAAGGCGATTTCTTCACATTATTTAAAGCACATGTGCTCATAAATATAATAATGTCAAATAATGTTTCTCTAAAACTCAACAGTTTTCTGTAAAAATGAGCACACAATTCCGCATTTTCAGAAACGTTCAAACGCCATTTTCGCAAAAATTACACAAATATAATTTTCTTAAAATACCGTTCACGCCGATAATATATATGAACATTTCCGTCGATTTGTGTGCATTATTGCATTTGTGAGTGGAAGCGCTTTAAATGAAGTTCTTCGAAAACGCAATAGATTCATGTGAAAAAGAGCTTAAATTTCGCATTTACAGTAATGCTTAATCGCCATTTTCTTAAAAACGACTAGGAATTTTTCAATGAAAACATATATTTTGGACGAGTTTTTACCCTTTAATATTCTTGAAGTAATGATTCAATCCACCACTACTAGGAAAGCAAAAAGTTGAGAAATTGTCAAAAAAATGTACTTTGGGCGCCGCTAGATGGAAGCTGGCCCGAGAATGGTGCACGACGTTAAAGCCAGACCACACCAAGGAAATTAGAAAAAAATGGTACGAGAAAGTCTGTGCCAATCTGTAGCATCTCGAGTTTTTTTTAAGGTTTTACGCTTTTGTCGCCAAATTTCGATGTGCTCTTACGGCTAAACCGTGAATTGGAGAGAAAAATCGTAACGACATTAAATGTAGGTTATTTTATCTTCTTTTATTTCGTATAAGGCCATTTATTACGAAAAATGGATGGCTTTTGAGTTTTGAAAAAAAACTGAAGAAAAAAAAGCCGTGATTTTTAAACATTTTTTGCTTATAAAGCTAGTTTGCGAGCAAATGATTTGTTGGCAAACCCGATATTCGTGTTCAATGACCAAAAAAATATTTAGGAATCACATATCAAAAGTACGTCAAAACTTTCCACTATTTGACCGGACTGCACGGGGATTGCCCCCCGGGGTGTGCATCTAACATCTGTGGCCTTTATTCACGCCCCCATCCAGTGCAAGAACACCTTCAAGCTGGAATCCGGATTCCGCTGGAACACAAGTTATCCTTCACGGGACCTCCCCAATGAAGCCTGGTCGGGCCACTCACATAGCACTCATACATATTATTTGTCTATGGGGCCACTGCCAGCTCAGAGTTACTTTTCAGGCTAGCACCGGGGTCGAATGAAGCGCCACTCGCAATGCGCCGGGACAAATCCCTCCTCTTTGCTCTTTGCCCAGAGTATCGGGCCACTGCCACGACGAAGCAAAGCGCCCAAATGGGGGCCACCTGGACTAGCTCGGGGCCCCCAACCCGCCTCCACCTTGAAGCTACCGACGTGAATACCGCTGGAACCTAGGAAACCTGACAGGGAGGTTCGGGCTCCCCGTTTGCTTTGGGTTTGAGATCCACCGCCGTCTACAGAGGATGCCACCTAACGAAGCCCATACCAAAGGTCAGTGGCGATCCACATTTCTCACTGCCTCCCCTTGAAGCTAACGACGTGAATACTGTCAAGGAACTCTGGTCCGAGTGGACGTCTCTAAGGACCGCGTGGCCCCCCACATGATTGGCACTTGCTTGTTATTGCTACAATTCTTTTCCATAATCGATGTCTGGGAACTGCAGGACGTGTTTCCGCCGAATGTCTGCTTGTGTCTTATTTGGCATATTTGTTCTCCAACCTCACATTTTGCTATTTAAATGTGTGTAGGAAATGCAAAATGTATAAATGTTAGATTTGTATAATTATTCGCGTTAGTCAATCGCATCTCAATTTTCTTGCATTCACTGCAAAGCAGATTCGAGAGAATAACCCCCACGTATACTGCAAGCCTTGTTAACTCTTGAAACGGGCGCTACGATGGCGATTGCAAACTGTTGGCTGCTAGCAAAGAGCACGGGTCGTTCAGAGGCGTTTAGCTCCATAACGTTGTAATGATGAACACGACAAAGATCTTGGAAGAGGAACAGGGCCGTCAATCGAAGATTTGCGAATGGCTTTCAGACTGCGCAAGCGACTTAGGCGAGCCGAATCTCAAAAGAGTTCAGGGATGATCAAACGTATATTTCATAAAGATACCTTTATTAAATTTTACAAACGTCCCTTGTTTTACATGACAATTTGCTTTGAAACAATAAACGTACAGATGTCAACGGTTATACGACAAAGTTGTTCTTCCTACAGAATTTTAGAAAACCTGCGTGACGGGGGGAGAGCCTCATGCCTCCTTCGAGAATGGGGAGTTTTTGGCAGTTTACGGGAACTGTGCAGGGCCTCGCGAATGGCTGGATTCGTTTGTTGACAGAGCCTAATCCAATCCAGCTCTGTCGGTTCCCAGTACCCAGAGGTGAAAGCAATCTGGCCGCTAAGCAACGGATCGACATATTCTGTCGCTTGACACGAACTTCCCGACGGACAGTGAGGGTCCGTGACTCTCCCTCGTTCATCTCTCAAAGAAATAACGTGGAAGACCCTCCCTTCGTTTCTGCAAACTGCGTCAAAGGGATTGTGCAGGCAATTATTGTTTCTCCAACTACGAATATTAAAGTTTATACACCACCCGATAACTTTGTCAGATCTGATTAATAGCGACCATAGCTTATGCATGCGTACACTAAGTTACACGGAGAAAAACGAACTGTTGCAGTATACCTGATCCATTATACTGTAACAAGGGAACGCATGACAATATAGGCCCAACCAGGTTCACTGTTTCGTGACGGAGATTGTTGGAACGAACATTTGCATCGTGAAGAGTGCCTTGTTGCACCCCTCTGAATTATTTCAATGTTCTGACAAGATTACTCTTGTCAGAAGTGCACGGATACGAGCTGCCTAGCCCAATCAACCTTATTGGGAGAGCTGACTATCTACTCGGCGTAAGCGAGCAACACTGTTGGAGGAACCACCCTACCGTCATGACGTATCCGGACGATACTGATAGAAGGAACCTGCCTTCCGAATTGGCTTGCTTAGCTATACTGGTTGAAGGGCCAGCTGTACGTGTGGCCTTATTTAAGCATTTCTTATTGGTGTTACAAGTTACTGATTGTTGACGGGTGTATGATGGGTTATGCGGAATACTTGCTATCAATAGAATATTCATTATTTATTGTTGATCCATATTTTTGATCTGTATATTTACCTACACAACCAGACACAGTAAGAAATGGAAATAAGTGCATACAAATTACGCATTTGGTGATAATTTAGTTTCAGAATACATTACACAAAAAGTATCAAAAGCCTTTAAATTTTGCAGTCTGATATTATGGTAGGTATACATACATCAATAATGCTTGCATTGTTGTTGCATAAAAGAAGTTATATATTATAAGTTCATTAGATATGCATTGTTTTATACATGTACATAATATAATGTACATTATAATGAATATACAAAAACAGCATGTACTTAGAAATAAAATATTAGAATTTAACATTATAATATTTATTTAGTAAAGTAAAATACAATTAATAGAATGGAATATATTGACACAAACTAATTGCAAACAAATGACTTGTAACATTGATGTACACATTTGATCATTAATGTGATCGGGTGGATTAAATACACAAGGAGACTAAGCAAGTGTTTAAGAACATCAGTAATTATTACAAAAAAACACTGCTTACTTAATATTCTTGTTTAAAGTTTTTATTAATTTTGGTTACAAAAGGTTCAATTCTATTAGTTCCTTCATTATGTGTAGGATTCTTGCATTCATTTCCACAAAATTTATCTCTATAAAATTAACACTTAGTTTTCAATTTAAATGAATTCGTGAATGGTTTACGTACTATTAAAATAAAAAAAAATGTATGGAAGAAATCACCAACATAAATCATATTTATATTTATTTATATTATTTCAATTTTTGTAATGTAAATATACAATAAAAATCAGATCAAATTAGTTAAATTACTTTAAAAACTGAAATTAAAATGTATAATTCTGCTCAGCATTGATTTAACTGCTGGGTCTGCAATTTGAATCAATCTCATTGCTTACAAACCTCTTTGCCCATTTGACAGTGTATAAGCTCATTATTGGCCTGCATTTACAACTCCTACACTTTCAACATGTTAATGTCATGACTGAACTATTGTTATTATCTCTTGAATGCAACAATAAAAAATTGTAGAGAAGAATGGCCACTCAATAACAGTGAATAAATGGAGTGGGAGGTCAGGATAAATCATGAATTTAGTATTGGGTAAGGTGGGAGAAGATGCATCATTTTAGTGTGCGACAAAATGATTGGGCTTATTGGATGAGTCAAATAATAATTTTTTCATAAAAAAAATTAATAACCAGTTCGGAAGTGACTTTTAAATTGGGACTTTTTCCAGTGAGCAGGTTATGTTATTAAGTGTAGTCTGGACTGCTTCAAAATTTAAAAATATATTCTTGGAATACCATCGATTTTCACATCATCATCATCATCATCATCATCATCATCATCATCATCATAATAATAATAATAATAATAATAATAATAATAATAATAATAATAATAATAATAATAATAAATAATTAATAAGTAGTAGTAGTAATAGTAGTATTCTTTAACTAATAGTTTCCCTGAAAACTCATATGTAGTAAAGCATGATAAAGTGAAAAATAACCACATAAATTGCACCCCCAAAAGAATTGTCTTCTCTTTCTAGGTTTTTGCTCTTTTTATTAGTGAATTTTCAATTTGGTTTGTGATTTTTCTGAAGTGTAATGTAGAAAACCCAGTTATAGTGTTTTCTACACCAAATTATTGCTTTAATGGATGCACATAACATAGATAAAATAATATCCTTTTAGTCATGGTGGCACGCATTATTGTCATTGTTGCGAGACTTATTAAAAATGTTAACCTGTTTAAATATAATACTTTCTTTTTTTTATTTTAAAAATGTGTACCTTTTCCATGCATGTTTTGGTAGTATTTTTCATTCATAATGAATGATAGGACTTTTCTCAATTAATACTGCATATTTAGACTTTTATCTAGCAATTGAATACTTTAATTACTACTAAATTATTATATTATTAAAATATTATAATTTTAATTCCTTTTTTTTTATTGTTTTACTACAAATTTTAATTATTCAAAACACAAGCTAAATTTCCAGAGCAAGTATAGTCTGTATGCAACAATTGCAAAATAATGCCAAATAATTAAGCCACAAAGAAAAATGCAGATACAGAAAGCCATACATTAGTATCACTGGTAACTGACATTGGGGAAGGGAAAATAATTAAGTGCAGACTCTTAATCCACTTGCATGCAAAAAAAGTAAAAAAAAAAAGGTATATTTCATTAAATTTTGTGAAATTACCTATAACAATTCAAAAATTGGAAATAGGATTACCTCCAGTGAAGTCATTAAAAATTGTTGAAGACCTTACAATGTTTTTGAAATTAGCATTCGGTCATGTGAGTGTGACTGCCAAGGAAAAATTATATAAAGCAATACATTAAAGTTCTGATTTGAAACTTCTCCAAAATGTTAAAAAAAAAAATTGTTCAAGAGCAGAAAATGCAGAATTTGACATCACCCTTTGGCTCAGAATTTATCTTAGAAATATGCTCCAATTGTGTCAGGTGATGTAGAAGAATGTTCAAAAACATTCATTTCTGACAAAGGGATGAATTTGACTAAGTAAAATTTAGAAAAACTGTTCTTTGTTACGAAAGGCAATGAAAAATAATACCTAGCTAAAATTTGATTGTGCATGTTTTGTCAAATTTTAACCAGCATATGTGTGCAAGTTTTAGCATTTTAAAGTGCACAAAAATTCTGTCTAGTGATATTGAGTTGTTTTATTTCAAGAGGAAAGTATTTTGTTCGCTTGGTTAGGGAAATGTTTCTGAAAATTATCAACGTCAATACAATTACAACAGTAATGACGTTTCCTTGCCCATCGATCATTAACACAATCTGAGATATTTTCTCTGGTAATTTTGAAAATGAAAAATAGCCAAAAACATTGCATAATATTTGAGAATGCAATGTTATCTGTACTACAAGTCATAAACAGCACACTGTGGAGAACCCTAAATTATGAAAAATTTTAAAGCTTTTTTCCTCAGTTACCACAGTAAAAATTAATAATCTTTCAAAAAAATTACAGATTGTTGTACTCCATGAACGTGTTTTGGTAATCTAGTTGTAAATCGATGTCCTTAAAAAAAAAACAGCATTTTGGAGTTTATGAGACTTTTTTGTGGGAATGTGATTTTTTTTTCCATTATTGTCACTTAGTCATTCTGAGAGCACAACTTCATAGTGCACATTGAAGCTATAAAAGAATTATAACACTAGTTAAATTACCTAATGAGAATTGTAAAATAACTTGCCTGGTCAAAAATGATACGCACTAACAAAATTGAACCATTAATGTATTTACATTTTGTGAATGTTAAATATGAATGAATTCATAAAAGTCCATGATGCTTGCAAAATTAGCAAAATGAGTTTTGGCATTACCTTCAAATACAAGATCATGATCTTGTTATAATATGCAATAGGCATTTGGAATTCATGATATCTATTGTTATCTGCCATCAATAAACCAATTTCCATCATAGTTAATTAAAAATATAATTAAAGTGATAATTTAAAAAAAAGTGTGAACACAAGTGTTTTACAACAATTTCTCATTTTATTTTCAGGAATGCCCTATTATTTTGTTCAAAGAACATGATAAGCTTTAGTTTCAATTTAAATAATCAAAATTCTGTGTTTATTGTGTGTGAAAAGACTAAACAACAATTAATTCTACAATTTCTAATTGCCATTAATGACATTTCAAGACTATTTAAAAAATTTAAATTAAAGATAATTTTTTACATTTTAATACCAATTTGCAATGCCTAATTGGGTATTAAAAACTAATCAAATAACTTATTCTTATACTTTTTTGACAATTAAAAAAAGCCCAAATGAATGCAAAATAATGAGTTTAGAAGCTGAGTCCTCTATAACAACTTAAGAACATTCCAATTTGAATTGAAAGGCTTTAAACCTATGATATAAAACGAATTCATTGTTTTTCTTGTTCAACATAAGCTTTTGGAGGAAAGGAAAGCTTTCAGAACAATGCGCTTTTCGCTACTTCGAAGAAATTTTGTGTTTATTGAAGGGCCAGCCTGGGGCTAGCCTCTCTCAGACATTCTAAATCGAACTGAATAGCATGTCCTCGCAGGCCGATTGGTGGCGCGGCGCAGCGGTCCCATGAACCGCATCCCACGCTTGATCCGCCCCTGGCCCCGCCACACGCACGCGGTTCACAATGGTCTCCTGTTTCGTTGCAAGGTTAATTTAACGAACGATAGCACGTAACTTAGTTCTTATGCAGAGAACTAACATTTGTATTTGTTACATCTGGATTTTTCTTAAGATGAAAGGATAATAATGCGTTGTGGCCAGGCTACAGGCTTTGGCGCGGGCGCATCTTCCTTTCCCCATTCTCCCCCCCACCCACCCACTCACTTCCATAGAGCTCGCCGGGGACCTGGGGGGGGGTAGCTAATAAATATAGAACGTAATTACTCTGTCGTTGGACATTTATATTTACAACATGTGTAACAATGTAGACGAAAAATAATATAATTTTTCAAGTTTGTCTGAAACTTCGTTCCCGTTTTGAGCAAGATTGACAGATGTTTTTTTCGGTTTAAGTCATATTTATCGTATCATGCTTCTACTATGTAATTGAAATAATGTGATATATATATTTTGCGTCTATACCTTGACGCAACGCGTCTCTAAGCCCCTTAAGGGGCGTTGAGCGCTTTGCACTGGGGAGTAATCCCCCATTAATGTGCTTTATTTTTTTAATATTTGTCAAGTCTCGTCACGTCGCAGTCAGTCACTGCCTTTTATCCCTTCGGCCAGGGGCTCGACGCCGTTAGATCCCGGGGTTCCTGGCCGGTCACCCAACAACGAACCCGCGAGTCTCGAATTCGCTTAACCTTCGTGACTTCACGGAGCGTAGTAAACGAATTCGGCTAGCGCCGCCGGCGCTAATATATATATATATATATATATATATATATATATATATATATATATATATATATATATATATATATATATATATATATATATATATATATATATATATATATATATATATATATATATATATAAATAAATAAATACTATTTTTATCAATTAAACACTTGGAAAATAAGTAAACAATGCATACCATTTGTTTATCGTTTAACAAATTTTGAATGCTTTTAAAAGTCAATTCAATTCAATACGTAACCTGACAAGGTATGTGGCTGCTATGACCTCCAACTTCAACTGCAACATGGCTAGGCTTGACGAGGCCGACAGATCCATTTACAAAGTACATCACCCTCTCAGAAATATATCACAAATAGCATCTCCCTCTCAGAAATCACAGGCCGGTTGGTCCAGCAAGGTTGACTTTTATCTTAGATGCTGCCGTTACCAGGAAAAGGAGTAAAGCAACAAGGTTTCCGTTTCACGTAGGAAGGTTTTGGGTAACTATTGAATCCTTGTTGCGATTTATGGGATCCTTTTTTTAGTGTACTTCCCAACAAACGCAAGCAGGCATTCTTCATTTCATATGTGTAGGCACCTTATCATATAGGCACCTTACTAGCATATAGCTATAGGCATATCATGTCATATAGGCACCTTACTCCACCAGTCGTCCCCAGAAATTCTTAATAACTGGAGCGTGGCAACTAAAAAGAGAACTAGTTCTTTTGGTAACAAGTACTAATGTTTTAACATTGTGCAGCTGAGGCTTATTTACCTTTTTGTTAAAAAATTCTGAATAAAATTATGAATGTTGTATTTACATAAGTAGATGCGAATCTTGACTTGTTAAATTACCAAATTAGAGATAATGAATACTCTTGTGTTTTAGAGGAAGTGATTGAAGAATTCACCAACAATTTCTCCTCGGAAGAAAATATCCATGTACACAAGGATGCAGGCACTGGTGGAAATATTTGTGCCAAGATAGTATTTTTCTTCTTACTTGGTGTATTACTTGTTTTGGTTGGTCTTATCATTACTGAATACAGAGGTTCCACAGATTGTAAGTTCTTTCATCACTTTTTATATCATACTGTTTATTTCTAATTCAATTTTAACATTTTTTAAAATATTTTTCAGTGGATAATCCTATTTTAGAATCTCGTTGGGCGCCTATATTTGATGGATGGGTTGACGATTCTCCTGCGAAGCATGATGATCATGGGGAACATGGACAAGTAAGCGAGGAAGAGCATGGAGAAGGTAAGTCTTATCAATTTATGTAAAATGGAGACCTAGGAGGAATAAAAGGAATTCCTTGGAGAATAGTAGAAATATGAACAACATTTTTGGAAAATCATGACCTGTGCATTGATATGCTTGTTATAGAAATATCTCCTTTCATGTAAATTTGCGTTTGACAAGAAAATTGTGTGGGATTTTTCATTCTTAATAGACTTAATTGTCATAAAGTCATTGGGTGCCCTTATCACCACATATTTTGAAGATGATTATTAGAATATTTTCATTTGGAATTCTATGGTTTATGCCTTTTTCTTAAATACTATGAAAAGATTTGTTTTGTAATGTATGAGATAGAATGTCAGAAGCAATTAAGAGAGATCTTGTGTTCGGTTTAGCATGAAGGCAACAGGTACTGTGTGGCTGATTTTCTCTGGGTATTTTGCCAGGGAATATTATTCATGTCAACACTTATATTTTGGTATTATATCAGGGTATTTTGCAAGGGAATATTAGTCATGTCAACACTTATTTTGTCGAAAATGGTTAAAGATATTACAAAAAAGCTTCATTAAAAAACAAAATAAGGAAAAAAAATCTAGATAAAGAACAAAAATTGAATGGAAAGCAAATCAGGGAAATTACGTCATTAATTTTCTTTAATCTTAGAACAAAATGAACCAACTAATCATAAAAAGAACTGAGTCAAAATAAATAAGTAAATAAATAAATTAAAATTTATTGTACTGGGTAATTTTGGGTACTTGTATTGCTGTGTACTGGACTGTAATCCAATGTACTGTTACTGCTATACTGTGTACATGTATACTGTGTATTTGTTGTACTGTGTCTTTTCAATGGTGTTAGCAAAAGTTTTGAGTAAAGCGCTTTAGGTATCCTACTTTGTAATGATCAAAAACATTTCAGAGCATGACGAACATGATGAGCATGATGAACATGATGAACATGAAGAGCCGGATGAGCACGACGAACATGAGGAGGAGGAAGAGGATGAAGAGGAGGGAGAGGAAGAGGAGGAAGAAGGAGAACCATCTGAGGAGGGAGGAGATGCAAGTGGAGAAGAGGTATGATCAGAGCATCTTTATTGGTTTAATGTGTAATGAGGTTTCACTAATGATGTTTATTTAGTCCCCAGAACCCCAAGCAGATTCAACTGAAGCATCTGGGGAAGTGCAGAAAGATGAACAAGATGATGACGATGATAATGATGATGACGATGATGAAGCTGAAGATGATTCTCAAGCAAATGAAGACACCATTCCTGGGGTTACAGAAAGTGAGGAAGATGGTGATAACCAAGATGATGAAGATGAAGGTAATAATTTCATATATTCATATGAATAAACTAGTAGTGCTTCAACAGCTCATACTTTCTCATACTTAGTAACAGTTATGTAATAT
Source organism: Teleogryllus oceanicus (assembly GCA_964035755.1). NCBI lineage: Eukaryota > Metazoa > Arthropoda > Insecta > Orthoptera > Gryllidae > Teleogryllus > Teleogryllus oceanicus. Next base: position 30,531,350 of record CAXIVR010000004.1, read on the forward strand.
TATAATACCGGAATTTCTGTCTGCATTGTAATATATCAGTGCCGCAATCACATGTCACAACCTTAACTGGCTATGCAACAAGCAGAGAATATAGGCTTATTTGCAACAATTTTGATGATGTTTTCAGGGGGTGATGAATTCTATCACCTACTCTCATGTACACACACACACACACACACACACACGCACATGTACACTGGCACACACACTTGCACACACACACACTTGCACACACACACACTTGCACACACACACACTTGCACACACACACACTTGCAACACACACACACACTTGCACACACACACACACACTGCACACACACACACTTGCACACACACACACACTTGCACACACACACACACACTTGCACACACACACACACTCATCACACACACACACTTGCAACACACACACACACTTAGCAACACACACACACACACACACACACCAACAAACCTTGCACCACACACACACCATCACACACCACACACACTCTTGCAACACACATTGCACACACAACACACAACTTGCACAATGCACAACACACATATATACTCTTACAGTGGTGCACACACAAACACAAGGTTGGGGCCAGGAATGCAGGAAAAATAAATTTGACAGATTTTGGTTGATATACAAATATAGCTGAAAGTCACTATGTGCAATGTAACTACTACATTGACTCTAATTATTTTCAATTGAACATATTCTATTAAACATATTAATATCTTTTAAATATACTATTGCTTTTACACCAATTTAAAGTCTGCAAAAAATTAACCCTTTGGGCAGGCCTGCTTTCATGGTTACCCTTTTTTTTCTCACCACAACACCATCTGCTGGCTCCGGGCTGAAGTTGAGAGAGTGAGAGAGAAAGAAAAAAGGAAAGAGAAAGTAAGAAAGAAGAAAAGAGAAAAAAAGAGGTGCGGGCAGGCAACAAGAGAATTTGCTGGCCTCCTCACAATGTGCATGCGTCAAGTATGGACAAAGCATGTTACTGCTCTTATTGTTATGAAATGTATTCAACTAGTATATAATCATCAGGGTAATCTAGCCTTACCTTGCCTAACCCAAGGAGCCACCACTGATGCATTTCAGTTCCAAGCTTCAGACCTCGATTGATGATAATTTGTACAGATAACCTGAAAATTACATTGAAAACTGTTGCAGTTGGAAAACTTAATGCTGTCAGTATTGCAGGACTCCTGCATGCTGTGCAAACATCACAACATCATGAGACATAGTGAATATTGAACAGAAAATAACGATTAGAGGATAATTAGTGCAAAGAAATTACAGTTAATCACCAGGGTCGAACTGTAGATCACTATTAGGACATTAAAGTTTAAGACTAAAAGCACCTCAATCCACTGTTTTCAGAGGTTAGAATGATAGTTGAAGTTTGGAACTGAACAATAAAATGTGGAAAAAAATAAAGTGAGGAAAGAATTGAAAGAAAAATTTGGAGCCGTTTTTGAGTAAATAATTATTTAAGGTTGTTTAAGAAAGCCTGTTTCATGCAAAATTAAGCAAAAACTACTCATTTTCAAAAAATTGAAAAAGAATCTATTTGTTGAAGTTTTTGATGAAAATATTTCAATAAGGAAAGAAACATGTACCTTCATTATTGTAGTAGTAGGATGTTGCCAGAAAAATTTGGAATTTTCATTTTTTTTAAAAGGAAAAAAAAATTTTTTTTAACCAGGGTCGGCAAATAATTTTTTAAAAAAATTGCCTTTTTTCTCAAACATTACAATAATTTCTCTATATTGCATAAGCAGTATGTGAGAAAGTAGAGTCACAAATTGAAATTAAATTTAGCCCTTATTGGTTGGATAATTTAATTAGTTGTTTATATCAGTTAGCTTGTTTCACATGCTACTTTGAAAGGCTGTAGAGTTTGTTTAATACATCTTTTACTTTATGAATAATGTGAAAACAAATTACAGTTTTATGAAATCATGTTTGTTCATATTCTACAATTTTTATTCTGATATATGTTTATAGGTGGGGATGAGGATGATGAGGATGATAATAATGATGTGAGCGGTGTGGATTTAGATGACAATCAGAGTGGTCCCCAATCAGCAGAGGTGAGTATTTAAGCATTGTAAGCATTTAAGAAACATTTAAATACGAAAAATTTTTTTTTTATGGTATCTCCATTGCTATCTAAGAATAGTAAATTAATGAAACTTTTCATTTATAATTTGCAGATCATTAGTAAAAATTTTTCCAAATTTCTCCATCCATGCTCAATAAGAATTGGATCTCATGGTCTGAATTAAAATTATTTTAGTATTAAAATGAATGTTGCAGAATGATGATGGTGATGATGATGAAGATGACAATGAACGTGCAGATGATGATGATGATGATGATGATGATAACAATGGTGACAATGATAGCCAGAATGATGAAATGCTGATGGGATGATGATATGGTGGCGATGATGAGCCAGAGCCTTTGGGAGGTAAGGAAGGAAAGGAAGGATTACTTTAGTGTTAGAAGTTGAAAGATAAAAAAAACTTGTTTGGTAAGTGTAAAAGTAGCTGATCTGTGCCATATTATGAAAAATAAGTTTGAAATAGATTTAGAGATGAAAGGCATCAACCAGCGTCATCACTTGAGAATTGCTGCAGTTTTTGGGTCTTGAACAACGGGATATGAGAAGCAGAATTTATAGGAAACAGATCCCCATGCATTAAATAGCTTTTATGTATGGATACATCGGATACTAGAGGAAGCAATTTCTTACACATTATTGAATTTATTACTTTTTATTTTGATAATAAATTTTCTAAAAGCAAGTGATAGTGTACATAGAACTTTAAAGTTATTGAATTAATAATTACTAAAGAAGAGACTTTACAGTATACTTACTCTTGTAATATATTGTACATATTCAAAACATTTAAAGCTTTTAGAGGGTAGAAAGAGTGATGATGCAATTTGATGGTATATTTGCGGTTGTATTTTTAATTTATTGAGAATTTTTGTTGAACATATTGTAGTTATTCGATAAAATAGTAGTACTTTCAATTATTTCAGTAGGCAACTGTGACAGAGAGTTTTATTAAGAATAATTGCTGTAATATTTCATGCATCGCCTGTTTGGAGTATTAGGTATATATAAATAAAAATAAAACTTCAGTTTTTATAGTTTGGTACTTCAAAGCAATAAGACTTAAGTGTCATAACTCAAATATATTTTCCAAGATCTTGTCTCTAGAACAAAATACAGAAGGTTGGTTGCAATAATTGTTCAGCCTTGTGAGCTGTGTGAAAGAAGTTGTTTGGTTCTAAGAGAAAAGGTAAACCAAAAGTTCTTGCATTATTAAAAGGAGAAGATGGAGTTATGAAAGTTATAATTGTTAATTCTTAAAATTTTTACTCTAGTATAATAACTGTAGAAAACTCCTTTCAACGAAATGTCAATTATGTGCTTTCTCTTTCCCTTGTTGATGAAATATTAATGTTATTCGCCTTATTGAATTGTCTCGATTATACTTTTTCGTGCTATAGAAGATGCACTATACTTCAGTGTGTTAGTCATTCTGTAAATGATCTTTTTTTGTTTAGATATCTCTTACTAAGATCATATAATTTTTTTGCCTTTTAGTAGTAATACTCAACATTGCTATGTAGAGTTTGTTAAATATGTAGAAGCTTTATTTCAATGTCTTAATGTGTTTGAAATCCACCAAAAAAATTGAGTTTCATCATAATGAAAACAATTTCCAAAGGTGCTTTTCCTTTACTATCAACTAATGATTATTTTTGCAAAAGAATAATGTTAATTATATATTGAAGTATCGGTAACAATGAAATACTGTATTGGCAATGCAGATGATTCAAATTTGCAAAACTAGAAATTTCAAATGTACACGAGGAAAAGTGAATTTCATAAGCAAATGATTAAGGATTGCAAATTAGGGAAGTTAATAATAATAATAATAATAATAATAATAATAATAATTATTATTATTATTATTATTATTATTATTAATATTTATTCAATCTTTGCGAATGAGGGAAAATATCAATTTTATATAAACCACGGTGTTTAATGTTAATATTTTTAATGTAATTGGTTCAAATTTTAATAAAATACTATAATTTTCTTCCATTTTATTTTACAACACATTGCTATTGATTAAATTTTTCTCATCTTAAGCACCGCAACTGATCTCTAGTGAATAAATTAGGTACCAGCACTTTTTGCTGCAGCACTACTGTGCTCTGGTGGAATATATTAGGAACAAAGTGCTCTAAGTGAGAGGCAAAAAATGGTCGCGGTTCATCTGCAACATTATTTATTTTCTGGATTTAGGTTTTATTAGTTTTTACCAAACTTTGCAAAGACACTGCAACACTCCTGGAGAAGAGACTGTCAAAATTTCATATCTATTCATAAGCTACTTTTTGTGTTATTGATATTGGTTACACATCGTTCAATTCATTTCTATTAGTATAGATTATTATTGTTATAATTATTATTATTATTATTATTATTATTACTATTATTATTATATGTATTATTATTATTATATACAGGATCAATCTTCAAATAAATACCAGGAAGTGTGAATCTTGTTTGTATTTGCGTCTCGATGTTTTGTACATTTTGCATGCACCTTTTCAAGAGCAATGAAGTTGGCATCTTAAACTCTTATGTACTTATTTACATGATGAAAATATTTTGTTTATCAAGTGTGGAGTCAACTTGTGAGCTAGCATAGCCCATGTGCTGGTTGTGGCAGGCAGTACACGACTGGCTCCCGATATTGCCCAATAAAGATTCAGTGCATTTAAAGGAAATATTGAAACTCAAAGGAATTAAAGACGTATAGGGGCTCTTACCAGCACACGTCACCTAGCGTCAAAGCTAGGAAATGCACGTTTTCATGACTTATGTTGGAGCTTGAGCTGTGGACACAACTCACATCGCCAAGACCACACATATGCCATTTTGCATAAGATACAGTTTTAACCTATGACATACATTAAGGGATGCGTGTGCACAGGTATCGACATCAGCGTTAGGTGACACAGGCCTAAAGGACTGACTGCATAAAGTGCGAATATCAGTGCTATTTTTTCCACTGGGTGTGCCTCCGTTTCAAGCAGCACTCGTGCATAAAAGTAGCCATTCTCTACATGAGAAATACTCGAGAATGTTGCAGGGAATTGGTGAAAGCTCTTGGGAATATGCCCTTCCGTACCGGACAATCGTGACATGGCCAGGACATATACACATTTATATTTTCCCAAAAAAAAAAAAAATATAAATAATATATATATATATATATATATATATATATATATATATATATATATATATATATATATATATATATATATATATATATATATATATATATAAAAAATATGTGTGTGTGTGTCACTAGAAGTGACACATATATCCAAAAGTTGTAAGAGTAAATCTAGAGAATTTCAGACCATGTCCTCTAATTGTGGACTCTTACAGCTACCCCATAAGCCTCCTTTGGGGGGCTCAGAGGAAGGTTATTTTAGGGTCAGTACTTTTCTCTTCTAATTCAAGAGTAAATTTTGCATATCAATGTTAACATGGAGAGATAAAAATAAATAAGCATTCCCTCGGTAACTTTGGACGGTATGATCCTTCCTGGTTTAACAAAATCCTGGATTTTTTAACTTAAGGTTTTACATGCAATTGTATTTTCTAACTTCTTTCAAGAGTTTTGTAGTGCAGTAAACACCACTATATTCTAAAAACAAATCTCTGTTTTTTGGGAAGTTTTTGAGTTTTGTTTTTAAGGCTTCTTGATTAGGACATTTCCTGAAGTCTAAAATGTCTGTATAGTGATCGATAGCTGATTCAGAAAAAGAAGGTAGTTCTGAGAATTAAGTACATCAATGAATATTACATTTGTTAGCTACATTTGTGTACCAAATATTATCCATCTAATAGTTACATCTTCAAATCCAAGCAGAGGTCATCATAATAAAACTGTCGTGTGTTCTGATGAGAGAGAAGGAGAGAGAAAAAGGTTTGCTAAGATGAACCTTCGTGTAATCTTTTTTTAAATAGAAGCAGGTTGATTCATAAATAGTTTATGCTTATGAAAGGTATCAAAGTACAATGGTATATGATTATCTTCTTGAATATTAATTTGTATACAAAATGGGTATCTCTGTTTAATTTTCTGTTAGGTATTGATTAAGGTGTTTTATTTACTGTTGTTTTTTACACAGTTAATTAGGAATCCTACTCTGAATTTACATTGTATTAAAAGTCATAATTAAAAGCCTAAAAAATGTAAAGGATATTTTTAATACCAAGATTTTTAAGAACTGCAATTGTAAGAATACACAAAAATAAAGATTCACTAACCACAGATTTAGAAAAATAAATTTGAAGTATATTTACATGTGGGTGTTAAAATCTTCCACGCTTATTTGTTATATACCAAGCTTGTATCCTTCAATAAGTGATGTACAAGTTGAGAGATTCTAGTCCTTTTTGTTTAAGATATATTGTATGTGTTTACAGTGGCACTTAAATTTGGTGTGGGGGTGGCGCTTGTGATTGTCGCTCACATGGTTCTGGTTAGGAAGTGGAACACTGGTCGGTATTAAAATCAATACACTGTCAGCATGAATACTAACCCTGCATTTTATATTGATTGTTTCATAGGTAGCTTCTGTGTAACACAGTTTTACTTATTCGCAACTTTTTAACTGCCATGCTACGGAAGAATTATATAATACGATGCCTGATGTGTAAGTGTGCAGAACTTAACCACATATATCTTAAATTTATATAACAAAATGCTGTGTTGCAATCTGCCATGTTAGATGTGCTTGTGCACATTTTATGTAGACCAGAAAGCTTAATGTACATTACTGTTAATTGTACATTGACTGGTGTGGATTTCCGTTATATCAGATCTATGTTCTGTAGGTAAATGAAATCAACATACTGATTAGTTTCTCTCCTCCCTTTTGCAGTGACAACTTTTGTTTTCAATTTTTAGTTCACAAATATGTTCAAGATAAAGAATCTTGACAAACTGTTTTGTGATTGTGAGAGCATGAGGGTTTTGTGTCTAAAAAAAAAAGTGTAATAGTGCAATAGAGTAGCAATAAGAAATAGCTTAGACTAATTCTGTATACATTGGAGATCAATACTACTAGGAAGGAATTAAAATCTTAATGATTAACACACAAGATTCCTAGTAAATTTTTTGTCATTTCCTAGTCAATAGAAAAGCAAATCTAGAAGAAAAGAAATTTTGATAAGCAATATAAGTAATGTATAATGATAATAATCAGAAAGGAGTAATCCTTACTCTTCCTCCATTTTTCTTTTCTGAAAATTGAGACTTCAGTTCCTTCACGGAACCCTTTCACACAGGATGCATGCATACATGATGTTCCTTTCACCTCTATTCAGGAGCCTCCATCCCTGGATGTCAAAAGATATTCCTGCATCCAGAGACAGAGGGTCACCATGGTGGTGCACCTGGCCTACTCCATGCCCCCATGGTGCTCCACACATTGCCTTTCCCTTCGCCCACAGTGGCATGATTTCAACCCAAACTTTGGCTCCTCATTGATGGGGTAAACAAACTTACCAAATAGTCCAGTTTCATGAATTGTTTTGCATCTTAATTTGACTTTTACTTTAACTTGAGAAATGAAGCAAATAACAAATAGGAGAAAATATTCTTAAACAAATTACTAGTTTCGAATAATTTGTCTTCTTTAATTTTAAAAATGTGTTCCTCTTCTTTGTATAAGGAGAATATTTCTTCACTATTGATCACTACAGTGCAAGGAAATGTGATGAGTTTTTATTTTGATAAGAGGAAATATTTTGTTAAAAAATTGTTATTAGATTTTAACAAATATTGTAAAAATGAAAGGCTTAATTAATTTTTGGAAAATTATACTTCATAGCAGTGGTGCTTTTTATTTACTCTACATCTTCAGGTATGTTCTTGCACATCATGTATGTGTTGTATTGTACATCATGTATGTGTGGTATTGTACAGAATTTCTATTGAGGAACAGGGACAAAGAAATGTATGTTATATAAATACCTATTGGAGTCAATTCAGAAGTTCATCCAAAATTTCAGTTTCTTGTGAGCTGAGGACATTCTGTCAAACTTCAAAAGAATTTTTTTCCTTACGTTACTTTCAATCCAAATTTTTGATATCTATGTTCCTGCACCATTTTATTTCATGCTGCATGAAATGAAATTTTTGAAAGAACATAGTACCAAATCTCTTTCATTCATTCATAACATTACATACTTTATGGAATTAATGTCTTCTTTTCTTCCATTAGCTCTATAACCTGTGGAATTAATGTACCATAAGGAATATTAAGTGTGTTATAAAAATGCTGCAAAATTTTGTAACGTATTATTTTCTGCCGCGTCTTTTAAAGCAGGAGCATCAATTAATGAAACATGAAACCAGTATTCATCAATGCTGGTGAGGGAGCAAAGGAAGAAGAAATGCTGATTGATGAGCATATTGATTAGAATGTGATAAGCAGATCTCAGATGGAATTCACATTGCTTCCAAATACAATTTTAATTTCAGTAAATCTTTCCATTATCAGGAAAAGTCAGTTTGCCTTTGGATTGCTCCATTCTATAACATGTATTTAATAAAAGTCAGAGGACAACTGAGAAACTTTGATTACAAGAAAAAAATTAAAAGTTTGTGAAAATACTAAATTGTATTTTTTGTGATAACTTTCTCAAAGTATACAGAAGTGCTGACAATTATAACATGCAATACTAATTAATTGTATGGTTTCTTGGAGTGACACAACATTAATTTCAGATAACTAAAATGTGGAATTTTTGTGTAATTGTAAGTATGCATGTAATTTAAAAAAACATTTTGAAATTGTCTTCCTTTTAAAAATGTAGGAGCTGAGGAGGAAGCAAAGTTTGCTAGTAGTGATGCACCAGAAGAACATATTTTAAGGAGACAAACTTTAATTCCAGAGGAATTGGCTGGAGAATCAGAAGTTGAGAATGAAGGTGATATTTCAATTGCATGTAATATTTTATGTTGTGAGATTTAATTCTACAATTAATTAGCTGTTGAAACCTTTTTCTTGGAATTGAGTGACTGTTTTATCATATTGAATGAATATAAAATGAAGTTTCTCTTAAAGACATATCAAGGAACAGAGATGAAGAGGAGGATGAAGAAGTGGATGAAGCTGAAAGAGAGATGAAATGGGGGAAAATTAATGACAGAAAGGAGTGGAGATCACAGAAGTGATGATGAAGAAGAAGAAGAAGAAGAAGAAGAGGAGGAGGAGGAGGAGGAGGAGGAGGAGGAAGAAGAAGAACAACAAGAAGAAGAAGAAGAAGAGGAAATAGACGAGGGGGAAGAAGAGGAAGAAAAAAATGTAGGTGAAGAAGATGAAGTGGAAGAAGATGAAGATGATACTTTTGATAGGATAATGAAGAAATATAGCCACTTGCTTCCAAAAGATGCTTCTCCAAGGGAAGGGGTAGAGTCTGATGAAAATGAAGTTCTAGAAGAGAAGAAAAATGTAAGAATACTATACTTGTAGAAATATGTTAATTCTGTATATTTGCTTTAATTTTGATATATCAGGCTGCCGTGAACTAATGTAACTTAATTCTTTCTGCAAGAACTCTCATTCTCCTAGAGAAGAAAGATCGGACTTAAAAGTAGAATATTCCACTGAAAACAAAGTTCAAGGAAACCAAAAATTGCAAAAGGAGGAAGAAGAAGAAGAAGAGGAGGAGGAGGAGGAGGAGGAGGAAGAAGAAGAAGAAGTAGGAGAAGGAGGAGGAAGAGAAAGAAGAGAAGAGGGAAATAGCACTGAGGAAGATTCATCTTCAGGAATTCACTCCCAGACTGCCCTCAAAAGTCAGTATTAATTAATATGTTTGCATTTATTTTTGTTCATTGTATATTAGAATAATATCAATACAAATATTATGAATTTAATTCACTTCAAATAATTATTATTCATGCAATTTTTCCTGGGACAATTTTTGGTATTTGACAATGAAGAATTGCACAGTTTTTAATTGTTCTAAAGATACAGTGAAAATGTAATAAGTTTCTTTTGAAACTTTTAAAGAAATGTTAAAAAATGCTGACCTTTTCAGTCTCACTTGAGATCTCATTTTGTAGGGCTTTTTCCTCTTAAGAAATTATAAATTTCTAACATGCGCTTGTGCTTAAATAGATTAGAAAGCGTGATTTCTACAAGAAATTATCTCTGTTACTTTCATCAACAAGCTTGAAAGAACTGAAACAAAATTGAGAAAACTACCAACCTTCAATATATATCTAGAGAAATCGCCTTTACCTCTTCCCAATTTCTTCCATAAAGTAACTTAGTGAATGAGTTGGAATACCAAAATTTGGAGTAGGTTTCTACATTATTGAAACATGAGCTGACCAAAAATGTGTACATCTTGTCACAGTTGCCTTGAAATATATTTTTTATACTATTCATATTTTACCAGAATAATTGTAGTTTGTGATTAGTTGTATTGAAATTACCTATAAGTTTGCAACTCATCTTTGCATTTGCAAATGTGGTTGAAAAATAATGTGTCTGTGTTTTCATAATTAGCAAGTTCTCGAGGTTCCCCAGGTAACGACGAAAGTGAGGAAGAAGAGGCAAGACCATCTCAAAGCCCTGCACGAGGAACTGTCAGTAAAGGGTCTTCTCAAGGGGGAGGAAAAAGTCGGGTGAGAAAAAATTTCTTTATTTCACTCCTTTGAAACAAAATTTAAGCATTGCTCTTAACTCTTAGGGGATTGAAAAAAGCATCTCTCCAAAAATTGAAATGATTTGTATAATTCTGAAATAACTAAAAGTATTTTTGGCATATTAATAAAGATTACAATATAAGGAACATAGAGGTGAATCTTGTATACTAATCGCTTTATATACGCAATGGAATGAAGGATAATTTTCAAGTCGACAGTATTTATATGGACTTCAGGAAGGCCTTTGATTCAGTGAATCATTTCATCCTTTTCTGTTTGTTGCAATGTTCAGGTATATGTAAATGTAGCTTCACTATGCGCACATTTTGTTGAGCTCGCATTTTGCTTGTAATGGTAGTAGAGCTTAGAAGGAGTTACTAATTTGTTAGCAATACAGAAAAATCAAATGTGCAGTTTGTTTACCAATACAAATAAGTTTTCTATAACTTGGGAATGAAATTGTTTTCTTTTATTATTATTGTTATTGTTATTATTATTGTTATTACTATTAATTTTTTTTCACTTTTTTTTCACCTTTCCAACAATTTAACTATTAATAGTTAAATTGTTGGGAAGGGATTCTGAAACTCAGTTTCTCAATATTCCTGAAATTATCATTATAGTACTTCATTCTGTTGTTATTAACTGCATGAGAGATCCAGGTGGCATAACTACATGTACTGGATCTTTCATGTAGTTAATCTTGCACTACAACTAATACATCTGATTATTACGTACAGCCATACATAAATACATTATTTTGATTGTAATATGGACTTTTATATTAATTTCATAAAATATGCTACTATTGGCAAATTGGGTAGCATCCATAACATTAGTTTTAGAGATTCCATCCATCTGATTTCAAGTCTTATCCCATATGTATTTGGTCTGCCATACTGAGATTGTACCCGAGGAAAATCCCAAAGAATAGGGTCGAAACGTTGTGAATAACTTTAATATTATTTAATGTAATAATAAAAAGTAATTCAGTGTCTGTTATTTTGGCCTTTTAGTTATTAAAATATATTTTTCTTCAACATTTTTTTCATAATCTCCTCATACAAGTAGACAGAGGGACTCCAATATCCAAGATATAGGCCTCTTGTATGTTTTCATATTTTCAAGTTGTTTTAAATGCTCAGTATTGAATACCTATATATGTAAATATGTATGTACCTGTACATATATGTACATATGTTTGCATATGGTTGTACATACATTTATGTATGGTTGTACGTAATACGTTTACATATGGTTGGTTGTACATTTATGTATGTTTATATATAGATGTGCATTTACATATGACCATGGGTTTGTATGATCATTTGTATGTATGAACAAATGATCTTACAAGACTTCAGTCTTGGATTGGAGAATTGAATTCAACCCAATAGTATCTTGGAATGTAAAAGAGCAAAAATATAGTCTGAATCAGTTCTGTGGAAATTTGCTTGCTTAGATTGGTTAATTATCATGTATTATTAATTTTATCATTTGTTTATTTCTTCCTTAATATGCTTATCAAAACTGATTAATTTATAATAAATTGTGTGATTCTTGATGTTAAAAAAAGGAAGTGTACAGTAATCTTAATAGATTGGTTATCTGAAATAGTGTTTATTATATACAAAACAATTTTAATTTCACCCTTGGCAAAAAAAAATGTATGGAATGACTGTGAACAGAATTGTTTAGTCAATAAAACTTAATAAAAAATGAATAAAGAGAATAGAGAAGAAAAATTAATTTGATTATTGCAATTCTTAAATAGGCAATAAAAACCAAATTTTCATACTGTAACTGCTAAAATGATTTTGTTTATGAAACACAGTTAATACTTCATTCTAAAAGCATAATAACCTAAAACGACTTCAGAATAAAAAATATCGAATAATTTATCTACTTCTGCTCACAATATAATTAATAATTTACGGAATATTGCATACAATTATTGCACAACTGAAATATAGGATTATTCACTAAGTTCAGTATCAAATTAATTTCTCATGAGAGAATATCCATTGTATATAATTATGTATTGGTGACAAATGTAGCAGCATCGTCCTTTGATTAAGTGTCAGCAATTCACCTTCATTTCTGAGTCCTATCTAAATGTTGCTGTAGGTATAAAAAATTTTGTGAATGATTAATTGGAAATAGTTTTATTCATAGGATGAAGATGACTGGGTACTACAGAATGATTTAAACAATGCTGAAGCTGATCTGGATGAGGTATGTTTTACACTGCTTAGTGCCACTATGTAAAAAATATCATGCATTTCCTTCTTCTCTCTTGCATCTGTAAACTTATGTCACTTATGAATACATCATGTCTTTATTATTATTTGACAAATATTTACAACTGTCGTTACTAAGTGAATAGTATGACCTAGTGTCAATCTTATTACAACTTCTTTCTGTTGTAGGATCTAGGCTATTAAACATCCTTCATTCACCTCCATCTTTCTCTTTACCGCTTTCAGGCAATTTTTCTCCTTTTAGTTTCCCTTTTGCTTTACATTGCTCAAGTTTTCCTTTTTGCCCAAATTTGAGAATGCAATTAGCATCTTAATTTGCAACTTTTTCTTCTTCTTTTTTTTTTTTTTTAGTTACACTTGTTCACACTTGCTTATGTATTCTCTAACTTGCTTCTAGAATCTGATCCTTTTCAAATTATTAATTACCCCCTTTTTTCTCTGACAGTGTTGTTATTAATTTTTAAAATTTTGTTTTAGGGTATTGCTAGTATCAATTTTTTTAAATCTTGGTTGAACCAATTTTAGCATGTATTTATCAATTTCATGCTCTTATTTATTTATATATAATGTAAATATATAAATAAATATATAGAGAGAGACACACATTTTACTGCTATACTTAACACTATTGCTTTATGAGTGCAAACCTAGTCCTATTGATATTCATTGTCTTTACTTCATTAGCACCCACACAAACATCATAAGTGAAATAAAGACAATGAAATTATCAAATTAGGTAGATAGGTTGTTCTTGGATTGTTATTTGAACCGTGTATAAGAAGAGGGATTATTTTTATTATTAGATAAAGTGTGTCTGAAAGCAGTTTTTTTACTTTTTTTCAAATTAATGAACTGTATTTGCTACGTGTGAGGATTTGAGAGGAAGATAAGTACTATTATCGATCATTGTAGCATGCATTGATTAGGCAATTTATCAAAATGCAGTTGTCCTCCAAAATGTTGGTTTAGAATTGAACAAAATTGACATGATTTCATTTCATTTTATTTGTTTGGCAAAGGGCAACAGAGTGACACACAGTGAGTTTCTTCCACAGTTCTATATTATTGCCATGATATTTGCACAAAATTATTTAGTATAAAACTTTGAAGTATTTTATATTGTCCAATCAGTTTAATTATGATGTGGAATTTGAATACTTATTTGTACTAAATACATTAGCAGTTAGATTTTAAAAAAGAATTATTGGTGTATCGAATACCTAAGTTTTCTGATGAGTTAGGTCTGTCGTTATGTCTTTAGTCTTGATTTAATGACTGTGTGTATCCTATTTTTACCTTATTTTTTATTTTATTTTATCCATTTTTATAAACTAATCACTCTGACCCTTGTAACACAATACATTAATTAGTTTTCATTAATATGTTTGAATGGGTTTGAATGTAAAATGGGATTGACTATTTGATATTTGAAAGTGTTACTAACTTGAGATTTGCTCCTCGTTCCTCCTCACCTCGCCTCTTCCTTTCCACGATGCCAAAAAATCAACCTCATTCAACAGAATCCGGAAGCAGCCCTTAAGAAATTCACATCTATTGTGATGAAATACCCTGATTCATTGCCTGCTCGCTATGGAAGAGCAAAAGCTCTCGACAGTATTGCAGAGTTAAAACGTAGCAACCCGATCTTGGATCAGCAAATCCTGAATTTGGGTCAAATAGTGCCTGATGATTTATTTCTTCAAGTTGCTGACCGTTGCATAAACAGGATGAGATTTAAAGGTAATACATATTACATATCACGAAAGATAACTTATATGTACAACAGTCTGAATCTTTAATAGTGCAGTGTTTTAGCCTAATGAATCCTTCATATTGTAATTAGGATGGAAGCAAGAACCTTTAATTAATGTAATGTGCACTCTATTTGAATCCTTTGACTACCAACATTTTTTGCATCTTTTGAATACCAAGGGGAGTATGATTACACCTAAGGAAAAGTCAATATACACTAGACCCTCTGTTAACCGATTAAAGGGGGCAGGGGTCTTTTCAGACAACTAAAATTTTGATTAAGAAGAAAGTGTCTATTTTTTAAGCTGAAGATGAAATAAAAATTACTTTTTCAGCTTCATAATGAACTTTACAATTAAAAGAGTACTTTTTCTTTTTCTTTCTCTTCTTTTTCTTTCTCTTCTTTTCTTTAAATAACAGTGATGAAACAACTTAAAATTCAGGAAAATCCCTCTTTTACACTTTTCATGGGAACAAGGGAAAAAGGTGTAAATTGCGGGAAGTGTTAACAAGGGGAAATGATTTTTTTCTTTGAAACTAGGAGTACAGTACAATGTATTTAGATATATACAACAAACAAGGATTATAATATGCTTTCATATGCAGTATTAGACACATAATAAACAATATTCCAAGGTTAGATAGAAATCTGACCAAAATTTACATCGCAAATCCAAGGCGTATTAACACCGAAGCATCGTGAATTTTAAATGTCGCAACAACACTTTCATAAGTCCCCGCAATTCACTTCTGGTAGCCCTTGACAATGTAACAATGTACTCATTGTTGGATGAAGGGTAGAAAATGGTATTTTTGCTATAAGAAAAAAGACATACTTTACATTTTCCCAAACTCGATAAAATGTTTGTTTCCGGTAGTTCATCATGATTTGCTACCAGTAAATTTTTCAGTTTATTTAAGAAATAATAGAAAGTGTTCGTGAAATGAATATACAGTTAAATACATACGGAGAATTCCATACTTTGATGTTTTGAGCTATTAAAGGATGGGAAAAATAACATTTATTTTAGAATGAAAAAGTGTAAAATTGTGAAGGAGGATGATGTAAAATAAACTAATGATAATGAGGCTCCTCACATTAGGCCTGCCTCACTTTAGCATTGCATTGTGTTGACACGTGTCACCTAACACCGATGACATCAGCTGCGCCAATGCCTGTGCACAATCACATAAAGCAAGTCGTATATTCACAATATCTCATGCAAAATGGTACTTGAGCACTCTTGGCGACGTGCGTTGTGCCCGGTTGTGCGTTGGCAGCAACGCACATCGCCATGTGCGCTCGTGTCGTTTCGCGTAAGATAGTCTTAATCTACTATGCTCGTTAAGTGACTTGTATGCGCAGGCATCGTCACAGCTGGCGGCATCAGCGTTAGGTGACATGTGTCAACGCAATGCTCTTGTTACACATTATATTCCACCAATGCACGTTGGTCATTTTTTCTACCTTTCTAAATACCTCTGTAATATCATGAAATTAAAATTTGTTTAACCCTAGCTGCTCAATAATGGTTTTCACTGTCATTAAATCTTCTAATCTTCATGTAACATTTCGTAACTCTTTACAATATCACACCATTTCAAGTCTTTCTGTTGTGGTCATTTTTAACACAGCAGGGTGGTGGGAAAGAGCAGTGACAGTGCCTGTTGTGCACAACGTGAAGTGCTTTCCAGACGGTGTAGTGGCAAGCAGACTGTTGTAAAATTGCGAGAAAATTGAAATTATACTATCGTAAAAGCGGAGTATTTATAACATGAATACATGAAAACTGATGAGACAAACATGAAATAAGTTGTAAACGTAAATTGCGGGAACATAAAAGCTGTAACAAATTAATAGTAAATGAAAGGAAAACTGTTTCAATGCAGTTTTCCATTTTAAATAAACAATTCTGTACTCCATTGAAAATAAGCAGAGTGCCATTGACTAATGTTAAGGTAACATTTTTAGGTCTCTCAATTCAGTCAAACCTCAAATGAATCGTACATTTAAATGAATTTAATACAAAATTAAGTTCATTATTCTACACATTCAGAATTCTTTCAAATTCATTCAGCCTTCGTATTGCTTGTTGTGTATAATTTGCAAATGTTCATTGTCGCCTGAGATATGGCATAATATTCTGGAGAAATACATCTTATAGCTCCCAGACTTTTAGAATACAAAAAGGAATTGTGCCAATAATAAGGAAATACCACCCACGTAATCCTTGTAAGCCTCTCTTTATTAATGTAGAAATTTTACCATTTTTTTAACTTTGATTTACAAATCGGTGTTTTTTATTAAAAATGACCCAAGGGCGGAAATATATTTTCAATATATTTTCGCCGATGTCTAAAACAATAACGCTTGATGTAGTAATAATATACATCATGTTACGGTATCAACAGCTCACTACAAAATACTCACATACAATACATGTACATTATTTTACAACACTTTGCCAGATGACATTAAAGGATGAAAATCAATGTCCTGCAAAAGAAATGTAACAAGCATTTTCAAACTGAATCCAAGACAGTCCTGTGAAGATTTCTTTATTAACTACTAGCAAAATACCCAGCGTTGCCTGGCCTTTCTTCATATTCAATCCTTGTGAATGAGTGAAAAGATCAATTTATATAAACCACAGTAATTAAGATTATTGTTTTTAATGTAATTGGTTCAAATTTTAATTAAATACTATAATTTTCTTTCATTTTATTTTACAACACATTGCTATTAGATGAAATTTTTGTTACCTTATGCACTGCTACTGGCCTCTCGCGAATATATTAGGGGCCATGTGCTCTAAGCAAGAGGTGAAAACTGGTTGCGGTGCATCTACAAACCTATTTAAATGATTTATTTTCCGCATTTGGGTTGTGGTGGTAATCTTTACCAAACTTTGCTAGGACACTACGACAGTCCTGAAGTAGAGCTTGTAAAAATTCCACTTTTATTAGTATAGATGAATTACTGACTGTTGTAGCACTCTACTGTTACAAAGTAATACTACTATTAAGAAGTAATCAGAATCAATATTACTCACAAGATGCGAGTAATACTATCTTACTAGAGGATATGGGGACTCATAGGATATTCACTAGCAAGTTTTCAACTAATAAAGATCCTTTCTGCATTGCTGCACAGCTTTCTAATAATTTCCCAGTCACCATAAAATCAGCTGATAATAAATACTTCAAAACATTACTTAAATGTCACCTTATTAGTGTGTGTCCATATCAAGTATCTGAATTGCTTTAACTTTTCTGTAATTAAAACCATGCTACAAGAGTGACCCCTCTTCGTACCAGTCATTCAATAATAATAATAATAATAATAATAATAATAATAATAATAATAATAATAATATGATGATGATGATGATGATGATGATGATGATGATGATGGTAATAATGGTAATAATGGTAATAATGTAAATATATGTCAGGATATTGTAAGCACTTCCAATTATTATGAAGACCTGATGTCTTCAAGTTGTTGTAAGTTAATTAAACAATAGTTGTTAAATAAAGGAATTACTCACTGTAATTGTAAGTTATGTACCACTGTATCATAATCTGCTTATTTATTAACGTAATGCATTGTTAATGTTATTCTTAATTTGGTAATGAGACTTTGTGTAATTAAAATCTAAATTATATTAATATTTATTGTGAGCATTTGCATGCTTTATTAATCATGCAAATTATCAAGTAAACTATTTGAATTATTACTGTAAGTTATGTAATTGAATTTTAATTCCTGTTATAACTCAATTTGATTTAATTGCATTAAAATTTTTTATGTTTTTAACTTATAAATAATCAAGATAATGTAAACTTGTTAAATTATTATGGTAAGTGAATGTAGTTTTAAAAAATGCAACTAACGCACTTACTGTAATTTTAATTAATTTCTAGACCGACTTTGCTTGATACTTTCTGTAAGTCTATATGCAATACATTTATTATTATTATTATTATTATTATTATTATTATTATTATTATTATTATTAATATTAAAAAAGAAAAGTTTGTCCCAGGTAAAATCTTTTCTGCTGCATAACTGTTTCTATACAATTCGAGACTATACTGAGCATCAAAAAGGAAAGTAATATTAATTTTAACAATGATCTTTTGGACTGTATAATTCTAAACAACCTTTAACAAATGTTGTACCTCAGCTTCTGAGTCAATGATCCCCATCTCAATCAGGTTTTCCCTCCTTTGAGGAAATGTTGAAATGATGCCCTTTTGCTTCTGGGCATAAATGTAACTTCATTATATGAGCATGTCTTCTGGAGTTCAGCGGGAAATATATTTATTCAAATTATCGTTCTCCATGTTGTTGTGACAGGAAGTATGTTCCTTCACGAAGGACATGATGAGGGTCAAGAGCCCAAATCTACAGCTGATTTGCCCTTGAAAATAGATTTTATTACATCAGAACTAATATTTGGTTAACAATTGTTGCCAAAAATGCACATGCTTAGGGTAGGGATCCCGGAATTAAGAAAACGTGCACAGAATGCACTTCTCCCCATAGCATGTCACACAGTGTCCAACTGTTTGTGACTTTGGTAATCTCAAAGTTTCATAAAATATGTTTAATTCATATTGTGTTTCAGTAAACCCTCATTGACACAAATTCCAAGGGACTGAAATAATCAGTTTGTGTTATAAAAATTTGTGTTATCTGAGTATTATAGATATCCATATTACCGTAATCCTTTGTTGGGACCGAAATTTTGTTTGTGTTATAATGAAATTCATGATAAGCAAGTTCATTCTAACAAGGGTTTACTGTGTAACCATTTCTTTCATATGCCAGAAGTGTTTGGAAACCATTTGTAGTGACAGTTGTCTCAATCTTTTAATGTTTTATAACTTTCCAAAGCAAAGACCAAGAAGATTTATTTCTTGCAAAGTTAGATAGACCTTTTGGAAGTGAATTAAAGATGCCCTAGAAATGAATATCTCAGAGGCAATTCTGCAATTTTTAAATGCCATGTAATAGTAGATGTAACAGTCAAGACATTTATGTCACAGCTTTCTTCTCAATGACCATTGAAGCAAGAATTCAAAGGATGAGACAACTTGAGTTGGCAGATAAAGACACCAAAAAGATGTGAGAACATGTTTTCACTTTCAGCCTTCTTTGAATTGTGAGAAACTTGATTAGCGAGCTTCTCAAAGAGCCACATCGTTTAGGAAAGAGACAGAATTATCTTAATGAAGACCTGATTAAAAAAAAGGAACGCTATACTTTGAGAAATATGGCTGTAATATTAATGAGTTATAATTTCTACTTCAGTAAAATAATGTCAATAATAGCTTTCACAGACTTCAGGTAGACGTTGCAGCGAATGTGAAAAATAATCAAAAAATTAAATCACTGCATTTAAATGATGTAGCCAAACATGCAACTGTGGTAGAATTATTGGTACATACATGTAAAGGCAGGAAGTTTTGTATTGTCCTTAAAGAGGAATCATCTGAAGGCCAGAAGGGGGGGAAAAGTTTTGTCATTATCATTAGACTTCATACAAGTCTACCGTTATCTAAAAATATCTTTTCACAAGTTGTTTAAATTATGACACCTAATTGTGAACATTTTTTGTATATAACAGTATTAAGAGCAATAAGACTGGTTTGCCATAAGAGATAGTTGAGAAGAATGAGAGGAGGTAGGCTTACTACTAGAAACATAGGTACCCAGTAATGTGGAATTTCATTGTATCTTCAACTATTCAA
The DNA here is from genome assembly GCA_964035755.1 of Teleogryllus oceanicus. Taxonomy (NCBI): domain Eukaryota; kingdom Metazoa; phylum Arthropoda; class Insecta; order Orthoptera; family Gryllidae; genus Teleogryllus; species Teleogryllus oceanicus. The sequence goes on from CAXIVR010000004.1 coordinate 30,551,899, forward strand.
AATAAAAACCAGACTTTGTGTAGGTATCTTCTGTTTTTGACTGACACAAGTAGATTCAACAGATTACTCAAGATTTTCCTATTAGGAATCGCAGCATCTTGCCATGTGATATAGGAACTTTGTAGTCATAAGACAGCCTAGGAAGACACAACAGGAATTATGAAGTATTCATAAAGTAACAGCATATTATTGTAAGAGCTAAGCCTAGGAAATTTGAGGTGAAGGAAGTGGCATCTGGTATCATTGATTTCAAAGAACTGGTGGAAGCCCTTAAACAAATAGATAGTTTCTCAGAGGAGATAAATTGTAAACCAAGAAATAACAAAGTCACATTTTCTGACAGCAGTGTGTACCATTTTATATATTATACATCTTTCTTATATTCGATATTCATCAGACACATAATCTTACACATCTATACTTATATTTAATTTATTTATTTAACGTCAAAAAAATTAAAAACTTTGTGAAGTACTGTGGGGTGAAGAGCAAAATGTGCATGGTAATTTGATCTCTGGGATATCTGTTCTAACACATGTTCCTTTAAATTGAATTATGAATGTACGTAATAACAAGTATGTTTGTCAAGAATTGATATAAAAATATTTGCTCCTGTATAATAAAAACTATTTGCAAATCAGTTACAGATTTAGGTTTGCAAGAAGAATTGACAATAAAAAGGAAAACTAATATTTGAATATCTACAGTTCCGAAAGAGCTCAAGAACACGTAGACAGTTAATGAAGCTACATTATGTCCAGAAGCAAAACAAAGGGTCATGTCAACATGCAGTGTATCCTTCAGGTTTATCAAAGGTTCAAAGAAGATAGTCAGAAAATTAGACAGTACATATCTGCAGGGTTTGTGAGAATGTTCTACAGTTGCCAGTTGCTACAGAATCTGTAGAGGTTTACTAGGGTGACCAGATCTTAAAAAACAAAAAACGGGACCTGGTGACTTTTTCTTTACTAAAAAAAAGGGGACAAAATGGGACATATGCATATAACAAAAAGCAACATTACACACTGATGTAAGACTACACTTTAAACACTAATGGAAATTAATAGCATGAATAAAAAGAAGATAAGTCTCGAACTTTAAATTTATTTCCAGTATTTTTTTGTAAAAATGGTTCATTATTTGCAACTTAATCTTGGAATTCAACTCATGATTTTTCATGAAAGTGTGTGTCAACAAAAATCATTGCTAAGACTGACTCAACAGACAAATGATTGTTTTCATCAGTCTATAAAGAATTAATTAAGGAAAATAGCATTTCCACGGATGGATTACTTTCTGGAATTGTGAGACTGTCCCTCTGTCCACAGCTGCTTTATGCTAAGTCCAACAGTATTTTAAAATGACTTTAAATGTTTGTGTAATGTGCATTTCTTTGAGATTTTATCAAGAGTATTCTTTGTCAATAGACATTTCCGGCAAAAGAAAAAAAAGAGAGAGGGGGGAAAGAATAATTAGCATCCCTTTAATGCTTCTTTGTGACAGCAGGACCGGAAGCTAAATACCGGGACAATCTTCTTAAAAACGGGATGTCTAGTCGCCCTACTTTATGAACGAGAATAAAGAGAATTCAAGCTAAAGCAGAAAGGATTTTACTATTTAACTTTGTACTTAATGGTTACATTTTTGATATGCTTAACATGAATTTGATAAATGTTTTAAATATATTATGACATGCTTATACAGATATGAAATAATTTTTCCGACTCCTTAACAAAACTCAATTAGCAGAGAATAATATTTGAATTTTGTAGTATTTATTCTCCCAAGATTCTGTTTAATATTTTATATTGCATTCACGCAAGAATTTCTCTCAGATTGTTACATTTGACATGTTTAGGACAGCACCTGAAAGCTGTACCAGTTCATAAGTCTTTAATGGCACGCTTTCCTGATGTACCCACTCATTCAAATCAATTGGCAGTGACTTATCTCATTATAAACAGGTAAAGCAGATTGACACATTCTTGAATAGAAAAAAAAATTAACTATCTAACCACCATTTTCTTGTTCGCAGGGTAAATGAAGCAAAACAGTTACTACAAGAAACCTTAAAGAAGTGGCCTAATGACGGATTTGCACAAGTTCATTATGGCTTTATTCTAAAAACTGCTGAAAATGATATGGCAAGTGCAGTACAATATCTGGAAAAAGGCATTCAAAGCAAGGAAAAAGGAACTATTGATGGAAGATTTTTCTTTCAGTTGGGAGATGCACTCATGAGACTAGGACGTAAGGAAGAAGCTATGAAGGTATTTAATGCACTGTCTTGATAGATGCATGTGCTTATGCTTTTCAACAAACACTGAGTTAAGACTTTTTTCCAATATAAAAACATATTTTTGAGCATTCATTTTATTCATTAATATTATTTATTACATTATTAATTATTTCAGTAGTTGTATTCATTAAAACACTGAGCTTGACCCATGCACCATGTCCTGAGCACATGCTCTGTAAGTTGCACAATCATAAGGAGCCTCGCTCATGGCACATAAAGAAGTCGCTAGCCTTTCACCACTGAGGTCCGGGTTCGATTCCCGTCGAATATCTTGTGAAATTTGTTCCAACAAAACGAGTTTGCCTGTTTTACAAGGACTAGTGTCCTAAACCCTGCTCCTACCCTTATTCCTTCCCAATTCTGGCCGCTGGGTGACACAGGACCACATAGCTGGAGGCGCAGGAGGGGTGACACAGGAGCACGTAGCTGGAGGCGCGTACACAGAGATGCTACCTGGCAGTCCTCTTGACAACTGATTGCGATGTGACGCGACATGACAGAAAGTTAATGGAGGATTACTCAACAATTGCACAATGTAATGGAGGATTACTCCCCAGCGCAAAGTGCTCAACGCCCCTTAACAGGCTTGGAGACGCATTGCGTTAAAATGGTAGACGCAACAAATTTTTTAAAAAATCGTGAATTCAAGATTTTTAATCATTACAGTATTTACCTGAATTGAAGTTGACTGTGAACATGAGACCCCGTAATTTCGAAGTGGCTTCCTGATTAATTTTTGTTTTTAATCAATTCTTACTATTTAGTCAAAATAAAATTTCAAATTGACTTATTGACTAGAAAATTGCCTTGTTAGTGAGAATCTTAAGATTTTGCTGAACTATCATTTTCTTGTTCCTTAAAATCATAATCATGGTTTTTTGTCACTACCGTCATCATCATCATGGGTATCAATGTTTCTCTCTTTTTAGTCCTTCCAGCTGTGACATCTGACATTTTAGACCCCTCTGAAAGTTTTGGGTTAAACTTTTTATTGTTTTCAACCTTGTCTATTAATCATTAAAAAATAAATGTATGATTCCCTTTTTTCATTGGTTTAATTTACAAATATAATGAGAAATTTACACATTATTTATTTTTATTCAAATTCTTAAAAAACAATGTTCTGACAATTTCTTTATATTGTAATTGAGACTGAAATTTATAACATATCCAACAATTAAACTAGAACACAGCACTAGAACTAATCACAATTGTTAAACATTGAAACATGTAAAATTTTTTGAAATCATAAGTAATTTTTCGTAATTTGCGCTTGAAATTTACATAATTTCAACAAAAAAATTATTTTCTCAAAAATCACTCCAAATTTTTAAAAACTTTTTCTACATGGATAGAAGAAGGGATGCTTAAAAGAATGGTACAAGTCTCATTTTCTCATTAGATTTTTTGTCTTAAACAAATTCTGTTCTAAAAAATCAGCTCATTAAAAAAAGGTCATGTATGATTGTTTAAAAAACTAGTAGTTTTTTGCGTGAAATTAATGAAATAAATACAGGTATCCCACCAACTACAGACCATGAGAAAAATCCTCGGAGAACAGGTATCGATCAAAAGGATATGAAAATTAATTAATTTAATTTTAATTATAATTTACTATTGAAAATGACAATAGTAATTTTATTTTTCCTCTATTCTACAATTTGTACTCTCAATATATTGATATACTGTATTTACCCGAATATAAGTTGACTCTGAATATAAGACAACCTACTAATTTTGAAGAGACTACCTGAAATATGTTAAAAGTTTTTGCTTGTTCTTACTATTTAGTCAAAATAAAATTCCAAATTGTCTTATTATCTAGAAAATTGCCTTCGTGAGAATGTTAAGACTTACTGCTGAACTAAAATTTTCTTCTTCCTTAAAATCATCATAATCATAGTTTTTGTCCTACCCTCATTTTCTTCACATGTATCGATGTTTCTTTCTATTTGGCCCTCCCATGCTGCGACGTCTTCTGACTTTTTAGGCCCCTCTGAAAGTTTTGCGGATTGAATTTGCGTTCCAAGTCTCATCGGACACTTTTTTCTTTTTCCCTCTCTTTTTTTTCTTTCTTTTTTTCTGTCGTTGTTTTCTTTCCAATTCAAAACGCAGATTCGCACTCACTGGGCGTCGAACCACTCTCTCCCGGTGATTGCGCGCGGCCTCGACGAACGCATTTCATAACAAAATCTCGGTATTCATTTTCACGTAAAGTTGCATTTGATTCTACGCCATTTGTTTCAGATTCTCTCATTCTCAACTCATTGAAAAAATATTGGTCTAAATACCCAGCAATTCGTGGTGGATGCCCAAAATAAGAACGCAAATGTAATATTACGAATTATAGATACACGCTATATTTCTACCATGTTTGCAGTTTATTTTTTTAATTTTTTCGTGATGGAATGGTCATGTAAAAACTTAAATCCTAACCAACTAGGCTTAATCTCTGAATATAAGATGATCCCGCATTTTTCGCATGAGATATTTAGGAAAAACCCTTGTCTTGTATTCGGGTAAATACAGTATTTTAATTCAAGCAATTCCCAAACCTTAATTGAAATTTGCACAACAATGCATATTTGAGAAGTTCATTGTTGAATAATGAGATGTGGTGGCAATAAGATTAAGCGGTTTTATTTACAGTCAAGTTTGTGTTATAAATTTACAAATTGACCTTTTAGAAATTATTTAAAACCTACTTGATAATCCATATTTTATGTCAGTGTTGCAAGGAATAGAACATAAATATTTTCACTGAACGTAAGGTCACTCATCTACGCATATTTCAGCATTTCACCAGCAATACATTTCATGTATAGTCTTTCAAAATTTCAATGAGTATAAGGCAAAACAGTAGAACATTGATTATCCATTTTTTAAAAAATAAAAATTAGGTTTGCTTTTTATATTTTTACATAATAAACATGTTTCTCGGCTATAGAATATTAAAGGGTTCATTTTACTGTTTTAAATATTTATTACATTAGATGAGTTTAGCAACAGACACTAGTTTATAAAAGTGTTTGGCATTAAAACACTGAATCACATTATTATAAACTTAAAAGTTTTATTTTCGTGTGCTTTGTTTGAGGCAAAGTCAATAAGGTGGTAATAAATTAACTTAATATTACAAATTATAGAACATTAGTAATTTAATTAGTTCATAAGTATTAGATATTTATCAACTGTGTATGATGTACTATGACTAACTATAAACAAGTTTAAATCTGAATGCAGATGGAAATAAGCAGTAGGAAAGAATTGGTAAGAAAATATTTACCGAGCATGTATGCTAAACAAATTCCACATAGTTTTGCAATGCTGCGTTGGCAACAGTGCATTGCTTGCTTCTGTACAATCTGCTGTGAATACTGTAACAGTCAAATTTATTCCTGTTTGTTTCATTTGTAAAAGTAAGGAATGATTGCTGCTCCTGACTATCGAAATGAATGCAGATATGCACCACAGGTGTTTTATTTGAATTGATGGAATTGGAAAGTTATAGCTGAGGTGTTAGTAGTGCAGAAATTGCAATATTTCAATATTACGTAGCCGTTTCTGATAATGTGAGAAAGTACATGTTTTGTAGCACCCCTGACTCTTTCATTTTTTCCTTTGTTTTTTGTTTGTCTTTCTCTGAATTTTCTTACTTTTTCTTCAACATAAAAGTTGGGTTGATTTATTTAAATATACATTTTATATCTTACTTTTGAGGACTTAAGGAATACTTTTAAATTATTAATTTGCCTGTAGAATTGTGGATGGGGGGGGGGATGTGCATTCTTAAACACAAGCAGGTATATATATTTTTGAACTTGATGTGTTGTTTTATTTGTAATAAATAAAAAAATAAAATTTTTTGATAGGTCCACGAGTTAGGAGTGAAGGAAGGATTATTTTTGTCAAAATACCAACGTTCCTTGTACAATGTGGACAGACTTCATGGTCAGCCATGGTGGACTCTTGAAGAGACCACTTATGTCTCCAACTTCAAGTAATTGTTTTTCTTATTTGCATGAAAATTTGTATCATTTGTATATTTATTTAATATATTTGGAGCTTGTTTCTTATCAGGATGTTGTTGAGCAATTGGAAAACTATTCAGAAAGAAGGGCTGAATGCTTTGTATAATACTAGCTTGACATTGTATAAGGATGAATCTGAAAATCTTAAGGATTTCGGCCAGTGGAAACAATTAGAACTTTTTGCTCGGGGTAAGATCATTCACCTGTATATATTACAAAATAATCTATATTTACAGTTGCAATGTGATGATGGAATGGTGTTTTAAGATTGTGTATTGATTGGATAATGTTTGGGTAGATGCTAGCTCAGATACAGAATAAATCTGTCAATACTGTGTGGTGTTATTTGGTAGACGTTTAAATCTGTATAACAGTTTAAACTTCCTCTTCAGGTTTGTCTATTAAAGAAACATTTTCAGTGCAGATGAAAACTGAAAAACATATGTAAACAGTATCTCAGAAAAGCTCTGAGCGATGAATTTACCCCAAAGTAAATGTTTCCTAGCATAGTTTTGAGCACAAGTTTTGTATTGTGTTTCTGCTTGGTTCAGGTTGTTGTTTTTCCTGCTTAGGAGATGCAGACTTTTCATGTAGTTTGCATATAGTCTGATAAGTACAACACTACAAAATTTGATTGTTTGGACAGAAACCTGAAGAGCAGTATGGTGAGACCAGTGAATCATTGCTAGTGTTTTTCTGGCTTTGACATTTGCCAAATTGTTTTAATAAATACAACATCAACTCCAACTACAAAGAATAAAATAAGATTGTTTTATTGTAATTATTAAGCACGCTGAAAGACATTTTGAACTTTTTCCTCATTTGCAACTCTTTTTTCTAAGCAAAATCTTTGGTTTTTAATTCCTCAGTGTATTTATAAGTAAGCCATTTACATAAATTTTTTTATATTTTTCTTTTTTTTCCCCCCCCCCCCCCCCCATCAACTCTTTGCAACCTTAAATCATTTCTAAAATGTGTTATGTAAACATCCCTTTTCGGGACTCACTACTCAATCTCATCATTCAGGTGTTACTGGGAATCCCTAATAACTGCACATGAAACTTGCAAGTTTGTATATACTATATAAATATTAATAATATCAAAAAATATGTTTTTGAAATGCCCACATATAGTACAATCTGGCAGAGACATAAGTAGTACTATGGAAGCGAAATCGCAGCACAATTTATGTGTGCAGAGTTAGATTGTGCAGTTCACTGCACTTTCAAGACACATTTGCATTTTACAATGTGTTTCCATACACATCTGCATTGTTATGAAATATTCAAGATGATAGCATAGGTGATCATAGAGAGCATGGCAGGGTAAGTTTAGCAGGAGTGGGGTCAGGTGAGGGGTGTGGATTTGGGGTGTTTGGCATGAGCCAGAGCAACTCGGAGCAGGAATATACTATAGGCAGAACTTATTCCTTTTCCCTTACTCATAGATGAATATGACTAATAAATACCTGGGCAAGTAAAATTGAATTTGACTTTAAACACTCCTTGTGACTTAATCCTTAAACTTCTCCTGTAATTATTTTAAGAAAGGGAAAAAAATGTTTTATTGTAATTTATATTAATCTAAGAATGCTAGTCTCTAACTTGGGAAGGGTATGCTATTCCTTGGAAAGAAGAATTTTAAATTTGAGATTTTGTAAATAAGTTCTAACAATTCTGAAACACGTGATTGAGGGGGCAGTGAGCAGACAATCAGTCCACTCTGTCTAATTATTTTTAATTAGGCAAAATGCATGAAACTGATTTAAGGGAGAAAATGTTTATATTTTTGCTTGCATCAGTTCACAATTTTTGAAAGAATCTTAGCTAATAAACAGAATGAATTAACAAATCTTCAGATCTTAATCACTTTCCAAAAAATAATGTGATACAGTTTGGAAATGCTTTTAAAACAGAATTGGTTTTAGGTAGAAAATAAGAGGAACTTGTTTTCAATGTGACCTCAATTTTTAAAATTACTATTATTCATTAGGAAGGGATGCCAAACTTAGATTGCTTAAATTACTGTGTTTGGCTCTTTTAGAAAGGTGTGTGGGTGAATGGAAATGTAGGACCAAAAGTGCCATTTGTATCAGAAATATGATTATTCTATAATCATAGAAATAAATAATTTAATGAGAGAGATCATCTTCAGTAGTTAATGCTGTGGAAAATTCATTGTAAAAATAAATATTATTTATCTTGTTAAAAACTTTTCGTATGTGCCTAAAATATTTGAGACAATTTAGAAAACTGTTTCCATCTCATGAACAAAATATCATATCCTTGAAGTATGTACCAAGCATGATTACTTGCATAAACAGTAATTTAAATGTGTCTAAATTTTCTGTTTCTTTTCTTTTTCTTTCTTATGAGATCTTTAGCTGTTGCTTCTACCGCTTCTGTGTTTTTTGATTTGCTTCCTTGCATTCTTGTAATCTGCTCATCTAAAGTTCTTGTTCTTCTCTTGAACTTACTAGTTTTGTACGTCTCTTTAAATTCTGAAATGTCATTTGCCTAAATCGCTGAAGGATGTTGTCCTGAATTTTGTAATGAATGTGTAATGATGTAATGAATTTTTGTTTTTTTGGTTAAATTAAATTTTAAAATATAGTCCATCTCCTTTCATGTGACAACCAAAATGCTTACTTTTTACTAGGTTCAGACATGCTATTCATTTTACTTTCCTGCATAATATTATTGTGAAAAGTGTATAATGTAATCAGATATGTGTAGTTGTCATAATAATTTTCATTATAATTGGTCTTTGTTTGCTGCAGGTCGTAAGATTGTTGCAAACTGCAATGTTGCTCCAGTAACATGCAGTCTCATTGAAAAGTTTCCAGCAGCTCGATACTGCAAGAGGGGTCAAGTGAAGTTCAGTGTGATGCATCCAGAGGCACACATGTTTGGCCCCACTGCGGTCCTACCAATTGTCGTTTACGTGCTCATCTTGGGCTTGTAGTTCCCCAGAATACTTTTATTCGTGTTGCTGAAGAAACTAGGTATGCATTATATTTTGACATTTTTATTTTTAAGCTTCTGATGACACACTTTGTCAAATTCATTCAAATAATTATTAGAATACCCGAACAGTGAGTATTCAACTTCCTTATAGAAAGTTGTCCATTAACATTCAGCATCTTCATTTGAGGGCATACATTTTTGGTCAAGTCAGTTTTTTTCCCTTCGCACAAATTTGTTAATTTTATATCCTCAATACACATTTACATCTTAAACTAAATAAATAAGCGAAGGTTTAGATTTCCAAGAGCTAGATTGAATGTAGCAGTGAGTGTAAGTATTGTAGGCTCCTGTGTATATTCATAACATAGAACAGTTTGAATCTTCTGAAACTGTGCTTATGAGTCTGCTATAAACTTGTGGTTATGTTGGAGAAGATGGAACGTGAAGCACTCAAGCTCAGTTTGATCACAGGGTTTTGCACAGCCCGCTAACAGACCGTTACTAATTGAATATTAGTTTGAAAAGTGTCCTTGTATACTTTGGTTCTTACTTCGTAATTCTATTGTTCGAACTGAAATGGTGTATCAATTTTGGGGTCTACTTAGTTGTACATTTACTATGCCTGATACAGCAAAAAATAATAGCATTTTAGAGCATTCATTGCCTTTCTTATTCATCCAGGAGCACATCTAATTTTTTTTAAATATCACAAATTCCAAAGATTAAAAATGAGCATGTATAAAAAAAAATATCAGGTGTACAAACAAAAATCGTACACACTGTATGTATACTGCTGCAGAAAAAAGCTGTGAATTTTTGGCAGAAAAACTATTATTGCTGGACTCTGGTAATGAAGAAGTGGATAAATCAAGTGGCTAAAATTGGAAAAAAAAATCCTCTAACACATGGTGTAGCCAGAATCCATGTTTTGAGGGTCCTTGATACTGAAAAATCGATTGACGTCAAACCTCTGAGAGAGAGCTTTTCCCTTAATGGAATCTGTTCTTTAAAGCTAGATTTTAAAGAAGGTCATGCATAATTTTTCGAAAATTTGATTACTTTTCGTGTAATTTTGCATGAAAGTATGGGTGAGAAAGTTCGTGCTACTTGAGCTTCACGACTTTCTATTGATTTCTTTTCAATTGAAGTTTTAATGTATTATTTATTATTTTTAAAATTACAATGTGTTTTGGAACAAAATATGTGCAAAAAATTATTTCCTTGATTTTACACTTTTTTGACCAGTCCCTAGAGTGGTGTAAAATAGGGGTTTCACTGTAGTCATGACTGTCAACAATTTGAATCTTCCTCTAAAACTGTGTCTAGCTTCTGTATGCTTGTGGTGATGTTGGAGGTTTATATACCACTATGTGTAAGATTGCTGATGACTGTAAGTTTGTTAAATGGTCATGAATGTAATGTTTGATTCCTTTGAAAGAGCATTTACCTGGATAAAAGAAGGCACTGCTGTGACAGTGGATTGTCACAGCTAATATTCATTATGAAAACCCACATTTTCATGTATATCTAAATTTAAATTGCTATCTTTGTTGAGAATATTCATGTTTCTCAACAAAATCTTATATGTAGCTATCAGTTTCAAGAACTCTTCTAATTAACTTCTTGACTTTGTAGGACCAAATACAAAAATAACTGTTCAATACATCAAATATATGCTAGTAATATTCAAAATTGAACACACAATTTGAGGTTACAAACCAAGGAATTAAATTGTATTATTTAAATTGTTTTGACACAAATTGTTTTTACTTTTTATCTAACAGAAGCTGGGAGGAGGGAAGGTTTATTGTCTTCGATGACAGCTACGAACATGAAGTATGGCACAATGGTTCAACAACCAGGCTGGTTCTCATTGTTGATGTTTGGCACCCTGGACTAACAGAGGAAGAGAAGAGTACCTTAACTGCTATTTGATTATAATAATTTTTTTTTTATTTTTATTAAATGAACTCCAATAGTTGATTTTAGCAATGAATTTTTTCATAATACAAGATATTTATTACTTTGGAATATTATAGGGAAATGCTTTGTTAAGAATCTCACTTTTTATATTCGATGCACATACTTGCACATTTCGTAAATTTATATTTTGTATACATAACACTGTATTATTCGTCCTTATTTATGTAATGTGGTACTATGTATTTATTGTTAATAACAAATGTGCCTAGAAAAGATGGCCTTAAGGTAATGCTCAAAATTTAGTTTCTATGCTCCATCTATTTAGAATTTATATAGATGGTGCATTTAAACTACAATTAAAAGGCAGTAAGTAAGACAGTTGTTTCAACTACAATTAATGCACATTGTATAGAAAGTTCTTTTGAATTTTTAAAATGTAATGGAGAAGCAGAACAAGTATTTATTGAATGTGTGAATAATGAGTGTGCAAGAGCTTTTTTCTTTTTTATTCTGAATGTTCTATGTTTGTGCTGAAAAACTGAGGTAAAATCAGTTGTGTCAGAGTGCCTTTTGTTATACATTTAAATAATGTTGAGAAATAAGCATAATTTTTATGAAAGTGATATTTATGTAGCTGAGATGTATCATCACTCATTCTGCAGAAGCTTGGCTCTATTTCACATTCAAAGGAGAGGTAATTCCAGAAAGACTTATTTAAATTGTAGCAGTTGATGGACTTTAAAACATGGTCAAGCTTCTGTTGTGCTTTATCCTGTTTCAAATTGTTCTGAACAAATGACATTTTGTGATATTGTCATTTTTGGAGTTCTCAAAAAGTAAATAAATCAATCTCTATTAAAATCTGAATGTGTATACTTACTATACAAATGGTTATGAATTGGTTGATGAAAATGCACAAAATTTAAGATTTATTTTCTTCTGACACTAAAAATAATAACTTTAGGAATGTTAAATGAATATTGATAAAAAAGAACTGGTTATAACCAATGCAGCAACCACATTTAAACCTCAAATCTGATTCTCTCTTATGTAGAGCAAAACATCATATATAACCAGAGCCAGTATAGCCCTGAAGTGTTTGAAATGTGGAGCAAGTGTGCACATCACATTTAGGTTTTGCTTCCTCCTATGTGCTTAAGGAATCCCATTAATTGATGCATCTTGTACCTGCAAAATTTGCATTCTGGCTTTTGGGGATAAAAGCTTTACTACTGCTGTGGATTGACTTCCAGATGGTCTACTGTTTTTGGCTAATTGCCAGGTTGTGCCTATCCTGAGTGACTAAAACCTAATCACTGAACAGCTCAACCTGAACAGCGGACCCAACTATCATCCTGTGTTAGGGCTTGAAGTTTGTCATATGCCATTGATCTTCTGTTCTCTTAAATTCGTCAAGTAAAATGTCGCTGTGTGGCTTGAGTGGTATAGCCAAGTAAGCTCAGTGTGAGAAGGGTCAAAGTCCTTGGATTTCCAAATGCTGCATGTTCTGAAACATATTTGTGGAGATACCAGATGGGTTCAGAAATTACTATTCTTTAGAGAACACTATAGGGCACCTGGAGCTAGATTTACTTTCTCTTATAAGACTATAATCTCAGCTTCCTTATGTTATTTGGGGGGGGGGGGGATACTCTACATGAACTAACATTTTCAAAATTGTGCAGGTCCAATTTTCATTTTTTCCATTCTAATTTGTCAAAATTTGCAAAAGTTAACAAATTTTTACACTCCCACCAGCAACTACATTTTTAATAGAATTTTTCTTAGTGAAATCTGTTTTTCAAAATGAGTAGTGTTATATATAAATAAAATTAATTTAATTAATTTTAAAAAAAAAAATGCATTCCATTCTTCCTCGGTGTAATAACATTAATTTATATCACATAAATGTTTTTTGTAAATATTAGTTGTTTTTGTGTAAGTTTCAGATACTATGTAGAGACCAAGTTCAACTTTTTAAAAATCTGTACTACACCCTTAATGTTGAAATTAGATATTTCTTTCTCAATGCTACATTTTCTAAGACTAAATCTTTAAATCATCTCATATAAAATTTTTTCAAAATATTAGTAATTTTGAGATGTATTGTTTTTAACACTTTTGAGAGTTTTTTTAACACTTGGTGGCTGAGGTGTCAGTATGATAGGTGCAATGGAATAAAATTACATAATCTTTAACAGTAATATAAGAAAAGGTATGCGTTGTTGTGGCTCCACTAGTTCTAAATAATGGAGGGTATTTGGTAAAAGAAATAATAATTTCTAGACAGACTTTGCTTGATACTTTTTGTAAGTCTATAAGCAATAAAATATTATTATTAATAATAATTATTATTATTATAATTAAATAATACTATAAAGAAAATGCTGTTGTAATCGGTAAATGGAAAAGAATGGTAGAGGTCTTCATCATGGCCAATCAAAGATTGAATATTATTCCTACAATAAGGCTACACTTATTTTCTTTAAATTTTTTCCTCAAAGGGACAAGATGGGTTATTAAATATGGTATAACTTCAATAACAGAATGAAGCACTAAATTAAGCTCATTATATTATGCATTCAGAATTCTTTCTAATTCTGTCAGCCTTCATACAGCTCGTTGCGTGTATTTTGCAAATGTACATTCCCGCCTGAGATATGGCATAATATTCTGGGGAAGCTCATCCTTTAGTTCCCAGACATTTAGATTGCAAAAGAAAATTATCCGAATAATGAAAAAATCCCATCCACGTGATCCATGCAAGCCTCTTTTCATTGAGCTTGGAATTTTACCATTGCCTTGCCTATTTATTTATGTCTGTAATATTTGTCAAAACTGACTTACTTAACGGCGGGAACTTATTTTCATGTAATACTGATATTTATAGTTACAACACTCGACGTAGAAATCATGTTCATCAAGTGTCAGTATCAACAGCTCACTACAAGAAATCCACATACAATACATGTACGTTACTTTACAACGCATTGCCAGATGAAATTAAACAATTAAAATTGGTACACAAATTTAAGTTAAAAGTAAAATCTTTTCTGCTGCAAAACTGTTTCTATACAATTAGAGACTATACTGATCGCCAAAAAGAAAAATAATGTTTACCTTAACAAAAACAAGATATAGTATAATGAATTACTTTACATTTGCATTATATAATTTAAAAAAAGACTCAATATGCCTGTAACAAATAATGTACTTCCGGGTCAATGACCCCCATCTCGATCGGGTTTTTGTCCAGTTTCCCTGATCCATTGAGCAAATGCTGAGATGGCCCCTTGCTTTGCTTCTGGACGTAAATGTAGCTTCACTATGCGCACATTTTGTTGAACTTTCCTTTTGCTTCTAGTGGTAGTAGAGCTTAGGGTGAGTTTCTATTTCGTTAACAATACAGAAAAATCAAATCTGTTTGTTCCTTTACTGTTAAAAATAAGTTTTCTGTAATTTTGCAACGAAAATATCTAGTTTTTGAAATGTTAATCCCTCGCTTTTTTAAATTTATTATTATTATTATTTTTCATCTCAACTATTAATAGTTAAATTGTTGGGAAGGGATTCTGAAACTCAAGAAAGCGTGCGCAGATGATTTTCTCCCCCATATGTCACATACAGTTTTTGACTAAATAAATAAAAAATAAATAAATTGCCATTCAAACTCTTTAAATTCTGAAAATTACAAATTTGATTCTCCTGTGCTTCTTTTGTTGAAGGGAGTTGACAAAGAGATACCCGAAGAATTAGTAGGATTCTAGTTGCAACATTATATTACCTGAATGTAATATAATAATACTATAAAGAAAATGCTGTTGTAACATCACTAATTTTCTTATGTGGAGCATTCTTGAAGGAAAATCGGTGAATCAAAGCATGAGTTTAATTTACTAATCTATAGCACATTTCAGTTATGGCTGTCCAATATATTACAATATCAATATATTTTATTCCTTTTTCAAATATTGTTTTACGTAAAACTCATAGGCATTATTAGGTTCCGACTGAATGTTAAGCTTAAAAATTAATAGTGTTTAGTTTTTATATCTACAGAAATGTCCATTTACAGAAACAAATGTCTTTGTTTATCAACACGATTTTATTCTTTGTGATTGTGACTACAGAAAATTGTTATATTATACCAAAAATATATCTGCATGCAAGTATAGCAATAATACACAACAATAATTGTATAAACATAACAAGCATACAAAATTAGAGAGAGCCCTGTAACAGGACATGCTTTTTGTTGTTTATTGTTGTTGTTGTTGTTGCAATGATCAGAGAGATTTTTTGTTCATCATTTGAACAACAGAATTCCTAAACTTCCTCTTAACTTCTAAGAGATATTGAGATTAACTTGAAAAAGAATTTCAACCACTGCTTTTTAAAACACTTAAAATTAAGTTATGAGAGTGAATTTTTGGCATTAGATAAATTAAATACTTGGGCATCATAATAAGAGTTTTTTCTTGGTGTTTCCACAGAAAGAGAATTGAAATTAATTAAAAGAAAGTATTAATGGCTGTCTCATTTTAAAATCATTTGAATTAGCTACACTGTGTTATTTCCCTTGATAATATTTAGGACAAATACCATAGGAAACGGTTTATAACGAAGGTGATGATTTAGACAGACAAATTATAAATACTAGTATTTTTCAATTTTTAATAATATAAATGCTTTAAATTGGAAATCAAAGACTTTTGTAATGCAGTGCATCACTTCTCACAAAATTTGCCAAACTAATGTCTGCTCACTAAGTAAATACATTGAACTTTTAAAGCTGTGAATATCACGGATAATTTTGTAATGTCTATAGCACAGGATTAAACTTTCAAAAGTGATTGAAATAAAGTTACTGATGAAATTAAGTATACTTCAGCAAAAATGTCACTACAAATATAATAGGTAAATAAACACTTCAAGTCATAGACACAGTTCCTTAGTGAAATACCAATGTTTTGAAACTATGTTCTTCCAACAAGAGTAATTTTACTTTCATAATGCAGCAGAGGAAATAAGTCTGTTCTGTTTTACTTTTTGGATACTTCTCAAAGAAGACAAACAGAAAGAAAGCAGAGTGATATTCCATTGGGATTTGAAAAAATCTCTAATAAATGTAAAGCTTCATGTCTTATACAACAACTACACATATTCTAAAACGTGAAATAGAATTAAATGACATTGTCAAGGAACTATTTCTGGTCAGTTATCATAAAATAATAATATAAACAATTAACATAAAATTTGTATTATTTATATTTTAGTGTGTAAAATGCATCTTTACATTTATTTCCCTCACTTCCAAAAAACAAAATGAAATAACAATATTTTTGTGTATTGCCATGTCATTAATACACATTTTCTTCCAAAATCATGATTTCAACGAATAACCATGAGTACGGCAAACACATTTACATAAAGCTCGTTTGTTGTGGCAGTGGCAAAACTCAACAAAATATTTTTTACACAAAACAGGTTTGTGTTTGGAATGCAAGGATGCAAAAGCAAAAACTGTAAAATTTCCAAGCACAGTAAAGTTATTATGCCAAAAACAAGTACACCAGAAACCCAATTTCTTCATACTACTTAATACTCGATTCCAAATTTTGAGTTATGTGTTTTGTAGAAAGAGTGATCTTATTTCCCCTGTTTCAGTTTCTTGATGAGAACCTGCAGCTTAGCTGGTATTACTGGTGAATTAAAATTGTCAAAGTGTTCCTTATACATACAAATTTGTCTTCATGTGGAACAACTTTTTGTCTTTAAATTATTGTGACCATATTACATTAATCATGTGATGATAGTGCGTTGAAATACATTTGTTTAGGTTATTACTATTCTTTATGACCACCTTTGCAAATCTCCATTCTACTATTTCCTAAGTTTTCATTGAATATTGCTTTTGATGTAATTTTAAAATGTGTAGAAATGGTTAGAATTATATACACAATAAATAGTAACTACTTTCAAAGTAGATGTAAGTGTAAGTTGAAAGATAAAACTCTTTAGCACCAGGTAATTCTAATATCTTCAAATGTTTAAAATTAAATAACACAGCTAATCTAGAGAAAGAAACACTTGAATTATCAGGGGTGTGAAAAGGAAACTGGAGGAAATGACAACTTGCTGTAATATGTGTTGGACAAACTTTCTTTGTCTTTTCCAGGGACTGGGGAGACACAAGGTCAAAGACTTCCACAATGCTGTAGAGCTCGAAAAAGATTGCCAATATGATCAATAAGGCTCTAGAAATATGAGATCATTTGTCATTTTGAAACCTCTTTTAATATAACTAAGACAATCTTTGTTATAAAATAATGGTTTGGATTTACTTTTTTCAAATATTAATTTGTAATTAAATTGTTTGTATAGAGGAGAGCTATTGAATAATATTGTTGAAACACTAGGATATTCATTTTTTGATTGAGATCCACACAATAAATTGTTTGTAGTTGTGACACCAAAGAGGCATTGTTTAAAAAAATGAAATTACTCCAGTAATTGTTAAAGTAGTATAAATTATCATTAACAATGATGAAATTTTATTTTATATAACCTTTTGACACAGTATGAATGTCATGGAATCTTAATATACAGTGTGCCACGAAAGTCTCACTGCACAGAGTTGGATCAGGAGCTCTAATTAAAAATTGCATTTACGTTTGTAGCAACTAGATCACAGGAAAACAAGTGAAGGGGATAACACTTCCAGCATCTGTTATGATTGTATTGAGTGTACAATTATGTTTTCATTAGTTACAAGCTGCAGTTTGTGTTCCCAATGTAATTTCTGTTGCCAACACTCATCAGCTACTTGTGGCAGAGACTTTCCTAGACACTATACAATCAGAACCAGAGAAAAAAATTAATGTAGGTATTTATTACTTTGTAAATGAAAATACTCTACTTTTTATAATTTACCCTTTTTTTAAACAATTACTGAAATAAATGCCATATTTAAATAGCATGAAAACATCACCACATTGGTTTCATGGCAAGCTTTTTAGGATCTTCACACTACAAACAATTTGAAGTTGTATGAAATTTGTTCCTCATCAAAGAAAACATGTACATCTTAAGTGTTTCAACAATATTGAAAAGTATTCTTTATACAAAATCTTCAATGCTACATTAGTATTGAGAAAAGAACAACTGATTCAAAACATTGCTCTTTAACACAAATCACTATCCAAGACATGCAAAGCAAGAGAATTAGAATACCTGTCTTTTCAGAACTCTACTTAAAGAAGTCTGCCTTGTATTGGTAACTACGAGATACCATTATTATTATTAGAACTTATTTGATCGACCTTACAAGATGTCATTACTCCTCTCCCCTTTCTACAGTAACACAAATAAGAGGCTTTAGCATTCTCTAGATTAACTGCTGGGATATATTTTCACTTTGCTTGTCTCTAAATATTAATTGCACTCTTACTAGATTGAATGTTACAACTGTTTCAATATTAAATGCCGAGTTTCAATTGAAATTAAATCATTAATTTCCAACACGCTAGTTGCTTTTGCAATGAACACAAAATTACATGAAGTGACAATTACAAATTCTTTGGAGAAAGTACCCAATTATATTACAGACAGTTCACTTTTCATTGCTGGTTATAATTATATCTTCGAATGGCACTACACATTACAAATTATGTACATATTTAAATCTTTTATTAGTACCCATTAACTGATCAAAAAATTCTTCAAAATTGTTTCAATTTAGTGAAGGACATCCACGTTAATATTACCACCTAATCCTGTTGTGATCTCGCTTGATGTTCCCTAACATCCCCCATATACAGAAAATAAAAGTTTTCACTTCAACTGATAGATTTGACTCTCCCAATACAAGAAATTGTTCTCATGATTAAATGCATTTTATCCAATATGGAATTTATGTTTGATAACTGATTTACCATCAACTGACTGAGACAGCCATAGGTGGTTCATCGAGTTAAGTATTTTTCTAACTGGTCATGAGAAACAGAGACAACACTGTACTACCTGTTGAACCTTTTAACTAGAAGAGGTATGTGGATTATTTATTTCTCATTGTCCCCAAAACAAAGCTATAAATATTTTGAATATATTTAACAGTTTCAATGATGCAATACCATTCAACGTAGAACATGAAACTGAAAATTCCTTTAACTTCTTAGATGTAAATTTATAAAGTAAAAAGATGAAATAATTAATAATTGGTTTTTAAACCATGTGCTACAAACTGAACTTTAAAGTTTTTCTCTAAATAACCTTTACATCAGAAGAGAGCTGTTATATATAATCTGGTAGACTGAGCCATCTTACTGTCTCCTCCTATGTTTCATGATACCCATATAAATATTGCAAAACAAATTTTAATTAAAAATTATTACCACTTAAGTTTATTTAGAAACTAATTATTAAAAGAATGAATATCCTAAAAGAGAGAGCATAACTGCATCAATATAGCTTACCAACTAGATAATTCAGAAATTTGACAAAATATGTTAGTTCTACCCTATGTACCATGTTACCATGTCAAAATTAGGAGATAATGATTATGAATCTTATTTAGGCCAAATGAAGTACCAGCTAAAGTAGAGAATGAGAGAACATAGAAACAATATAAAAGAAATTACAAGCTCAACACAATTTCTAATCACCGTTTACAATTATCTCATAAATTTGATTTCAATATCCTGGTAATACTTATTCATGAACCATGGAAACATGCAATATTAATTTCAGAAACCCTCTTAATAAAGTTGAAAGATACATTAAACACAAATCAAGAATGCAATGCTTTTATCACGTCTTAGGACCATGTATTAAAAACCCCAAAAGGAAACATAATTGAAATCTCAATATTGTAGGTTAATTGATTCCTGGACATCTTATTTTATATTTTATCTTTGCTATTCTCTCTTCTGCTTTGCTTTCCAAAGCCCCTCCAAGTAACCTTACCCCCACCCCAATTTCCTTTCACTACTAGCTCCTCTGGACAAGGATTCTCGCCTCTCCTCTGACCCTGGCACATCATGCAGAACACTACCTCCACATTTGTTCCTTTTAAATATTCAGTTTTTATGAGATTCATAACTGAATACTTCCATTGTGTTAGCTAGATATTGACCACGCAATGATATTGTGGTTATTAAGATTTGAACTTCATTCACATATTTTTCTAACCAACATCTGGTGAGTAAATAATTGTTGCCTGCTCTTCTTATCTTGCTACTCTATGTTTGCATCTGTTAGTTTTATACACACTTTGTGAATATATTAATTCTGTTTGTTTTGTTGTTTTACAGTATTGTACGTGATGATGCAAAAATAAGAGTTGTGAGATATGAAATATTGTCCATTTTGTTTTAATAAAAAACATTTTACTGTTTTCGTTCATTTTAATGCTGAATGTTTTAATCAACACTTTTAACTAGAAATGAAAAGCGGACTGTCTGTAATATAATTGGAAACTTTCTCCACAGAATGAAATAAAGACGACCACAATAGATACTCTAAGACAATTACAAATGCTGAAGACCAATCTGTCACAGTCAGATCAATCAACAAAAACTTAGAAATTATATTTTTGAAGTTTTAATTGTATATTTAAACAGTTGTAACTGTTGCTGCTGCTCACCAGCACTTAAAAACATAGAATATATCACATTTCAAATTACAATACTAACCATGATAACAGAGTGCATAACACAACCTGTTTCCTTTTGACTGGAAAATCCAATACGGCAAACAATTGTTTACGAGGACATCAGATCTGATTCAACAAATGTTGCTAGTAACTAAGGGGCGGATTTTAATGAAAGTCATTTTTTTCTTTTCACTTTAGAACAATGCCGTTTAGTATATAAATTCTTTTTTAAAAAAAAATGACTATTTTTGTAGGTCATTGTTTTTTATTTTTTGGCAATTTCGACTAATAAGTCATTTTTTACTTTTCCCGTCATTTTTATGCATATTTTGATAGTTTCATTGATTTCGTCAATTTTAATGTCATTTTTAATGGTACTTGTTTCAAATAATATTTACAAGATGCAACAAATGTTCTTAAACCTATTTGATTTGTTCGCTCAGAAATTGTTTTGACTGCCATTGTATGTAATTCTTGTGACGTATATCAGCACTATTGCCGGTTCGGCCAATTTCGGGATAACTAAAGACAAGAGATTTCCTGGTAAAGAACAGTCCAAACCAAACGTTTGAAAGCTGAGTTCACTCGAATGAACGAAAGAAGCCTCAATTACATCAGCATTTCCAACAACTTGAGTTGTTCACCCAAACTGGTTTTGATCAGATTTTTTATGTCACTTTCCTTTGGTTTTAGGGTATTTTTAAAACATTTTAAGATCATTTTATTGATCATTTTTAGGGATGTTTTAGGTCATCAAAATCCGCCCCTACTGATAACACTGTCCAATCCAAACAAATTGTATGAAACAATTATCACTAAATGCTGTTCATTCTAACAATATATTTTTAAATGCCTACTTTAGCTAAAAGGCATTGCTAAAGTAGAAGTAACATATAAAAACAAATAAACAGAAATTCAATCTATATTAACAATAACAATAATAAAAAATTAATGTTATATTATCACATTTGTAAATAATACATCCTTTCCTCTGGGTGACTCACTCATTGTTTTCAAGTTTTACTTCACAACATTTCAATCACTTTCTAATAATAACCTGCATTACAACTGAACACAATGGAAATTAAATAAAACTAAAGACACTGTATATATGATATGTGAAAATCACCCAAATATTCATTTAAAATGTACTTCAACATGCACATTCACTATTAAAGATGGAAATGCTTTAATCTGCTTATTTTATTTGTCATCTACAAGCTCCTTTTAATAATATATTTTGAAAGCTAATAAGGGTTTTTGATTTGATAAGTGAATCTCTATCAATGTTAAATCTTCTTGATAGTGAATATGCACATACACAATGCGTGAAGATAAAAATAAAAATTGCACAATGCTATTACACTTTCAGCACTTGTTGCTGGTTAGTTTGATAAATTTGTATAATGCAGTATAAAAATTTTAAAAGGACAGTACCTAGTACCTACTCTAAAACTGTCATGAGAAACATGTTAAAAATCAATGTTTCTTGAATATATAATATGTAATTGAGCCTATCATATTTTAACTTCAAGATACCAATAAAGATATCTTCATGATTTGTGCCATTTACTAATACTCTGTGTTAAAATTATAAAATTAACTTATGAAGATTACCTATAACTATCATTCAATAGCCGTAAGTTCAAAAGGAAAAAAATTGTATAATTTTCTAAAAGGCAAGAGTGACACCAATCATTCTTCAGAATCTGATGAGCTCATAAGAGCCGCCCCATCTCTAAAAACAGCAGCAAAAAACTGGCAAAATAGACGGCTCATATACTGTTTCTCTAAGGCAGGCAGAAATCCTTCCAGAAATCCAATATGGCCACCTCGAGCTGTTATCACAATTGCCACGTTAGATGATTCATTGGCAGCATCAACAGGAATAGCTGCAAAAATATAAAATCCATTATCTCAGGAGTTGTTTGGAGCACAATTCAAGAGAATATTATGATGATTGATTATTATTCACAACTAGAGAGTTTTAAAGGTAGAACTCAAAAAGAATATCATGAAATCAAGTTTTCAATAACACTAGTAAAAATTTATAATCTAATAGCGTAAAACTTCAACTTAATGTGTTAAATCTCAATTTCACATCATCCTGAAATTAAATATTTCATACACATCTAAAACACCTTTGATATAGGTGGATAACCTATTACTAACAAAATTGCGAAGAATACTAATGTACTATACACAGCAGAGAAAATCCAAGTTTCTTTTTTTTTTTTCTCAAAAAAAAAAAAAAGTAAGAAAATTATAAAACGTTCTTACCATCCAATGGTTGAAAAGGATCATCAGCAGCACTAAGACATAATAAAGGCACCTGTATTTTGTCAATTTTTGTGTGAATTGTGGCTTGGGTATAATAATCTTCTACATCTTTAAATCCAAACTGCTTGGTGGTAAATTTTGAATCAAATTCTCGAATGGTTTTGCTCTGAAATTTAAAGATTAAAAGATTGTCTGTAAATTACATTGACTGCAGTGCTACAGTTTAGTTGCAAAGCTAAGAAATAGAAATTTTAAATAACATATGATCACTACGCAATGCAAATTTTGTGCATTCCACCAGGAAAACAGTAACAATTGATAGTTTTATTTGGATAATAATCTTAATACTTAATAAAGTTTTTACCTAACATATTAACATAAAATATTTGTAATAGTACTTGTATGTGTGTTCTGAGACACAGGGAACAAGAGTCTATTATGTTTTAAAAATTGGGGGTGTTAATCTCCAAAGAAATTTACCACTTAATTAATTTAGTTCTCCCCAAAACTTGCAATAAATTATTCAATCTAAGGAAAAGGACAAGAACATTTGATTTTGATAATTCAACAAGATTTTAACCCAATATAAACGATTATTATTTATAACATGTTTCTTCCAACACATCATATTAATCAACATTATACAAGAATTAAATATGAAAAATCTGACTGGTTCAGCAGAATCAACTGTTTCTCAAACAACCTTAAGCATAAGGACTCACCTGAAGAACAGATTTCACATCCCAAGAAACTGTTCTCTGAATCTCTTCTGAGCTCCTACCCAAACACTGTTCCATCCTTCAAATGCACAAAAAATACAGCTAATTTATAGAGAAAAGATGTGTGTTTAAATTATCTTTAGATTAACATCATACTTATTAATATGGGTTGGATTTTTATGTAATTGCATATTTTTTCTGCTTTGTCATTCAATTCCTTTTTTCTTTTTTAAGGGAGTTACTAGATGCTTTTTCAAAGTTTTATTTTGCACATTTGAGTTATACTGCATAAATTTGCATATTTCAGGGTTGTGCTAGATTGTTGTGTATTTTACAATCAATAATATATAAAATTGCAAATTTCAAGGATGATTTATTATTTCCCTCATTTGACTTGTTTCTTCCATACGTGAAAATTTGTTAAAACTGAACTGAATTATTCAGATTATGACTTCTCTTAAATTAATTTTCTCTTTCTTTTATCCCCTTGAATATTATGTCGTGTTGCACAGGAACAATTTGCAGAATTGAGTAACAACAATATAAATAAACAACACTAATCAAACTAAAATATCAATTTTGAAGAATCAGTCACTATTCATCTACTACTTTCTATCACTTCTCATTCTCATTTTGCCATGGGCTTGCGATCAATTACAATATGTTCGTTCACCTGCACAAAATAAAGTTCACATGAGAAATGCCCAAAAGTATTTCATCGCATAGTTCATTTATTTTTATTAATTTATTTTTCCCCGTCAAAACCAGTTATAAAACTGTGTGCGATATGCTACGGAGAGAAGTCAATATTGTGCATGTTTTCATAATTCTGTGATCCCTACCATAAGCCATATACCAGTTGAATTTTGAATATACAAGAAAGGAACATTAATTTTGCAAGGATTGTTAACAAGATATTCGCTCTAATGTAATAAAATCTATTTTCAAGGGTAAATCAACTATAAATTTGGACTCTTATCCCTGTGTGTCCTTCGTGAAGAAATAATACTTCGTGCCATGACATGGAAAACAATAATTTGAATAACTATATTTCTCACCAAACACTAGAAGACTTGCACAGATAATGAAGTTACATTTATGTCCTGAAGCAAAACAGGGGGCCATCTCAGCATTTGCCCAAGGATCAAGAAATTGGACGAAAACCTAATCAAGTTGGGGGGGCCATTGAACCAGAAGCTGAAGAACAATATTCGTTATACGTTCTTTAGAATTATAGTCCAAATAGTAAATAATATATTCAATATCATTAAAATTAATATTACTTTCCTTTTGGATACTTGGCATAATCTCTAATTGTATAGAAACAGTTATGCAGCAGAAAAGATTTTACTTGTGACAAACTTTTGTATCGATTTTAATCGTTTAATGTCATCTGGCAAAGAGTTGTAAAATAATGTACATGTATGTGAATTTTTTGTAGTGAGCCGTTGATACTGACACCTGATGAATATGCTTTCTACATCGAGTGTTATAAATAAAGGTATCAGCATTTGCTGAAAATATATTGCTGCACTTAAGTAAGTCATTTTTAACAGAAATTCCTAGTTTAATAAAGAGGCTTACAAGAATCACATGGGTGGGATTTGCTTATTATTGATACAATTATTTTTTGTAATCTAAAACTGTGAGAGCTATAAGATGTATTTGCCCAGAATATAATGCCATACCAGGTGGGCATCAACATTCGCGAAATATACACATTGAGCAGTATGATGGCTGACTGAATTTGAAAGAATTCTGAAAGCATAGAATAATGAACTTGATTTTAAGTTCAAGTCATTTAAATGGACGTTCCATTTGAGTTTGACTGAATTGAGTGACCTGAATATTTTGTTACCTTAACATCGGTCAATGGCACACTCTTCATTTTCAGTGGTATACATAATTGTTTATTTGAAATGAAAAACTGCATTGAAACCGTTTTCTTTTCATTGACTATTAATTCGTTATTACAGCACCAAACTACAACTTACAGCTCACAATGTAATTTAATCGAAAAAAAATTGCTTTTTATTTTAGTAGGTAGTTTGGCTTGTTAGGTAATGATTTCACATAATTTTACTCATATTGCATATTTTAGGTTTTTCTTCTATATGTTAATATTTTATACTGCATAAAAATCCAATCCCTCCTTATTAATAAACAATTTTCTTAATAATGACTTTTCAGACAAAACATGAGTGAGTGTGATAGAGGATAATATACATGCATGCGCATGCCCACGCTCACATGCAACTGCACACACATAAACATGTATAGTAAATTTACAAATTTTTAAAAGCTTTGAGGTGAATCTCAAAGTTGAAATCTATACTACAGTTTGGTATCATAGCCATCTTTTATTTTCGGAAATTGGAAATTTCACATTTTTATGTGGTCCCTCAACAGAGTTATTACAATTGAAAATGGAAAAAACAAAACAAATTTTTAGAAGGGTAATTCTTAGTAATTCTTAGGTGGTGGGCTGCTTATGATTGATATTTTACATCAATTAACTACAATGATATATGTAAAAGCACAAAAAAAAATCATGGCAGTGATTATCCCTTCTTTGAAGAATTACCCTCAAAACACTAAATTTACTTTTGTTTGACAATTTTGGTTAAAAATATTACCCGAGTCAAAACAAATTTGGTAGCTAAATAACTTTGATTTGTGAGCCAATTTACTGAACCTAATGCATTTTAGTTTAGAAAGCTACAATAACCTAGTGTCTAGTAATTTACAAAACCGTAAATAACTACAAATGGTGCATGGCTTAAAATAAAAATGGCCGCCATTGGTGAATCATATAGAATGTTTTTAAAAATGCTTTTGATCAACTAAAACATAAGGGAATTTATATACAAAGTATGAATTTTTTCTGAGATGGCTGAGCATCCAATTTATTTAATTCGGAACCACAGGATCCTACGAGATGACGAAGCATTCGAGTCAAAAACAACAACAGTGATTTATGCTTGTGTTCTATCCAAATAAAAAGAGTGAAAAAATATAAATAAATTTGGAGCCACTTTTGAGAAAATCTGAAGTATATAAGAAATGAGAAGGAGATTCAAAAAGTTTTTAAAATGATTTGTTTGCAATTTTCGAAAATTCAGAGATTTCAACGAAAATCGTACCTGTGCCATATTTATGAGCACGCTCTTCTCAATTCAGGCTTAAACTTTAAATTAAATTAAATTAAATTAAATTTAAGAAAAAAAAACTTTTTGAACCATTTGTTGAGAAAGTTTTAAAAATGTCCTCAGATCTTAAACTGAAAACTGTCATTTTATTTTTCAAGACCTCTATTTCCGTCAAAATTTCAATATTGCTTTTTGCAGCATTATATGACTTCCTCTGAACTAGTTTAAGGGAAATTCATTATAATCATCACCATGAACTGCAGAATAATAGGACTATCACTCGTTCTTGTAATTGTAATGTTAATTTTTATTAAGTTCTCTATACTTGAGTTATATATGGTAGTCTATCTTCACTTTCTGTTGACAGGGTTCTGATGAGAGAACCATTTCTTCTTATCTTATTTACCTCTTCTCCCATATTTTATGTCTTGAATAATTTTCTATTATCTTCACTTCTTTCTCTGGTGTTTCAAGGTGATTCCATAAGATGACATAGGAATCTCATTTGTGTGGCTTCTAATAATTGACAATCTCAGGGCTATTCATTGTCCACAATTCTGATTTATACACAAGTATATCAGAACTTGAAATTGTATTACAACTTATGAACATTATTAGAGGCACAATGGTTGTTAAAAAAGGGTTTCAATATAAACTTCAAAAGATGTCTAGAAAATTGGTGAGAAGTGAATAATAGTGGGCAGTCAACTGTTTTGGGAGCTGTATTTAATACTAACAATAGCAAGGGAATTGCTTCAACATGGGTGTTCAAAATACTTCTCCCTTCAAACAGAAATGACTTAAAAGGGATAATTTATTAATTTATTTAGATGTGAGAAAATACAAGTTAATGCAGTGTCATAATTCAAGGCATTTTCTCGAAGAGCAAAGAGATTCCAATATTACCACTTAAATTGTAAGCATGCTGTCTAAAAAGAAAATATTTGGCCTTCAAACAACGATAAAGCTCAAAAATTATCTGAAATACAGAAGACAAAGGTTAACAAACTGATGCAATGACAAAGGAGAGGAATTGCATTGGTGAAACTAAAGGTGGCGCTAGAGGGGGGGAATATTAATGGTATCCCCTTTAATTTAAAGCAGTCATTTTAATTTTTGGGGTAGGGGTGAAGCCCCTACAACTTTTTCAAAATTTTTAAAAATGGCTAAAAGTTAATTTTTTTTTTTTTTTTTTTTTTTTTTTTTTTTAAATTAATTTATTTAAAGAGCTTTTTTTGCTCAAATCGAGGAATTTTGAAAATGGCATATGTAAAATTTTTTTAAACTGTCTACCACTTTAATACTAAAATAGATTTCTTTCTTAAAGCAATATAATCTTAATACTGGATTCTTAATCAATTCTTGTACATTTTTTTACAAACATATAACTGCATTTTGGGTAATTTTAATTTAAATCAAGAGAATTTTGTTAAGGTTGACAAGATATTGCGTAGTAATTCTTTTAAAATCCTTGTATGGCCTGACAGATAAGAGATAGTCAACTTGAATTTATTTATATACTTTTTACACAAATATGTATTTACCTTTCAACTGTCTTGCATAGTCCTCCACATAAATGCCAATTCAACATTAGATTAATAATGGGCTTTTCAATACTCTCGGTGCCTTTAAACACATCCCAAGGAACAGAGATAACCATTGCTGCAGAAAATATTTTTCTTGCTTCACTACCTTTAGAAGCTAGATAATTTCCAAGAATTAATCTGTAAGCATAGTTCATAGATCTACATAAAATCTTCATAAAATTTCATCACTTTTATGTCTAACAACCCAAACAATTCTTTTCAAATCATTTTCATAATAATGTTGACAAATATTTCGCACCATTATGAAGATATAAAATATTATATTTCATTTTGTAATAGTACTTTGCATCAATACATACCCTCCCATTGAGATTCCTGTGGCAGCCAAAGGCACATTGGCATTCGAATTTTTGACATGGTGTACTACTTCCGTGAAGTCTTCTATATTTGCAGCACAATATGTACGTGGAGTCTACAATAGAATAATTATAAAAACATATTAGCTAAATCTTACAATTTGAACAAAATTGCCCTTAACTACAGATGTTACAAATATTCCATATAGGGCCAAGCTTTTACCTTCAAGTCTATTCCACCCATTCCTCTGTTGTTGAACACAACTATTCTGATTCCAATTTGGTTTGCTGTAGTTACTAAGCATTTCACATAATCAGCTTGACTTTCCCCAGTCAAACCAGGAAGAATTATAATAATGGGAGAGCTGGGGACACAGCCATCTTCTAACCAGTCTAAGCCAACTTCTCCTCCGTCACTCAAACGTAAAATTTCTCTGAATGAGAAATAGTTTAATATAGACACCAGTGAAGAGATGGTTAAAGTGGTTGTCTTTACAACCAACAAGAGTTTAAAAAAAAATCTTGTAGTAAGTGTATTTCAGTAATTATGTGAGCTGTTGTAACAGCACACATGTTTTAGAGCTGAATAGAAAAAGGTCTCAAAAAATCTCTCAGGGTCTCTTTCCCAAAACATTTTTAAGTTAACAATTTATATCTACATTGAATTAAACAATTATATTTATACCGAGATCATAAATTAAATTTTATAACACATATTCTTCAATTGTATAACATTGTTGAATATCTCTTGAATGATTGTGTACCCCTCATTTATTATTAACTTATTATTAATTCATTACCTTTCAACTCAATAAATAGAAATTAGACATAAAAAATATTTGAGTGAAAAAATTATCCAACAATAAAAAAATGTATGAAGTTTTATTTTTGGAGTTGAGTGCAAAATAATGGAATCATTAATGATCTTGAAATATCTTCAACCCTTAGAATAATCATTATCTCTCCCTAAACTTCTTAAAATAAATGAGCATATGTAGTAATAATAATAATAATAATAATAATAATAATAATAATAATAATAATAATAATAATAATAATAAAAAACAACAAGAATAGAATATTACTTACAAAATATACTGACTTTGTAAATCCTTTTCTATTCAATTCATTTTACAATATCTAAAATCAAAAGCTAAAATGCAAATTCAAATACTATTCCTAAGTCATGTAAATGACCTTGAGTTAACTGTTTACTGTAAAATGAGTTTACCTAAAATAATAACACTTCAGAGACTAGCTAGTATTTAACACATACAATTCAATAACACACAATTATAATCACTTTTGTGCTAGGATAGGTGCTAATTAATCACAATTTTATTCAAATTTCATGAAATATTCAAAATTAATCAAGTCATTACCCAGTAACTTCTGATTTTAATTTATTAAAACAGATGTTAACCTCGATGAAAAAGAATATTTGCTTCATTCTTTTATATGTAAATTGTTTATGTAAATTCTTGTTAGTTAAAGGTTGCTGAATTAATTAAAGGAAAAATGAAGTTCATTCAACTTTCAATTATTTGTGTAACCAAAAAAAGAAAACAACATATTATAGATCAAATAAGACAAAAAATGATTTATTGAAAGGTATGAGCATGGACAACCAAAATAAAAAAAATAAATCTTGTTGCTACACAAATTCAAATATCTAAAATGAATCTAAAATAGATTTTAAAATAAAAATGTCTACTTTTCCTCAGAAATGGAAAGCAATTTGAGGTAGCCACGAAAACAATACTTTATAGTTTTAAGATACTTTTTACAAGAAAAACCTGCACCTTCAATCTTATAGCAAATTATGAAGGACGGAAAGCATACCTTCGATATTTTATATCGGGAAGAAATTTGGAGCGTAGAAGACTTGCAAATATTGTTTGCAGTCTGGATTCAAAGCACCAAAATGTTGGCCAATATTTTTCCTTGAGGATAGGCACATGATCCTCCAGGAAGTCTCGAAATTTGCCGCGCGAACAAGCGATGACAGGTTGCTGCAATTTTGGCACATGTTGAAGATGATTCACAAGGAATTTAATAAGTAACATTGTAAACTTTATGACTCACCTGGACAGCTTCACGAAGGTAATACATGAGAAATATTATTCCCAAAATTGCACCAACAAACCACCGAGGTATACAGGAAAGAATATCGAAAGGTGTGATGACCCACTCCATTGCTATATACAAGTCTGTAGGTGGTCTGTACACTCAAGTGACGCCTTTGGGCAAAATATCACTTAATTCCGCCGAGAGAATGCAATGGCATAACTACTAATGTGAAGCAAGGCACGGAGTGACCTCAATTATCTTTTGCCGGTGTTCTGTGACAGTCATTGCAAGTCATTGGAAGGCAAGTCTCCGAAGCTGCTCCGAAGTGATTCGTCCTTGATAAGACGTCCGGATGTGGAGCATAGTCCGTGGACTTCAGCCGGCAACATCTATTACCCTGTTATGTAACGTAACCGGGAGGATAAGGGGGAGACTAAATTACATAAAAACTGCAGCAACTTATAATTTAACTGCCTTTCGTATCTCGAAATTCGTGTATGCTTCTGATTATCGACATTAACAACTGTCAGACCATCGATCCCGAAAGTTTCGATTAATCGATTAATCAGCAATTGCGTGCTTTCAGAGCTGTAAAATATTGAAGGGGCGAGGTCAGGATTCTAAATCGATGCTAGAATATAACAGAAATAACATTTCGTTTCCTTCACGACCAGGACATTTCCAATAAACCTTCTTTTTGAAAACCGTCTCTGCAGTATGAAAGAATTTCTGTACAATATAACATGATATGCAATACACAAATATAACAATGATAGGTCATGGAATTTATGAAATTAAATTACATCTAATTAAAATCTGAGTAAATAGACAGAAAACCCCTACAGTTCAATACTTCTGGGAATGGGAATTTGCTATTCGAACTATCAAATAAGAAATGAAGAAACAAATAATGTAGTATTAGTAGGGCTTACTTTAGCGGATAAAAATAACAGTGAATATCTCCAAATCATGCATCATAATATTGTCAGTGCCGGCCAGGTGCAGGCGCTCGGCATGGGCAGACCGGGCTATCGCCCGGGGCCCAGCAAGTCAAGGTGATTGATCATGGGACTGATGGGAAAAATTGTAAAAAATTTAAAAAAAGAAATTAGAACTTGAAGAAATCGTTATCGTAATTTTAACTCAGATTATTCATAAAATTTCCAATTAATTTTTTACCTTAAATAGTTTATTATAGTCATTATTTGCAAGGTAGGGCTCAATGAAATTAATCAGATGACGCTAACATTAAAATAGATTACACTGGAATTTATATTTATTATTTCATGTATTTAATAGTGATTTTATTAGTCAGTAACTAAACACGTTTTTAGCATTTTAAGCTCACCGTGGAAATTGTATTATTTGATTACTTTTACTAAAAACTATTATTTAAAATATATTTTCAAAAACTTTTTCTAGCTTAAACGTTGTAATTTTTGTATTGAGGAAATAAAATAACTCATATAGTTTCTTGATAAATCTTTCCCATTTTAATTTTTACGGAGGTGGGGAGGGGCTACGTTTCAGCATTTCTCAGGGTCCAAAATTGTTTTGCTCAGGAACTGCGAATTGTAGCGTATCTCAGCATTGTTGTAACTATCCCATTTACGTGCCACCACATCATATTCTATAAACGAATTACAATTATAAGAATTAGATATATCTAATAAATTAAAAGTTATTCCTATGCAATTATAAAATTTGAAGAAATTAAAATGAGTTATGATTATTTTTTTATTGACGAAACATTGCAGATTTTCGAATGCACTGCGTACGTATAAAATAAAATACTGCGGAGCGAGACATTTTCTGTAGAGGACTTTCAATGTGGATAGCTGCCTGGGCTGCACATTAAGATGAGTTAAATTCGAATCCATACAAAGAAAATATCATTTTCCATTTAAATATTGAAATCACACGCCACATTGAGTGCTTTTGACAATATATCTACAGTGCTTAAGTTAATAATTTATTATAAGTAGAGCCGAGTTAAAAGGTTTTAAGATTTTTGCCGGTGTCGTTAACCAAAATCGTTTACTATGCTCCGTGAAGTCACGGAGGTTAAACGAATTCGAGACTCGTGGGTTCCTGGTTGGGTACCCGGCTAGGAACCCCTGGATCAAACGGCGTCGAGCACCTGACCGAAGGGATAAAAGGCACCGACTGACTGCGACGTGATGAGACTTGACTAACATATAGAAGACGTAATTACTTCCCCTTAGTAACTGGAGGGAAAGCGCTAAACACCCAACAAGGGTTAAAGAGACGCGTAGCATCGTCGTCGTCGACGACGACGACGACGACGACGACGACGCAGCAAATAAAATTTTAAAAAAATCATTCCTCACTTTTTAACGTCATTATTTTAATGCACATATCCGTTTCAATTCTAAGCCAAATATATCAGTCCTATCAATCGTGAGCCAAATATATCTATCCTAATAACAGCTAAAATGGATTATGATCCTAAATATGCTTAATCGGAATTTATTTTCAAAAAATCCAAAGTTGGCTTAAGAAAACTCATTTATTAGTACGTGTTAATCGCAATTTTACGGTATCCTGGACTCAGCATCTAACATTAATAACTTTATTGCTCTTATACTACGGTTTTTACAGAACTGCCTCTCATTTCCCAGCAAGGCCGGTCACCACAGTGGCATTTAGTCACGGTTTTTCGCGTCTTTCTCGGGCGTGCCG
Source organism: Teleogryllus oceanicus (assembly GCA_964035755.1). Classification (NCBI taxonomy): domain Eukaryota; kingdom Metazoa; phylum Arthropoda; class Insecta; order Orthoptera; family Gryllidae; genus Teleogryllus; species Teleogryllus oceanicus. Next base: position 30,585,594 of record CAXIVR010000004.1, read on the forward strand.
CTCGGTGTCTCATACTCTCGACGGTATCAAGCAGTGCTGCAGATGAAGCGATTCTAGCGACACGACCGAAAAAGACGTGAAAAACCGTGCCTAAATGCCACCATGGTGATGGGCCTTGAGTGGAATCGAGAGGCAACTGTAAAAACCGAAGTATAATTAGATTAACACTAATTTCCTGCCGAAGAGAAGGCATTCTCTTCCATTAAACCGCCAGCATATGCAGCACAGAGCACCTTCTGATGTCACGCTAGTACATGTGATCGGGAGGTCGTAGGGTTCGAGACCTGACCACAGAAGGATTTTTGACATTAGCTACTACTCGCGCAACTTTTCTTGAGCGATGGATTGAACAAATGCGAGCGGAGTGGGGGTATTAGTTACACAGTCGGCCACTAGAGTATTTACAACAATGCCAACCTCTGGAAAATGAAAGTCAAATCCACTTTGTGAACGGCGAGGTCATTGCTCTGGGTAGGCAACGACAGAGACACTAGATAGAAGTTTTAGGTGCCTCCCTTGAAAGACCTGGACATACCTCAGCTATTTCTTTGGGTAATAATAAGAAAGCTAAACAGAAGTTCTCGACTATGATAGCAACTAGCTTTGGCTAGCTTATGTTTCGGCCAACGAAATTTTAATGCTTGGAACGTTGTCATCAGTGCTCGTTGCGAGCTTTTCCCTTCAACTGTTTATTGCTCAAGGGAGGGGGAAGCAAGGTCATTGTTCAAGAAAAGTTGCGCGAGTAGTACTTAGCTAGGTCGAATTCAACTGCTGTCTGAAGGAAAATTCTAGCGGCCAGCTGCTACGGTAGTTTTCCCTTAGTTCTCTCATCAACACCGAATGACGGAGCAAGTACCCTAACAAACGGGCTACAGACCGCGCGCTATCTTTCCTTCAACTTCCTTGCCCTATCTTCACCCCTTAATTACACACTCTTACACTTACATGCACTACACCAACATATATGCCGGGAGATCAGTCGGGAGCTTAGAGCTTCTCCCGGCTGGGGCGTAGCCCCTACTGGTGGGAGATAGGGATCGGGGGAAAACCCCACTAGCTGACGTGTAGGTTGGTGCCAGATCTCATCATCCAGCAGAGGCTGGATCTCATCATCCAGCAGAAGATCACCGCCACCTCCCGAGAAAAAAACCATGCACTACACTTACGGGACCAATGTCTTACTTATTTCCTTTCTTTCTTTCTTTCTTCCCTTCTTTCTTGCTTTCTTCCTTTCTTTCTTGCTTTCTTCCTTCCTTTCTTTCTTTCTTTCTTTCTTTTTCTTTTTCTTTTTCTTTTTCTTTTCTTTTTCTTTTTCTTTTTCTTTTTCTTTTTCTTTTTCTTTTCTTTTCTTTTCTTTTTCTTTTTCTTTTTCTTTTCTTTTTCTTTTTCTTTTTCTTTTTCTTTTTCTTTTTCTTTTTCTTTTCTTTTCTTTCTTCGTTGACGCGTCTGGAATCACTAATCAATCAACTCTATTAAAACAAGCGATGAACATCTTTCAAGCTGTTTCGTGGAAGGGAGTACCGGGAATTGTAGGTGATGTATTTTCGTTTTAGCGTTATTTCTTCTAGGAGAAGAAATATCTGGAGAATTATTTTGGAGTCCGAAAGCAGTGTCATCTATGAAGTGTGTATCATTGACTTCATGATGCATATAGCGAGTCTTTTCTCGTTTCAAATATGCTTAAAAAGACAATAGGATTTCCTTCGCACAAGATATTTTGGGATTGTACATTTCATTTTATTGTTCATTGAAACAGTACGTCTTAAAGACTTTTTGATTTGGTTACTAACTTTTAAGGAAATATTTAAGACGTTGAAAATTTGTTTTTAAATTTTGTGGTTTTTAAGAACAACTTTCAGAAAAAGTGTTTCGTGTCAGGGACACACATTCCACTAACATTAAGAGTTTGCAATTCTCATGAGTTATTTTTGTAGCATTTACATAAATAAAAAGAACCGAGGGAACAGAACACTAAGTAAATAGTTTTAGTTTTTATTATTATACTTAGCGAGGCTTAGCAACATTTTTTGCTAATTATTTTGGCCTGTTCAACTGCAGCTTTCCATTATTTTCTTTTGATCACTTTAGCTATCCAGTTTCTTATCTTCATTGTCTCCTTAAGGTCATTTATTATATCATCTTTTTGACTTGTTTTTGATCTTCCTTTTGCCCTGGTTGTAATAGGACAATAAAATTCAAGGACTTTATTTATTAACCTATCATCTTTCATTCTATAGACACACCCGAACCAGCTTAACCTTAAAGCTCTAATATACTTAAAATATTTTTGTGTTTAATTAGATTGCCCTGTTCCACATTATATTCAATCTCGAAATACCATTTAATAGTTTAAATGAGCCAAAAATCCTTCTCAAAACTTTCCTTTCAAAAGTCATTAATCTTTGAAAGCCAACTTCTCTGAGAACCCATGTTTCTGATATTTGTATGTGACTACAGTATTACTGTCATGTAGTTGCAAATTTAGATTTCAGTTTGTTTGTGAAGAATAATTGGTTCGCGAAGTTTCCTTTATTTCCAGCCGTAGAAGAAATATAGAGTAAATGTATTAGCAGTGCAAGAAGTGAGATGGAAAGAAGAAAGAATAAAAGTATTTGGAAGGTATATTATATGTAATGGTAGCGCAACCAATGCAAGTAGTGAAGGAGTGGGATTTGCTGTTAAGAACTACAAGGAGCTATTATGGATTTTAAATCCTATAATTCAAGAATATGTATGCTACGAATTAGAGGAAAATTCTGTAAGACCACGTTTATTAACTTACATGCTGGAGGATAAAGATGATAACGTAAAGAGTTCTTTTTATGATAGACTGGATAGAAAATATAAGGTAACTCCTAAATTTGATGTTAATATAGTATTAGGAGAATTCAATGCCTAAATGGGGAAAGATATGTCATATGCACCGAATTTAGGACCATATAGTCTTCACGGGGAGAATAACGATAACGGAGAAAGCGCGGTGGGATTTGCCGTGTCAAATAATCTTGCCAATGGTAGAACACTATACCCACGTAATGCAATCCATAAGGGGTCTTGGATAACACAAGATAAAACAACATATACACAGATGTACCATATAATGATATATTATATAGTATCCGACGTTATCTCGGACCCAGTGACCTCGGATACTCGAAAGTATGTACAGAATAAGATTTGATAAGAGGTAAAATGTTCATTTATTTTGCGCAAAATATGCAAAACCCCTTTTTTGATAAACGTTAAACAAAAATAAAATAACTTCTTTGCATTGAACACATATCACTTTTATAAGGGAGATATTTAAGATACGTATAGCCTTGCCGTAAATAAAAACCAGAACATTTCAAGCATATAACGTTAAGAGAGTTAATTTTACAATCAAATCTTTTATGAACTTTTTGTAGGAAACTTTGTAAAGAGTATAACTTTCGGTAGGATTTATAGTTAAGGAGATAGATGCAAAAACTGAAAAAAAAATCTTTAAACGCCGTCCCCTACTCCCCTCATCCCCCACACTTCAGGATTTTCAGTATTATTGTACTAAAAATGAACGGTAGGAACCAATAAATAATCATGCCAAGTTTCAAAACTCCAAGATTTTTTCCCCCTTCGATCACCAGTTTTTGGCCTAATTTGACTGCGCTACTTATCGTGGACCGCAAATCGGCGTTTTCGACTGAAAAACTTATTGCCAGGCCCTGGTAAGAAAACCGAAAATAAATATTGTCTCTATAAGTAGTAAATTACTTTTTTCATCATGTTATGTAGTCAGAATTTATGTCTTCATACCGTTAAGTCGATGGCCGGCGAAACATCTGACTACCTGTCCTTTTGTCCGTTTGTCCTTCTCTACGTCTGTCCTTCCGGCTTTCTGTCTGTGATCTAGTGGTCTGGTGTCTGTGGTCACTAGCACATAAACTGTTCAAATTATTTTCTCCAAAATTGATATTCCCTGATCAATCTGAACGAACTCGAGTCCCTATGATTTTGAAACGAATTTTTTGGAGGGGAATATTTTACATGGAATTTCAAAATTTTCAACACTTTCTCAAATATTGCTCTAAATATTGTGATTAAATGTCCTCGGATATTGTAAATTATTTTTAATAAATGACGCGGGGCTCATTTTCCTTGAAATCCCTAATTTTTAGAAAATTGAAAAAGTTCAATTTTTTCCCGAGATTTCTTACAAAATTGAAGATTGAGATTTTTCCTTAACGAAATCTCTTGCTTAGAGAGTGGAAAAATGTATATACGAGTTCAACGATTATAATTTTTTCTTTGTGAATGTCGACTTCAATGCCAAGCGCCAGTTATGGGGAGACGTTACGTCTTGTGGCAATAGTCGTATTATAGCTGATGACCTCGATTTTGATTTGTTATTCTCAGCGATAAGAGCGCAAATCGCGTTATACTTACGAATGCTCGTTGGTGCATTGATCTATTCTTTGTAATGTGTGATTTAGCACTTTTTGAGTAATTGGAAAGTCATGAAAGACAAATCGGGTAGCGATCACTTCTCAATCCCGTAGATATAATTGCTAAAATCTTATTTCAAAAGAGAGTAGACTATAGGTATAATTTAAAGGAACTTAACTGTAAAACATTTATAGTAACACTTAATTCTAATACTACGAATTTCAATAGAATGAATTTCAACAACTTATCTTTTATCTGTAGGTATGGAATCTTTATGAAATTTTTGATTAATTTCTTCGTTGTTTTTACCTCATCTCGTCTCCAGGTGTCTTCTGTCGGTGCCTTTGTTTCTTATCAGGGCTTTCAGCGGTGACTAACCCTGGGGACCATTCCCAAGGAAACGCCCTCTCGAGTTCCTTCGATTCTTCTACCTTTATTCCGAGTGAACGGAGCCAATTCCTCAATTTTGCACAGACTGCCCACAGATCTCACTTACAGGCGCCGGTCAGAGCAAGATTTAATTGGATTAGGGTATAGACCGGGAGCGGTGGCTCAGTGCATCAATTGAAGTCACTGCAGTACCTCTGACCGGGAGGTCCTAGGTTCCCACTCCTCACGGCGGCAGGATTTTCGACACTCGCTTTTCAGCTAGGTCGAATTTAGTCACTGTCTGGAGGAGAATTCAAGCGGCCGGCCGCTCTGGTTGGTCGTTTTCTGTAGTTTCTCCGATCACTACCAGGCGAATGCCGGAGCAGTACTCTAACAAACGGGTCACGCACTGCAAGTGATATTTCCTTCCTTTACCTTGTTCTACCTCACCCCCTGGCACACACACACTTACACAGCACTACCGGGACCAGGAGACCGGTCGGGGACTTCGAACTTGTCCCGGATGGGACGGTGCCCCGCTGGTGGGAGATACCTGGTCGACGGTAGGTCGGCGCTGGACATCGCCATCTAGTGCGAGATCACCGCCACCACCGATGAAAAAACATGCACTACACTCACGGGATTAATGACCTCAGTAGTTGACGTGCCAGGAATCACTAACAATCAATAGATTAGGGTATAGAGGTGATTCACAGTGACCTGGAAATCCCTCCCGGCCACAAACATCCCTCCCATGAGAAGATCCCATGCCGAATGCTACTATTTTAGAAGTTTTGTAACAATAATACTTATGGCAATAATACAGTAAACTCTGTCTAAGCAGGGAATTGATCGAGACAGAAGAAATCCGGTTTAGGTAGGTTTTCATTTTATGCAACGTTGTCCAATTTATGGTACTTGTAATATTAACGTTTCCCTGTGAAAATAGTAAATTGCATGACATTATAATTATCAAAATACATTAACACATAACATTTACGGAATAAACCACCAATAAATTAATATTAAACGCTCTTCATTGATAGCTTCTGTGTTGAAATATACTCGCACACACCTTACTGGTTGTATTCGGACTGCTTGCTGACTCTTTCAACGCACAACGCGTCACAACCCACAACTATGATTGAACGATAATGAAAATAAAATCTGCTTTATTCAAATATTACGGTAATCTTTAAAAACTAAACTCCCTTCTTCTTTCTTGACTAGCAAAATACTGCATAGAGTTTTTCGAAAAATGAATGTGTAATTTATATATCCTCAATCAGCGATGATTCAATAGGCTAAAGTGGATAATCTTCTTTCACTACTTTTGTTTTGACCATAGGTTTTTATTCTGTTTTCATTACACACAGTCCTGCCACGCACACTGACTATCTTAAGGATACGCAATGCTATTCGAAAATTTGGGGAATCTAGTGATCTGATCTCATGTGTCAGAATAAACTTTCTCATAATTAATAAAATCTCTAGGGAACATTCTGGTTCTCTCTCTTTACGAGAGACATATGCCCCATTATATAAATTATAAAATTCTCGACAAACGCTACGTTAATTTATATTGACAAAATATGCCATTTTGATAATATAATGAATGACATGAATATCATAATGACATAATGAATTGATGTAGCGCTGGGTTACGAATAAATGGGAGATGCTTTTTTTTGCTCACATTTGCTCTCTGGCGGGGAGTGCTGCGATCACGAGGCAGGCCAGGACTAGCTTTGAAGCAAGGGAGGGGGAGTAACGTTATCTATCCCTAGTTAAGCTGGGTTCAGTACACTATCTGCGACGCCTTCTCCCCGTTCGCCGCCCGCCGCTGGCCCAACGAAGGAGTTGCGCGCGCAGCTCCCAGTCTCAGCGTAGGTATTACAGCTGGGTTTGCAGTGGGCCGGCGCAACGATCGCAGTAGAATACACAGTGGGTGCAATATTTTTGATCAAGTGACATACGGTTCATCGTAATTTTAATTCTCAATATCCATTAAATTCTCATTCTTGCTTACCTCAGCAGAGCTGGGGTTGCTGGGGTTGAATGCACGCCACTGTGTTGTATAATTACTTACAATACATTCCCGGTAGGAGAATGAAGGTAAGATGGATCAATCATTATAGAACTTTGAACTCCAACCATCTGCTCCACAAAAAATGTTAGCTTTTACTCCTTGAAAACCTGCAAAGACTTCTAAAAGAGAACATGTAATAATATCACTACTAATAACTGGTCATCCTAATTTCAGTCACAAGAACCTTCTACCTGAAGATTCCCTTCCCAGCTGTGTGCCCTGCATCACCTTTCTAAAATCCAGAGTCCTCAATGTTATGCCAGAGTCCTCAATTTCATAGCATTAGATACACGTACAAAACAGAGCGAGAGTAAGAACTTACCCTAACATCCGAGGATTATCAACGAAAAGTATGCCAATTCTCTAAATCAAGTAAAATCTAAGGTAATATTTAAGTAAAATATTACCGTATAAAATCTGTTTTTCAAGGCTGAACATTAATGCAGTATTGTTTTTAACTATGTTATTTGGTATCCTGTTAGGTATATTTTTACTTTCTCGTATACGTACGTATATACGGAGTAATATACGTATTATACAGAAAGTCATGTAATGCTGCGCGAAAACATGGCGGATTTTCGGCGGAAAAGAATTCATTGACGGGCTCTGGAAAAAGTGCATTTAACCAGTTGCTAAATTAAGAGAATAATCTTCTAACACGTGGTGTAGCCAGAATCGTTGTTTATGGAGTCCTTGATGCCGAAAAACCAATTGGAAGCAAAACGTCCGACCGTCTGTTTGTCCGTCAATTTGCGAACACTACTAGCGCCTAAACCATCTAAAAGATCTTTTTCAATTTGAAGAAACCTATGTAGATCTGGCTCTAGTTGAAGCTTTGAAATTTTGATAAACATTCTTTAAAATTTGGGGGTACTTTACATGACCTCCCCCGGACATTTTCAAGATTTTTCTCAAAAACGGATCCCATTTTTTGTGTACAATATAGCACATGTCTTAACTGCGTGAAATTCTCTGAATTTTTGAAAGTTGCATTAGTTTTATTTTTGACGTCTTTTTCCAAAAAATTTCTGAATGAATCATCTGTTTAAAATTAGATTTTGAAATGAGATCATGAACAATTTTTTTAAAATATTAGTAATTTTGGGTAATTTTGGGTCAAAAAATTCAATTTTTAAAAACAAGATTGTCTAAAAATGACTTCAAATTATTATTTTTATCTTTTGTACAGAAAGAGCCAAATGCACTGAAAAATATGATGTAAAAGCCATTTTGATTTATTATTCACGTGATTAATACTTACATTACGAGCGTTTTTGTACATTATTGCATTTGTGAGTTTGCTTCAAATGATTTTAATGACGTTTCTCAGAACTGAATAGTTTTCTGTGAAAATTGGCTCAGAATTACACATTTTCAGAAACGCTCAAACGACATTTTCTAAGGAATAGTTCCACATTTTTTCAATATAAATATGCATATAGAACCATGTTTTTCTCTTATTTAAAGTTATGTTTCATTTTTACTATTAAGAGACGAATAAATGGTGAAAATGTGAAGAAGAAGAAGAAGAAGAAGAAGAAGAAGAAGAAGAAGAAGAAGAAGAAGAAGAAAAAGCACCGATAAGTAGCTGCTTGGAAGAGTGAGGTAATGCCGTTAAAGCTAGGTTAGACTGAAGAGGTTAGAAATCTAACTGGTGCGAGAAAGGCCGTGCTATTCGTTACCTCCACTAATTTCAAAAGGGAAGCTAAGGAAAGAAGCAATAGCTGGAGAACAACCCACTTGTAAGTTTGAGACAATGCACGAAACCTTCATGAGTGCGGGAAGATGAACAGAAAGGGGAGAAGCGTCAGGAGTTAGCCGAGCAACACTTCCGACTCGCACGTCTAGCAAATTGCCTACTCGGAAGGCACTTCGCCCGCTTTCGGACGAATGGAGCTAGTAAAGCTCGCACAATAGATAGAAACACTCAATAACCGTTAAAGCGCGAGCGAGACACGCGAAAAGGGAGGCACTGCGCATGCGCAGTTGAGGCACCTACTCATACTCTCATTGTTCAGAAATCTTCGGATAGCCTGATGCGCTTCAGGGACTGTAATCTCCCAGAAATTTGTTATGCCGGCATTAGTAATATGTTTCTTAGGTTTTCACTCGTGATTTGTTACCCGAAATGTGTGTTTGTTACGGCGTTTTTTCGAGACTGTCTAATGGCTAGTAGGATTTCGATGTTTTTGAGACGGCAGTGAGTTTCAGTGTAATCGTCTCCCTCCTCTGCGACATCAGCCAAGTGCACAAATATCTCGCGCGAATTACAATTATAAGCGAACATTCAAAGAATATTAATAAGCTTTGCAATTTTTGCACCTATGCCACACATTGCGATCTTTGGATGAGAGAAGTGAGTGCACGTACTGTCGGCAACCAAGGTTTTATTATGTATAGTTGTACTCTTGATATATGTTAGTGTCTGTATACAGTCCCCGCTACTAATTTCATCCTTCGCCATCAATTGAATAATGAAAACAGAGGTGATCTCATCGGAAGACGGCAAGAAACGCTCAGAGGACTTTCTATTTTTACTTTCTCGTATACATACGGAGTTATATACGTAGTATTGAGAAAGTTATGTAATGCTGGGTGAAAAATCGGCCGATTTTTGGCACAAAATATTCATTGCCTGACCCTTATTAAGAAAAAGTGGATAAATTCAGTTGCTGGATTTATTGTGGTGCGGCCAGAACCACTTTTTTGTGGGTCCTTGATGCCGAAAAAAAAATCCGTCCGTCTGTCTGGTGTATGTGAACAAACCTAGCGCCTAAACCATGCGTATGATCTTTTCCAAATTGAAGAAACCCCTGACGTTTTTCGTGAGCTAAGGCTCTACGATTTTGAAAAACATTCATTAATTTTTTGGGGACTTTAAACGAAGCCCAAGGAACATTTTCAAAATTTTCTCAAAAATAGCGCCAATTTTTTCTTTAATTTTTTTTGTAAGAATATAGTTAAATACACTTGTAAAGGTGACATAAGTCCGTTTTTTCAATATTAACTCAGAAAATTCGAAAAATGTAAAAGCATGAATTTTCTTCGGCAACTTCTTCCAACTACAATATTGAAGATGTTGAATCACTTTTCCTTCAAATGAAATTTGTTGTCCATAAATAGTTCTTTCATTAAGGTCATTTAGATATTTTTGTAAATTTTGGTAGTTTTCGTGCGATAGTGTGTGCAATATTTGCAATTTTAAAAAATTAAAAAGACAATTCTTTTCCGGCCCGGTGGTCGAGATCGGTAACACATTAGTGTCGTAGTGAGCTCAGACCGAAGGGTCGCGGGATCGAGTTCCGCCTCGGGCATGACTGTATTTGTGTTTGTCCTTTCACCCCTTATCATCACCATTTCGTTTCATCTTCATAGTTACCATATCGTTAGCTCCAATAGTGGTCGCTAGTGACCTAGACGTTGATGCGACCTTAAATAACAAAAAAAGGAAGATTTTCTAGAAAACGGTTCCAATTTTTTTCTTTAAATTTTTGGTACTTTTAGTGCCAAACGCACCCTATAAGATGACATAAACACCATATTGCTCTATTATTTTGTTTTTGCAAAAAATACAAAAAGATTTTTCACTTGTCTCTTATGTCGGTAATACTTAGTTTTTGAGGCAATTTCTTCACATTATTGTATTTATGATTACATGTGCATTAAATAATGTCATATAAATTTTCTCGAAAACTCAACAGTTTTCTGTAAAAATGAACTCAAAATTCCCCATTTTTAGAAACGCTCAAACGCCTTTTTTCTCAAAAATGGCTCCAAATTTTTTCGAATGGATAGTGCTAATTGCACTCTTTAATATAACGTAAAGTTAATTTTGTGTATCATTTTGTTTGTTCAAATATTATACAAATGTCATTTTTTTGAAATATCTCTCACGCCGCTAATATGCACATTTCCATCAATTTACATACATTATTACATTTGTGAGTAAAATTGCTTCAAATTACTTATTTTTTAAAAACAAATTTCGCTTTTACAATTAATCGTCATTTTTTAAAATTCAAAAGTTTCAATGAAAATTTTATATTTTGGACGAGGTTTTACTCTTCTTTAAAGTTCTTGAATTCATATTTCGGTTCTACTATCAGCAAACCGAAAAGTTGAGAAAATGTCAAGAAAATGTACATTCAGTGACGATAGATGGTGTCGCGGCTGTGAAGCACGTTTAAAGAGCGCGCCTAAAAAGCAGCGCTCAGCGGCGGTCAGAGGAGGCAGCGGAGGCGGCGGAGCGAGGAGACGCCGCCCAATCCCGGAAAGCGAGCTGGTCGGAGAGCCAGCTACGCAGCAGCGAGTCTCCAGCGCCGCCCGCTTTAAGAGCGAGCGCCGCCAGCCGAGAAGTACGAGTAATTGGCTAGAGAGTTTGAGTGAGAGCGTTAGTGACCGTGCGCCCAGTGAATTCGACGAGGAGATTGTACAGTGGATTTCTGATTACGACATTGCTTGTTTCTTGGTACATCTCCCGGACTTTTGGTTTCTAGATTTTGGTTTGTGACTCGGTACGCTCTTTGGACTTTGGAATTGTAACCTTTGTACTTTCGGCAAGTGATTACAATAAATGTTTGTGTATGTAAAGCGTGCAATTATTCTGAACATAACAGATGGCAGCTAGCCAGAGAATGGAGCAAGACCTTAGGGCCAGTCCACACCAAGGAAATTAGAAAAATTTGCTACGAGAAAGTCTGTGCCATTCTCTAACACCTCTAGTTACTTTCTCGTATACGTACGTATATACGGAGTAATAGTACAGAGAAAGTTATGTAATGTTGCGGAAAATCGTTTTCGAGATTTCAACGGAAATACACGTTTTGGGGTCCCCTAATACCGAAAAAGTGTTTTTTTCGTCTGTCCTGTCCGTCGTCCTGTCCGTCTGTCCGTCTGTCTGCCTGTCCGTCCGTCCGTCCATCCGTCCTATGCTTACTCTGTGATTCTACCGCACCGCTGCTGGACTCTGGCGGAATATATCAGGAATTCGTCTCTTAGCGACAGGCGAAATATAACGACCGTGGTGCATCGTCCAGCATATTATTTAAATTATTTATTTTCCGTATTTGTGTTGTATTAATCATTACGAAACTTTGCAAGGGCACTGCGTCAAAATCCTGAAGAAGAGCCTGTAAATATTTCGTATCTATTCATATTCTCATTTTTGTGGAATCGATGTTGATTACATGTCGTTGAATTCACTTTTATTAGTATACCTAGGTATATACTACTCGTGCAACTTTTCTGGAACGATGGATTGAGGAAATGCGGGCGGAGTGAGGGTATTAGTTACAAAGTTGGCCACAAGAGTATTTACAAAAGCCAACCTCTGGAAAATCAAAGTCAACCTGCTACGTGTGCGGCCAGGTCATCGCTCTGGGTAGGCAACAGCAGGGACACTATATAGGAGTTTTAGGTGCCTCCCTTGGAGGACCTGGACCTGCCTCGGTCATTTCTTTAGATATTGATAATAAACCTAAACAGAAGTTCTTTACTATGAAAGCATCTAGCTTTGACTAGCTTCTGTTTCGCGCCAACGAAGTTTTAATGCTTGGAATGTTGTCATCAGTGATCGCTGCGAGGTTTTGCCTTCAACTATGTATTGCTCAAGGAAGGGGAAGCAAAGTCATCGTTCAAGAAAAGTTGCGCGAGTAGTACATTTAAATGCATCATTGTTAAATTAAATATTATTTTTCTTTTTGGTGGTCAATTTAGTCTTTAATTATGTAGAAAAAGTTATGCAGCAGAAAATATTTTACTTGACACTTAGGCGTGTGTATTGATTTTAATTATTTAATATCATCTGGCGATGTGTTGTAAAGTGACGTTTCTAAGTACAGAAAAGTGAAGTGAATAATTGCACTAGATGTGTATTTCTTGAAATGAGCTCTTTTTTATTTATTTAGTCAAAAACTGTATGTGACGTATGGGGGAGAAAATCATTTGCGCACGCTTTCTTGAGTTTCAGAATCCCTTCCCAACAATTTAACTATTAATAGTTGAAAGATGAAAAAATAATAGTAATAATAGTAATAATAATAATAATAATAATAATAATAATAATAATAATAATAATAATAATAATAAATTTAAAAAAGCGACAGATTAACATTTCCAAAACTAGATATGAACAAACAGATTTGATTTTTCTCTATTGCTAACAAATAGAAACTCACCCTAAGCTCTGCTAGCCCTACAAGCAAAAGGAAAGCTCAAAAAAACGTGCGCATAGTGAAGCTACATTTACGTCCAGAAGCAAATCAAGGGGCCATCTCAGCCTTTGCTCAATGGATCAGGGAAACTGCACAAAAAACCGATCGAGATGGGGGGGGGGGGATCTTGATACTCTTGATTTGTACGACTTCATATTGATTTCTACGGCGAGTGTTGTTATTATAAAAATCAGTATTGCATGAAAATACAATATGTTTTCATCACATAATAAGTCAGTCTTGACAAAAACTACAATTCAATTCATGAATAAATTGGCAAGGCAATAGTAAGATTCAAAGCTCAATAAACGTAAGCTCGCAGGAAATATAAGAAGGCACCTGCTTATTATTCGTACAACTTTTTCTGCATTCTAAAAGTATGGGTAGTGTAGTATGAGATTACTCAGAGTATCATGGCATACTTCAGACGGGAATCTACATTTCTAAAATGCACGCAACAAGCTGCCTAAAGGCTGAACGAATTTGAAACAATTCTGAATGCCTAACATAACGAACGTAATTCATTCAATTCATTGATATGGATATTCCACTTGAGGTTTTACTGAACTTAGAGACCTAGAGATTTTGTTACATTTACATATACCTATCGCATATTGTTCATTTTCAAAGACGCATGCGATTGCCGGTTCAAAAGACAGAATCGCACTGAAACAGTTTTTCCTTCATTAGCTTCGAATTTGTTGAGACAAAACCAATTTGAAACTTCTGAAATCGTACTATTTGTTATTTACTTTTCTTTTTCACTCTTACTTCGTAAGAAGAGAAAGTACTGTAAGCGTTCACCGGAAAAGGCTAATTTTCGAAGAAAAAAACGCTCTTATTGCCGGGCCTTGGTTCTTTATTGCAAAAATATCTATCTGCAATTTTGTAATTTTTGAATGTTAAAATTTTGCTATTTTTTGAAAATAAAGAAACATTGGAAATGAGAATAGCATCAACTTTTACCGTCCTTTGGTATATGATGATGGTGATGATATAATCCCATTGAATCCCTGAAAGGACAGGGGCCTCCTGTCGAAAGACAGGGTGGTTCTGCTTATCTCTTTAGGTGAACCAGTCTGTAAGAGATTTAATAAATAGAATTTTTAAGAGAAAATTTAAAGAAAATATTGCTGCCATTTTTGAGAAAAAATGTTTAAAAATTGCTTCGTTATAACAAATTAATAGTTAACAAAGGAAAAACGGTTTCGATGCATTTATTTCATATCGGCATTCGCGTGCTTCATTGAAAATGAATAATTTGTAAATAGCTGATGTTAATGTAATAACATTTCCAGGTCTCTCAATTCAGTCAAACTTCAAATGGAATATATATATATATATTACAGAATTAAACTATAAATTAAGTTCATTATGTTCCACATTCAGATTTCTTTTAAATTCTGTCAGCCTTCGTGCAGCTCGTTGCGTGTATTTTGCAAATGTACTGTAATGATTTGCGATCATTCCGGTAATTTAGTGTTCCCAGAAATAAAGACTTCCCAATAAAAAGTTAAAATTTATATTCAAAAAAGAAAACGGCAGCGCTGCGCGCAGACATTTTCCTAAATTAACCGAATGCGCGGAAAAGGGTGAAAATCAACATAAACATTCCATAAAGCATAATTTTTAGAATCGTTAAAAAGATCAATCAGCAAAATCGGACCAGGGGTTCACTAGATTTCGATATAATCGTAATTGTACATTTCACGTTCACAAACATGGAAGCCATTGTTTCTAGAAGAAAGCTGAGGAAGAATATGGTTTCTAATAAATATTACGAAAACGCCTGAAGGGATCGGGCTGGAACTTTATAGAACAACGGGGCGAAATTTATGAACGATTTCAAGACTAATATTCAAAGATATTAGTATAAGAACTTCAACTTGTGATAACTACCGGGACGACCTGTACTTTTACGTCATACACTCGGCTGATCTCGATTTCCAAATTCGTGTAATTAAGACGTTTCTCTGCCTCCTTGGCTACGACGTTTTGATGACACAGCTCAGCAACAAGTATACATGTACTTTCTCAAATCCGTCTAAAATTCTACAAGTAGGCTACAAGTAGGCAAGGACATGTACATGTAGACATGTACTTTCTCAAATCCCGGATAACATTGTTGTTATTATTATTTGTTGCGTCAACTCACGATGCAACGCGTCTCCTAACCCCTTCTTGGGTGTTGAGCGCTATTGGAGTAATCCTCCGTTACTTTATACATTAAATCTGGAGTAATCCTCAACCGTTACTGTAGATATTTCTGTTGTCAATAAGACCGCCAGGTAGCATCTCCGCGTACGCGCCTCCCACGTCACCACTCAACTGCCAGAATTGGGAAGGAATGAGGATAGGGGTAGGGTTGAGGACACTTCACAGGGGTTGGACTAGCCCTTGTGAAGCAGCCAAACTCGTTTTGTTGGAACAAATTTCACATGAGATTCGACGGGAATCGAACCCGGATCTCCTTGGTGAAAGGCGCCACGAGATGGCCTATTATTATTATTATTATTATTATTATTATTATTATTATTATTATTATTATTATTATTATTATTATTATTATTATTATTATTATTATTATTATTATTATTATTATTATTATTATTATTATTATTATTATTATTATTAATTTTATTTTTAAACTTTTATTCATCTTTCAATTGTTTATATTTAAAATGTTGGGAAGGGATTATGGAGCTCAAGAAAACGCGCGTAGATGGTGCCATTGCCCCTTACATCACTTTTAGTTTTCACTGTTTTTGACTAAAAAATAATAATTAAGAATTGTTAATATTTCACGCAAAGATACGCGAAAACTACTCAAATTTTCGTAAAATTGTACATAATATTATTCCAAAATGTGCCATGTCTTATTTCAAAGAACAGATTTTGTATGATATTGAAATGAATACACCAAGTTTTAATATGTTAATATTGTACGTGTTTATTCAGCTGTTTGATTCTACACACACGTGGTTCGTACGGTAACGATCATAGGGCCGTTGTTTCCACCACGGTATCTTTTCATCATGGTTTCCACCATGGTAACTTCTACTTGCCATTAACGACATCTCAGTCTGAACAAAGGTAAGAGATTTTTCTAAAGGTTTATTATACGTACCGAAGTACATTATTATTCGAAAGCTGATTTAATAAACAACATATTTCATTTAGGAGAAAATCTTTCTTCAGTACTGTACTTGTGGGAAGACGCCGAAAAAATTAAACTTTTGCAATTTTCGAATAATCACGTATTTCAACGAAAATGAGAGCTACACCAGGGAACAACCATTCTATTCATCCATGCCTACACCATTCTTTACGCTATCTGACCACAAACTAATAAAAATGATGTGGACCAATTTAAAAAAAAATGAAAATGTGTTAGGAGCTTCATATAATAAGTACCCTCCTCCAAAATTAAAACATCGGGTTCAAATTCAAGGGTTCGCGAAAACAGCCAGATTGTGGAATAGCAATTTTGTAGAAATTCGGCTAGGCACGGCTAAAACGGTTTAGGCACTGGCGCTGATCCTAGACGGATGGACAGGCGGAAGACGGACAGACGCTTTGCCGTCAATGGATTTTTCGGTATCAACGACCCACAAAAATAGATTCTGACTATTCAACGTGATAGAGGAAGTAATTTTCTGTATACGAGAACTATATAGTTTCTATATACGTTCGTATATTTGAACAATATTTATCAACTTTGTAGTTGATAAGACCCGGAAATAAGAATTCTGGTGTCGAAAATTGGCCGTTTTCCGGCGCACGATTACAATATAGTTTCTTCTTCCTATGTAAGAAATTAAAAATCAACTTTTAAAAAACGGTCAAGATAATACGTCAAATCAGAGCGATTGCTTGGTGTATCGGTGGCGCTCGGCGAGTTAACTCTGTGGACCTGAGTTCGAGTCTCGGCACGGAAAAAAATCTTTGCTGGTTGAACACTTTTGCGGGTTGTGATGGTATAATATTGTAGAGCCGTTACAGATAATGCGGGAAAGTATATGTTTTTGTAGCTCCTAGTTTTGTATGAATCTGTTCAAAACAAATAATAAGATATAACGAATATGTCGATGAACGATAACATAGTTTCTCTTTGCACAAAATGAATCATATTTCTTTCTCTTTTGTTGTCATGTCAGGAGTCATGTGACGATTACGGATTGACAACTGGGTGCCAAATAGTGTATCTAGGTTAGGTTTTAGGTGGTCGTTGATGCGATGCAAGGATTGCCTTCGTTGTATATATGTAATTGAAAAGTCAGAATATTTAAGTAACAGTGTAAAGTGTGAACATTCTAAAAAAGAAAACAAGGCGAAACTTACTCTTTCAAAATGGTAAGTGAAAAATAATAGCAAAGAATTAGGGCTTTTGACATCAAGATTTGGAAGGACAAAGTACTTTATGCATAATTTTTATCTTACTGCTTGGAATTTCAGAATTAGTTCTTATTTGTCTAATTGAGCTAGCTTAAATATGGTGTTTACATGTTCCATTATGCAGTCTTATGAACAAGAAGATGATGATCAGTACCCCAGTGGATATGCTGGATCATTTCCCAAAGATTTTGGTTATGGTCCATTTGAGCAGGAAGGAGATAATTCTGTGAGCCCATTGGCTGGAGAACAAAAACCACGCATTCTACTAATGGGCCTGCGAAGGTTTGTTTGATTTTCTCATAGCTTCAATGGACTTCAAACTTGAATACCCCAAAAAACAACAACAAATAACTAAGGAAGAAAGACATTGTATTATCAATTTATTCTAAATTTACAGTGCTTTTTAATCTCTTGTTCTTTTAAATCTGATAAATGCTTATGTATTTTGTAAAAACTTAACCATTTCGTTGACATTAAAATGTGCTTTACATTAAATATCTGCAATTTATGATTTATTTATTTTATTTGTATGTACAGTAAGTAGTGTGCAATATAATTATTTGTAGATTTATTCTGAGGAGAAATCATACGTTGTAAACGTGTATACAATACTTATTTCAAAATATCCTTGGTATTTTGAGAAGTATTCAAATTTTGAAAGTTGCGGGTGATGTCTTTTAGTTTTGTAACTTCAATTCTTCCTTCTTATTAAACTATCAACCTGAAATTTATTTCCTTAAATGAATGGCTAAAATACTTCTTGTCCTGCAGTACTGATTTGTATTCTATTGAGTTATCCGAAGATGCATTGATAGTATGTGGTCATTATCTAATGTTAATTTTTATTTTTGTTTTCTTTAAGGAGTGGAAAGTCTTCTATACAGAAAGTAGTGTTTCATAAAATGTCTCCAAATGAAACTCTTTTCTTAGAAAGCACAAATAAAATTATTAAAGATGATATTTCCAATTCTAGTTTTGTTCAGTTTTCAATTTGGGATTTTCCTGGTCAGATAGATTTTTTTGATACTTCGTTTGATTGTGATACAATATTTGGCGGATGCGGTGCTTTGGTGTTTGTCATTGATGCTCAGGTAATTATGTTTCCAAATGTTAAGTGTGCCAAGTGTGAAGAACATGTTCTCTTATTAATTTATTATTATTATTATTATTATTATTATTATTTGCCCAGGTTATGATTGTTGTTATTAGTGAATTGAACTTTTTTTTCTTTTTTTATTGTACAGGATGATTATATGGAAGCACTAAATAAACTTCACCTTACTGTGACCAAAGCTTTTAAAGTAAATCAGAATATTAAATTTGAGGTTTTTATTCACAAAGTAGATGGTCTTTCAGATGATTATAAAATGGAAACACAGCGAGATATTCATCAGAGAGCTACTGATGATTTAACTGATTCAGGTATGTTTGGGGTTTATATTTCTCAGTTCAAAATATTTCTGTTGTTAAAACAGGAGTTCATGTGTATAATACAAAATTTTTGGTTCTTTTCAGGTTTTGACCAGATTCATCTTAGTTTTCATTTAACATCAATTTATGACCACAGTATCTTTGAAGCATTTAGCAAAGTTGTTCAGAAATTAATTCCGCAGTTACCAACTCTAGAAAATTTACTCAATATTCTAATTTCAGTAAGTATTTCTATTTTTAAAACGTAACATTTAGTTACTTAAAACTTGTTTACTAAAATTCAAACTTTTTGAAAAGAAAACCACAAAATTAATGCTATGTTAATGTTATGTTTCATAAAATTTCTCATAAGGTCAGCAACATGCTACACCAAGAGATGCGTTGCGAGAAATGTACAACAAGAAATGAGGAAAGAGGCTGGTGAAGATGCGTCTACACACTAGAAATAGGTTATTCGATGTCTCGAAATGCCTTTAGGCATCACAAGCCGAGAGTGGTGACAGCAGTTAGCTGTGAGATCAGCTGCGATTGCCATTTCTTGTTTTATTAAACGCTCTTGTATAAATTTAACATGTAAAATCCGTGTTTTGTTGCCATAATCATAAACAGTCTGTTTAACAAATTTGAATTTCCTAAAGAGAAATACATTACAGCATCGCATACAAATCATTATTTATTGTTAAAAACTGGAACGGATGTGACATTTAAGGGAGAAGTTCAATCTGTGTATCTTGAGTTCCATAATCTCTCCCTCCCCCTCTGTTTGACTGTATTTGTTGGTTGAATAATGAATATATGGTGAATGATCAAATAATTCATAATAAAATTCACAATTAATAAATTCATTCATAAATAATAAATATGAATTAAGAAAATAAGAATTAATTCAATTCTTTAAAATATCCCTTCAAGTTTCTTGCTTCAAATGTTTATTTTTATACAGTTAAGAATATCTTCCACACAAGTTTTTTCTTGTTCATTTTCGTTTAAAGTGAAAATTCAAGTAACCAATTAAAAAACTGGTTGTTTAACACATCTTTTACTGCTAAATATTATAACCTCACTCAGTTCTACACACTGTTAGAAGTTAAGAGTTAGAAGTTTTCCTATGGTAGCGAAACGTAAATGTCAAATAAAAAGTGAAGGAGTACAAATATGTCTGAGAAAACTTGCTACCTGACCTAGTTGAGCGAGGAACTCTTTCGCCTCTGCTGAGGCGAACGTGAAAACTCTTTCAAGTGTGTGAGGGTTGATAAGGTCCCTTGTTTCGGTTTTCCACTTTTCTCATCGCACATTCCTCGCAACGCATTCCTCGGTGAGTCTGTTGCAGCCCTAAAATAATGGTTTTGTTTATAATCAATCATCTTATGATATTGGTATTTTAAGTCACTTGTGTTCGTTTTTGAATTTGTGTTTTTTTGTTTAATTGTATCAGACATTGCAAACTGCTTGTACAAATCTAGCGGATAACTGAAAGAAATATGTTAGCGATAAAAAATTATATGGTTTAATCTATGGAAGAGATATAATAATTATTTATTTCTTGCTGCGGGATACAGTAATTTCTTAGAGACCATACTTGGCTCTGTTTTTGTTGAATAGACGGTTTTAGTAATAATTTGGGCATTAGTTCTGTAGAGAGTTCTCTCTTAATTTGTTGACATGAAGTTGTATTTTGCTTCGAAATAAGTTGAGAACAGAAAAATGTGTTACTAGAATACAAAATTTTCCTTAAACTGGTTTTCAAAAATCCCATGTCAGATCTCTTTAAGCAAACTACTCTTAGTTTCCCAAATTTTCAAAATTAAGAAAGCCAGAAGCTTTTAACAAAAAGGAGTGGAATTTACTTTTGGATCAACTTTAGACTTAAGACTGCAATGATGCGACCTGGCAGTTGTTATTAGAAACCCAACAACATTTATGATATTCACTAGGATAATTCTGAGAACCAGTTCAAAAAGTTTGCTTTTTAAATATATTTGTATAGTAAATATATTTACTTGTATGTAATAGTAAAATGTTATCATGAGTCATAATTATATCAGTCTCCTTGCGTTAATTGCCAGTCAAATATGGAAGAACAACCTGCACAGCTATTCGTTAATCTAAAGGCGGCTCCACAGATTTAGTTTGGTTGGTGAATAGCGATCGACTACTTGCGGAATCCTGAAAAGTGTGGATGGGTTGTTTGCTATTTGCTGAGCAAAATCGGTCACTGCTCACCCTACCAACTGCTTATCAGACTTTTGGACTCATCAAAGGACACGAACATTCACTGAGCACATCTACAGCTTGGGTTTGGGCGAGCAATAGCTCACTACTCAGAGATTGCTGAATGTGTGGAGCCACCGTAATGGTTAATTTTGTGATACATCTTCGGAGCCACAATGTTGAAACAAAGATAATGACCAACTATTGTCTATGAATTGAGAGCAGTGGGCCATTTAGGGGCCAATAGCTCCATGATGTTAGTCAACAACTTAAAGACCTGGCGAAGGGATTGCAGCTGTCAGACCTAGGAGCACTCAAATGCTCTTCAGACTGTGTTCGTACATGCAAAATGCTCTACAGATTGATGAAAAGAACCCAGATGTTAGGGTGAGCATATTTTTTGAGATAGTTCTGAATTGGATACAGCAAAGACTGTTGTATTTCAAAAAATTTTTATTATCAATTTATATTCGTTCAAACATAGTTCATGTTGCAAACATTTTAATGTAACTCATGAATTCCAGACATCCTATTAAATAATGAAGGAGGTCTTAACGCGTTAAAGTATGTGCAACAGAGTACAGGTCTGTAATGCCTCACTGGATGCAACTGCGTTCATTAACATATTCAAGCCTGAGCGGTATGGGGCCAAAGGGATTACTCAGCCCTGGGCATTTTTGCTATTTTTCAAAATATTATTAAAATAATTATTACCTTACTCATTAATTTGGAACTGGCATTTTATTGTTTAATCTCTCCTCTTTAAATATTTGACTGTTATTCAATGATATAGTAAGTGTGAAAATGAAATTCTAAACATATACGGTCTTAATTTTATTTTATGTTGAAAGAATAATGCTCCAAATAGGAAAAATAATAAATAGATCCTCACCCAACAGCAATACAGGTTCATTTTAGTTGTTTTATGGTTGTTGTTTGTTATTTGGACTTCTAAAACTTTTCAAGTGAATTTAGCTGTGGTGGATTTGTTATTTATGGCATATTTTACTGTTCTCTGATTAGATTGGATTGTTCATCAAATTGACTCCTTTCTGTAGGAAGGGTAGTTGAAATGGAAGAACAGTTCTGTTTGCGGATGATATGTATATTCTTTGCAATAAAGGAACCGTAAATAGTACAATTTCACATTTTTCAAATTGGTTCCATTATAAGAAATTAATAGTAAACATAAAGAAAACAGCTTCAATGCAGTTTTCCATCTTGAATAAATAATTCTGTACTCCATTGAAAATAAACAGTGTGCCCTTAAGGTAACAAAATTTTTAGGTTTCGCAATTCAGTCAAACCGCAAATGGAACGTTCATTTAAATGAATTGAACACAAAATTAAGTTCATTATGCTATGCGTTCAGAATACTTTCAAATTCAGGCAGCCTTCATACTGCTTGTTCTGTATATTTCGTGAATTATCATTCTTTCCTCAGATATGGCATAATCTTATGGGGCAGTAATATAGCACTCGCATTGTGGGAATTCTGATTGGATGTTGTTGACGTTCTTATAAGAAGAAATAAAAGAAGTCATCTTCGTCAACATATCAGCTTTATTAAGATAGCGACTGCGGCTTTGCGTCATCGTCAGTCTCGCTGCTGTCGGGACAGTCGCTCGACTTTTGCCGACAGCAGCGAGACTGACGATGACGGCAAAGCCGTCGAAAGCCAGCTATCTTAATAAAGCTGATATGTTGACGAAGATGACTTCTTTTATTTCTTCTTATAGCACTCGCACTTTTAGATAAAAAAAAGAATTGTAAGAATCATAACCAAATCCCACCCATGTGATTCTTGTAAGGCCCTCTTTATTTATTTAGTAGTTTTACCATTACCTTGTCTGTTGATTTACAAATCAGTGTTTTTTGTCAAAAATGACTTTCTTAAGGGTGGGAATATATTTTCAGCCAGCGCCAATAATATTGTATCAACAGCTCACTACAAAGAATTCACATACAATACATGTACATTATTTTCCAGCACTTTGCCAGATGACATTAAACAGTTAAATTCAATAGAAAAGTTTAGATCCCAAATGAAATCGTTTCTGCTCCATAATTGTTTCTATACAATTGGAGACTATACTGAGCATCACAAGAAAAGTAACATTAATTTTAACAGTGATATTTAATGTATTATTTATCATTTGGACTGTATAATTCTAAACAACTTGTAACAAGTATTGTACCACAGCTTCTGGGTCAATGACCCCCATCTTGATCAGGCCTTTTGTCCAGTTTCCCTGATCCTTTGAGCAACTGCTCATATGGCCTTGTGTTTTGCTTTTGGGTATAAAGGTAACTTCATTATGTGTGCACGTCTTCTAGAATTCAGTGGG
Organism: Teleogryllus oceanicus; assembly: GCA_964035755.1. NCBI lineage: Eukaryota > Metazoa > Arthropoda > Insecta > Orthoptera > Gryllidae > Teleogryllus > Teleogryllus oceanicus. The sequence goes on from CAXIVR010000004.1 coordinate 30,609,071, forward strand.
AAATATAGTTATTCAAATTTTCATTTCCATGTTGTCACTGCAGGACATTACGACAGTTATTCCTCGACACAGGACATGAGGCAACACGTCACGACAGTTGTTCCTTGACAAAGGACATGAGGGATAAGAGCCCAAATTCATAACTGATTTACCCTTGAAAATAGATTTTAGCTCATCAGAGCTAATATTTTTGTTAACAATCCTTGCAAAAACACTCATTTCTTTCTGTATTCAAAATTCAAATAGTATATCGCTTAAGGTAGGGATCACAGAATTATGCAATCATCTGCAGAAATCACTTCTCCCCATAGCACGTCATACATTTTTTTTAACTGGTTTTGACGTAAAATGAATAAATAAATATATATTTATAACTATAAAATTATATTAAAATATTATTATATATTATATATATATATATATATATATATATATATATATATATATATATATATATATATATATATATATATATATATATATATATATAATTATATAAATTAAATAAAAAGGGTGAACTGTTAAACTTGAGAAGACTAACCGATAAAAACTTATGTGTCATTATCACTCTCATCACTAACTTTTTCACTCCCATCACTACCACCTAAGGGTATTACTATTAGACAGTCCATGAAGAAACTTCTCATCCTCATCAGAAGAATCCACTTTTTTTACCCTTTGGTAAAACAATGAAAATTTGTTCAATTTCCTAAGTTGATAGCGAGTTTGATATAGTCATTCTTAATATCAGTTTATCTTGCCAAAAGCACGAATCCAATTTATGTTGGAAGTTTTTCTTAGTACAATGGATAATGCATGCAAGAATGAACATCAGATTTCTTCCACCAAGAAACTTGCTAAAACATGCAAGAAGTACAAATTGCACATGCACAAATTTGCAATTGTTCCCCTCTGACAAAACAAAGCATTACTATGGAGGCAAAGATTGTATTAGAGACATTTATATCCCTTCAAAGAAGAAAAATGTGAAAAAATATGACATACATTCATAGGATACATCAATAAATCAAAGTTAACACATCTATAGCTCTTTGCTCATTATGTTGACCAAAGTTTACAGTCACTTTAACTGTGTTCAGTACTCCTGTTTGTGTCGTGAATATTTTATCATGAGACGTGGGGGGGTCATTCCTTTTCAGCCAAAGATGCAGAGTTTCTCTTACAGGAAAGATCAATACAGGAACTGGTGTTTGCAATTTAATAAATCAGGCACTACCTCATTCAAATTTATTTTCCAATATTTTCGCTACGAGAGAAGCTAGAAGTAAACACTGATGAAGAAAACTATATGCACTTACAACCTAAATATCCTTGTCTTTTTATTTACAGAACTCCGCAATAGAAAAAGCATTCCTTTTTGATGTGGTTTCAAAGATATACATTGCCACTGACTCTTCTCCTGTGGACATGCAAAGTTATGAGTTGTGCTGTGATATGATTGATGTTGTTATTGATGTTTCATGTATTTATGGGTAAGAGTTTAATATTTTAATTTTAAAATGAAGTAGAATTTCGATTTTTTGTGCCCGCTGAGAAATATGAAACCCTAAAGGTTTATGATTTGTAGATAAATTTGATTTGGGTATATTTCAGATTGCGTGAGGATACTGATGCTGCAGCTTTTGATTCACAGAGTTCAAGTCTTATAAAATTAAACAATGGAACTATTTTGTATTTGAGAGAAGTGAACAAATTTCTTGCCTTGGTGTGTATCTTAAGAGAGGACAATTTTGATCGGCAAGGTATTTATTCATTATTACTTATGTAAATGTAAATCCAGTACAAGAAATTGTTTGGGATTGCACTCTCTAACTGTTTTGGAAGATTTATTGTGGGCATTCCGAACACAGAGGCCTTAGAGCCATTACTCAAGTCATACGAATTGCCACTGGGGCCAGGTACTTAGTTGTTAATGCCCAGTTCTGAGATCTAGGTTTACAGAAGGGGTGCCACTGCAATTCATACATCGTGTCATGCTTGTCTCGAAATGTTCTGTCAATCAAGCAGGCCAAGAATAATGTAAATTTCTGCCTTCTTTTCATTTCGTTAATTACTGAATTACTGAAAACATACAACTGGATCAAAAAAAAAAAAAAAAAAAAAAACACACACACACAACCCTTTCTCCATTTTTTTGGTTCCTTTTGCAGGGTTTTCTGTACAATGTCTTTCAGCTTGTAGTTAGGAACAAACCCTGATCACTCCTCTCAAATCGCAACAGAAGTGTTAAATGCTTGATTTGCACAAGTGTGGTGGGCCACTGCATAGGGGTAATGGATGAAAGAAGGAAGTGATCATAGAAATACCCCTGCCATTTTCCGAGCTATGATTCCTTGAATCTAGTTCATTGGCAAGGCTTGCTTTATTGGTTTTAACTACTTGTCAGTACCTCATCCACAGATTCTAAATTAAATTAAAGTTTAGTAGTTGAATGCTAAAGTTTGCATTGTTACTATGTCATTTTTTTATGAAACAAAACTTGCATGATTATTGGGTTAAAAATCATGACAATGACGATAATATGTATGGAAACTTTTTTTTACAAAAGTGGATCTTCTCATTATCTTTTGACTTATTTCATACATTTATCTGTGTTTATTTTTAGTGTTAATTGCATAATTTGCCTTCTCCTTTAGGTGTGATAGATTACAATTTCTTGTGCTTTCGCAAAGCTATACAACAAGTGTTTGAGTTACGAAGCAAGACTCTTCCTACTGCTGTGACTACAAGTAACCAAAACCATTTGTTGAATTCCCAAGCTGGTGTTGACCAACCTCAAGCCAATCCAGCAACAGTTCAAACTTGAGACTAATGTGTAAAATACGAAACAACTGTTATATCTGTTGTGAACTGTGTGTTTATTACTATAAACTGTACAAAATTATTGTAAAAAGTTTTAAAGAGTTGGCCTGGTTAGATATAGGGGTTCCATTCATTTTACCATTTAAAATTGTCAAGAAAGTTCCAATTCAATCATTAATTTTGTGTTGTATTAATTTGTATAAAGAAAGTTTGTTAATTGGCTACACTTTTCAGATATTTTAATAATTTTCTTTCAATTTTACATACTCATTATTGTTTGATTTTTAACCTGTCACTAGGGAATTTTCCAACCTAAAAGTCGCTTTGGAACTGGGAATTAAATAGATCAAAAAATGTACTTGCTCAACATGTCCAGCACAATAACACAAGGGTGAATCATCTCTTCTTGTCCTCTAGAGTAATGCGTTGACATCTCTTTTCATTTACCCTATACAATAATGCATTGATAATTTATGACAACCTGCCCACATCATCCAAAGTAGCTGTTTTGAGAGCAAGATAATGTGCAAACTCAATCCACAAATACAAAGAAAATTATTATTGTGAGTTAATTTGTAAATCTGGGATTAGAGGTTATAAGTGTTGGTTTAACCCGTTACCTGAGTAGCACATAGTGTTTGTTGACACATGTGGAGGTGGTGTGCACCATATAATGTGGGCACCCTGATCCCAATTTTTGAAATTATATTTATTTCAATATTCGCAGCAGATTAAGATAATACCATGATTACAGTTACCATATATGTGATTACACATACCATGATTACAATGCTATAGTGCAAGATTCAAAGTTTTCTTTTCTGTCAGGTTTTGAAGGGTTAAAAGCATTCATGAAGTTTAGAGGTTAAAGTTGTTCTTTACCAACATGTCGTGCACAATTTTTTGGGGTGCTATTTTTCAGCATACTACCTGAGAAAGAGGGTCAAATAGTACCCACAATGTTGTGTATGATGTCATGCTAGAATACCACAACTTCATCCGTTGAGTATGTTTGTTACCTTACAAGACTCAGTAGAAAACATATCATAATTGACAGTTTGGGCTTGTGGAATTGAGTATAATTCATCTAAGTGCTATCCTTCTGAGCTCTGAGAGAATTGTTTCAAGCTAATTAAGTGAAATTAATTTTCATGAGTAAAATAATTATTTGAATTTGGGGAAAATGTTTAAAACAATTTTTTTGACTGTATATTTGTGCAAATTGTAGTATATTACATTATGCATGATAGATCTCTGAGAAGTCAAAGAACTGCATAATGCTGAGCATTACTTTACCTAATAAAATATTATTGTTGTTTGCTATCATAGTGGAATAACATAGGTTTTTTAAAGAAATAAAGAGTCAACATATGTACTGCTGTGTGAATAGCATATGCAAGACTATATCGACTTAGAGGATATTGCTCCTAATATTTAAAAGCCAAGCACTAGCGAGAGCCATGTTAAATAGCGTAGCTGAGATCAAATCACAATGTTATTTTCAGTGGATCACTAATCTTCTCTGCTATGTATACTTTACACTGAGATTCAAACACACAAATTTGAATCAGTTATCGATTTGCTTGTTATTCTATCCTCTGTTAGCCCTCTGAACAACTGATTCCGTGTAATGCTGACAAAGGCTTCATTATAGCTGTTGAACAGTATGTGTGTATTAATGTTCAAATTGTAATATTTTTCTTTATTTGCCTAATTGTAAATATCTGGTCTGTTGTGCCTCTACCTTTCTGAAATCCATATTAATACTTCTCAAGTATATTTTTCAGCAATGTGGTTTACTCGCTTCTGAACTAAACTAGAAAATGTCTTATATAGTGTTGAATTGTGCAAAGTCTATAGTTTTTACAATGAAGCTAGTCTATTTTCTTATAGGGCAGATAATTCAAAAACAACTATAACTCAGTTTCAATCTAAAGTGGTAATATGCAAGAATCTCCTTCCAAGCGCTTCAATTGTATTAATAGAAAATCGGAATTTGTTATTACAAGGTTTAGTAAAGAATAAAATATATTTGACACGGGAGTAATTAGATCAGCTTTCGCCCTTTGCCTGCGCCTCTGTGCAGGGGATATCGTTGTCTGAAAAGAGAATTTGGATCTTCAATTCTGCCTATTGTGGCACTATTGATCTTGAGTACAGCTCACCAAACATCATTCTTTTGGGCTGTGTCTTGGCATGATATGAGGTTTGATAGTTCTTTGTGATACTTCTTGATACTTGAATTATTTATATACATTAACGAGTTATAAAAAATATCATTTTGCAGACAAATGTATAGATTAAGATATTTTCCAACAGCGCGACAACACAAAACTAGTGGTGGTGCAATAGCAATTCCGTACATTAATACAGATACGAATATTATAATACCGCAATTTTTGTTCGTATTAGCACATCTCAGCCACTGCAGGTAAAACTCGATACAAATCGTACAACAGTAGGTGCGAATACTCTTTAAAAAGCTAATACAATTCAAAACTGCATTTCATACAGCCATAAATATCGCCCAACAATGAGAAAAAATATTTAAGGGCCGTGACGGGCGTTATCACAGATGTCTCGAGGTTTTTTAAGGTTGCCCGCGTTGATGTCCAGAATCATGGTGGAGAGATCCAAAATGAAGTCGCAAGGTGTGGCGAGAAAGCGTTGGGTGGCAAGCCAATACCAAATACTAAAGAGACACTCAAGCCAATACCTTCTATTACGATGAGTAGTAGAAAGTATTGGGCAAGCCCTGGTGTGGGCCTAAGCGTTTCCTAGAGCATCAGTAAGGTTTTGGTTGAACAATCATGCGGCTACCGAGGTTTGAGTTTCTTGTTAAGTTGGTTGTTTACAATGACTTCCTTTCAGTTTGTTTAGGTTCCGACTGGGCATCTCCTCCACAAATTTGATTGAAAGAAGCACTATCAGGCATATCAAGTCACTATCTTTTATTTCGAAAATGGTTCGAAGTAAATATCATGACCATAGTAATTATTAAGCTGCGGATTTATAGGCACGAAAAACTATAAACAGGCAGGAAAAATACACATTTAAATAGGCACTAAATTTCTTCTATCCTTATTTGTTTACTAGAGATGAAAGTTTCTGAAGGAAATGCGTTCATCGTTATTTGACGAATTCTCGTGGAAATCCTATCATTGGGAAATTCGGACCAAAGAGGCTGAATCGCAATAGCTACCTTATAGCTTTCATTAAATGCAAGCTGATACATAAATGCTGCTCATACTCATTTTTTCTTACCTTTAATTTAAACAATTGAAAACATTCTGTGATTTATTTCAATCGCTATGCATAACACAAATATTGTGACTAGTGAGGCCCCAACTGCATATACTTCCTCGCATTATTTCTATACTTTTGTAACATGGCGGCTGAAGGTAGTATCTCCAAGACGGAATTCGGCACGACTTTTGGAGTCATTCTCAGTCCTGTCGCTAGAGTCGCTTGATCAACACTGCTGGATGCGGTCGCGAACACATGGTGTTATTTCCACCATGGTCGCGATCATGCGACATCATGGTAATGGCGGTGAGTTCCGCCTTTTCGAAATTCGTTTGTTTTCCTCTTAAAAGGTTAATGTTAAAAAAAAATCTATTTAATATTGCCTTTTCTCCTGTTTGTGATGGTCCCCCAAATATATCAAAAATAATTCATCCTAATATAGGGATATACCTGCCTTCGTATCCACGTCAAAGGAGGATTTCTCCGATATTGTGAATGGGGCTGCTTTTCTCTTTCGTAATACGAGACGTCATGAACAAAGTCTATAGTGTGTCGGTTTGGCATAGTACGTTTATTCATAAAACAACTCGGCAGGTGAAAGGTTTGTATAATACATGTGTAGGGAATCTGAAACTCAAAACAATCGGCGCATATTATACTTCTTCCTCATAATTAAATATTTAACTAACATTGATATTATGTGAAAGTAGTTTGGTTTTCGAAGAAAAGTAGTTTTATGTGTATTTTATTCACTGATAGGTTACTTTTTAAATAATAATATTCTCAGAATGTAAATAAGAAATGCTTCAAGACAAGTAAAATCAACAAAAACTACAGTCATGGGTATCATTTTTTTCTGTGTCAATGTTCAAAAGTTCATGCAACGTAAATTGTAAAGTACTAGTTTCATTTATTATGTGCATTTTGTACATTGGCATGTTTACATGTAAAGTACAGGTACACACATTACAAGAACATAGGCTGAAGAATTCATGGTATTAGTGGATTAAAATGAAGAAAATACGAGGATTCCCAAATTCTAGATTGCACAATGATTTCATGTTACTTATAGTAATTCAGTGGTCACTCTTTGTTGACAGGACTATTCAAATGTTTTCATTCTTTTTTTTATTTCCTTCACAAACATGTGCAATTCACTCGCAAATTAAAAATTGAAAAAGCATTACATTTGTACTGCTTAATGAGGGAAAACCAGTCCTTATTACCTTTGAGAAAGGATAAGTAGCACTGATTTAAATAAAATTGAATGTCAAAAGAATTCCTGCTGGAATATATTGACTTTCTTTGTTTCATAAATACATGGAAAACATTTTTCAATTAATTCATTTGGTAGTTTAAGAATTAGAAAATTAATTTCTACATTAATAAGATTGTTGCAATACAAATGCTATTATGTTGATTAGCACATAATTACTGGAGCCTTTCTTCACAATGTGTGCCACATCCTCAATAATAATATTTTATAAACTTATTAAATCAGGTACTGACATTCTTTAATATGTAGGGTATCTTCTAAAAAGATAAATTAATTATTTTTTATTTGCATATGTACACTCAAGTTTGTTTCAGAATTAAGTTAAAATCTATCTAATCTCCAGTGGCTGGATAACAGAAACAAACTGGCTTTTAGTGGCAGAATTGTCACATACTTGGGAACAAAATTGCCTCTTGCCAATAGCCAGAGGTGCTAAAGTAGATTCACAAGAGGGAGCACAAGCATGACACCTTTTGAACCAAATATGCATACCACATTTAATATCTCTGGTATATTCATTAAACGAGAGACATTATCCAGAAATATTATCATGAAACTTTTGACCTAAAGTACTAAATGGTTAACCATCTTATTCTTGACTTGGGCCTACAAGTGTTTGGGCCAACAAAACTGCATTGTTGACTTTCATGGAAATCATGATTATGAATGTTTTTTTTATGAGCACATGTAATGACAATACTCAGAAGTATTGCTTACAGCCCTTCTTATTTAAATATGAATGAAATGTTCACTATTTTATTCTAATGGCACTTTTCTCACTTTGTGTTCATGGCAAAGTTAACTCGAGTTCTAATTGTCATCTTGTTCAGATTTTTCTGTTGGCTTCTCCTCATCATTTCCTGTGTAAAGTAAAAATTGTAATATTATTCTAGGTAAAAATACAAGAACACTAATAACAACAACAATAATAATAATAATAATAATAATAATAATAATAATAATAATAATAATAATAATAATAATTTGTCAATTTCTAATAAAAATTTATAAGTAAATAATTAAAGAAATAAAAGTACCTCTTGTCTCTGTAGGTGTGTTCCAAGGCTGAAGTTCTGCACTGCCAAATATCACAAACATTAAATTTCCCAGAAAGTAGATACCCGAAGCCAAAAAGAACACTATTCGCCATGATGCTACATCGGACTGAAACATAAAAAATAATTATTTCAAATAATGAAGCTACTAATTCAGGGAAAATATGTAGTCCAATAGTGTGAAAGTATAAGAAGTAAGTTAGACTGTATTAAGACAGTATAGCAGCAAAATTTGAACGTGGACGGACAGACAGAAGGGTGGACGGTCACTGACAAGCGGATAGAGAGACGGTCAGTGCCGGATAGACAGAAGAAGGACTGGCAGGCACAAAAATCGTAAGAACAGTTGAGTGGATTTTCGTATTATTTAAATAAGCGTATCGACTTTTGCTAGTAAAGACACAATAGATGTATTTATACAGTAGCGCAGCTCAGCTCGTGTTTAGGCTAGTTAGGGATGCGCACGCATACAACCCGATCCTGGTGAAGATCAAGTAAAACTACAGACTGCTGCCTCTGAAGTATTGCTCGCGCAAGATTTCACTGATTAATACACGAGCTCCGTAGTTCTCACCCAGCGTTGAAAAGCACGGCCTGTTGAGTTACTGTACTGATTAATATACTGATTTGATTTTGAAATTGCGTTTATTAAAAACTAGTTAAATATTTAAAAGATAATTCGTATTATTCGTTTTACTATTAGACCTCGTGGTTTTGTATTCACAGGATTTCAAGAGCAAGGCATTAAATAACACGTAAAATTACATCGAACCAACGGTTTAACCTTACATTTGACATGCATCCGAACATATTTGATATGCACCAACTGAATTCTTATATTTTTCCAGTTAACACATTAATAACAATGCGTGGGTCGACAAGAGCGCACTGTTCTGTAATTAAATGCAGCATTAATTACGGAAAGAACTCTGAGTTATGTTGTCTTTTCCTTTCTAACAGACCTAGAAAGGAAAGTCGGAAAATTGTTATTACGTCCTGACAAAAATGGTATGACATCCTACTTACTCTTATGAACTACTTAGATTACTTACATTTCTAGACATTTTCACGAACAGTATAGAAATATCCCCATCTCGATCAGGATTTTCGTTCAGTTTTCCTGATCCTTTGAGCAAATGCTGAGATGACCCCTTGTTTTGCTTCTGGACATAAATGTAACTTCATTACTTGTGCACTTCTAGAATTCAGTGGGAAATATAGTTTTTCAAATTATCGTTCTCCATGATGTCGTTGCAGGAAGTATTATTCCTTGACGAAAAACATGTTGAGGGATAAGAGCCCGAATTCATTGCCGATTTACCCTTGAAAATGATTTTATTACATTGGAATGCATATTTTTGTTAATAAACCTAGCAAAAAACGCTCATTTTCTGTCTGTATTCAAAATTCAAGTAGTATGTCTTAGAGTAGGGGTCACAGAATTTTTGAAAGCGTGCACAGAATTTATTTCTCTCCATAGCACGTCGCACACAGTTTTTAACTGTTTTTGACTTAAAATAAAATAAAAAACATACTTGTTCTTTCTCGATCATGATTCCACAATTCATTTTCAATGGATATACTTCCTTAGATTTAAATAATTTCTTTCCTTAAAAACTGTTCTGAACTTCTCACATATTTTAGTTATATGCGTAAGTAAATTAAAGTGTATGCAAAAAAACCTGCACTTTTTGGTTAGATTTGGCAGAAGGATGCTTGCTGTATTACGAATTGTAAGGCGGCGTAGTTTTCCTTCATCACCGCGCGGATTGCTCGAGTCGCTGGCCAACGTCGTCCTAGGCATGATTTAATACGGAGCTGCGCTACTTTATAAATACTCATACTGTGGTAAAGCGGAAGTACAGTTACCCACGGAGCACAGCTGTCCTTTCAGAAATAGTGCTGGGTGGCCCTGAAGAGCAGGATGGAACAACGTGGTTAGACACCTTCTCCGATCGCAATTAACGAGAATTGTGCATAGTCATTTTGTATCTTTGTAAATGTGTGTGTTTAGTTTGCATTCAGCATTTGATTAGCACAATGAATTCTGGTGACTTACAATCGTTTATGAAATACAGATGTCGCTTGTGAGAGCGCAAAACACGCTACATATCCAAGTACATGAGGCGTTTACACACTTTCTGATCGCATTTTAAGAGCAAACGTCCTGAATATTAAGTATCTACATATGTATCATTAGTTTATATTTATTGTTTAATAACAATTGTCGTTTTAGAAATCACAGGATGAAACCGAGCCTTATTCAATCGTTAAACTATGATGTGTATCATTCCATTTCGATCGACTTCACCCTTCATACGGATTGTATTGTATAAAGTATTTAGAGTCTAAGTGAATGATATCTGATAATTTGGACAGATATGTTTTTAATTTCAAACATCGGAAACGGAGCAATGTACGAATTCACAAACTTGAAGAAACCAAGATTATGTCCAATTTCTTTATGTGTCTCGTGAAGTAGTGTAGGTTTTGAGTTGCAATATTCCCCAATTTTAATATGAGAGCAGAGAAACATTAATTAAAAAGTTAAAAAATTAGCACAACGTGTTGCTAAGTGTATTTACATTATTGTATTTTTTAAAAATCTGTTTATTCACAATTTGTTTTTTACATGAACATTCGGTGAATTATTTAGAAATAAAAATAACTTGAGGGAAGAGTTGTCCTTTGACACATCTTATTTAAATTAACCTTAACCTTTTTTTTTTTTTATTTATATCTAGGCTGAATTAGGGGGTGGTGCGTTTCATTCCTCTGATGTCTTCACTGTTGTCCAGGATGTTCACTGCAAGGTAATTTGGTGGTTTCAAGTCTTTTTCGTATCTTTTGCTATATTCTGTAATGGTCTGATGGATAGTTGGAATTTTGCAAATCAGATTGCAATGTATTGTTAGATGCATATCATGGTGCATTTGTTATGTATCGTAGAACTTTAGACTGAAATCTTTGGAGAGGCGATTTTTTGCCGATCATCCTGTAGCGTTTTATTATTATTATTATTATTATTATTATTATTATTATTATTATTATTAAGATCATCTTTTGTTTTTTGAGATGTGGGCCCTCCAAGTTAGTCTTCGTTCGAGGTGCAGATCAAGATATTTTACTATTTCAGTTTGTGGTAATTGACGTGACAAGAATTTGTCCTTGTGGTGAAGGTTATATGAGAAGATTTGGTTTCATTTGGTTTAATTCGCCATTTCTTAAACCACTCGAAAAAATCGGGAGCTTAAGCTCAGTGCATCAACTGATGCCACAGCAGGGCCTCTGACCGGGAGGTCCTAGTTCGAGTCCTGACGGCGGCAGGATTTTCGACACTAGCTTTTCAGCTAGGTCGAATTCAGTCTCTGTCTGGAGGAGAATTCTAGCGGCCGGCTGCTCTGATCGGTAGTTTTCCGTGGTTTCTCCGACCAACACCAGGCGAATGCCGGAGCAGTACCCTAACAAATGAGCCACGGAACGCGCGCGATCTTTCCTTCCTCTTCCTTGTCCTATCCTCTCCCCTTACACACACACTTACACTAACATGCACTACACTACCACATACTCCGGGAATCCGGTCGGGAGCTTAGAGCTTGTCCCGGCTGGAGTGGTGCCCCGCTGGTGGGAGAGTCCTGGTTAGGGTGATACCCCACAAGCCGACGGTAGGTCGGCGCCGGATCTCGCCATCCAGGGGGGGGAACATTGCCGTCATCTCCAGAGAAAAAAACATGCACTACACTAACGGGACTAATGACCGAAGCAGTTGACGCGCCCGGAAACACGAAAAAATCAATCGATCAACCACTCAGAAATTTCTTTTAGATTATTTTCGAGGATGTTGGATGCTTCATTAGGATCGGTTTTGGTAACCTGTGTCGTCTGCATAAGTTGCGGTTGTGATGTCATGTGGTATGTCAGCGGTAAACGGCAAGTACAAGATCGGGCCCAGCACACTTCCTCGGGCCACTCCGGATTATATTGGTTGAAATGAGGATTGGTCGTTATGAAACTTTACTTGAAAGAGTCTGTTTGTCAGATAGGAGCTGAGTATTATGTACCATTGATGAGGTAGACATCTTTTTATTTTGTGAAAATGTCCCATATGCCAAACTTTATCGAAGGCTTGACTAATATCTATGAAAATAGCTTAGCAGTATTGCTTTTGTTCGAAAGTTTTATTAATTACGTCCATTACTCGATGTATTTGTTCCGTGGTTGAATGTTTCTTTCGAAAACCAAATTGGTGATGCGGAATCAGTTCGAGTTCTTCGAGAAGTGGGCTTAATATCTTCAACAGCAGTCTTTCTAGGACTTTCGATAAAAGAGGGAGTAGGCTAATGGGTCTATATGAAGTGGATTCATGAGTTAGTTTGCCTGGTTTATGAATCATTATAATTTGAGACACTTTCCATTGTGATGGAAAGTGTCCTAATCTGAAGACGGCATTGAACATAGAGGTTAGCAATGCAATTACATTTTGGCAGGTTTTTTCAAAATATAGCCGGTGATGAGGTCATTACCAGGAGTTTTCTTGTTTGGGAGCACACGTAGGATTTCTTTTACTTCTGTTGCTGTAGTAAACTTGATGGGTGGAGATAATTGGAGTGGCGTTTCAAGAAAAATCTGTGACTTCTTTAGTGTGAGGTTAATTTTCAACTAGATTAGTCTTAAACACTCTTTCTAGATGAACTGTGAAAATTTCAGCTTTCTCTTTATCTGATTTTTCCCATTGACCGTCGGACTTGCGTATTGGTGGAATTGGTTTGGTTGTTTTCCTCAGTTTCTTGCATGCTTTCCACAAAGAGTAGTCTATTAATGCAGTTGGAGAGAGACTGTTCAAATATTTTCTTATTCGGTGGTTTTTATGTATTGTATTAGTCTTTTGAGTTGGCCCGCAGCTCTGTTCCAATTGTTTCTGTTTTCTCTGCTTCGATCTCATTGCCACATTGCTTTTAGGTGACGTTTTTGAAATACCTTTTGCTTCACTTCTCAAGGGTAGTCTTGAGTTTTTTATGAAATATTTCGTCTGGGCAACAGTGCCATGCTGCCTGTTGTATATTTCTGGTTAGATACTCAAATGCTTCATCTATATCTTCATTTAATTTTAGAGGTACGTGAGCCGTAATATTTTCATTTATCCACTGTTCAAAGAGTTGCCAGTTTGTTCTGTGGGAAGATAGAGTAGGGTTGCAGTATTTTTCAACGACAGTAGAGTTAATGGTTAGAATTATAGGGGAGTGGTTAGAGCTGAGATCAAATGAGTTTAATGACACGTAGTTTTGTTAAGTTTCTTGGTCACAAAAAAATCGATGAGATCCGGTACCTTGTTGCTATCTTTATGTCAGGAAGTAGGAGAACCTGAAGAAAAGGGTGTGAGTTGTAGTTCTACAATAGTTTTCTCAAGCTCACACCCCTTTGTTAGAGTAATTCTGGATCCCCACAATTTGTTTTTTGCATTGTCACCACCTGCAATGAATCGTGGACCTAACGTTTTGAAAAATGTATTAAATTCTTTCTTTATTTTATATTTTGGAGGGCTGTATAATGCGGTGACTGTAACGGGTCCAAAAGCATCTACAATTTCTATTCATGCTGCTTGCAAATAATTTCTTTGAAATTCAGGCCACACATGCTGTTTAATTGTTTTTTATTAGTATTGCCTATCCACCATGAGCTCTGTCGTCTGGATGCTTACAGTCATAAATATTGTAGTTGCGTAGAGAGAAATGGAGCTTCAAATTTTTCGTGGAGCTTCAAAATTTTGAGAAAATTGAGAGAAATGGAGCTTCAAAAATTTCGTGGAGCTTCAAATTTTACATTTGAATTTAAAAGATTTTCAATTTCATAAATGTTTTTATTATTATCGCTAGGTTCTAAATCAATAAAGATAATTGGCAAAGGAAATGTTGTCACTCTATGTTTAATGTAGATATGTCGTATTTTGTGGTCTTTCTCTTCAATAGAGTGTTTTAGTTGTTTGATGTCTGCAGAACTTTGCATATGTCTTAGTACTAGCGGAACGGCTTTTCACTCTTCACTTGATATATATGAAACATGATTTTCTTTTCTGAAAAATGTGTCACTAGCTTTCTATACGTATCTGAATTATCTGGCATTAGTCTACAGTCATTTTATTTGTGAGTTTAAAACAATAATCAGACTTGGAAATGACATTTTCAATAGAGATAATCATATTTTGTACATTTGTAACGCCAGGTACAATTGCAGGCGGTGGTTTGTGTTCAGAACCATTTTCATCATTAATAGGTTTAGTTACTTCTACAGGCTCCTCGCCTAGACTTTGAAACCTATTGGACGTGAAATTTGGTTTTTGCTTTGCCTGACACTCGAGCTTCCATTCACTTTTCTTTTAGGTCTCCGTTTCACTTCCTGCCATACACCCTCTTGGATTTCCTTAAATTCAGCCATGTTCGAATTATGAGATAAATCTGTACTTACAATAGCTGGATTTATAGGTTAATGTAGAAATCCACCCGTAACTTGTGGATTGGCAGGCTCGTTACTAGAAGGACTCTGCGATTGTTGAGGCTGCAGCAATTGTGCTGTTTGCTGCAAAGTGCTGCATGTTTGCTGTAGCAATTGAAGTTGATGTAGTTGTTGCAGTTGTGTTTGCAGTTGAATTAATTGCTCTTATTGCTGATGATTTGCTACTGTTGTTCAATAGATGTTTCACTATTTGATTCTTCAGTTGACACCATTGTGTCCATTGCTAACACTGTGCCCTGGCCGAGGCCAAATTATAAACGGTCGGACTCACTTATTGCACTGTTTATTATACACTGTTTTAAAAATAGTTTTGAATGAAATCAGAATTTAGATAATCGCAGTATTTAGACTAATCAAATTTCACCTTAACACCTTATACACGCATTCGCTGGAAGTCTTTATTGTAAATGTTCCCAAGATTACGACGCTATTGTTGAACGAACTAACAACGAAACACTAAATTAAGCTCATTATGTTACGCATTCAGAATCTTTTCAAATTCTGTCAGCCTTCATGCAGCTCGTTGCGTGTATTTTGCAAATGTACATTCCCGCCTGAGATGTGGCATAATATTCTGGGGAAGCTCATCCTTTAGGGCCAAGACATATAGATCGCAAAAGAAAATTATCCGAATAATGGAAAAGTGTCATCCACGTGATCCCTGCAAGCCTCTTTTCATTGAGCTTGGAATTTTTTATTTTTTTATTTTTTTATTTTTACGTAAAAAAACAGTTAAAAACTGCGTATGACGTGCTATGGGGAAAAGTGAATTATGTGCACATTTTCAAAGTTCTGTGATCCCTACACTAAGTCATATACTACTTAAATTTTGAATTTTTGAAAGGGAGAAAAAAAACAAAAAAACTCCCAAGTAATAAAATCTATTTTCAAGGTAAAAAAGAATTTTGAAAGGGAGAAAAAAACAACAAAAAAACTCCCATGTAATAAAATCTATTTTCAAAGATAAACAAGCAATAAATTTTGGCTCTTATTACTTCCTGCCGCAACAACATGGAAACGATAATTTGAATAATTGTATTTCCCACTGAATTCTAGAAGACGTGCACAGAAAATGAAGTTACATTTATGTCCAGAAGCAAAACAAGGGCCATCTCAGCATTTGCTCAATGGATCAGGAAACTGGACGAAAAACCTGATCGAGATGGGGGTCATTGACCCGGAAGCTGTAGTACAATAGTTGTTACAGGTTGTTTATACTCATTTATACAGTCCAAATGGTAAATAATGCATTATGTATCATTGTTAAAATTAATGTTACTTTTCTTGTGATGCTCAGTATAGTCTCTAATTGTATAGAAACAGTTATGCAGCAGAAACGATTTCACTTTTTCAACGATTTTATCATTGCCTTACCTATTTATTTACGAATCTGAAGTACTAGTCAAAACTGACTTAACGGTGGGAACATTTTTTCCTATAATACTGATATTGATAGTTACAACACACGACGTAGAAATCTTGTTCATCAAGTGTCAGTATCAACAGCTCACTACAAGAAATCCACATACAATACATGAACGTTACTTTACTCGCATTGCCAGATGAAATTAAACAATTAAAATTGGTACACAAATTTAAGTTAAAAGTAAAAAAGTGCACGTTTTGTTTAGCTCTCCTTTTGCTTGTAGTGGTTGTAGAGCTTAGGGTGAGTTTCTATTTTGTTAGCAACACAGAAAAATCAAATCTGCAGTTCGTTTATAACTTATCTTTATTATTATTACTATCACATTTTAACGAGTTTCCACTTGTACATCTCGGTTACCATGAACAAGAGATGCACGTTCCAGCTGTCATAATCAGCCATCAATGTTCAGAAACTTCCTCACGATGTTACATTCTTCTTTTTTTGCAGTTCAGACAGGGATTCATGCAGGAACGTAGGAATTTCACCAGTGGCACCTAGAATTATTGGTACAATCGTCACCATTTGTACGTCGCTCCACATTTCCTTATCTCATTTGCCAGAGGTTGATATTTTAGAATTTTTTCACTCCTTTTCTTTGGGATGATGTGAACTAGCGGGACCGCGACATCAATCAACATCAAATCAACAAGCTACGCTCGTGGCACATAGCGAAGTCGCTAGCTTTTGACCAATGAGGTCCGGGTTCGATATTTTATATGCTCTGACCTGTCTGCAATGTACATCATGGTCTATGTCGTTTATATATTTGCTCCAGTTATTGTACTTAATTTTCTTTGCCTCTCTTCTTGCTACGTCTTACATGTGCCTGCATCTTATCATTAACTATTTTAGTGATGCCATCATTCCGTATCTGTAGGCCGCATTTAGTGTACTTTTTATTCCTGTGTTCTTCACTTGGTGTTTGGGCTGGGTTGTGTGAAGGGCATTAAAAAGGTTCGCGGAATTGCCTTGCCGTCGCCAAAGTAGTGATAAGTCAGGGTTCACATTCTTGATGTAGGCGGCTGGGCATGTATACACGCGGGCGAAGTTGGTCTGGCGATGATTGCGTGCGCAGTGTCCCGTGTCTCGTGGAGGTGAGTGCTGGTCCGCCGGCGTAATGTCACAGCTCGGACATCGTGCGAACATCTCGTTCATGTGAAAACTGGGAAAATGGGATTCGCAGACGCAATCGGCCTTGCTACACCATCGCCTGGACAGGCTGTTCCTGGACATTTCTATGTGCAAGTTTTGTAGTTTGCGTGATGCAGTTCGGAGGACGCGTCGAGCCAAGTGGCTGGGAAAGTGGGGTCCGCGCCAAGCCACACAGCTTGCTGTGCAAAAATTCCTCGCCGAGAACATTCCTGTCTTCCCACAACCACCGTTCTCTCCGGATCTCGTTCCCTGAGACTATTGGCTGTTCCCTACTCTGAAAATGGGCCTGAAAGGGAGACGTTTTGCAACCGTGGAGAATATGGAATCGAATGCGACGGCTCAGCTCCGACAGGTCCCAAAAGAAGCCTTCTAGCCTCCGACAGGTCCCAACCATGCACGAACAATGAAGAAAGTGTATGGGTGCGCAAGGGTCCTTCTTCAAAGGTGATGAAGTGCCATAGGGTATAACATTAACATGCTAAACCACCACTTTTTGAACGCACCTCCTATTCTTGATGTTTTTCCATTCTTCATTTATGTTTTCTTATTGGATTCATTTGTGCGCTTTGGTTTGGCCGAAGCGGTGGAGGTGCGTTATGTTCTCCTCTTCGAGTAAATGAACTTTAAAAGTTTCTTTTGGGGTATGGATGGTGATTTTGTTTTTTATTTGCTTGGGATACCAACAAGAAATAGATTCAATGTCACAGCTTCTGAATACTCTTGATCCGTGACTAGCTTTCCAAGTTTGCCATTTACTAAAAGGTAATCAATTATTGATCGAGAACCTCTGGTATTCTTATGTAGGCCTTGTCTAGGGAAGAGAGTTGATTGTTTTGAAATTGTTAAAAGTGGCAAAATGTATTAGGAGGTCATTCCCATTTACAGTTCTTTCTTTCTGCTTTTCTATTACATTTTTTATAGGAGAATTGCCGATTCGGGCATTGAAGTTCGCTGCAACTATTATATAATTATTTGGGTTTATAACGTATGTGCTTCTCTGTAATTTTTAGAACAGAACGAAGTGATTCAGTGCGTAGCGCGCTGACTTCGTAGTCGGTTTGTGCGGGTTCGATTCAAGAGCCGGCCATCCTGACCGGATTTTTTCGTTTCCCTCGGTCGTAAGGCGAATGCTGGAATGGTTCAAAAGCCCACAATTACCTCTCACCGTTATCATCATCATTCTACCACCTTATTCGTCCTTTCATCCCTCATCGCCACCCTATCGATTCATTCAGTATTCCTTGCAAAAAAAGGCAGGAGGCTATAATAATAATAATAATAATAATAATAATAATAATAATAATAATAATAATAGCTCCCAGACTCTTATAGCTCCCAGATACAGAGCTCCCAGATACATACTTTTTAGATTACTTTTTAGATTACAAAAACGAATTGTACGAATAATAACCAAATCCCACCCACGTGATTCATGTAAGCCTCTCTTCATTAATCTAGGAATTTTACCATTACCGTGTCTTTTTATTTACGAATCAGTGTTTTTTGTAAAAAATGACTTGCTCAAGGGCGGGAATATATTTTCAGAAAATGCCGAAGTCTATTACTATAACACTCGACGTAGAAATCATATTCATCAGGTGACAGTATCAACAGCTCATTACAAAAAATTCACATACAATATATGTACATTATTTTACAACACCTTGCCAGATGACATTAATCGATTAAATTCAATAGAAAAGTTTAAATCCCAAGTGAAATCGTTTCTGCTGCATAACTGTTTCTATACAATTAGAGACTATACTGAGCATCACAAGAAAAGTAACATTAATTTTAACAATGATACATAATGCATTATTTACCATTTGGACTGTATAAATGAGTATAAACAACCTGTAACAACTATTGTACTACAGCTTCCGGGTCAATGACCCCCATTTCGATCAGGTTTTTCGTCCAGTTTCCCTGATCCATTGAGCAAATGCTGAGATGGCCCCTTGTTTTGCTTCTGGACATAAATGTAACTTCATTTTCTGTGCAAGTCTTCTAGAATTCAGTGGGAAATAAAATTATTCAAATTATCGTTTTCATGTTGTCGCGGCAGGAAGTAATAAGAGGCAAAATTTATTGCTTATTTATCTTTGAAAATAGATTTTATTCCATGGGAGTTCTTTTTTCTCCCTTTCAAAATTCAAAATTTATTGCTTATTTATCCTTGCAAATAGATTTTATTACATGGGAGTTTTTTTGTTGTTTTTTTCTCCCTTTCAAAATTCAAAATTTATTGCTGTTTATCCTTGAAAATAAATTTTATTACATCGGAGTTTTTGTTTTTTTCTCTCTTTCAAAAATTCAAAATTTAAGTAGTATATGACTTAGTGTAGGGATCACAGAATTTTGAAAATGTGCACACAATTCACTTTTCTCCATAGCACGTCATACGCAGTTTTTAACTGTTTTTTGACGTAAAATAAATACTAAAATAATAATAATAATAATAATAATAATAATAATAATAATAATAATAATAATAATTTATAGAACACTTCGGAAACATCTCCTCGCCCATCTTCTGGACACCAGGATTGTGTATCCTCTCTTAGTTTTGTATTTGAGGGTTAATATCCTTTTATTTGGGAATGTGTAGCTGTGAATCCTGGTTTTCAAATGGTTTGTGATCAGGACAGTTATTCCTGCAGCTGCTCGTTTTTCAGAGCTTACTACACTATACAGTAACAAATATACTTCCAAACTTGCCGCTGAGCCTTTTAATTTCTTTTTAGTGTCAGGCATGATGGCAATATCTATATTCAATTTTTCAAGTTCCCTTTTAAATTAAAACTCTTTGTGTGAGAGTGTGAGGGTCCTCTTACATTCCACTCGTCAATTTTAAGTAGTTCCCTTATTCCTGGTCGTTTTTCTTATGATATTCAATACTTGGTGAATCCGATTTTGTTTTACTTGATACTTTCCTCATAGTAAAGCATTGTCCCCTTGATACGCAACTGGCATTTCGCAGGGCGAGATTTGTGGTGGGCTGCCCCCTTTAGGCTCAACATCTAGCCTATTTCTACTTTCTCGTATACATACGTATGTACGGAGTAATATACGTAGTATAGAGATGTAAGTTATGTAATGCTGCGGAAAATCGATTTCGAGATTTCAACGGAAATACACATTTTGGGGTCCCCTGATACGAAAAAAGTGGATTTTCTCAAAATGTCCGCCAGTCTGTCCGTCCGTTGGTCCGTCTGTGAGCACTACTAGCGCCTAAACCACACGTACGATCTTTTCCAAATTGAAAAAAGCCCTGTCCATCTGGCTCTGGTTAAAGCTTTGAGATTTTGAAAAACATTTTTTTAAAATTTGGGAGTACTTTACATGAAGCCTTAGGAACACATTCAAAATTTTCTCAAAAACTGCTTCAATTTTTTTCTTTAAATTTCTTGTAGGAATAGAGTAAAATACACTTGTAGACATTACATAGGTGCGATTTTCACAGTTAACTCTGAATTTTTGAAAATTGCCAAAATCTGAATTTTTTTCGGAGTCTTCCTACAACTACAAAATTGAACACAGACTTTTCCTTCAAATGAAATTTGTTGTCTATAAATAGTTCTTTCATAACGGACATGTCAATTTTTTAAAAATGTTTTAGTAGTTTTCGTGCAATAGTGCGTGCAATATTTGCAATTTTAAAAAATTACAAAAACAAGATTTTCTCAAAAACGGCTACAAATTTTTTCTTACATTTTTTTGTACGGTTAGTGCCAAACAAACCCTATGCGATAACATAAACGCTGTATTGCTCTATTCTTTTGTTGTTGTTTTTTTTTCAAAAATTACAAAAATGTATTTTTTTTTACTTGTCTGTCACGTCGGTAATACTTACTTTCGTGACGATTTCTTCACAGTATTATACATATGAGTACATTTGCTTTAAATAATGTAAAATAAAGTTTCTCAAAAACACAATAGTTTTATGTGAAAATTAACTCAAAATCCCGCAGTTTCAGAAACGATCAAACGCCTTTTTTTTCAATATTGGCTCCAAATGTTTTCTTCAAACTTTTGCAAAGGATAGTGGTAAATGCCACTGTTTAATGTGACAAGTTCATTTTGGTGAACTGTTTTGTTTTTTAAAAAATTACACAATTGTAATGTTTTTAAAATATTTCTCACGCCGTTAACGCGCACATTTCAGTGGATTTGTAAATTATTGCATTGGAAGTGTTTTAAATGACTTCAAATGAGTTTTTTCGAAAACTCAATAGATTCTTGTGAAAAAAGAGCTTCAAATTTCGCATTTACAGTAGCGCTTAACGCCATTTTCTTAAAAACGGCTCGAAATTTTACAATGAGAATTGCTATTTAGGATAAGGTTTTATCATTCTGTAATATTCTTAAATTAATATTTGGGTTCTACTACTTCGAAACCGAAAAGATGAGAAAATTTAAAAAAAATGAATTATTTGTAAGGAAATTATTCTGACCGGAGCCAGGAGCTTCTGAGCTCACCCATCAGCTCTCAGGGGTTGAGGGAGGAGTGTAGGTTTGAAGAGGACACGCTCTTGAGCATAGGGAGTTAGTGGGAATTAGCGACCTCTTTTGACGGGGCGGAGATCTCATGGTACTACTCTACTAAAATCTCCGGCCACCATACGCGGTCGATTGTTTTCGTAATCTATGGGTGGAGCAATGAGTAATAGTGAGCTGTGACATAGAGTACATTATTTGAGCATAGCGACTTACAATTACATCACGTTAAGTAGCTATGGGGTTGGAACGGCGGTTGACAATTGCGAAACGGGATACTTATTCCCACGTATTTGAAATTATAGTTCCATTTAAATAAAGTGACTTCTGACAGATCAAAGCTGGACGCGATTATCCAATCGAAAGTTTCGTTAGGACTTGAAGTTTTGATACTGAAGCTCCCTGTTGGATAATCACGTGAAATGTCACATGACATTTGACATGAATATCGCAGTGGACCAGGATGTCAGATGATAACAGTCTTTACCCTCACTTCTGAATTGTCCACGGCAATTTTTTCAGTGTTTCGCAATATGCATCAGCAATAATAGTCGCTCCTCGAGTCGTGATATCCATCGGCAAATATCGTTTCGACCACCCAACCTAAGCTTCCGTTTTGTCTCCGATCGATTATTAACTTAAACGCCATTGAAAGACTTTTTGGGAGGCATAGAATTTTACAGTGACGGAAGACGTCACAAAACTGTCACTTCTTTCTTTCGCGAACTGGGTACTCACGGATATGAGCCAGAGATGTAAAGACTCCTTTCACGATATAAAAAGAGTCTGAATACACATAGCGACTATGTTGAAATGTAAAGCATATGCATGCGGTTGTAATAAAAACATAGATAAAAAATGTTTGTTCGCTAATGACGAGGGCGGTGGCCGTATACCTGGTCATGCACGAGCACGCCGACGAGCAGCGGGCCGATGATGGACATGATGTTAGCGGCGCAGTTGGTGACGCCCATCATGGAGCCGGCGAAGTTGGGCGAGAGGTCGATGTGGTTGACCTGGAAGCCCACGTAGGTGGCCGCGTCCAGCCCCACGGCCACGGTGAGCAGCGCCACGGCCGACGCCTTGTCGTCCACGTAGCCCACGCCCAGCAGCGCGCACGCCGGCCCCCAGTGCCCTGCGCACACGCGCACGCGTCAGCCATTGCTGGCCAATCGGGAGCTCCCGATTGGATGACAGGGTACCCCTCTCCTTCCAGCTCGTCACCTTAAGGTGCAGCTACGTGTCAATCGAAGTATTGACCTAAGAGGTGGAGGTGTTCTTCCTCCGCTGCATGGCGAGATCCGGCCCAGATCTTCATCAGTGGACTAGGGACACCCCGTTCACATATCTCCCACAGCGCGGCAAGCATCCTGAGTCCGGACAAGCTCTAAGCTCCCGACATGTGTGGTAGTGCATGCAAGTGGGTGTGTGTGTGTAAATAAAGGGAGAGGAAGGAAGTATTGCTCGGTCCGTAGCCCGTTCGTTTTGACATTCTTCTAATATTGGGATCCCAACCGCCCCCGGAAATATCACCGCCCGCTAGAATTCTCCAGACAGCGGCTGAATTCGATTTATCTATATTGCTAATATCAACAATCTGCCTTTGACGTGACTCGAACTCTAGAACTTCCTGGTCAGAATCTCTGCAGAGACAACGGCAATGGTGGCTCGAAGCTAAATAAGGTAACACGTAGTCCTGGACGCGAGGCACTAGTGCACCTTGGCGAGAAACCCCAATCTCCTTTTCTGTCCCCAAAATATGGTTGCTAAGGTCTGTTGAAAAAAGTCTTCTTTAGCTTATGTCAAAGCGAAGATTCTGAAAACGACAAGTATTAAGACTCATAGCACATCTTGGCGTTAGAATATACTTTTAACATTAAATATTGAAGAAAATATCCGTGTTATCTGTATCTGGGCGGAAAGAAATCGATTACATTTCTTGTTTTATCTGACTATTCATGCATGAATGAAGCTCATATGCACCTAGCTGATGCATTTATTTATTTACATAAAAAACAGTTAAAAATTGTGTATGACGTACTATGGAGAGAAGTGAATATTGTGCACGTTTTCAAAAGTCTATGATCCCTACACTAAAACATATACTACTTGAATTTTGAATACAGAAGAAATATATTTCCAAGGATAAATCAGCTAGGATAAACCCAGAAAATGCAAAGGATCCAAAAATCCCATTTTGTAGTTTACGGTGTGAGAAACGGAACTCGCGAAACGTAATGAAAGGCATGGTAATGAAAGGTTCACATTAGGAGACTTTTTTTATAAATCCAAAAAATGTAATGTTTACGAAAAATTATTTTATTTTTAAACTACTTGACCAATTTTTATAAGTTGAATATAAGAAGTATATTAACTAAGTAAGTTATGCATTGCAAATATTTTGATTTAATTGTACGGAAAATTGAATTTAAAAATATTCGAAAACAAAATGGGCGCCCGAGTTTGGGTACTTTCCTCCACATTAGTGTGAATCAACAATATATAAATGAGAATAATTTTCTTTGAATCACAGATCATGCTCCCCAATTGGTTTGGCATAAACATGTCAAGTGAACCACGTCACTGGACTGACAATAAAAGGTGTCGAAACTGATTCGGCTGAGATGAGCTCTCTGATCGCGAAGCCTTGTAACTCTGACCGAGTGTTCCTAGGGTTCGAGTCCCAACGGTGGCAGGATTTTCGACACTAGGTAGGTCGAATTCAGCTGCTGCCAGGAGGAGAATTCTACTACGGTAGTTTTCCGTGGTTTCTCCGATCAATACCACGCGAGTCCCGCAGCTGAACCCTGACAAACGGGCCAAGGACTGCGCGCGATATTTCCTTCCTTTTTCTTGTCCTATCCTTACCCTTACTTGTACATACGCTTACATGCACTACACCACACATGCCGGGAGAGAGTCGGGAGCTTAGAGTTTGTCCTGGCTGGGGCAGTGCCCCTCTGGTAGAACTTTCCGTTTTGGGAAAATCTCAGCAAGCCGACGTAGGTGGACGCCGGATCGCGCCATTCAGCAGGGGCAGATCACTGCCACCTCCCGCGATAAAAACGTGCACTACACTTACGCTTGCACTTCTATTTAGCAGTTGACGCGCCAGAAATCAGTAATCAATCAATCAATAGAAGCCTTGTAAGAAAATATATTATTGCACTGCTGTATGCCATGCCTGGTTTACCATTTATTACATATTTCACGTTTTTCGTTAGATGATTTTTGCAAGCGGCGCTGCAATGGCTTATAACTTCCTTATAATATCGTTTCACCTTGTTTTACATTAAAATTTAAAGTTTGAAATATATTTCTTGAATGTATTGCTTTGTCAATCCCACCAGTCAGAAATGAAGGCTAGAAGTAATATTACTTTAGAAAGGCCAAGGACGTTAGATTTGTGATAAAAGCCAGGAATCTGCTCCGGGAGTGCATTAGCATCTGCTAAATTTTCAAGTCTTTTTAAACAAATAGTTCCATTTATAAAGAGAAAGTGCAAATCACCTTTCTCTGAAATTCTTATTCTTTTGATTCATTTGTTAATATTGATTGTGTAAGAGTTCAAAAGATAACTACAAACAGAAATAATGTGGGTGAGATTATAAGGTTTAGTGACGCAAAGCGAGAAAATCAAATTGATAGGCACAGCACTGAGACTGGAAATTTCAAAAGAGGTGAACTCCAAATATTCTTACTCCCTTAAATCCCTAAAACAAAATTTTCTCAAAAAGCGCATCACGTTTTTCGTAAATATTTTTCTTCGCAAAGGCATTATGTTTCTTTCACACTCACCGAAGATCGAATGGCTGATTAATTTGTGTATAGTTAGGAAAATATTAATTTATGAAAATGGAACTATGAAGCATTATTGTTGTGGCAACCGTTCGGATGAAATGGTGGCAAACAAGATGTTACTTTACATGCATTACTAGATCATCTACGCCAGATCGGTCGAACGAGTTGGATTCAGGGTATTTATGACATTAAAAATGCGTGAGGTAACATTGGGGCCAATTCTTCGCTTCTTCTCTTCCTCTCTTCCGTTCCCTTCCCTTCGTTTCCCTCCTGTGAGCGGTCCGCTGCACCCCTCTACGAACCTGGTCTTCCTCCGACTGAGAGCGGAGACAGTAGCTGCTTGGCGGTCCGGGAGACACGCACCGCGTCCTAGGCACAGGTGTCAACGTTTCGGCCGGCGTTCTGCGACCTTCTTTTCTGCATTTTGCCCTGAGGAAGGTCGCGGAACGGCGGCCGAAACGTTGACACCTGTGCCTAGGACGCGGTGCGCGTCTCCCGGACCGCCAAGCAGCTAAATTCCTCCAACTGAGCTTCAAGTACTGCGCGTGGCCTCGTTGGCCAACAGTGTGCCTGCGAGGAATTGGCCCTCTAGTGCGATGCGCATGTACTGTTATGACCTTTTACCCCAGACGTCTAGAGTTCTTTTTTTCGTAGTGTTCTCGTTTCAACGTCTGTGCCGGCTGCTCTTACCGATAGTATTGAAGAGCTTTCGTGACGCGGTGAGTGTCAGCCATTGTTTTTTGTTGGCAACATCGGAGGCCCAGCTGAAAACGAAGCTGAGGATCCACATGACGAAGTATGGCAGCGATGACAGAAGGCCATTCTGAAAAAAAAAATCTTTAAGGAACAACGAAACAGCGAAAGGCAAATTCGATTGTCAAACATAACGGTCTGTGACAAAGAATTTTTCAGCGATAGACTTCTAAATACTACAGCTCAGGGCTTGATTTCTGGCGGAACGGTGTTCCGGTACCTCAAGAATAATTATTAAATTATAATATAAATATTCAAATATTTATATTAAATTAATATTTTTGAGGCGCGTTGCGGAATCTAAAATTTTATAAATCAAGCAGTGCTACAGCCTATAGATGTCTGCAGTAAATCTCGACGACGGCGAGAATCAAAAAAAGCCTTGAAGCACGCCGTTATATTTGCATTTTCATTCTGATTCTATAAAATTTAAGTACAAATTGAGAAATAAGAACATCCAAAAACATGATATTCACAAAATATCTTCTTTTGGAGCATTAATCATCTCTTCGACTGATCTCATAATGGGAAATCAGAGAATGACGGCTGGAAACTAATTTAGTCTAACAGTTTGTGATGTGTGTACTCACTGACGACAGCTTGAAACCTAGCACAGAGTTCATGTAGCTGGGCATTTCTGTGAGCAAAGTCCAGAAACCCCAGTTTTGTCCGCAGTGCACAATGATGAGCGACCACATGGGCACCGACGTCATGATCTTTCCCCAAGGCGTCGGCGGTCTCTGCGAAAAAGAAATAGTACATAGTATACGTCGAAAAATCAGAAATCTGCCCGTCATGACATCCCCTGGCATACTAAATATCGTTATTGTGCAACAGTGTTAAGCTCTGAAATTCTTGACACCCCTGAATACTTGACAGAAACATACTAAAGAAACAATAAGTAACCCATCTCGATCAGGTTTTGTGTCCAGTTTCCCTGATCCTTTGAGCAAATGCTAAGATGGCCCCTTTGCATTTGAACATAAATGTAACTTCATTATCTGTGCACGTCATCTAGAATTCAGTGGGAAGTATAGTTACACAAATTTTCGTTTTCCATGTTCTCGCGGCTGGAAGTATTTATTCCTTCACGAAGGACGTGATGAGGGATAAGAGCCCAAATTAATTGCGGATTTACCCTTGAAAATAAATTTTATTACATCGGAGTGAATATTTTGTCCCTGCAAACAATCCCTGCAAAAACGCTCGTTTTCTTTCTGTATTCAAAATTCAAGTAGTGTATGGCTTAAGGTAGGGATCACAGAATTTTGTAAACGTGCACAGAATTCTTCACTTCGCCCCATACTACGTCACACAGTTTTTAATTGTTTTTGACGTAAAATAAATAAAAGTGCTATTTCAGATGTTGCAAATGGATTTCGCAATAACAAATAGTATAGGCAGGGATCACTCCCGATTTGTATGCCAAACAGGCATTAACATGCGCCTTTGAAAATGAACAATATGCGATTGGCTGATGTTAAGATTAAGAACAGAGTATCGTAACAATTTTGTTAAGATTTTCTGTTAGGAAGTGTCTATCAGACAATATTTCGAAATTGTCTTCTATTTCTAAAAATACCTTTCCATTTCTCCTGATGTTATGAGCGCATATTTCTATTTCGACACTCTTGTGCCAAGCACATATCTGTAAGATAGGCATAGAGGAAATTTGTGTTCTCTTGAGCAACATCTTCCTTTTTTGTCATTTACCCTTTCGCCTGAGCAAATTTTACTTCGTCAGCCTGAGCCAGTTATTCAAACTGCCAGTTTGAGTCATCAAGAAACTTTATGGTTTGCATTAATTTTTCTTGTTTTAAAATATTCTTAGGCAAAAATAAAAATAAAAATGTGGGAAAGTTATTTTATGGTTAATTAATTATTAATTATATACGAATCTAAAACAAAACACATTGTTATACTGTTAATACCCTTGCGGGCCTTTCTGATTCTTTATGTCCTCGGGTCTTTTGAATACTTTATGGCTCGCTCTAATACCAACACAATACATACATTACTACTAGTAATAGTAGTAAGATGAATAAGGCACATCGACTAACATCCTCGAAATGTGATTTTTTGGGGTTATGACAAATTCTAAATAACGTTTGGCAATAGAAAAAAATAACCTAAAAGTGCCGTTTCATCAACGCAATTTACACTTATTCACAATGTTATATAACTCTAAAATACCCCGTAAACATTTTCATATATTTCATATTTCTCGAGATTTTACTTGGAACGACTCTCCGTAGTTTTGTTAGATTTTTCGAGAATATCTCAGGAAATTCACAAGATTCTTTCATTTTGTACGAACAA
Organism: Teleogryllus oceanicus; assembly: GCA_964035755.1. Classification (NCBI taxonomy): domain Eukaryota; kingdom Metazoa; phylum Arthropoda; class Insecta; order Orthoptera; family Gryllidae; genus Teleogryllus; species Teleogryllus oceanicus. The sequence goes on from CAXIVR010000004.1 coordinate 30,637,929, forward strand.
ATCAGTTCAATAACTATTATGCAATAGTAATTAGAGACACACTCTGTTTTATCTGACGTCATATTGACAAATGACGAGTACAATGCATTTTTTCACTTTAGACGCAAGAAAAGACCTCGGGCCGCAGGCCCTCGGGGTTGGAAGTCGCCCTTTGGGCAAAAACATCTTAACGCCCTTGATATATAAATAACTATTGTACCTAAACGTTCTAAAATGTGCATTACATGCAAAAATTTTATATCCCAGACCCAATGCTTTAAAGTAAAATTTAAGAGATTTTAGGTTTCTGGCATATGACCATTAAGAAAAAACATGTGATTGCACGAAGTTCCTAGCTTTAGGTTGAATTGGAGATCAAGTACAGTCTACACAACCAGACGAAAGAGTCAATCACCTAATTAGACCTTGCAACATTGCACAGACCAACTTAAAACAACGCCATTCCACCAAAGTACATTGGAATCTGTACAGGTAGTACTAGAATGGCAGTGTGATTGGAAAGCAATTTGAAAGGGAAGCTGGCGCACTCACCACGGCGGTGCTGGTGTCACCGAGCGACTGCTCGATGTAGGTGCGCTCGCTGTCGGAGCACCAGCGGTGCGTGGCGGGCGAGTTGCCGCCCAAGAAGAACCACAGCACGGCCCACACCACGCCCACCGACCCGAAGATGTAGAAGATGGACGGCCAGCCGATGGAGCTGGCGGCCAGCGCGCCGCTCGACGCCATCGCCACGATGGTGCCCACCTGCGCACCTGCGCACCCGCGCGCACACGCGCCCTCAGCACCAGCGACCACCATTGACTGCTCCATCTGCTAAGGCCGTTAGCCCTCCAAGTGTAGTGAATGTTTTTATTGCGGGAGGTGTGAGTGGTGTTCTTGGAGGGCGAGAGCCGGCGCCGACGTACTCATCGACTTGCGTGTTTTGCCCAACCAGGTATCTCCTACCAAAGGGGCACTGGCCCAGTCGGATCAAACGAAGTCTCGACTAGTCTCCCGGCATGTGTGGTAGTGTAGTCCATGTGTAAATGTAAGTAAGGGTGCGGATTGGACAAGGAAGAGGAAGGAAAGATCGCGGACGGTCCATGGCGAACGCCATAGGCGCCACGCGGAGAACTGTTTGTGATGTCAGCGACGGCAAGAGCTGAGCCTTTCAACTCGCCATTGGTAAGGCGAAGCTACCTGCCTTCGCGCAGAGCTCTGAAACTCTCACTTCTCTCTCCCCATTGGAAAATGAACAAAATTCTAGGGTGCAATGATAGAGGCGTAAGCGTCGTCTTTGGTGTTTTGCGTAAGTTTCGCAACTTTTGTCAAATACAAATTTGAAGTTTTCGTGGGAAAATACACTGGAATAAAGTACTTGTATAAAATAGGGCTTTATAACGCGCAAAATTCAGCGAGGGCTTTTCCACCGGGCGCGCGTTCTTGTGTCCCACTAGCCCGTTCTGGTCCGCGCGCAGCCTCAATAACGTTGGCAGCAGTCCCCCTTTTACTTTCTCGCTACGGAGTAGAGAGAAAGTTATGTAATGCGGGAAAACGGCGAATTTTCCGCAGAAAACTTATTACAGCGCCCTGGTAACGAAAAAGTGGATAAACCTAGAAAAATAATCCTGTAAACAATTTGTGAGTCCTTGACACCGAAAAATCGAATGACGACAACACGTTTGTCCGTGTGTTAACAATGGTAGAGGCTAAACCGTTTAGCTATCTCTGAAATTGATGATAGATCTGGCTAATGCCGCGACCCTTTGAATTTGAAACCAATATTTTAATTTTGGGGGTTCTTTTCATGAAGCCCCTGCGTTCATGAAAATTTCCAAATATTCAAAACAATGACCCCACCGTCTTTGATCAGATTTTATTATTGGATCGTGTGAAGAACGTTTAATAGAATGGTGCAGGTCTGACGTTCGTTATGGTCTGGTTTTTCGGAAATTGCAAAAGTTGAAAATTTTTTCGGATTCTTCCTACAAACAAAATATTGAAGAGAGTGATTTTTTCCCTGTATGAAATGTGTACCTTGAAGATAGATTTTGAAATAAGGCCGCGGCGGGCCGCTCACCCGCGTAGACGTAGGTGGCGAGGCGGCCGCGCTCGTCGGGCGGCGACCACTGCGGGCGGTGCACCGGGGAAGGCCCCGCCCCCCCGCCCCCGCCGCACATCCAGCCCAGCCCGGCCGCCGCGGCGTCGGCCGAGGCCACGAGCAGCGGCGCGCCGCCCACGCGCTGCGCCACGATGCCGCCCGGCACCTGCGTCACCACGTAGCCCCAGAAGAACGAGCTCAGGATGGTGTCCTTGGTGCTGCTCCAGTCGTACGCCTGCGGCACACACGCACACACACACACCATTGTCAATAATGCACAAAACCTCCTTGTCTTGTAGCATTTACCTTTTATTCTGAACATTTAGTAATCATATTGGGACGACAGCAATCATAACAAGACCGCATGGCAAGGTAGTTCTGAGCTCGCTGCTCAAAAGCCATGTGTGCACGGTACCGTCACGAGAGTCAAGTCAACGTAACTATTTAGCAGCCAACATATACTACAAATAAAGCGAACTGAAATATGAGGGATGGAGCACCGACCGGGAAGTCCTCGTTGATGTCGCTGTCGTCATCGCCGCAGTCCCTGCACATGGCGACGATGGCCACGCTGAGGATGACGCGGAGCGCGTACGCCACCGCCAGGCACAGGAACAGCATGAAGGCCACGAGGTGGCGCGCTCCCAGCCCCGTGCCTGCGCCCACGCAACACATCACAACATATATAAAATTGGAAAATTGATTCGAACAAAATTGAACATTTAACAAATATCTTACAGTTAACAAGATAATAAGTAATTACATAACTTATAGTATATAAGTAGTTTCAATATTTATCATCAACAACAATAGTAATAATAATAATACAATAAAATTAGATTAGTAAAAAATAGGGTAATAATTGAATGGTGATAATTTCTAAAATAATTTTAATTTAAAATCCAAAAAATTTTTCAATTACGTAGAACATAAAACATTTCGGGAACCTGTCTGGTTGTCGTCTTCAGTTACTAGCAAACAATACAGAGTTGCATGTTACTTTACAGATATAGTTTCATTTATTGCAACGTAATGACCAAGGTTGTGCTCACCTCAAGTTTGTAGAGAGCGAGTCCTCTGATTAGATCTAGCTTACATATTGATAGTTATGGAAAACTTGATGTACTCGGCCCTTAACGTACGCCGTGCGCCACGTGCCTTGGTTAGCATACCTTACCAGGCACGAACGAGTGTTGCTACTTGCGTTGTCGAGTACCAGACTGAGCGGAACGGAAGTTGCCAGGAGTTGGGGAAAAGGAGAGGACAAGGAAGGGGGTGGGGAGCTGAGAGGTTTGATTAGAGCCGTTTCTTTGTCGTTTATTCTTCTCTTATTAAATATAGTGTCGTGTGGGGGGGGGGGATGCATGGATGGGTCTGGCACCACGTGCGGGGAAGTGGAAGGACGGTAAGGGCAGAAGGTGCTCTCTGGGCCGTTCCCTATTCTCTTATTTATTTATTTTTATTTATTTTACGTAAAAAAAACAGTTGAAACTTCGTATGACGTGCTATGGGGAGAAGTGAATTCTGTGCATATTTTCAAAATTCTGTTCTCCCTATACTAAGTCATATACTACATGAATTTTGAAAGAAAGAAAAAAAGTTCTCATGTTATAAAATCTATTTTCAAGGATAAATAGGCAATAAATTTTGGGCTCTTATCCATGATGTCCTTCGTCAAGGAATACTTCCTGCCGCTACCGCAACATGGAAACAATAATTTGAATAACTATATTTCCCAATGAATTCTAGAAGACGTGCACAGAAAATGAAGTTACATTTCTGTCCAGAACCAAAACAAGGGGCCATCTCAGCATTTACTCAATGGATCAGGGAAACTGGACGAAAAACCTGCTCGAGATGGGGGTCATTGACCCGGAGGCTGTAGTACAATACTTGTTACAGGTTGTTTATACACATTTGTACAGTACAAATGGTAAATAGTGCATTCTGTATAATTGTTAAAATTAATGTTACTTTTCTTGTGATACTCAGTATAGTCTCGAATTGTATAGAAATTACGATTTCACTTTGGATTTAAACTTTTCTAGTGCATTTAATTGTTTAATGTCATCTGGCAAAGTGTTGTAAAATAATGTACACGTATTGTATGTGAATTTTTTGTAATGAGCTGTTGATACCTGATGAATATGATTTCTATGTCGAGTGTTATAGTAAAAGACTTCGGCATTTTCTGAAAATATGTTCCCGCCCTTAAGCAAGTAATTTTTGACAAAAACTAGTGATTCGTAAATCAACGGACAGAGTAATGGTAAAATTCCTAGATTAATGAAGAGAGGCTTAGAAGAATCACGTGGGTGGGATTTGGTCATTATTCGTACAATTCGTTTTTGTAATCTAAACAAATCTAAACAAAATCTGTGTATGTGAATTTTTTGTAATTAGCTGTTGATACTGTCACCTGATGAATATGATTTCTACGTCGAGTGTTATAGTAATAGACTTCGGCATTTTCTGAAAATATATTCCCGCCCTTGAGCAAGTCATTTTTTACAAAAAACACTGATTCGTAAATAAGAAGACACGGTAATGGTAGAATTCCTAGATTAATGAAGAGAGGCTTACATGAATCACGTGGGTGGGATTTGGTTATTATTCGTACAAATCGTTTTGTAATCTAAAAGTCTGGGAGCTATAAGATGTATTTCCCCAGAATATTATGCCATATCTCAGGCGGGAATGAACATTCGCGAAGTATACACAACGAGCAGTATGGAGGCTGACTGAATTTGCTAGAATTCTGAACGCGTAGCACAATGAACTTAATTTTGTGTTCAATTCATTTAAATGGACGTTCCATTTAAGGTTTGACTGAATTGAGAGACCTAAAAATTTTGTTGCCTTAACATCAGTCAATGGTACACTGTTCATTTTCAATGGGGCACTGAATTGTTTATTTGAAATGGAAAACTGCATTAAAACCGTTTTCATTTCGTTCACTATTAATTTGTTATTTCGGAACCAATTTGAAACATCTGATATTGTACTATTTACTGTTTCTTTATTGCACAGGATGTTCGTATCATCCGCAAAGAGAACCGTTCTTCCGTTTCGAATCGTCGAGGGCATATCGTTTACGTAAAGTAGGAACAGAATAGGGCCTAAAATCGATCCTTGAGGAACTCCACATGCAACGGGCAAAGAGTCGGAAAGGTGCGTACGTAATGTTCCACCATTCCAGTAAGGTATTTCAACTCTCTGAGATCGTTGTTTAAGGTACGAACATAATCAATCTAGAGTAATACCACGAATTCCATATGAAGGTAATTTGGAAAGTAAAATGTCATGATCAATGACGTCAAAAGCTTTTGAGAGATCTAAAAATAATCCAATATGTGCCTCGTTTTGATCCAATGATGAGGCGACATCTTTAAGAAAAGAAAATATAGCTGTTTCCGTTGATTTTGATTTTCTAAATCCATATTGGCAATCTGAAAGCGCGTCGTGTTTAGTGAGAAAGGTTTCCATTCGTATGTAAAAAAGTCTATCTAATATTTTTGAAAAGACTGATAGAAGAGAAATGGGCCGATAATTTTGAATTTCATTTTCGTTGCCTTTTTTGAAAAGCGGCTTAATTTTAGCTGTTTTGAAAATATCTGGAAACGTTCCCGTGCATAAAGATGCATTAAATATGTAGCTCAGTCAGACTAAATTCAGAGTAAATAGCTCAGTCAGACTAAATTATATGAGGTGGCGCCACCCTAGGACTGATCACTAGGTTTACTTAACGTGTTTAATCTGTTACTCTGAGCCACTGATGGTAGAGAAAAATTCCCGAAACACGTTTATGGTTGAATTTTCTACAAAGTAAATTTAGCCTACTATTGTGGTTGATACCTCTTATATCCTGAAATTTTAATCATGGAGTACCACAAGATCTCTGCTGCCACTACAGAAAATAGTGATAGAATATGGTTAAGAGTTGTTCAGTGTATATTAAGTGCAGGAGAAAATTAATTGTTCCAAGTTCAAATGCAGTGTTCAATTGCGCACAATTTGACTCTTTAGAACAAAATCCAACGAGGGGGACGCGATTTGATTTTTCTGTGTTGTTCCTTAATTGTACATATTGAAGACCTTTTGTGTGAAAACTTGCATATCTGTATTGTTAAAGAAAAATGTCAGCTGGCATATAAAATATGAATTTAATCACTATTCATAAACAGCTAATGATTTGGTTTTTATTTTATATTTTTACTTCTATTGCACTCATCTGAAAACAAAAATAATTATGGAAATGAGCTCAATTGCAGTCAGATTGAAACCGGCGCGAAAATAATCCACTACAGTAGCGGCCCGTTTCAATTTATTCTGCGTCCTAAACTGTCCGTCCACGGAATTGTAGGTGCTCGAAGCAAAGATAGAGAGGTTTTTAAAGTTTGAAGAGCAATTACTGTTTTTAAATGCGAAGGTCAGTGAGTGTTAACACGCGATGTCGTGCAGCCATTCGATACATGCGTCCATTTTCAAAGAACTTCAGTGATTAAACAAAATAATATTGTATACGCGTTTAAATTAAGATAGATCGTAGGACTTTCTGTAATAGAACACTACAACATCCACGCACTTGGTAACACAATCTTGGTAAATATAAAACATTTTAATCACAGTTACAGAAACGTATTTAATTCTAAGTTCATGTTGATAAGTGATTACATTTTTCCAGAATTTTAAACTCCTCATTTAATTAGCCTTGTAGAACGAACGTCATGATCTTTTTTGTTTTTCTATTTTCATTGTCAGACATATCTGTTGTAACTTTTTAAGCAATGTAATCGTTTAGGTTCAACTAATTGTCGTTAAAATTCTTCAAGAATTTTCTGTTTCAATATAGTTTCACTATCTGTGAAAACTAAATTTCTGCTTTCAACTGGAGCCTAATATAGCACAAAATTTTCACCGTAAAAATTCCCCTGGTTTTGATAAGTAAGAAGCCACCTGAGGGAGCATAGACTTCATTAATGCTTAACACAGATCTGAAGCGGATTGTCTACATGTACATTGTATCGGCCATTGGAATTCTGTCTGATGACGAGTTTCACGTTTTTGACTTTGACGCCTCTTGCACGTGCATCGGGCATGCGCCTCAAGAGGCAGAACAAAGAGGAAGGGCAGATAAGCTCAAAGGAACGGGCCTGATCGCGCGACACACGTGCTGCGGGAACGTGACGATTCCACAGGCGGCTATTGTTCACGGAAAAGACGGCCGCCCTGAGGAAAGCAAGAGAGAATTGTAGCTTTCCATAAAATTGTCAGTCGCTGTGATGGAGGTAATAGGGAAGCGACTGGGGATATGAGTGGAGCTGAGCAAACGGCCTTCTTCTTTTGTAGGGGTTGCTCGTAGGGGCGAAGAAAGCGGCGACAAACTTTCGACCTCACTTGCGCCCCTGCAAACTTCTGATTTAGGAGAGCAGCTAGATTCGTCATCTCCACATGGCAATACTTATATATTTAGGTAAAATATTTATTTCATCAAATAGTGGGTTTCAACGAAAATATTTCAGCTACAGTCGAAAATATTAAAAAAGTTTCATTAGAAACAAGAATGAATATCATCCAACATATTATGCTATTCCAATATAATAAACAATTATTAATCGAAAGACGACCAATCGTATACTCATTTTTCGATCCCAAAAAATGATACCACGCATAATTGCAATAAATAAGAATTAAATATTGGATGTAATTCAGTTACATTTACTCCCTAAATGTCAATTTCTACATTATATTTTTACCTTTTCGCACACTGTTTACGTAGTGTAGAGTGAGGATTGTAATGTCGCGGCACAAAACGCTGATTTTTCGACAGAAAAACATGTATTGTGGGGAACTGACACAGAAAAAGTGGATAAATCTTAATCCAATGTGTAGCAAGTGTACTTCTAACACATTGTGTAGTCAGAATCCATGTTTTTTTTTATCCTTTATACCGGAAAATTGCTTTATGATAAAACGTATATCCGTCCGTCTGTTTGCAAACAATGCCAGCAGGTAAACCGAACAAAGGAAATTCACGATAATTAATGTACTGTCATTCATGTGGTTGATGTCGCGCCCCCTTCAATTTGAAACGGGTATTTTGGTTTGGGGGGGAGGGTTACGTGAACCTTTAACATTTTCACAATTTTCTCGAAAATTGCTCCGAATTTTGGTTTCAATTTTTTTTTTCAGAAAGCACTTGTAAAATGACATATGTCTCATTCTTGTTGAATTATTGAATTTTCGAAAATTTAAAAGTTTAAAAATTATTATTATTGTTTATTATTATTATTATTATTATTATTATTATTATTATTATTATTATTGTTATTATCATATTTTCTTAATTAAATTTGTTATACTAAGTGGGTTCTTTAAATAAAGTCATGTACCATTTTTCAAATATCTGTGTAATTTTCTCGTAATTTGGCTGAAAGTATAGGTAAGTTTTGAAACATTATTTTCTCGAAATAGGCTGCAAACCTTTTCTTCATTTTTTGTGGAATAATGCAAACACGGTTATAAAATGGTGCAGGTCCCATATCTGTATTTTCGAAAAAAGCAAAAGAGCAACAAAAAAAACAACTACAATCTTGATGAAAGGGATTTTTTACTAAATGAAATGTTTCTCAAAATTAGATCTTTAATTACTTTTTTATGTGAATTGTTTCGCAAAATTTCTGCCAATTTTCGTACGTGAAAATTCAAATTCTTCGATTTCTTTTGCTAGAATCGTGTAGGTTAAGTTAAATTGTATACTTTAACTAATTTATATATCAATTGGTTATTATTTGAATTAGTTACATTTATGTATTCAATATCTTGAAAGATTCTGCCTGTAATCGAACAAGGAAACAATAAATTTTTAACAAATAATCGTTTAGGTGTTATCAGGTCAATGGCAACGCCGCGAACCGACTCTGAAATTATCAGAATAACTTCTCATTGTTGGACGGTGTTTCTGAATTAGTATACTCTCTGTCTGAATGTATGGGTTGCAATTTTGCATTGTGTAATGTGTTGATACATTAAGTTCTCGCGCCTATTGCGCTACGATTGGTATTCGAGGTTTACAAGTGATGGCTAGACTCCAGGCCGTGTATTAGGCCGCACTAAATTCGCAATATGGCAGCTTGAAAGATTTCCTGTCGGAATAGCCAACTTATGAAAATATAACTCTGATCAAGTCTCTCGCTTTTGTTTTGTTTGTTGTCTCATTCACAATCCTCGCGCGGTCTCGAGTCTTGTCCACTGTTCAATAATACATGTTTCGTTTTTCGGTAGAATTAAAAAGAGATGTTCATCTTTAAACGAACATTAACTCTGTGAATAATTATTAAGTTAATTATCATTATCAACTATTGCCAGCTTAAGAAGTGTTAAAAAGTGTCAAGTGAAAATGAAAAATACAACCTCAAAAGTTATCTGCGATCATACTTCTATGTTATTAATGCTTTTGAGATGTGTGTCAACAGTTTCTTACGTTTTGAACTGATAGCAATTTTTAAAAAAAATTATTGAAGTTAAGGTAGTTTTTAAGTGATTTAATGAATTGTTCCTAACAGTCCAGTTATGTCAATATCAATGCAAATGCATCCATTTAATTTATCTGTTCAATTATTCATTAGCTTTTAAAAGTAAGTTTAAAAAATTAAAATCATCATTAGTGTAAGTAATTCAATAATTATCCATTTTACCAGACAGTCTTTGAATACGTTTATCTTCAAAGGTTAATTAAGTATAGCCAGATGTTGTTGGGCCCTTATTTTCCGTTTAATTAAAATGAATTAAATAATAATAATAAACTATAACTATTTCAACTAAATTTATTATTATTACTAAAGAAAACAATTGGAAAATAATAAATAAAACTCAAAAACGCCTAGTACTACTAAATAAATAAATTGAACGATAAAACGCAATGAACGAAGAGCACCAAAACGCAAAATGCAAATCTTTAGCAACACTCGTAAACTAACACAACTTCACTTGGATGGCTTTGAATGTTGGCGGAATCTACGGAAGTAGTCATTGTTTCATTGCATTGCAAACTTAAATTTTAAAAAATGTCCCTACCGCGTGAAGGTAATATATACAGGGTACTTGTGAGACGGTTGGCAACAACTTTTGCCAACATAAAACGAAACGAAACTACCCTAAATCGAGTATAAATGTATGTTCTCATCCGACAGTGACATTTTTCAAACGTTGTCCCGTTAGTTCGGCTTTTTAGCTGGCCAGCAGCTTAGGAGTGTTATAATATGGGCAGAAATTGTGGTAATATGTTCCGAACATTGTGGTAATATGTTACGTAACCGTTACTCATGAGACAAAGTACGTGAAGGTGTAGTTCCGCTATTTTCTCTTCGAAACCAACGTTAAATTTGTTTATAAAGTAGAGAGTTCGATTTTTTTAAATATGCCATATATAAAAAATGTCAAATCTTATTAGAAAGAAATTTTTCACAAGTCGATTGGCAGCGCTAGTTTTTAGCATCGTTCAAAACTTCAAATATCTGCATACTCGTTTCCAGCTAAATTTGGCGCGCTAAAATGAACGAATGTCTCTGTTCCTTTCCGCAGTCAGTGCTAGTGTGAAACGGCCCAGTCCGCTTTGAGGCATGGTGCATGTTTTTTGACATTGTCCTTCCACTATTCAGAGGTGATACGCTAACCATAATTGGACACTGACTTAAATATAATGCTTTTCAAAGAATATTTATTTATCTGAGAAATGAAAATATACACAATTATGCAGTGAATTTTGAAAGAGGATTCACTAAGAACTGAACTAACTTAGTTTCGATTTTTGCATTTTAACTCTCAATAATTTGATTTGATTTATTTAATATATTCCATTTATTTGGTCAAACTAAATCACGTATGGGGGCAAAGAATATTTGCAAACGTTATCTTGAGTACCAGAATCCCATCCCAACATTTTAACGATAAATAGTTGAAAGTTAAAACTGCAACAGCAATAATAATAATAATCATATTATATTATAATATAATATTATTATTATTACTAGCGGGAACCCTTCAAAATTTGACGGTGAGATCCAAGATTAATGTAAAATACTGTGCCTAGACTAATGTTCACAAAGCAAATTCTTAAATAGGAAGAAGAAAGAGTAAACTTCTCTTATTTAATGCAATTTTTTTCATCTCTGCAAATATTTACTTTTATGGTCACGATGATTAGATATTATGCCGAACAAAAGCAATTGTTTTAAATTAACACACAATTGAACACGTGAGGTCTGTGATCAAGTGGCAACATAATATCAGCACCGAATGACATAGAAGGCAGACTAATTATATTGATTGATATTATTTCTGAAGTTTTTCGATGTCCCGTCATTTATAAACAACGTTTCATTTCTTCTGACATGTTACTAGAAGAAAAACTTATTTTTCCATTTAAGCAACACAACGTAATCTGGTTTGCAGAATTTCTCTCACACAGGAAGTACATAGCAGAACAATACAGACATTTCATAGATTAAGACCCAACAGTAAACGAAATTATTTGACTACGTTAGTAATATCGAATAAAACGCACTGTCCAAATTTCTCTACAAAATACACCACGAAAACAAATTGACGCAAACACAGTCACCACCAAAATGCAAATATTGCTCCTGAATCACAACCTAGACGAATTGTAAACAATACACGCACCAAGCAGCGATGACGTACATCTATCGATATACTCATATCTATCGATATTAAAACACAGCCTTTGGCAGGAAACAATTGACAACTGATAAGCGTATTATTAAAGAAATACTTATTTAATTAATTTACACCGTAAATGCTGGTGAATCAACACAAACAATAACTGATAACACATCTAGGGATCACATTCTTTCATTTAAAAGAAAAATAAATACAATCGGTGAAGTAGAAGCTCGAAATGAAGACATGGCAGAATGCCTAATTTTTTTAAATACATAGATTATTATAAAAATATTACATTTATAAAAGCGAGAGATTAACATTTGAAATTTTCGTTCTCGAATTATAGAAAACTATTTGCAACGATAAACAAACTGTAGATTTGATTTTTCCGCATTGCTAACAATATAGTAACTCACCCTCAGCTCTAGTGCTACCTGCTACCACTACAAGCTAAAGAAGACCTCAACAAAACATGCGCATTGTGAAGCTACATTAATGTTCAGAAGCAAAGCAAGGGGCCATCTCGGCATTTGCTCAATGGATCTGGGAAACTGGACAAAAACCTGATCGAGATGGGGGTCATTGACCCTGCAGCTGAATTGCATTACTTGTTGCAGGCATATTAAGTCTTTTTTTAAATAATACTTTACAAATGTAAACTAATACATTGTATATCATTGTTTTGTTAAAATAAACATTATTTTTTTCTTTTTGATGATTAGTATAGTCTCTAATTGAATAGAAACAGTTATGCAGCAGAAAATATTTTACTTTTAACTTAAATTTGTGTACTTTAATTGTTTAATGTCATCTGGCTATGCGTTGTTAAGTGCCACCGTTAGTTAAGTTAGTTTTGACAAATATCTCAGATTCGTAGATAAATAGGCAAGACAATGGTAAGATTCCAAGCTCAATGAAAAAAGGCTTGCAGGGATCACTTGGATGACATTTTTTCATTATTCGAATAATTTTCTTTTCCAATCTAAAGGTCTGGGTACTACAGAATGAACTTCCCCAGAATATTATGCCATATCTCAGGCGGGAATGTACATTTGCAAAATACACTCAACGAGCTGCATGAAGGCTGACGGAATTTGAAAGAATTCTGAATGCATAACATAATGAACTTAATTTAGTGTAAAATTCTGATATATGTACATTCCGTTTGAGGTTTGACTGAATTGAGAAACATAGAAATTTTGTTACTTTAACATCATCTAATTGCATATTGTTCAATTTCAATGGAGCATGCGATTGCCGATTTGAAATGCAAAAATGCTTTCAAACGGTTTTTCCTCCGTTAACTATTAATTTGTAATTACGAAATCAATTTGAAACTTCTGAAATTGTACTATTTGTTGTTTCTTTTTTGCAAGAACATTCGTGTCATCGGCAAACAGAACTGTTCTAAAGTTTTTAATAGACGAGGGCATATCGTTTACGTATAACAGAAAGACGATTGGGCCTAAGATCAAACCTTGCAGAACCCCGTGCTCAATTGGTAAAGATTTGGAAAGATAAGTAAATAATGTCCTCTCGTGCCAGTACGGTATTTCTACTCTTTGAGTTCGATGTTTAAGATACGAGGTAATCCAATCTTGGGCAATAATTCCATATGAAGGTAATTTTGAGAGCAAGATGTTATGGTCAATAAGGTCAAAAGCTTTCGAAAGATCTAAAAATATTACAATGAGTGCTTCATTTTGGTCCATCGATGAAAGAACATCTTTAAAAAATGAAAAAATGGCAGTTTCCGTAGATTTTTATTTTCTAAATCCGTGTTGCGAGTCAGAAAACGCTCCGTTTTGCCTCAGAAAAGCTTCCATCCGAGTGTAGAAAAACCTCTTTAATATTTTTGAGAAAACTGACAAGAGAGAAATTGGCCGATAATTTTGAATTTTATTTATGTTCCCTTTTTTAAAAAGAGGCTTAATTTTGCTGTTTTGAAAATATCTGGAAATATTCCTGTGCATAAAGAAGTATTGAAAATGTGAGTTATCGGGTGAAAATGTGTGTTATATATGCAGGTATATACGGTGTATATATATATATATATATATATATATATATATATATATATATATATATATATATACATATATATATATATATTTATATATATGCAGGTGCACAAGGTTTTAATGAACAGTTAAAAAATTCATGTAACCAGATGAATATTTAGTTTTCAGTTTACTGACTATCCTGAGGATATCGTTGGAAGAAATTTCGGCAATAAACATCGTGTCGGAAATTTTTGAGGAAGCGTATGATGTTGGATTTTGTTGTTTTAGCCCCTTCGTGAGATCAACCGCAATTCTAGAAAAGTGTTGATTGAAGAGATTTGCTTTGATTTAAAGTATTTGCTTCGTTTCCTATGTATTTTACAAGTCAAAGTTTCATCATACGTGTTAGAGGACGCTCAAAGAAACTCAAGGTGCTATGCTGTCATTCATGGTTCTCCCATTTACGAGTCATTTACCTTATTGATCAAACAATCCAGGTAGCTTCGCTCCACTTGAAATGCTCGCGCAATCTACGTAAAATTCCAATCCATAGATTACTGAAATCAAATACGCCCCTCTCGATCTGGGCGAGATAACAAGTCGAGTAGCCGCGCCCGCACGCGTGTCGGCGCTAGGCAGATGACGCACCAACCTTCGATTCCATCTTCCCGTCCCCCGCACTCATCAAAATGGCGCAGGCAGGCAGACAGTTTTAGAACCAATGCGTTTCCAACGCACTTCTGCTTCAATAATGTTACATACTGTCGCTTTCATCGACACGTACGGAAAGAAGAGTATAGTGTTTAGCAGTATATATTGCACATTTTCTTTGTTTCTAAGTATAAAATACAATCGAGTAGTCAAAATTACTTCTACATGACATGGGAGTATCCCAGGCTAGGTGACATAGTTTCTAATTTCGAAAATCATTTTAATTGAGTCTAATTCGTACGATTTAAGAATAAAGCACAGATAATTTGTACTTTTTCGCCCCTGCTTCGTAAGATGAGAAAGTATTGTATTGGGGCGCCGGAAAATGCCGAATTTTCCTCAGAAAAACTCTTATTGCAGAACCCTGGTACGTAAAAGTGGATATCTGGTCCCTAAGTGTAGAAAATTACTTTCTATAACACTTTGTGTAGTCAGAATCCGTGTTGTGAGTCCTTGATACCGAAAAATTGATTGACAGCAAAACGTCTGTCTGTCCGTCTGACTGTCCTCTGTCTGTCTGTCTGTAGTCAACGCTACACCATAAACTGTTCAGACGATTTTCTTCAAAATTTATATCGCCCGATCGATTTAAAGGAGCCCGAGTTCCTGCGAGAATGAAACGGATATTTTTATTTCTGGGGGTACTTTACGTGAAGCCTCAACAAAAAGTTCAAACTTTTCTCGAAAATTGCTGTAAATTGTCATCGAATTAAACTGTGTCATCGATTGTAAAGGACTCATTGAAAAATTGCGCGGGTCATTTTGTTAAAATCCCAGATTTTTCGCAAATTCTTAAAGTTCAATTTTCCCGCGTCATACAGGCCTGCACAACGCCTGCTCCCTCGGGTATTCTGCTGTGACGTCGTCGTGATGTGAGAGAAACACAGACACGGAGTTTTTATGTACAGGTTTATTTACAATTGCTATACAATTTTTACACTCTGGAAACTACCGCTGCATTCCACAGCACTACAATTGATGAAGCCGCCGCAGCGTGACACAGTACTCCAGTATGCTAAACCTTAGCGCCGCTCCTGGCCTCCGTCTCGTGGCAAAACACCACCCTCGCAAGCCTGCGATAACGAGTGACAAAAGCGCCTCCGCACCACGATTCGTCTGAAACTCGAATGCCGCCGTTTCCTCCACTAGCCCCTATCGCGAGGAGTCACGTGACAGACCTCCCTCGCTGAAGAACCGCGGACCGCGTCACCTCATTACTGAGTTTTGGGGCCAATCGCAAAATGGGTCCCGTCGCCAGTTGCATGCCGAGCTGTCCTCCACATCATTCTGCGTTAGCTGATCCCAAGGTTCCCAGACACGGCCTCGGCAGCCTGCTCCCTCCCAAGGCGACAGAGCTCCGGTTGCCCCGCCAGCTCTGCGCCTGGACCAACCCCTCCCACTCGCTGGCCACCCGATGAACAAAATGATATGACGTAACCCTGCACTCAAGAGCCGGAGGTCTGCCCGCGAGAGCAGTGCAAGTGCAAGTAGTGGGGGGTAGACAGCTTTGTGGGCGAGGGGAGCAGCCTGCTATTGCACACTCACTGGGAACGGGGCGAAGCGTGGATTCAATGCCTGGGCTTCTAACGCAATGATTCATGCCGTGAAATTAATTGCACACTTATTTAAATGTGTAATGTCAGCGTGTTTGAAGCTGTAGGACCATAATTCACTGTTTATGTTCTTTTGCACTGCTATCTATCGACATATTTTAGAGGGGCGTCTATTGAGTTGCCCGGATCAGACGGCCCACGTCTCCCAGAAGAGCATAGCGGCGTCATCGAGCGGATCGCTGCGTGTGAGCTGCGAGGATCAGCGTTATGTCTTCGAGAAGACGATAGTTTTTATATGAGAAATATGGATAAGCCAAGTGACCCAGGGGTGCAACAGATAAATGCGTGTTGGCCGACAACGTCGTGTAGTTTTCAAATTGATTTTAAAAATATGTACTACGATAAATTGAAAGAAAAACATTTCTAAATAACTCTTGACAAAGTGAATTTTATAAAACATTTACATTACATAAGTTCAGGAAAGTCAAAGGTAGAAATCGTGCTCTATATCACAAAATAATTGAAACATTTAAGTGGTTATTTCGCAAGGCTGAGGTGACATCTAAATGAACAAAGAGAATTCTGAACCGAAGAAAGAAAAAAACAAAAAGAAGTGAAATAACGAAGAAAGGTTACAACGCCGGCGACGTCACATTCAGCTAGTACGTAGTATGTAGAAAGTTATGTAATATGTAATGCTACAGCGAAAATGGAGATTTTTCGGCTCGTATTTTAGATCTCTGGTACCGAAAAAGTTGATAATTCTTGTTCCTATTGTAAATTACTTCCTCGAACACGTTCTGCAGTCAAATCCATATTTTGTGTGTCCTTGTCACCAAAAAATTGGTTTACGGCAAAACATCTGTCCATCCGACCTCCTGTCCCTCTCTGAACATTGCCAGCGGCTAAACTTTCAGTAGAATTTTAATCAAAATTGATATTCCTCAATAGGTCTGGCTGATGTCGCGGCCTCTCATATTTGAACCCGATGTTATAAATTTTGCGGGTACTTAATCTGAAGCCTCAAAGACTCAAATTGTTCTTATAAATGGCTCAAAATTTTTGTATTAAACGTTGACCACGGATAGCGTTAAGAATGTTTAACAATGGCTCTGGTTTCAGTTTGGTTTAAATATCGGAATTTTCAAAAATTGTTGAAATTCAAATTTTTTCGGCGTCTTCCTACAACTACAATATTTAAGAAATATTTTTCATCTGAATAAAATCTGTTCTTCAAAAATTGGAACTGGAATACACATTTTTTAAAATATGAAGTTTTGGGGTAATTTTGCGTGAAATAAAGGCAAATTTAAAAACACGATTTTCTCAAAAAAGACTCCAAATTAATTCTTTTTTTTTTCAGTTAGTGCTACATTCATTGAATACACTCTACTCGTACTGTGTCAGGCCTCATTCACAATGCAAACTTAAACGTAACCGTAACGTAGCCGCAAAACCTAGAAATGGGTTATAAAGCGAGATCATTCACAATGCCTTGACGTAAACGTAGACGTGAGACGTAAACTTAAGGAGCTCGCAAGCTCCAAGCTTCTACGTTTAAGTTTACGTCGAAATTCTACCGAAGACCAATCAGAGAGCAGCATGAAAAAAAACAAATGCACAACAAAATCCGCGAGAAGGAAGGTCGACTCCAGATCTATTCTTGTTTATGCGTGTGTATTGGTGTGTATAGTTAAAAGGTAGAGCAAAGAAGTTTGGGGAGTTTTGGTACGAGTTGCGAAGTGTTGATTCAAAATGGCAAATAAAGCGCTTCCTTTTTTTTTTAAAATAAAGCGCCCCTAAAATTAATGCTGCAGAAGCTTGCAACAACACAAGCTGCATGCCTAAATCTCTCTCCATGACAAAATCTGAACGTGGCGTTAAATATATTAGCGGTACACAATTTAAAGCTCACTGCTCGCATATAACCTCAATAGGTAGGGGCGCAACAGCTGCTCGCAAATGCAAAAGGTGAAATCGATAGGAGAGTCGAAAAAAATGCAAGAGACGCATCGATCAATATGTTGAATTCTGATTGGTTCAGGCAAAACCTACGTTCCAGCTTACGTTTGCCATTGTGAATGCTCGTTTTTACGTGAAAAGTTTACTGCATACGTTTACGGCTTACGTTACGTTTAAGTTTGCATTGTGAATGAGGCATCACAGAGTTCCCATTTCTGTATTACTACGTGATAACTCCTGAATGATTGCAGGAAAAGTACGAGAAAATTGAATTCGAAAATTTGCAAAATTACTCTAAACTTCTCGTATTAAAAATAAAGACATGACTCTATATAAAGAACTTTTTTTTTTTTTTTTTCAGAACAATTCGTGTAACAAAAATCCCTATCATCAATGCGGCACTTTTGCAATTTTCGAAAATACATATTTCTCGGGAAATAGAACCAACACAAGTTTTTACTGTTCAATGCTCTATTCGAGGATTTTTTAAAAATATTAATATTTTTTTGATAAAACGTTCTTTTATAATGTATATTAACTTCAAGGATAAATTCCTTTTTTTTTTTTAGAACAAATGTTTTTTAAGACAAACATTTTTATCTTCAATATTCTACGTTTGCAATGTTACTTTCTGCAATTTTCGAAAAAATAGGGAACTTGCCGAAAATAGTATCAAGACCAATTTTATAACCGTTCTTTAATGCATACGAGAAGAAATTGTTTTTAAAAAATTGGAGACGCTGTAAAGAAATTAATTGTTAAAAAATTGCCTAAAGTTCCCGCAAAATTATGTAAAAACTACTTATATTTTCGAAAAATTGTACATGACCTTGTTTCAACAATAGATTTTATTATGCGAAAAATTCAATATTGTAGTTGTAGACCAGGCCTGCTCAGTGTTTCGCTTCGCGCAAGCCACTCGAGTACAAGTCCAGTGAGCTAAGAAGGGTGGGGATGAGGCCCATTCTAAGGAGGAGTGGGGGAGGTTATAGGAGAAGGCACCACCAATGAGAATGCGTAATTCGAAGAGCGTAAAGAGCAATCGGCGAGAACACGAATAGTCACATACATTTCATGTAATATTGCATTTTGCGTTATATTGGGAATGTTTGTTGTGAGTATATGACAATGTCAAATGTGAACCTGAAACGAATTAGACATACCTACATATTTGGTTTGGACACCAAGTATTGTAATTGCTTGTAGGGCTGACACTGTAATTCACTTTCTTACGATGTAATTACAAAAGGTACCCCCCCAAATAAGATGGTAAAAATATTCCCTTAAACCAAACGACGTATGATTGGTTACATTATAATTCCAAGATAAAAATAATATTTTAGAAATGTTTCTTATCCCCCGTCCCACCACCCACACCCACCTACAGCCAAAAACGTGTTTTTTATTTTTGTCGGCTACTAAACACTATTTTATCTGACTGAAAAAATTGTGATAAATAAGAAGACAATTTATTCTATCAGAAAAAAATTGATACGTTCTCAGACCCACATTCAAACACAAAAAAATATAACAAAAGTAATTTTAATTGTGTCTTAGAATCATGGAACAGGCTCGAAAAAAACCTCAAACGTTCGTCTTAAAACACAAAAATTGTTGTGAATTTTTTTCAGATATTTTCGTGCGCTGGGCTGCAGTTAAAAACATAAAAACCATTTTCCCGCCTTTACATCACCTTGACTTAAACTTCGAAAATTACTGCAACAGTTCTATGCATTTATTTGAGTGCTTATTATACTTTTGTTCACATTGTTGTAATATTTAATTTTGGAGTTTAGTTACATATTATTTTTTAGATCTTTCTAATCCTTTGCATAAGTTTATCATACGCTAAGGGATGACGACTGTTTTTGGCAGTTTATGAGAAAATAATTCGGTCACAGTTGAAGGATAAGTGGGGGACATGTGGGAAATGATGGGGAACAGGTTGAACCCGGATTTGCCAGACTTGTTTTACTGTGTCCTCGAAGACCGGCCCAGGCACGAAAAAATCTTAAAACTTCGTTTCTGAACACTTGTGCATATTTTTACATTTTTCTAATTGCTGGGCTATATTTTTTAGACAAAATAAGGCTTTGGTAGTCAAGTACTTAGCTGACCGGTAGATGCCGCGTCCTAGACACCTGTGACCTTCCTCCAGGAGTAAGGTCACAGAGTGGCATCTGAAACGTTGGTAACTCTGCCTAGGACATCGCATCTCCCGGACAGCTAAATAGGTACTAACTCCGGCAGCGGAAGCCTACGCTCTCACATCTGTAGATGTTTCAAAATAGAGAAAAAGTTGTATTTTCCTTACCTGAGTATTTATTCTTGTATAGTATAAATATATACAATCCTGACTGTGTCATTTGAAAACAATTCTGTCTTTTGTAAATAATAATTGTATGAACACTGAAAATTGATTTAATGTAGCACCCAACTGCGAACACTCGTCCCCCGAAATGTAATTTACAGGATTAGAGATCCGGTACTGCGCGAAAAAGAAACATTCCAATATTACTGACCATTTTTATAAAAATTAACAGAAAATAAAGTACTTCTTTCACTTTTATTGTGAAAGATCATTTCGGTATTTTCCTTCAAATTAATTTTACATTTATTTTGTCTTCTCTTTTCTGTCTACACATGTTGTGTAGAGGGGGCACCCAAAAGAATTAAATATGTTAAATTTTAAAAAAGGACGATCATAAAAGTCGTATTTTGTAGAATATAGGCTACGTACATAATTCGGATCGAACTTTTCTCCCTTGATTTCCCCACTGTCACCCATCTTCCCTTCACTTGCACCCGAACTGCACCTCATCATTTCCCCATTTGTCATCTACCCGTCCTCCAAAACACGTCATCTTGAGAATTTACTTGTCCTAAGAAAATGTCGTGTCCCCATGAGACACGCAAAACTGGTGTAAAAGACCTAGGAGGCCAAGGAAGTTCCCAGTTATTCGCGATTATAATGTCTGTTGCATTTTGTTTTGTATGTCATAAACTGAAAACTTTTATTTTTTTTCTTCTGAAATCTTATCTATAGAGGATGGGGTGTAATTATATATCCACCAGTATCACACTTTCAAGTATTTATGTCGCTTATAAACTGCCAAACATATCGCATTTCCTTGGCGTATGATATACTTATGTAAAGGATTAGAAACATTAAAAAATGATAATTTGTAAATAAATTCAAAAATTAATTATTACTGAATGCTACAACAATGTGAACAAATGTATAATAAACACTCAAATAAATATTTTTTTCAAAAATATTTTTGTGTTTGAATTTGCGCCTGAGGAAATATCAAAAACTATTTTTCTGATAGTATAAATTGTCTTCTTATTTATGATATTTTTCAGTCATATAAAATAGTGATAAGTTACCGAAAAAAAATAAATTAAAAAAACACATTTTTGACTGTAGATGGGTGTGGGTGGTGGGACGGGAAGTAAGAAACATTTCTAAAATATTATTTTCATGTTATAATATAACCACTCATATGTCATTTGGTTTAGGGGAACGTTTTACCATCTTATCCCGGGGTACCCTTTAGTGTGGTATTAAACACAAAATTACAATATTGAATAGTATTTCACGATAGCAGTAATAAACTACATTTTCATTAACTATTTTGAATTGAATAAGACAGTTATATCAAAACAAAAAATCTTAAAAGATCATGATTACTTTCTACTCTAATATTTGAGAAGAGTACATTATATATTTCTAATTTCATTTCAAAGAACACTATTCATAATCGTTTACGACGTTGATATATGTAAAATATAGTAACTGAATGATATGAGTGTAATGTCCATAAAACATTAATTCATCTTGACAGGTGTGAACGCAAATATTTACAAAAAATCTCCTACATTAGAGTTGAACGATATCCAGTACATCGGACGGTTTCGTTGGGTACAATCACATAATTTCTTTCGTTTTTCTATCAATTGGAAATCAAAATTCCTGGTCAATATTTAATTAAGAAATTGTAAATGAATGGTAGAATTAAACAATTATTTTTTTAAAAAATGCCACTGCTTTAAAATACTGTTTAACAGTCACAATGAGCGTATTCTAATTTTTTTTTAAAGAAGTGTCGTCTTCCTCTTCGTCATTCTCTACGCCTTTTTCGTCTTTCTTTCTTTATCTGTCTTTTCCCTTCGTCACTCCCTTCGTCTTTCTCTTGGTCTTACTCTTCATCTGTGTCTTCATCTAAGTCATCCTCGTCTATTTTGAGGTACTGGGAGTTAATCACGCCACCTACATACATCTATTGGTGGTATTGGCTTAATTCCCGGCATACTCACCAAGATCGCAGCGCCAAAACACGAAAAAACACGTTTTTGGAAGTTTCTTTGAATATTCTGCTCTGATCCGAAAACAAATTAGCTGTTCCCCATCAGGAGACCGAGACGCGTCGACTGATACCTCGTATGTCTCGATTGGTGCACGGGAAGTGGTCTGTCTACCCGTGAGTGACGGAACCGCACATCCGCATACTCGAGAAGTTACTCAAGTACTATACAGTACTATACAGTACAGGGATGTATTATGCGAAAATGTAGAAGTTGATGTCGTTCTCATATTAAAAAATTGCAAAAACTCGACATTGTATAAG
This sequence comes from Teleogryllus oceanicus, assembly GCA_964035755.1. Taxonomy (NCBI): domain Eukaryota; kingdom Metazoa; phylum Arthropoda; class Insecta; order Orthoptera; family Gryllidae; genus Teleogryllus; species Teleogryllus oceanicus. The sequence continues at coordinate 30,660,553 of CAXIVR010000004.1, forward strand.
TACAATATTGATTGATGAAATATATTTTCTTAGATAAAATCTGTTCTAAAAAATTAGATTTTTAAAAATGGACTTGTACAATTTTTTAAAGAAATGAGTAGTTATCGCATACTTTCTTCGTATAATGAAACATATGTAAAAACGATTTCTCAAAAACGCCTCCATTTTTTTTATTTTTGTTTTCACGGGGAGAGCAAAGAACGCTTTAAAAAAGTGCAGGTTTCATTTATGTTCGGGTTCAACTCTCTCAATCTTCAAAAATTGCAAAACTAGAAATAACCACTAGCTTTGCTACAAGGGCCCAACGATACGAGTATGAGTTTTGTCGAAAAACTGCCTATTTCCGCCACAACATACTTTCTCTTTACTACGGAAGTACGTAATAAAGCGAGAAAGTAAAAATTGTCTTTGCATAGGAACTGAATGCTGATATTTCAATATCGAGACAATTTTGAAGGATATTTTGCAATAACATTTCACGAAATGAAAACATATAATTTTCAAGTCCATTTGCGTAGGTACCTGTTTGGAAGCAGGTTTTTGCCTCATTTGAGTTTTGCAGTAGTCAGCAAGGAAACTAATCAGATTCATGGAAGGGGATCTGTCGACCTGGAAAACAAAAGCGCCATCTTATGAAGTACACGTCGCGTCCAACAGGCACCGATCTGACAGCTTTAGAAAGACGCATACGAAAGAACGGCAAAAGACGATGCTGGAAGAGATTTTTGTCTAAAAGAAAATCTATTCGAAAAATATTATCTTAAAAAGTGATGTATATAGTTAAAAAAACAGAAAGTTCACGTAGTTTCTGCTTGAAGTTATTATAAATTACACTAAGCAACAAAAAAATTGTTCATACCTCCAGGATGAAAGTAGATGATTTCAAACGAAATGATTACGCTGATTTCGAAAATCATTATAAAAACTTTCTATCACGCAGGGTTCAAATGATAACAACATATTTAATATTTGAAGTAAACAAAATCCTATACTAATTTCCGCATTGTCACTCCGGTTATATTACTAAAACAAAATATGAGCATGCTTCATCTGAGGTAAGAACAAGGTAAAAATAGAATATTAATGTGCACATTCGTGCAATAATATTGAAACACCTTGGAAGGAGATATTCCTGTAGCATTGCTTAAAAATCCTTTACGCCTTGTCATTTCAGGATCCTTAAGTTCGTGTTAGAAACATTCTACTCCTTATATTTTTGTAGCTTTCTAACCATTCTGTGACCAGTTTTATAATTGTCCTCTTTCTTTGCCTCGAGAAATGCATGCACAACTCTTTTAAAGGATTGCCAAGCTGCTAACTCAATGCCTTTCAATTTTTCTTCCACTAGTTCATCCAACATGAGTTTTATGATTTGCGAACCGATGAAAATTTCTTCCTTCCAATTTGCATTACTCATCCGAGGAATTATTTCACTGCTTTGAAACTATATTTTGAATAATCTACAAACAATTGCTATTAATCGGGATTATGAAGAAAACACGTCACTCATTAACCCCCTATTGTTTGCACGAAAACAAAAAGTACCTTCAAGAGCAAAATATCAGACAGAGGTCTCGTGTCTGTTTCAAAACTCTGAACTCTTTGTCTCGGCAGCAAGAAGTTTCCATTACTGTAATCTGGAGCCTATCAGTTTAATTTTTTGTTGTTGTTGACGAATTCAGGTCCTGTGCCAAATCATTTAGGTCCTCCTGCTCTACTAAGTGCAGTGTCAGACTTTCCTGGCAAGTAGTCTAGATCTTTTGGAGTGGAAGCTTCTTTTCTGGAGAAACACGGCTTAACATTCTTGCATACTTGCAATAAGGTAAGGGGCTAAAATAATTCCTTTTGATTACTGATGTACAGTAGAAAATGTGAGGGTTCACGTTACTTTTGTTTATAAAAGCTTTCAAATAAATTTTTAGACAATCAGTTTTCTAATTTCGTTCTATTTCAGTCGCACTACCTCTCGGAGATCAAATGTGTCTCCATCATCAGGTACTGGTAAAAGTTGATAGGAACAATGGGCAGATAAGACACAATAATAAAATAAAACATTATTTTATATACAAGATTTTAATATACATTAATGAAAGCCATAAATAAACAGAATAAATAGGAATTGGAAGCTTACCTGTTGTTTTTATAACTTTAAAATATTCTAAATTGTACTGATATATGAATATAAAAATGTGATTAATACACAATTAGTATTGGAATTTTAATTTCATAATTCAATTGATATAAGATATTGATATAATAAAAAGTAAACTTTCAATTCCTATATTATTCTACTTATTCACGTCTTTCATTCATTTATATTAAAATTTTGTGTATAAAATAAAGTTTGTACTTTATTATTGTATTTTAGGTGCCAATTGTACCTACCAATTTGTACCTGTACCTGATGATGAAGACACATTTGGTCTCCAAAACGAAATACGAGTGAAAAAAATAAAAAACTGAGAGTCCAAAAATCACAGACAATATTAAGTGAAATAAAAAAGTGCACGTTACTTGAATTCAGACATTCACTAAGACCTACGAAGACCTACTCGTAATTGAGCGCGACTACCAGACGCGAGAATGAAGGCAGCAATCTTCAAACAGAAAAAACACGAAAGTCTAATTTTGTTGATATCTCAAGAAAGTTGCATAGGTAAACAAAACACATATTTTATTTTTAAATAGATGTAACTCATATTGATTATACATATCTTGTAGGTGTAATTTAAAAGTATTTGCATTAATAGCAATTATAGGGTGTAAAGATATGGTATATTTAAAAACTGTTGACGTGATATGACGTTTTTATTCTGATATTCGTAATCTTCGTCTAACATTGAGTATTTTGCGCAGTCTACCTTCCTGGAGGTAAACATCGTGCCCCCTAGTGTTATTAAGCTATCCCTGGTGTTCATTCCAAATGTTTTCTTTAATTTTTTTTCCACGGACAGAACAAGGGTCGTTTAAAAGAAAGGTGCAGATTCCCTTTGTTGAACTCTATGAATTTTCAAAAATTGCAAAAGCTAGATATAATACGAGAAAATATGTGTTGTTGCACCATTAGTGTTTTGAGTTTACGACAATAAAACTAATATTTTCCTGGTTTGCTGGCGCGCGCCGTTTAATTGAATTATTCTTAATAAATATTCTGTACCCTCTTACTACCATATGATTAATTGAATTGCGTTGCTCGTAATAGTGAAGGTAACGTTTTGCAACAATGTGTAGTCTCATTGTAACAGAAGGAACTGGGTGAGCCAATATCTGAGCGTGCGCTCGAAATCGCTGAAGTCCTAATGTCGCCTTTCCCGTCAGGCGAGATAAAACGAACCGCCACCTAACTACATGGCCGTCAGAAATTACAATAGAGCCGCTTCCAGCGCTTATCAGAGTTAAGAGCCTAATACAAAACTGAGGGGAAGGTCCAGCCACAGGTAGTCATTTTGAGGTGCTTATCATAACGATTCTCCTACGATCACATAGCCTCTTCGCGGAGTCTCTTACGTAATTCTTACGACACACAATATGCATACGTCCATATTTATTTTCCTGTTGTCTTTCTCAAATCTCGATAACATGACCCCAGGACCCATTTGAACTAGTTTGGTTGCAAATTGTTCAGTCTGCGCTTCCCTACCGGAAATAATATTTTGACAGCGAAAGCGATGCATTGTTAGATCGACCTACATGTGAAGTGCTCTTCATCCACATATTTGTACTGTGGAAATAAGAGATTAATCACCCCATGGTCACAGATAGACGAACGCCATATGTGCGCCAAACTCATTGCATATGCGACCTCTCAAGGGCGTTAAAAATTGAAATTGCTTATCGCCAAGGGGGAGGGCCACATAAAGGATATAACTAATTATGTAAGTAGAGATACAGGGTACAAACCATATTGAACCTAAAAATCTCACAAAATAAACATTATTTAAATAAAATCTATTATAATTCACCATTAAAGATAATTCAAAACCTATTCAACCACCGAAAAAACTTACTACCAAAGCCAAAATCTTTATATAAAAAGGTAAACAAATCATTCTAGGAGTGTATAATATTACCCATGATAATAATGAACCATCAACTACAGATATTAATACCAACATGAACATAGGACCAACAAATCCATAATTCTCATCACCTAAACAATGTATTCTTTTAAAATTAAATTCACCTATTATAACATAATAAATTAATCAAAAAGTATAACAAACTGTTAATCCAGTAGAAAGAAAAAATATTATAAAAATTAATAAATTAGAATTTCTTATTAATCTCAACTCTAAAATTAAATCCTTAGAATAAAATCCTGATAAAAAAGGTATACCACATAAAGCCCAATTAGAAATCAAAAAACATACAGAAGTTAAAGGCATTTGATTAACAATACCTCCTATACCACGAATGTCTTGAAGATCATTTAAACCATAAATAATTACACCAGCACATATAAATAATAAAGCTTTAAATAATGCATGCGTTAATAAATGAAAAAAAGCTAAATCATAATAACCTAATCCGATAGTTCTTATTATAAGACCCAATTGACTTAATATAGATAAAGCAATAATCCTTTTTAAATCAAATTCAAAATTACAATCCAAACCAGATATAAATATAGTTAAACAACCAATAAACAATATAAAATTATTTATTGAATATATTTCAATTACTATTCCAAATCGAATTAATAAGTAAACACATGCTGTTACCAAAGTTGATGAATGAACTAAAGCAGATACAGGAGTAGGGATACCTATAGCTGCAGGAAGTCAAGAAGAAAAAGGAATTTGAGCTCTCTTAGTAATAGCTGCTAAAATAACTAAAACAATTAAATACTTCATTTCATCATCTAATTCACCCAAATTATTAATATATAAATAATTTCAACTATCATAACCCATTATTCAAGCAATTGATAATAATAAAGCTACATCACCAATATGATTCGATAAAGCCGTAATCATATTAGCATTATAAGATTTAACATTCTGATAATAAATAACCAAACAATAAGAAACTAAACCTAATCCATCTCATCCAACAAAATACTAATTAAGTTAGGTCTAATAATTAAGAATACCATTGATAATACAAATATTAATACCAAAATAACAAAACGAGATAATTTTCATCTCCCAATATATATATATATATATATATTCACGAAAATAACCATTAATATAACTATATAAACCAGAAAAATTTATTCCATGTTGACTATAAGAAAATAGATACAATCTATAAGCAGCACCAAAAAATGATATAAAAGCAATCATAAATATTCTCAACCAATTTCATCTCATTACTCTATAAATTAATCTAATCTCTGGCAACAAATTCAAAGGAGGAGCTGCCATATTGGAAGAACTAAGTAGAAATCACCACAATGTTAATCTGGGTATTAAACATATTAATCCCCTATTAATAATTAAACTACGACTTCCTAACCGTTCATATACAATATTAGATAAACAAAATAAACCAGATGATCATAAACCATGCCCAATTATTATTAAAAACAACCACAAAAACATCAAGAATTTAAAGTTATTAAGCCACTCAATACCATTCTCATAAGAACAACAGACGAATAAGCAATTAAAGATTTCAAATCAACTTGACGTAAACATACTGAACCTATTAAAAATCCACCAACTAATCTGATACCAATTCAAACAAAATTATATTTTAAACAACATAAACATATTGTTATAATTCCAAAAATACGCATTAAACCATAAGCATCTGGACATAAATGTAACTTCATTTTCTGTGCACGTCTTCTTGAATTCAGTAGCAAACACAAACAAAACACACAACATTCAAATTATCGTTTCCATATTGTCCGGCAGGAAGTATTATTCCGAAGCACAACATGATAAGAGCCAAAATTTATTGCTTATTTATCCTTGTAAATAGATTTTATTACATGGGAGTTCTTTTTCTCCCTTTCAAAATTCAAAATTTAAGTAGTATATGACTTAGTGTAGGGATCACAGAATTTTGAAAATGTGCACACAATTCACTTTTCCCCATAGCACGTCATACGCAGTTTTTAACTGTTTTTTTGACGTAAAATAAATAAAAAAATAAAAAAGCACCTAATTTTAATAGAACACCCGTGAACCAGAAATAGGAGCCCCAACATGAGCCTTAGGTAATCATAAATGAACCATAAATATTGACATTTTCACTAAAAAAGCAACAATCATTCTTAAATAAATATATAAATTATTAATTTCATCAGCTCAAAATCCATATAAATATAAAGTTCCATTTCTTATATAAAAACTTAATAAACTAATCAATAGTGGTAATGATGCTAACAACGTATAAAATAATAGATAAATACGTACCAGCTTGTACATGTTCAGGTTGATAACCCCAATCTAAAATTAAAAATAATGTAGGAATTAATCTTCTTTCAAAACAAATATAAAAAGATAACATATCAACTCTTGAAAAAGCACATATCAATATTATTGTCAAAAAAATAATCATAAAAATAAAATAATGCCCTGCGCAACCGGATTTAGAATGCTAATGGTTGAACTGGGATATCAACTGTCGGTAGCGGTGAAGCGTTTCGCTTCTATTTTTTTATTAATGCATGTTGTGAGTTATTCTCCGTCACATTGATATGGCGTTCAAGAACCTTACTAACGTATAAGTCCCGGGGGGATCACCATTTCGTAATATTCTTGCCGTGATGTTGCTGTCTCTCCGGCTGCTTTTGTCACGCTGCCTCTGTAACACACGAGCCTCTTGACCCCGTCATTCAACGTTCCCGAGCAGGCTCTACAAGACCTAAAATTCCTTATGAATAGGACCATGTCAGGCAATCTGTGTAGACGTTTGTCCGTGAAATGTTTGCCATTACAATATTTGGTGCATCCCATTTTAAAGGGACTCCGCTTTACAATTATGGTTCATTGTACACTATGGTGATTTAAATCAACGTTCTTTTGACGCTTTGAAACTGTTTTGGTGTCTATTGAGTCTGGAAATCTGGCCTCCAGGGACCCGAGTCAGTGGGCGAAAAATATTCACTCAGAACAATATCCGAAAAGTTGCATTAAATGAAAGTTAAGAAATTTATTAAATAAAGCTAGCTCATACCGAATATTCTATATTATATTAAAACATCTATCAAAATGTTATCTTAGTAATATTTTTTCTTTAATTAAAGTCTAGAAATAGCCACTTTAGGAGATATGTGTAAAACATTTTGCATTCCGGACGAAATGTAATTTCCAGATTAGTTAATTTACCAACCACGGGCTCCGCAACGCTCGCCTTCGGTAGGAAAATACTCCGCCCGTACACACATTTCTAGTTTTGGTCTTAACCCATAAATTGCTATCTAAGAATGATCTGAAATATCTTTGCCGCGAGCTTTGCCGAACACACTTTCATGAAGACCTTCGCACGTCTTTCTTGTCGTGGCATTGCTCCCTAGCACGGGGCACTTTCAGGCAAGGAATACTGCTTGTGTGAGATCTAATTTGTAAGTCCACTTAATGCACGTTTTAGTAAAAAATGTAGAATTACTTTTTACGTTTCACAAGGTCACTGTGTTATTTACCCAGTACAATCCTGCCCTGCATAGGTCCGTCACTATTCGTGTCGCCCAAGACCTAGGTTCGCGTACGACGCCTCGTCCAGTCATTGCAAATAGAACACAAGACCAGGACGTTGGTAAAACTTTCATGCAATGCAATTTTTATGGAAGTAAACGTGGCCATTGGTCTGCGGAAGTCTCAGTAACCTCATTCGGTGTTGATCTGCGACCTCCACACACACGTGATACCACACACGGAAAATCGGATCGGAAAATGGATCATGGAAAATCAGATCGGAAAATGAGTGATCTGTAGGTGCTGGAATGCGAGCAATTCTGATGGAAAGAACCGTCTGGGTTGGCTCAGGGCATCAATTGACGTCACTGCAGTGCCTCTGATCGAGTCCCGACGGTGTCAGGATTTTCGACACTAGCTTTTCAGCTAGATCGAATTCGGCTGTTGTCTGGAGGAGAATTCTACCTACTGGTTGCTTTATCGGTAGTTTTCCGTGATTTCTCCAGCACCAGGCGAATGCCTGAGCGGTACGGCCGAGGACCATGCGCGATCTTTCCTTCCTATTCCTTTTCCTATCCTCACCCCTTATTTACACACACTACTTGCGCTTGCATTACATGACCACACATGCCGGGAGACCATTTTTGAGCTAAGAACTTGTCCCGACTGGGACTGGTGGGATATACCTAGTCGGGAAAACGGTGCAAGCCAACGGGAAGGTCGATGCTGGATCTTGCCACCCAGTGGGGAGAAGATCATCTCACCTCCCGCGATAAAATCATGTACTACACTTACGACAATAATGACCTTAGCAGTTGACGCAACCCGAATCATTAATCAATCAATCGGACGAAAACTGGTTGTTTATGTTACACTTACGGACAATAATTCGCAACAATTATTTGAATGCATATTACGTGTATTAAACTGCGTTATTTTATTAAATGCAATGGTTATTTAGTAAACTTTGAGTAAAATGAGAGTTTTCAAGGAACATGAAACCTCCACCATTCTCTTAAACGTCCTTCACATTATTTAACAAAAAATTAATTAAAAATGAGGAAGCCTTTTTTTTAATCTTGAAAATGTCTCAGAGGCCTCAAAGTTGTCCCCAAAATTAAAATATAGGTTTCAAATTCAAGGGGGCGCGACATCATTGGGGAATTGATTGGGGAATATCAATTTTGGAGAAAAGCGGCTGAACGGTTTTGCCGCTAGCGTTGTTTACAGACGGACAGACGGACGAACAGGCAAACGCTTTGCCGTCATTCGATTTTTCGCTATCAAGGACCCACAAAACATGGATTCTGGCTACATCATGTGTTAGATGATCTTTTTTTTCTAAATTCAGTCACTGAGTGTATTCACTTTTCCGTTTCAGTCACTGAGTGTTTCCACTATTCCAGGGTTCTGTAATAAAGAGTTTTTCTGCCAAAGATTCGAAAGTTTTGAACAGTTTAGGTGGTGGCGTTGACCAAACAGCCGAATAGACATACGTTTTCCCGTCAATCGATTTTTCGATATCAAAGTCCCACAAAACATGGATTCTGACTACACGTGTTTGACAAAGTAGTTTACTGCATATAGGAACAAGATTTAACGACTTTTTCATTACCAGGGTCTGGCTTGAGTTTTTTTCTTGTCGAAAATTCACCTTTTTCCTCCACACGATTACAATACTTTCTCTTCTTACAAAGTAAGGGCGAGAAAGTAAATGGTGACTGAAATACCAGGAAGCCAAAAGCACATGTGCCCTTCAAGAAGAACCAATGGAAATTCCCATTTGCTGGCCTCATCTGTCCACCGGTCACTTGTCAACTCGCCCACTCGATAGATGCGCGTGCGGCAAAGTGCGATTGCCCCGGTACATTACTTTCCACCTACTTCCTTGTCTCATGATTGCCTTCATTTAAATATGACGTGTTGGATATAATTACATAATATTCAAATGAAATAAACAATGTGTTATTATTGAGTTATTGAAACATTTGTTGTTGTTGTTGCCAGAATCATAGTTTCACTAGAAACTATTGTTACATGGAAATATATAATGTATGAGATTTTTAAAAAAATTTTAAATGTGCTAATGAACAGTTTATAGGATTGGAGGATTATTTGGTAGAATCCCTTTATAGAATTTGAGTGACTCCTTGTGTATGCAGATGTGCGGATGTGTGGTTCCGTCACTCACGTTTTGGCCACTTTTCGTAAACCAATTGAGACATACGAGGTGTCATTCGAAGCGTTTCGGTCTCCTGATGGGAACTGATTATTTGTTTTAAGTTCCGACCTGAAGATTCAAAGAAATTTCCAAAAACGGGCTTTTCCGTGTTTTAGTGCTGGTATCTTAGTGGGTAGATAGAGAATTAAACCAATGCCACCTTAATAGATCTATCTAGATGGGGTTGACTTAACTCCAGTACTCAAAGACATTTTTCGCTCATTACGACATAATTATTTCACGACGTTGGCAACACTGATGTTGACATCTTTATGTGAACAAGTGAAGTTCATTTTATGAAGTGAACGTGCTGCACATTTCATGTTAATTTTTATCCGTAGGCCTAATACCATATTTAAAAAAATAAATTTGCAAAATCTACGACCAGTATTGTCTCGGAACTTATTATATTTGAAGAATTTCAAGAGAATAACGAGAAAACAAAACTGTGAGTAATGATGAAACTGAGAGTGAATGATCGTTGTTTCGTTCAATTTCTCACTTTTACTTTCCTAAGTGTACAAATACCGATTTTCAAATGAATGTGACCCGCAACTTATTTTTATTAAACGTAAGTAACACCATATACACATAAACACATAAAACATTCACCTTTTAATGTTTATATATGCGCATACAAAATGATTAATAGAGCAATTGCACTAGTGGAAATAAACACAAATTAGACTGAGTTTGTGGAGTTTTAATCTCTTCAAAAATTATGGGAGAAAAATATGGAAATGTTAAGTAAATCCGAGTAAGGATGAAATGTAGTTGTAGATTTTTCGGCAGAATTTTCGGAACTAATTGAGAATGATCTTTTATTAGGATTAGAGTATAACCCAAAAGAAGAGCTTACAGGTGATCTTTGTACATTATTGTGAAAAAATGTAGCAAAAATCGTAAAAAAAAATGTAGCTGGACTAAACTCTTAACTATTCGCATCATCAATATCAAGTATTTTTTACGGTGATTATAATTTTGAAATTACAATATTACCAGTTCATATCTCGTATGAAGATAATATACAAGGACATAGAATGTTGAGAATTTTTGAAGGATGTGTAACATTATCAGCTACTACGATTGATTGGTAAGTCCAACGCCAACTGTAAGAACATATTTTAACGAAGCTACGCTTGAAAGAAATGAAGTAGTATGAAATAACTGTATTACACATGAACATATTTTATAACAGTTTACAATGTTGGCGGCGCCATATTCAACTTGTAGAAATATATTTAAACAAGCATAGTATAATATTTTGACCATACCAGCAAGTTCGGCATACAAATTGTCTGCTCCATAGGAAAGCCTAAAACTGGGCCATATGGATTGAATTAAACCTACCAATATAAACTACTTCAACGGAGATGCGTGAAGTGCATGTTTCATCTAGTGTTGTGCGTCTGTGAGAAAAGTTCTATAGTTCAGGTCAACAATGTGTTGGCAACTTACACTGCGTAATCTTTTCTGTGGAGAGGGAGATTTGCGCCTTGCCAACTTGTGATGAGGGATCTGTGCAATTCTCATGTGCAAATCATTATTAATTTGAAGGATTGTGGATTTTTAGTTGATTTTTATCTGTCGCACTAATGGATTTTTAATTTTCCCAACTTTCTGATGTATCTTTTATCATCCGTTTATCAAATAGCGTAAAAATTGTTTAATACCATATGTCATATGTCAAGATACATGTTATACGATGGCGCTGATATTTTTTATTGAAGTGCTTTTTTCCACAAAGGTAAACATCCATCTTTTTTGTTATCATTTCAAAATAGTTTTTAAAGTTCCCTGCAAGATTGATCATTATAGTTTTGTCATCATTTTTTAGCACTGAAGAGACCTACAAATGAGACTGATTGGGAAGCTGGTATTTGGTGATATAATTTGTACGTCCAGCTCAAAAATAAAAATGTCAAGTGTAAAAGAACTATTACACACTTCGTCTTATACTATTATTTGAATTATTTGATAGGAAATATGAAATAATCTTCTTAGATTACATTGCTTTCGTAGACCGCATGTAAAAAAAAAAGAATCATGTAGATTACATGTAGAAAGTATGCGTAGACGTAAAGTTATATTCTGTGCGCAATTCTGGTTTCACCCGATGCACCCCCATGTAGTGAGCAGAGCGAGGAAAACAACACAGCAGAACGGAAACGAAACACATGACACCTTGTACTTTGAAGCGTATTGAGCAAAGAATGTTAAATGGAGTTACAAAATGTGTTTGTGACCGTTTACCTGAGTTGCCAGTTGTAGTAAACAAAGCATTATCAAATTAACGGTCGACGCTCAGTCATAAGTACCCCCCCTTGAACAATACAAATAACAACTTATCTGTTACAGTATATATCATATCTCTAATAATAATATTTACCAGTTACTTCATTTTCATGATTATATATTGACAAAGCGTCATCATATCTGAGAACAGAATAAGCATACGGTACATTAAATTTCTACTATTAAAACTCATCTTCATATCCTTCCAAACGCAATAAAACATTTATAGAATTAAAATATAATGGCTTTATTGCAGTCATAAATTAACTTGATCAACATATTGAAAACATTCCTAGTGTTCAGTTGCGTGGAGTCGCTTATCTGCAGATTTATTTATGAATCAGTGGTTTTTGTCAAAAATAACTTGCTTAAGGGCGGAAATATATTTTCAGAAAATGCCGATATCTATTACTATAACACTCGACGTAGAAACCATATTCATCAGGTGACAGTATCAACAGCTCATTACAAAAAATTCACATACAATATATGTACATTATTTTACAACACTTTGCCAGATGACATTAAACGATTAAATTCGATAGCAAAGTTTAAATCCCAAGTGAAATCGTTTCTGCTGCATAACTGTTTCTATACAATTAGAGACTATACTGAGCATCACAAGAAAAGTAACATTAATTTTAACAATGATACATAATGCATTATTTACCATATGAACTGCATAAATGTGTATAAACAACCTGTAACAAGTATTGTATTGCAGCCTCCGGGTCAATGACCCCCATTTTGATCAGGTTTTTCGTCCAGTTTCCCTGATCCATTGAGCAAATGCTGAGATGGCCCCTTGTTTTGCTTCTGGACACAAATGTAACTTCATTTTCTGTGCACGTCTTCTAGAATTCAGTGGGAAATACAATTATTCAAATTATCGTTTCCATGTTGTCGCGGCAGGAAGTATTATTCCGAAGGGCAACATGGATAAGAGCCAAAATTTATTGCCTTTTTATCCTTGAAAATAGATTTTATTACATGGGAGCAGTTTTTTTATTCAAAATTCAAGTAGTATATGACTTAGTGTAGGGATCACAGAATTTTGAAAATGTGCACACAATTCATTTTTCCCCATAGTACGTCATACGCAGTTTTAATTGTTTTTTTACGTAAAATTAATAAACAAAAAAAATGTTCCGTTTACGCCGAGCGAGTGATGAACATTTCCCCTCACGTGGCCGTGCGCAGGCACTCTGATGGAAGCAGGTCGCCGCTCGAGGGCCTGGCGAAGCCAACCACTTAGGGGACTACAACGGGAGGTTTGTTTCGACCTAACCTGCACGGCTTTCAAGAGAAAAATTTCATAGTTTGCGCAACTGGACACTAGGGATGTTTTCAATATGTTGATAAAGTTAATTTATGACTGCACTAAAGCCATTTTTAATATTGCGAAGTGTCTGAAACTTGGCAAATCGATTCTAATGTAAAGGTTGTGATAATGAAATGATTCATGGTTTGAGAATGGCGTTGCTTGTTTGGGCTGCGCCTCTAAGGAGGCTCTACATGGGAGGGAGAGCAGGGGATTTCCCTTGGAAATTTCGCACCGCGACCATCGCTTCCCACCCCCGCAGAGGAATTAGCTACCGCAGCAGTCGCCGATTGCTGAGTTTTTGTCCAAATTATGAACGGTTGCTAGGTACCCGCGGACAGTCTCCGATTTGAAGGTGTAGTAACACCGGCAGTAACATGTCTTTCAAACACTAACATGCACCACAGTACCACATATTCTGGGAGATCGGTCGGGAGCTTGTCCCGACTTACAGCTTGTCCCGGCTGGGGCTGTGTCCCGCTGGTGGGAGAGACCTGGTTAAAGGGAAACACAGCTAGCCGACGGTACGTCGGCGCCGAATCTTGCCATCAGCGGGGGAAGATCATCTCTCGCTATCTCCCGAGGAAAACAATGCACTACACTTACGGGACTAATGACCTAATGTGTTGTGGTGTTCCGCGCCCGGAATCACTAGCCAACCAACCAATATGTAACAGGATAGTGACAACAGGTATATCAGCGTCCAACCGTCATCTAATATTACCCACTAATTCCAAGAAACACATTAATTAGACTGTTGGTGATGTAGATACCTTATTAATACAAAGTAAATAAACTGAGGTTGTCTGGTATCAAATCTATATTTCTTTATTTTTGATCGCTACGCGATCGAAAAGATCTTAAGAAGAAATATAGATGTGATACCAGACAACCTCAGTTTATTTACTTCCAAGAAACACACTTGTGGAGTTCTTTCGTCGGCGCTTCAAAGTCGCTCTTGCTTGGACACGTGATCTCGCCAACGCGGGCATCAACACCCGCTGAACCGAATTGAGAAATGTTTGATCGAATGACGTTCACTTAAAATCTCTCGCTCGTGATTGCAATGTTATTTACTGAGAGTACACTCAAATAAAAAAACCTTCAAATACCCTCCTGCATTAAATTATTTTTTTTAAAATATCTTGAGTGCCTTAAATGCAGCAATACGCACAGAAAACACAGCCGGAGAATATTATTTGATCGCATGATCTATATTTCAAATCTCTCATTTGTGATTGCTATGTTATTCACAGACCGTACACTAAAAAAAAATCTCGAATACACTTCCGAGATAGATGATTTAAAAAAAAATCTCCCTAAAATCGTCCAGAAAATGCAGGCGGAAAGGCATGACATGGAGGCGTAGGAGTGACTCATGTTCCTCGCTTTAACTCGCGCTCTATTTGCACAGAGGGAAGTCGCGCGCTGCGCCGACACCTGTGCACGCACCTGCGGACTTGGCGGGGGCGGGGGCGGACACCGCGCCGGCGTCGGCGGCGGCGCGGCGTCGGCGTCAGCGCTCGTCTTCACTTCGATGGCCATGGCGGCGGCGGCGGCGGCTGCAGAAGTCCTGTTGCACGCACTGCCCCGCGCGCATTGCCGCCTCCGCCATCGTCCCGGCTCCCGCCCCCACCCGCGCCTCCGCCATCGCCCCCTCCCACGCCTCCGCCATCGCCCGCTCGCCGCCCCCGTCTATCTTATCGCCCCCATTAACCTGTTCTGTCGGGCGCCGCCACACGTTGACATCTGGGCTTCCCGCGACACAGGGTGACAGTGGGGGGCGGCAAAGCAATCGCTGCTCTTCACAGAGAGTAAGACGCGGCCCCAGATGACATCAGCGGATATTGCGCCGATGGTTGACCCACTTCATTCGATTGTTTGGCGCGATGTCTTATCGGCGGCTTCAATCGTGAAATTTTGACCGATGAGGCTCAGACTTTCTATCTGGCGGCTCCGTAACCTCGCTTAATTATCAATTGGGTATTCTCGTCTGATTGTGGACTTGTTTCGCAGACAGGTTATCTGACCGGACATTGAGAACAATAAAGTTCACTTGCCTGTGAGGATTTTGTCATTAACGTCAAGCGAGTACATTACCGTTACGGTGCGTTCTACCTTATTTTAACTCCATTAGGGTTAAAGTTAATACATGTAAATGAGATTTAAATGGAAATCCGAGTGTTTTTTCCTGATCACCTTCGCAATATATAATTATTCTAGTTCGGGTCATGTTTTTATCAAATTAATTCTAAACAAATCAGTAGATAATTGTTTTGAGAAAAAAAGTGAACATCCCGTTGACACAACGACCATGGTAGTAATTGCATATTTATGATTCAATATAAATCGTGAAGCGCGAACCAATATATGTTGATAGATTCAGACATTTGTACTGAAACCTCTTGCTTAATTCTGTGAAATCTTTAATAGATAATGTTATCAATAGTGGTGAAATTAATGTCTCACTTTCTGAATGTTTCCTGACAGCTCTGTAACTGTCCACCATTTAATTAACACATTTTCGTTTTACGTTTCCTCCCTACACTATAATAGTCAAGAAAAGTTTTGAATTCACCTCAATAATACGAGCTTCTTTTGAGATGTTCTTTTCACTCACGTCAGGATTAAGGACTATTAGTGCTGCTTCAAAGGTGGATATGACCGATTGATTGTTGGTGATTCAGTGCCCGCCAACTACTGAAGTCATTACTCCCGTAAGTGTAGGGCTTTTTTTCTCGGCAGGTGGCGGTGATCTTCCTCCCTGGATGGCGAGATCCGCCACGTTGGACCTCCAGTCAGAGGGACTACAGCGACATAAGTTGACGCTCTCAGACATCTCTCCCAGTAAGATGGATATGATTGGAGGAAGTGGTAAGAAGATACAATCGATTTTGTTCCCGATAATAATTGGAATATCTATGTGTTTGACTTTACGTATGTATGTATTGTGACATATTAATACATGGGACCTTGTATTGCGTCACATTTATTGTAAACAGGGTGAATTGTAAGGATAGACATTTGTAAATATGGCGGCATAGCAACGGTAAACGAGTTGTCGTTAATGTCAACAAACTTCATTGCTTTGAAACACGGAGCGCGGCTAGTTGACAAAGTAAACTGTTTGGGGATTGGCCGAGAAAGCAATGACAGTCTGGGGCGCGACTAGTTGAATTTGTAAGTAATTGAGGGATTGGCTAGGCATGGAATTTATTCTGACAAGAAACAGTAGAAAAACGGACTGAGATTTGAAGGGCTGAAAGAGTGGAATATGGAGGCATTCCGACTTATACCGTGGTGCTGTGCGGATCGTGTGAGATTGTAGGTTGGATTTGAATTTGGAATGTGAACTTAGGTGAATTTGTCGGCAACAGGATTGGGAGTATTTGATGCAGATATAGTTTGCTGAACTTTAATATTTTAAGTATTCGCGTAGAAAGAAATGGGAAGTTTTAAAAGGAGAATTAATTAAGTCTTATCAATTTATGACGCGATGAGGATCAGTGACTTGAATACACTTGTGCCAGAACGGAAGAAAAGAAGATGGTATTTGGACCTGGAGCCATCGACACCGGGGAAGATTGAAAATGGTTCTACGCGGCGACATCGGTCGAGAGCACGCGAAGACGGGTACTGCAATATAAGGTTTGAGACTGGTCATGACCAAAAGTTTCGTATTGTTAACAAGGAACATTGAATAATCTTACAAGTTTCTGTGAAGAGAAAAGATGATTTTCATTTAGCCAATTCCAGCAAATGAGTAGCTAGAAATGTATATATTTGCTTTTCAGATTCCTTGGCCACTCTGTATAGATGGCAGATCGAATAATCGGCTATTAGTAGGCAATAGCGATTATTTCTTATAAGACCCATCGACACAGTTAGCCGGATATTAATTTAATGGAAAATAGTAGTTGAAGAGTAATTTTAATAATTGAATTAACGTAATCTTTTCCTGGCGCCCATATTCTTTTGTAAATTTGGAACAGGTTACGTTAAATTAATATTAGAAGGGCAGAGGAAATATTAAATTTAAAAATGAAGTCATACAGTTTGTTTCAGTATGTATGTATGTCGTACTTATACCTTTGTCAGAGAAGAAGCTTTTTAGTTGAAATGGTAGATGCGAAGGATATAGAAAAGTGTTCAATTGGAAATGGTGTTATGAAGGAAAATTAACTATTCAATCTCCTGACGTTTCCTTCCTAAGTGCTAAAACTTCACTTTTTAATTATTTCCTTTAAAATTAAAGTTTGACGTCTGAGTTGTAAATAGTCACAAGTTAACTACACGTCACTTATGTACTAGTACAGGAAGGAAAAGTATTAGAATCATCTTAACAAAACGTTTGGTGTTCGAAGATTTTTGAGCTGTAACGCCGCACACACGTAAATTAAGTTTTATAAGTGCTGTTCTGTTCCACAATTAATTCAAATTTGTGTAGGTGAAGATGCAGGTGATATGTAATTTTGAGCCGAAAATCCGGATATCTAGATGAAAGTATGTGTCACGCATTACTCTGTCAGTTTAGAAACCTTTGTGCTGAAACTTGGTAAATATGTCACGAGTAATATCAAGATGTGCCGTTCGGGAAATCAGGGCATACTTTTTTTGGGTACTTTACATGCAGCTTCTGTTACACTTTCAACATTTTTTGACAAATGACTGAAATTTTTTCTTTGTCGTTTTTGCCCATATAGAAGAAAGAGCATTTAAAAGTATGGTATAGTTACGATTTTCATTATAACCTCTAACATGCAAAACGGATTTTTTTTAAAACACAAAGGGCAAAATATAAACGCAATGTCCAGCAATCATTTGAAGAATTTGTCTCTTGAAAAGACATTTCAGTTAGTATAAGTATATGTGAAGAATTACGTTTTTAAATTAAGGTGGATAGTAGAATTCTCGGTTATCGTTCACTGCAACCTACACGTCCAGATCTTAGTAAATATAAAACATTTCAATTGCATTTTCAGAAGCATGTTTAACACTTTGTTTACAGTGAATAGTGATTGTGTAGTTCCAGAATCTGGAAACCTTCATTTCATTAGTATTAGAGAACAAGTACTAAAAGGTAAACCACAAGAGTTTGGGGGAGTATCAGTTTTCCTGATGGTGCATATATTGTATTTTTCTGTTCTATCTTTTCTACAGAGATTGCTTTTGAGCGATGTTATCGCACGGATTCATCAAATTTATTTTCGAATCTATTCTTTGCCTCCATTATTAATGCCACGGATTTCTTTCTCGATGCATGTCATCCCTCAACTAAAAGGCGTTATGCAGAACGCAACCTTCCCTCAAAAAAGAAAAAATGAAGCAGTGACGCTCCTTAGAAATATTGTGCCTCAACTTTCCACACCACATGTTAACCATAATGATTCTTGTGACTTGGAAGTTTTCTGCTAACTTCATTCAAATGTAGAATTTTAAAGGCACATTTTTTAAAATAAAGATCTGAGTAATTGTTGAGAAGGAAAAGTGTCGGTATGCAACACTTTCCCAGTAGTTTGTTTTGTTTCGTTATTCACCTTAGTCACCTACTGATTAACCTCATGCGAGTGGTTCAAGAAGACAACATTTTTGGGTCAGAAATTTCTCTCACGGCCTGAATGTGGACCGCGGAACCGCAAACTAAGACTATCAATAAGCGATCGGGAAATGAGGCCAGTTCATCGCATGTGCCCTCTCCCCGCTCCCCGCTCTCGTAGCTTCGTCGACCGAATGACGTCACGCGGATGATGACGTTTCGATGGCCCCTCGAAGACAATCTGCAGTCCGCGAGAGCTTCACCGTCGTGCAACATTTACTGCTTCTTAATACACATTCCACAAACTGAATTTTGCTCCTTTGCTTGTCAAGTTGTGTGGGCGACACGGTGAGTAACATAGGAATTTTCTTTTCTAAAAAATTGTGTAATTTATTAATCCAAGAATTTTTTCAACTATTTGGAACCTTGGGAGTATTTCGCACGTTGTAAAACAGTTAAAATGAAACCAGGTTCAGCAGCTTCGAAAATCCAGGCGTTACATCATAACAACTTTATTGTGGATGGATAAACATTCCAAATTTTGTTATAGTGTTATATCCGTGCAATTAAATTACACAGAATATCAAATAGTCAATTTCATTTTACATACAATTCGAGAATCCACACGTTTGTGACCACCTGTTTTATGGAGAACTTAACACTGAAGAGCAAAACGACGAAAAATATAATGGAAGACCCATAAGTCTTACGATTTAAGAAACATATTCCGGGCCCGAAAAGAATTTTAAGGGCGATGGCGCGCCATTTCTGTGTTACGTGCGATGGCAACGTGTGTTGTAGCACAAAATGTGTTATGGTTTGCATTTCCTCCTGCCAATTTCTCCGTAACAATTACAATATTTCCACATTACATTTCTTCGTATACATACGTATATACGGAGTAATATTCATAGTTTAGAGAAAGTTGTAAACAGCGGCGAAAAATCAATTTCGAGATTTAAACATAAATACGCGTTTGATATTTCAACGTAATACCTGATGATAAAAAATTGTTCTTTCTCGATCTTTGTATGAAGAGAAAGTTTTGTAATCGTGCGCCGGAAAACGTAGTAAATTACTTTCTCTAAATCGTTGGGTAGTGAGAACCCATGTTTTGTGGGTCCTTGATACCGAAAAAATCGTTTGAGGTAATAATGATTTGTCTCTTACAAATGTTCGAGTTAAAGTTTGATTCTCTGTTTGAAGAGTTTTGAGTATTTTTCCGCTTACTGGGCAGCAAAACTGTATTAGAGAAGCTTTTTTGTATCTGTTGTGATGGCAGCGTGAAGTTGCAGGCCATTGCTACAGCTGCAGGCAATCTTGGCCCATCAATTATATCTCTAGAACATAGCACGTGCTCTCAATGCGCGATCGCAATCCTTCATCTGGCGTCGCGGGGAGGGGAAGGTGCAACTGAACGAGTGCCGCTGTTCACGTTTTTGCACCAGAGAGCTATCATCCACTCACTCACTGGCTCCCATGTCGATATCTCGTCTCCTCTTGTCTAGATCATGAAACGTTGAATTAATTTTACCACTGTGTTATTTTCTAATATATAATATTGAGCACTATAATAATAATAATAATAATAATAATAATAATAATAATAATAATAATAATAATAATAATAGAAATAGTATTTGCCGTAAAAGAACAATGGCGAGTTAAAACTATGAGAAGTTGAAACTATCCCAATTGTACTGTCAGCAACTGGTGTTACACCAAAAATTCTCTGCAGATCGGTGGAAGAACTCAGTTTGGAGAAGAGCATTATCATCGGCCTCCAGAAGTCGGTTATAATCAGTACCTCCTCACTAGTCAGGAGATTCATGGGAGGACATGTTGGGTTTAGAAAGTTCATTTTTGAAATTGTATTTGTTATTACATCTGAAAACTGTTATTTTATGTTTGTGTTAGAATGCCTTAATTTGTTTTGTAGATTTTAAATATGTCAGTGCTACCATGCTTTGATATTGTATCTGTGTGGTATCCATGTGAAACAAAAAACTTTGAGAATAAACAAAATATAATAATAATAGTAATAATAATAATAATAATAATAATAATAATAATAATAATAATACCGAGCGAAGTGGCTCAGTGCGTTGCGCGATGACTTTGCAGTCGGGAGTCCGGGGTTTGATCCCCGGGCCGGCCCTCCTGACCGGGGTTTGCTTGGCTTCCGTACCTCAGTCATACCATAGCGCCCTCCTATGCCTAATAACCGCGGCTCTTCACCGATTCTTATCGAAGCTAGCGAACGGACGAAATTTCACATTGTGTCTGCTGAAGCGCTGGTCGCCGACCATTCGCGAGACCCCTGGGTCGCTTTAATACATGGGGAAATGTCCGCACTTCAGCCAATTTTGGTTACTTGCTGTAGTATGAAGCATTGCAAACTCGCATAACTTGATGTTAATACTAAACAATACTAAAATTATATATCTCTGTGCAGTTTGCTTAAAAGAAAATGTGAAATGAATACTTAAAATTAACCCTCAAATGGCTTGCGTGATATCTACCTGGTTTAGTGAGGCAGCAGTAATTCTTTTTGACCCAAAAATACAATATTTATTCTTAATATTTCAGATATTTACCTAATTTTCAGGAGTTTATAGAGAGCTATAATGCACATAATGTCTTTAAACTTCTTAAAGACAATGGATGGAGACAAAAAAATAATAAAAGTATTATTTTATGTTTTTATGCCCTTTATTGTTATATTTTCCAACTGTATTGATTCTTTAATCTATATTACATGCTCAAAAAGTACCAATTCAAAATGGAAGAACTGTTTGTGGTTCTAGAAAAAATCGCTAAATAACTAGAAGAAACTAGTTCTAAAACGGACGACAAACGGTGATATAAATAAATTCTGTTCCTATAAATAACACCCAGAAAAGTTCACCCATCAAAAAGCAGTCCAAATCACTATTGCCCTGGCAAAAAAGTTCTCACCTAGAGATAGAATCAGAAAGTTACTTACAACTAGCGAAATTCATATTAGCGCTCTCATGGACGTACAAGAAAAAACTATCAGAGATTTTCAATAAGAGCAACTGAAGTACATTGTAATGATTATTTCTAATCCTTTGAAAAGGTCGCTTCCAAATTCCACAACAATGATAGAGCAATAGATCAGACATAAATCAACAATCAGACATCTCATAATCCCCAATGACGTTTGTGAGAAAATATCCCTTTTTGCTTACAAGGTGTTACTAACTCAGAAACATTCAAAGCTGTCTTGATCATCCCCAGTTCTTGAGCCAGTGTGTTCTCATTGAACGCAAACAGAAATTGTTTTTGCTATTTGTGTGTTTTTTTTTATTTGTATCGAATTTTGAGAATAAACTGAATTGTTAGATAGTCAAGGTAAAGGTTATAAATTTTATTAGCTTTCAGAAACATTAATAACGTATGTTAATATTTGTTTACTAAGTGAAGATAATTAGCATAGGTGTTTCTAGAAGTGTTCAGTCTCAACTTTACATAATTCTGAAGGATATCAGTGGTAGAAGAGTGCTGTAGTGGTATTGCTGTTCAACAAACTGTACAACTTCCAAGGTTTGTTGTGAAAAAAAACCTTCAAAATATATTAAGCCAGCTTTGCAAAGAAGCAGTTTCCTTGCGAGTGACGAGAGTGCAGTACTTTTAATAATTATCATTGACGTAATTTGTGAGCATTTTGTATCAGCGCTTGTGAGAAACATTGCTGCTGTTACCAATGAAGTAATGGAGAGGCCTAAATACTTGAATTTAAATCCTATAAACCGAAAAGTTACGTGTTTGTAATACGTATCTCCGTATATTTGCATGCAGCAGCCAATCGAGGAATGCTTGGTAGCAGCGCGCCAGCGGTCGGTAGTGAAACTTTTAGCAGTAACAAGAAGCCTGCCGGAGCGCCGAGGCTTTAAGCATACTAGCGGGCTATGGTCAGGCAAACGCTGGGATGGTAAAAGCCACGATCACCTCTCATCATCATCCTATCACCTCGCAATTCATAATTCAAGGCTTAACAACCTTGGAAGGGATACAGCCGAAAAGCTGATCCCCATAATTACACACGTCTCTCTCCAGAGTAAAATTCCACTGGGTCTCGGAAGAGAACGTGTAGCGTGGTCAGTAATGGCCGATACACAAATCATAATGATAATAATAATATAAAAATCATTTTTATTTATTCCAACGACATACCACCATATGACACCATACTGGGTTCTTCAAAAATATTTTTATCAAGGTGACTTACTTTCGTATGTACATTGGTATTGTGAAATGCTTTTATTTAAATCTGTCCATTGTTTAAAATATATTTACTTGTTTTGACATTTTAACTCCAGCCTAAAGATGGAAATAATCATTTCCGAAATGTTGCTATTATGTTTCACACATTTTAATATATTACAATCACATTGTATATTTATATAAACAGCTATCCAAAAACGATTTTCTGTCTATAAAATAAAAAAGCCCAAATACAGGCTGACAAAGTTTCAATCTACATACAGAAAATAAAAATTATAATTTTAATAATTATAATAATGTCTTGCGCAGCCCTTGCTGCAGTACATGGTCTTGGTAAACCTGTAAAGGATCAGTTGAAAACATCAAATGACACAGTAGAGTTCGCTATGCCCACCAAGTCCCCATGGCTGAAGCGTATTGAGTGCAAGATTGAAAGCTTCCGGCGGGACGTAGGCACTCTGACAGCCTTTTTTACAGCTCCTGAGAACGCAACTAGAAAGATCTCCAGCGCAGTGAAGCCGATAGGACGAAAAATGAGAATTCAAAGAACCCAGCCGAATTTCGGTGAGAGGCTTGGAGACCGACTTGAGTATCTGAAGCAACGCGTCGCAGCCCTTGGATGCCGTATAAGAAATCACACACCAATGAAACGAATACAACAGAATTCTATGTATTCATGCGACTAGAAGAGGTTTTTCAGGCAACTTAAAGGGGAAAGAAGCCAGAAAGAAGTCGCCAGAAAAAATTCTTAAAAGCTCCGAGATGGAAGAATAATGGAATAATACATGGAGCGTTCCCAACACCCATGATGATGGAGCTTACTGGTTAGCAGGGGCGGAAGGGACGAGTTGTAATATATCTCAAACGTGCTCGCCTAATATTACACAGAGAGATGTCTTCAATTCAATCAGGAAGACGCAGAATTAGAAAATATCAGGCACTGATGGAATACAAAACTTTTGGTGGAAGTATTTCCCGTGTACTCATGCGGTTCTGGCCAGATAGTTTCAAGCCGCATTCAATGATCCAGCTACAATTTCGGCTTCTTTTACTGAAGGAGTTACATTTAGGATAAGAAAGTCTAGGGATCCTAAGACTTCAGAGTCACTATCGACCTTTCATATGTCTCCCCACAGAATATAAGATGTTTATATCCAGTTTGCTATGCCAAGTATGCTGAATACTCATCGAAAGGTCAACTATCTTCTGGCACCAGAGCAAAATGGTTGCAGAAAGAGTGTTCAAGGTTGCAAAGAAGTATTGATAGTAGACACTGTTGAAGTCAATCAAGCCAAATAACTGCAACATTTAGGATAGATCGACTATGCCAAGGCCTTCAACTCGATACCTCTTGACCCGTGACTTTTGTATGTCTTTCGCCCAGTAAATGTAAAAATATGTAATATGTAAATGCCCAGAATGTGAACTTAATCCAACATATGGCCACTTGTTAAATGAAAGTCTCATTTAGCGGAGGCAGCTATACCACAATGGAACCGAGGATCAAAGGAGAAATTTTTCAGGGAGATAGTCTTAGTCCTATGGTTCTTCCTAACTCTAAACTCTCTCAGTAGAATGTTAAGAGATTCGGGGATGGGATATGAAATCCCCAAAAATACCCGTATCCTTATTAATCATTAGTTCTACATAGACGATCTCAAGTAGTACGCCAGAGATAAAAACAAGCTTTTCTGGTTGTTTAAACTTGTAAAGTCCTTCCAATTTGTATTTTTTAAAATTTATTTATTTAGTCAAAAAACAGTCCAAAACTGTATGTGACGTATGGGGCAGAAAATCATCTGCGCACGCTTTCTTGAGTTTCAGAGTCCCTTCCCAACAATTTAACTATTAATAGTTGAAAGATGAAAGAAAATAATAATAATAATAATAATAATATAATAATATAATAATAATAATAAACAAATTTAAAAAAGCGAGGGATTAACATTTCATAAACTAGATATTTTCGTTGCCAAATTATAGAAAACTTATTTTTAACGGTAAAGGAACAAACAGATTTGAATTTTCTGTATTGTTTACAAATAGAAAGTCACCCTAAGCTCTACTACCACTACAAGCAAAAGAAAAGTTCACAAAACGTGCGCATAGTGAAGCTACATTTACGTCCAGAAGCAAATCTCAGCATTTGCTCAATGGATCAGGGAAACTGGACAAAAACCCGATCGAGGTGGGGGGTCATTGACCCGGAAGTACATTATTTGTTACAGGCATATTGTGTCTTTTTTTTAAATTATACAATGCAAATGTAAACTAATTCATTATACTATATCTTTTTTTTGTTAAGGTAAACATTATTTTTCTTTTTGACGATCAGTATAGTCTCTAATTGTATAGAAATAGTTTTGCAGCAGAAAAGATTTTGCTTTTAACTTAAATCTGTGTAGCAATTTTAATTGTTTAATTTCATCTGGCAATGCGTTGTAAAGTGATGTACATGTATTGTATGTGGATTTCTTGTAGTGGGCTGTTGATACTGACACTTGATGAACATGACTTCTACGTCGAGTGTTATAAGTATAAATATCAGTATTACATGAAAATAAGTTCCCACCGTTAAGTAAGTCAGTTTTGACAAATACTACAGACTCATAAATAAGGCAATGGTAAGATTCCAAGCTCAATGAAAAGAGGCTTGCACGGATCACGTGGATGGGATTTTTTCATTATTCGGATAATTTTCTTTTGCAATCTAAATGTCTGGGAACTAAAGGATGAGCTTCCCCAGAATATTATGCCATATCTCAGGCGGGAATGTACATTTGCAAAATACACGCAACGAGCTGCATGAAGGCTGACAGAATTTGAAAGAATTCTGAATGCATAACATAATGAGCTTCATTTAGTGTTTAATTTAATTCCTTTGAGGTTTGATTGAATTGAGCCAAATTTCCTTAACATCAGCTGATTGCATGTTGTTCATTTTCAATGGAGCATACGTTGCCGATTTGAAACGCAAAATTGCATTGAGACAGTTTTTCCTTCGTTAACTATTAATTTGTTATTACAAAACCAATTTGAAACTTCTGAAATTATACTATTTATTGTTTCTTTTTTGCAAAGAACATTTGTGTCATCGGCAAACAGAACTGTTCTTCCATTTTTAATAAATGAGAGCATATCGTTTACGTACAACAGAAAGAGGATAGGACCTAAGATCGAACTTTGTGGGACCCCATGCTCAATTGGCAAAGAATTGGAGAGATAAGTAAATAATGTCCTTTCGTGCCAGTACGGTATTTCTACTCTTTGAGATCGATGTTTAAGGTATGATGTAATCCAATCTAGGGCAATACCATGAATACCATAAGAAGGTAATTTTGAGAGCAAGATGTTATGATTAATAACATCAAAAGCTTTCGAAAGATCTAAAAATATCCCAATGGGTTCTTCATTTTTGTCCATTGATGAAGCAACATCTTTAAGGAAAGAAAAAATGGCAGTTTCCGTAGATTTTGATTTCCTGAAACCGTGTTGTGAGTCTGAAAACGCTTCGTTTTTCCTGAGAAAGGTTTCCATTCGCCTTGGGTTTGTTCAGATCGATTGAAGAATATCAATTTTGGAGAATTGGCTGAACAGTTTAGGCGCTAGCGTTGACCACAGACGTACAGATAAACATTTTGTCGTTAATAGATTTTTTGGTATCAAGGACCATAGAATAGAACCAAAAAACACCACCAAACACCAAAACACCAAACATCATAGAATAGGACCAAAAAACATAGAATTTGGCTGCACCATATGTTAGAGGAAGTAATTTACTACATACAGGAACATTATTCTATCCACTTTTTTGTACCAAGACCCAACAATATGCATTCTTTGCGGAAAATGTGCCATTTTTCGGCGCATTGTTATAATATTTTCTGTTCTTACGAAGTGAGAGCGAGAAAGTAGAAAGGTAATGCAGGCCTAGTAAACTAAGGATGGTGATGAATACATCATACCCGCCACATGTCTCCCTTACCCTCAGGCGTGGGTAATAAATAAAAGCAGGTTTGGGAATGGATTAATCCGTCCCCAAAATTCGGATTTATCTGACCCTAAAATTCCAGTAGATACGAGACGTTCGTACATTCGTACAAGTAGATTATGACGTGTAGATATATGAATAAAACGAAAATGCAAAGAAAACTAAACTCTAAAACACTCAATGGCATGGCCTTTGATATGGAAACATAATTTCCACATTAAACTAGAAGTGATACAACAGCACATACATTCTCGCGTTATTGAAAACAGAGACTCATTTTGGAATATTGCATTTTCTGCGCTAGTAATACCTCAGCTATTACTTGAAAACATCCAATTCAAACAAGCGCCTGTAATACATATTTGCATTCATTTCGATGATCAGGAGCAGTAATCATTTCTTATTTTGGCAATTGAAACAAACAGGAACGATTGACGTTTTGCCGTCAATCGGTTTTTTGGTATCAGGGACGCACAAAACATGCATTCTGGCTATACAAAGTGTTATAGAATTTTTCTGAACATTTAGCAACTAGATTTATCCACTTTTTCGTTACCAGGGCCCGGCAATAAGTTTTTTTCTGTCGAAAATTCGTCGTTTTCCGGCACAGGATTACAATACGTTCTCTTACTTTACTGGCTATTGGATTTTTTAAAAACTATTAACCGAACGTAAAAATCACCAAACTGTGAACAAAATAAAAACACGAAGTTCCTTCGTAAGGCGAGAAAGTAAAAAGTATTTTGTTTTAACCGGTTTGTTTCTCTTCTCTGATTCTTGGTACCCCTACTATTCGTTCTACCAAACTTCTTTTTGCTTGACGTTTGAGACGCACGTGATGACAGAGACGATGGTTTCGTAGTGGCACGCAATAGCAGCTGCCTTTCCAGTGACGTAACCTACACTTGATGCCAGCGACTCGGAAGGAATAAATGAAGGTGATAAGAGCGTCGTGCCCACGGAGCGTTTCTATCACGAATTTACGACTCCCAATATGAAAAGATCGCCCCCATAAAAAGACAGTGCAAGTATCGTGCTGAGAGATAGCGCAAGAATAGGAGTGGGCGTTGGAATTCGCTTTATAATGGTGCATCGCGCACGTGGCACGGGCAGTGAAGCGGCAACGCTATCAAGTGCAGAGGAGACTTACCCTGAGGGGTGCCTGCATTGCGGCGCCCCAGAATGGGCATCAGCTCTTCCCGCGACGCGCTCATGACCTGTGCGCGCGGCGCGGCACGGCACGGCACGGCATGGGCGACCTCGCCCCCTTCCGCCCCGCCCCGCCCCGCCAACGATAGCCTTATCGCCCGCGCCGCGCCGCAGTGGGCCGAATTGGACTGAAACGCGCGCATTGGCTTTGACGAGTAATTCTGTTCAAATAACGCGTTCAAAATGTAGCTGCGAGCTACACATTTTTAATATCAGATCTAAAATAACTAAATTTTGTAAAGAATTCGAAATTACACATGGCATTAGTTACTTTGAGTCATTATTTTCGCGCAGTTTTGGTGGAGATTATAAAGGATCACAAGCCTGGAAAAAATAGGAAGATTTAGAAAGTGTAGTGAAGGGATAGACCATCGGCTTGTAGGGGTTTTAATTTCTAATTTGTTATCAAATTAAAATTCAAAATGGAGAATTCAAAACGATGAATTTTTTTTTAAAATGTCATACAATTTTGGCAAAAATAAGTATGTTATAAGGATTTGAGGGTAATTGACTGCGAATTTGATCTCAGAATTGTAAAATTGAAAATGGTGGATCCAATAAGGAGGAAAATTTATATAATATCCATTCAGTTTTACCAAAAATACGTTTTATACGGTTCGTTTTCTGTTAAAATTGTCTCAAACGTTTCTCAAAGCAAAATCTCTGGTTTTTATTTCTCCTGTGTATTTATTAATGGCTCAGTTACATAAATGTTCAATATATAATTTTAATGCTAGTGTTTGGTTCCTTAAACATTTTTTTTCAATCTGAAATTCTTTGGAACATTAAATATGAATAAAAGGACTGAAATTTATGACACGACCAGTGGGACAAAAAATGCTTGGAAGGTCTGACCTGAATTTGCTCACGTGTCCCCAACGAGCCGTCTGAACTAGGACAAGTCGCGAGTGTCGGAAAACTGCGTGACTAGAGTTTGTGACAAAGTTTTCTGTTACGAGTGTTTCATTTGTTTTCTTCATACTCCTCGATACAATGCAAATATACATAAACAAGTTTTAATCTTACATGAAGAGAATTTGCACTCACAGTACAACTGTCGTGACCGTGTAAGGGATAAAAGCTGAATGCAATATCGCCACTTTGCATTTATCGAAGTAATAAACTTGAGACAATACATGTATTCACATACAATACATGTACATTATTTTACAACACTTTGCCAGATGACATTAAACGATTAAATTCAATAGAAAAGTTTAAATCCCAAGTGAAATCGTTTCTATACAATTAGAGACTATACTGAGCATCACAAGAAAAGTAACATTAATTTTAACAATGATACATAATGCATTATTTACCATTTGGACTGTATAAATGAGTATAAACAACCTGTAACAACTATTGTACTACAGCTTCCGGGTCAATGACCCCCATCTCGATCAGGTTTTTCGTCCAGTTTCCCTGATCCATTGAGCAAATGCTGAGTTGGCTCCTTGTTTTGCTTCTGGACATAAATGTAACTTCATTTCCTGTGCACGTTTTCTAGAATTCAGTGGGAAATACAATTATTCAAATTATCGTTTCCATGTTGTCGCGGCAGGAAGTAATAAGAGCCAAAATTTATTGCTTATTTGTCCTTGAAAATAGATTTTATTACATGGGAGTTTTTTTGTTTTTTTTTCTCCCTTTCAAAATTCAAAATTTATTGCTTATTTATTTTTGAAAATAGATTTTACTACATGGGAGTTTTTGTTTTTTCCCTTTCAAAATTCAAAATTTATCGCTTTTTTTGAAAATAGATTTTACTACATGGGAGTTTTTGTTTTTTTTCTCCCTTTCAAAATTCAAATTTTAAGTAGTATATGACTGAGTGTAGGGATCACAGAATTTTGAAAATGTGCACACAATTCACTTTTCCCCATAGCACGTCATACGCAGTTTTTAACTGTTTTTTTTGACGTAAAATAAATAAATAAATAAATAAATGAGACTCAATTTAGAAGTGACTAATAAAGCTGCGATTGCCTTTAGCATACGTTACATTTTTTACAGGAGATATTTGGGGAACTGAACAGAAATATTTCAACCTGGCTTGAATATATAATAAAATGAAACAAACGTAAAACCTTGAATTTTTTTTTTTAAAAAGATGTTATTTTCAGTATTGCAACTCATTTATTTGTCCAATATTCAAACTTGTACGAAGCTTCACCTCTAGCTTGATAACAAAGCTCACCTCTAGCTTGATAACATTAATTTTAACAGTGATATTTAATGTATTTTTTACCATTGGACTGTATAATTCTAAACAATATGTAACAGGTATTGTATCGCAGCTTTTGGGTCAATGACCCCCATCTCGATCAGGTTTTCGTCCAGTTTCTCCGATCCATTGAGCAAATACTGAGATTAAGCCGCTCTTCAAATAAGACAACAAACATGAAATTCTAAATTATCGGCATATTTCTCTTCTGTCAGTTTTTTCAAAACTATTGAGAGACTTTTTTCCGTACGAATGGAAACCTTTCTCAATAAACACGACGCGCTTTCAGATTGCCAACAAAAGTTCAGAAAATCAAATTCGACGGAAAAAGCCATATTTCCTTTTCTTAAAGATGTCCCCTCATCATTAGATAAAAATGAAGAACCTGTTGGATTATTTTTATATTTTCAAAAGCTTTTGACGTCATCGATCACGACATTTTACTTTATAAATTACCTTCATATGGAATCCGTGGTATTGCCCCAGATTGGTTATGTTTCAACCTTAAACAACGATCTCGGAGAGTGGAATGATGGTACATTATGTACACACCTTTGCCGATTCTTTGCCAATTCCAAGTGATGTTCCTCAGGGATCGATTTTAGGCCCTATTGTCTTCCTACTATATATAAACAGTGTACCATTCACTGATGTTATAGCAATAAAATTTTTAGGTCTCTCAATTCAGTCAAATCTTAAATGGAACGTCCATTTAAATGAATTGAACACAAAATTAAGCTCATTATGCTACGCGTTCAGAATTCCTTCAAATTCAGTCAGTCTTCATACTGCTTGTAGTGTATATTTATCGAATGTTCATTCCCGCCTGAGATATGGCATGATATTCTGAGGAAATACA
Source organism: Teleogryllus oceanicus (assembly GCA_964035755.1). Taxonomy (NCBI): domain Eukaryota; kingdom Metazoa; phylum Arthropoda; class Insecta; order Orthoptera; family Gryllidae; genus Teleogryllus; species Teleogryllus oceanicus. Next base: position 30,692,046 of record CAXIVR010000004.1, read on the forward strand.
TCTTATAGCTTCCAGAATTTTATATTACAAAAAAGAATTGTACGAATAATAACCAAATCCCACTGTACCGTCACGTTGACGGCCGTGGCTGGGAGGAGGAGCGGAAGTATCGCATATTTGCGGGCATGAATAGCTAGGCGCCGGCGTTGGGATACCTTTAGGCAAAGGGGACGCCAGCTTGACCGGGAAGGTCCCGTGGTAGACGCGAGCCTCCCTCCCACACCTAGCACGGTCACGTGACGGCTGCACTCTGGTATAAAATCGAGCCGACGAGCTCAGACGGTGCGTTTTAATTCTGGAAACCTCGCGCGATGCGCAAAATTTTACGCCCAGGCTGGAGCGTGTCGTGCCTAGTGCACGGGTGACGAGGTCACGGTAGTTGCGCGGGAGTAGCGTCAGAGGAGGCGGGGCCTCCCTTGCTATGTGGGGTATCCACAGGGAAATACAAGTGTGTAGTTTCGGGGCAGAAGTTGGTTATTGTATATACATGTAAAGAAACTTGTACATACTTGTAAATGTCTGTGTGTTTTTCTCCATGTCTATCCTCCTTTTGAAGGAAATGTCCTACTTTTTTAATATTGTTCTCCTGTCCTCCTTTTTTTAAATTTACATGGATTGTCCTCCTTTTTGTCCTGTTGAATTGACAATAATATTGGCATAATTTTAAAGTAATTTAATTCATTAAAGGGGATTTACATCTTGAATATCTACATTTTTATTCAAATAAATAGCCTGCAAAATAGTTCATTAGACTTATTTTGATATAAAACGTATTTCTGCTTATTGTTTTGAGGAAAACGAAGGTAAGTACGAGCGTGTTATGCAATTAGAGCTTTCATTTTCAATGACGCAAAGTCTAATATGATTTTTAAAGACTATCAATGGTTAGAAATTGTTTAGTACATTGTCTATTCATCGTGGAGAATAAAAAAATTAAAATCTCCTCCTTTTCATTGAAATGTCATCCTTTCTTTAATAAAATGTCCTCCACTGAGAAAAAAAATTGTGATAACCTTGGATACTACAAAGTGTGGATTAAACTATTCTATTATGAATTTTTGAATTATTACATAATTGAAAAATGAGTGTCTTCATTCATTCATTGCATTCATTTATTCACCAGTTTAGGATATAATTGGGCCATATTGTATCATGTACAACGGTGTTTGTCTTCAAAAGGCGTTGGATACCGCACGTAAATACGGGATACGATTCCTTGTGGTGGAAGAAAGCTTATTGCCACAATGAAGTAGTTTTCATATGTCTACTATTGCTAGAAGAAAAGAATTCAAATGAAGAAGAGAAAATTCTATAGCCAAAATTAACATATTGTCTTAACTAAATTTAATCCTTCTCGTCACAATATTATACGCAGAATACATGTGTCAATAGAGTATTCACTAATATTCCACACACTAATTTACACCTAAAACGCACACTACGCACCAAATAAAAATCGTAAAAAGCCATGAAACTACAACACTATTACCGGGAGCGGTAGCTCAGTGCATCAACTGATGTCACTGCAGCGCCTCTGACCGTGAGGTCCTAGGTTCAAGTCCGGACGGCGGCAGGATATTCGACACTAGCTCTACAGCTATGTCCAATTCAGTAGCTGTCTGGAGGAGAATTCTAGCGACCGGCTGCTCTGATCGGTAGTTTCCCGTGGTTTCTCCGATCAACACGAGGCGATTGCCGGAGCAGTACCCTACCAAACAGGCCACGGACCGCGCGCGATCTTTCCTTTCTCTTCCTTGTCCTATCCTCTCCCTTTACACAAAGACTTACATGCAGTACACTACCACATATTCCGGGAGACCGGTCGGGAGCTTAGAGCTTGTCCCGGCTGGGACGGTGCCCCGCTGGTGGGAGAGTCCTGGTTAGAGAGAAAGTCCACTAGCCGACGATAGGTCGGCGCCGGATCTCGCCATCCAGCGGGGAAGATCACCGCCTTCTCCCGAGAATAAAAACATGCACTACACTAACGGGACTAATGACCAAAGCAGTTGACGCGCCCGGAAACACGAAAAAATCAATCAATCAATACAACACTACTGATTTAAAACTTGAAATAGGATTCAGGAACTCATAAATAGTACATACAGTCGCATTATTTGCTGTGTGTGGCAATTGGGATTTTTCTTCCAATACGCGTATTTCGGGCCGTGTCAGCCCACTGTGTGCATCGCCGGAAAGCCGCAAAAAGCAGGCGCGCTGCGCGGCGCATCGCCAGGGCTGGGCAAAATACTTTAAAGGTAGTATTTAAATACTTTTCCAAAAGACCTTGAACAAGTATTTAAATACATTCTCCAAATACATTAGGTTTTGATTAGCTAAATGCATACGTATTTAAAACACTTGAAGTTCTCAAAATACAATTGTATTATATCTTGTTTTGCACTCATATGTTGTAATTGTCAATTAAAATCAATTAGTAATTGACAGTCACAGAAATTTCTGAACGAAAAATAACTATTATATACAAGTACAGTATACAAGTGAAGTTATATACAAGTACTTGTATATAACTTCAAATATAAAACGATATCAAAAATGTCTATATGTAATAATAGTAATGCAGATTAAGTAATTAATATATGAGCAAGAGGGATACAAAGCAATTCTAATTACTTTCACAGATTTAATCGAGATGAACTGCTCTAAAAGATTGTAGAGGAGGAGTATTTAAATTATGAATATTTCAGTACTGCCCAACCCTGAAAATACCTATTGCAAACGTTATATTATATTTACATTCAGATGATTTTTCTTAATGTAAATAAACAAAAAAATATCAACGAAACTACAAAAAAAATTTCACGCATATCTGCTCCTCCCTTCCCGGGAAATGTCATTCCTCATATTTGTAACAATATGGAACTGCAATATACAAAGGGTTCTCCAAAGTTTCGCATTTACTTGAACTGACTTGATTTAGTGTTGATGAGATATGAAACAATCCGAGGCGTGTGCTTCTGATTGTGGAAATATTGCATCTTGGAATCTATTCAAGTTCGTGAATCCAAGTGCAATATCAAGTAAAAAATTTCGTGTTTGGTTACTGTACATATATTTTTAATGTCCCTTTTAATAATAACGTTGCAGTGTTTGTCTTCCTTAATTTAAGATTGTTCTCTTTGAATTTCGTATGCATGTGTGACATGCGGACTAGTCTTACCTAGCTAGATGGAATTCTAGAGAGGAATTCAAATGGCCGGTTGCTCTGATGGGTAATGTCCGAGGTTTCTCTGATCAATACCAGGCGAATGGTGGGGCGCTAACAAAAGGGTCAGGGACTGCGCGTGATCTTTCTTTTCTCAACCTTGTCTCCTTCTCTCCACTTATACACACACACACACACACACCATCCTCTACACACGTTTTGAGACTAGTTACGCCCTTAGAGCTCGACCCGGTTGGAGCGGTGCTCCGCTGGCGGAGACACCCAGTTAGGATGGCGCCATTGGATCCTGAGGTCACCCAACCAGAACTTCACGTTGTTCACGAATTTGGCTGGCAGTAGCTCGGTACTTGGGAGTACGCTCTAGGCTCCCATGAGGAGAATCACCGATCGCATGTCGTGAACTTCCAGTAGAACTGTCTCAGCATTCGCCAGGATGACCGAGGGAAACCCCGAAAACCGCGGTCAGGATGGCCGGCTTCGGTATGTCTCCCGTACATGCTTGGATTTGATGTTGTGAATGTTTTTTGCACAGTGCATATCATTTAGATGTGAAAGAATGGGCCATACGGAATGACAGTGACAAAGAGGTCGAAAGAAGGAAACAGGATATACAAGAAAAATTCAAAGAAGAAATGGGTTTTGTCCTAAATATCCCTAAAAGACGTTCCGGACCACAAATAACGGAAACATGTTCAGACGTTTTTTTTAGGACTGCTACTGTCTGCAACCATCACAGGAATGAATGAAAAGTTAATAAGTATGTTAAGTTATTTTAGAAACACTGGCATCAGACAATGCCATTGATATGCAAGCATTCAGTAACTACATTGAACAAACTAGTTTTATTTAAACTTGTACAGTTGGTTTCATATGCCAGTGGACTGTTCACAATGTTTTAGTGCATGGTGATGCCATAATTCAATCAAGTGTGCTTCCAATCGGACAACTTTCTAAAGAAGCGCAAGAGTTCCGCGCAATAAAAACAATACACGTTCCAGGAAAAATTTCACCAGAAAATCATGAAGAATAAATTCAAATCTCGATCTGCTTCACAGACTACTGATATCATCTGATCCATATATTACCAGCTTAGGAAAATCCCATGAACCGAAAACGCATGATATGCCACACGAACTCATGCAATTATTGTGTATCAAGTTCTCTGGAAGAAAAATGAAAAAATCTAACATAACGAGGTGAGTGTACGTATTTAATTTACTAACTCAATGTCAAAAACTGTTGAAAAAGCATGCGACATTCTGAGGGGCAAAAGCTATATTTACAGTTAACAAGAAAAACATTCTGAATGCTCATCATTTACTCAGAAAAACAATTAAAATCGAGAAGTAGTTAGTAGTAGCAAATTTTTAAATTATAAAATATTACAATATAAATTTAAAAATTGAGGTGTTACAGAATCGCACAGACTTTCTCGTAGTAAAGTTTTCTAATTTCCTGGGTGTGGACTGGTACTGTACAGTCTTGATCCTCCTTCTTGCCTGCTTCCAACAATTGCGGCGCAAAGAAATATTTTTTTTAAATTTTCGCAACTTTTCGGTTTCCCAGTAGTAGAATCTAAATTATATTTTAAGAATATTAAAGGAGACTATACTATCGTCCTAAATAGCAATATTCATTGAAAAATTTGAAACCGTTTTTAAGAAAATGGCGAGTAAGCATTATTCTAAATGCGAAATTTGAAGCTCTTTTTAACAGGAATCTTTTGAGTTTCCGAAAAACTTCATTTAAAGCCATTTGAAGTACTTTCCCTAGTACATGCAATAATGTATACTGTGACGTAACCAAATATCAGATTCCGAAATAAACACATTTATTTCGTAATAACTTCTCCGCAGTGTGTGTGTTGCAACCGGGTGCGCTTCCCGTAGGCAGTCAAAGGGTCAATTAGTTCCGCGCAGCTGCAAATGCCCTTTTTGGCGTCGCCCCGGACGAGCGAGGAGCGCAATGTTTGACACACGCGCCTTAGAATCTCCCCAGGGAACCATCGACCACACTGCTCGGAGGAATTTCAGAAGACCGCCCAGGTTTGTTTATAGGAAGTGTGCGAGAAAGAGCGCTTTCGGCTGTCTCTGGAAAATTCCACCAAAATTACCTAAGAAACGCGTAATCTGATTGGTGTAAAATCATGTACGGCGTAGTAACTTTCGCCCAATAACATCACGCCTTCTAAAAATTCAGAAGAAAGTTCTAGAACATTCGTAGAAATTGGCGGGGGGGGGGAGAAAAGAAGTGTGTGGGCGCCGTGAAGCGCGGAGGAGAGGGAGATGGGCGGAGGCGCTAGGGTCGTGCAGATCAGGAGCGCGGAGGCGCTAGGGTCGTGCAGATCAGATGCGCGGAGGCGCTAGAGTCGTGCAGAGGAGATATTAACAAACCGAGTGTTAGGTACATGAAAAGGAACTTTATTCAATTTTGTTATTCTTTTTTATCTCTGCTCGTTTATGCGCCCGCGCCAAGTGTCGCAAGTTACGCGACTACGATAATTAGTGAAGTCGGTGATAATTCTGCCGACGAGTATCGTGTTTTGTTCTGACGCTCGGTCTCATAAACTGTCGTCACCGACAATGTCGTCACAGCTGCCACCGACGTCACAGCAGGCTACGAGAAGAAACCCTTCTCCGTCATCCAAGGGACGTGCTGTCCAGAAGAAAAGGAGCCCAGCTGTTTTGCTTCTTTGGAGGCCGTTCACTCGAGCGAGTTCCTCTACCGCACATGGTGATTTTAGTTATTCGTCGAGCTTCGACGAACAAAACGAACATTTATCACGCCCTTCAGGCTTACCTGGACTATATTCAATATTCAGAAGATGCCGGCCGCGCATTGGCCCTTTTCTTGTAATTTTGTAAGCACATCTGTTTAATTTTACCTTTATTTGTTCCCATCAATAATCATAAGATTTAATTGTATTAGTTTTTAAGACTGCATGATAAAAAAGCTAGGGTTTGAAACTGAGCTCAGATAATTATAACAAATTAATTCTACTAATGTTTCTATTTTTTAAATTTCTTATTAAATTTCTTTTTTTTTTTTTTTTTTTTTTTTTCTTTTAAATTTTCTTTCAATTGACCTCTATCACGTAGCTTTGTCCGTCCACCATCGAAATTTCAGGCTCTACTCAACTCCTGAACTAGCCGACAATACGAGACCAGGTAGGTCTCGAAATTGTCCGCGGGGCTTGATGTGAAGTACCCCCAAATTTTGAATATTGTTTTTCAAAATTTCAAAGCTTTAACTAGAGCCAAATCGACAAGGGTTTCTTCAATTTGTAAAATATTTTATGTGAGGTTTAGGCGCTAGGATTAGTCACATACGACAGACGGACGTGTGACTTAAATATATACAGAACAGACGGACGGACGGACGGACGTTTTAAAAAACAATACTTTTTTGGTATCAGGGGACCCCAAAACGTGTATTTCCGTTGAAATCTCGCTATAGATTTTCCGCAGCATTACATAACTTACTCTATACTACGTATATTACTCCTGTATATACGAGAAAATAAAAATAATACATTAAAATTAAAATGTTTAAAAGAAACATATTCTATACTGTAAGAATAAGTATTTTAAGCTCGAAAAATATATTTAAAAAATTTAAAATTGATAATGAGATGAAAATCGTTGATAAAACGAACTTTATTCTTTATAAAACTTGTGTACAATTTGAAATACTTCGTATTTCGTACGTAATTTACTTTAAAATGGTAGAAATAATAAACGTATGTTATTGGAGCTTCACATACTTTAAGAATGCCTTAGAAGAAGTACGCATTCCAAATTTCATTGGGATATGTGCAATAGTTTCCAAGTTATTAATTTTTACGAGCTAGTTGCTCGAAATTATACATTGTGATACGTCCTCCGTTCCTTCCGGAGATGTCGTGTGAGTTTTATAATTTGCAAGAATGTGCCGAATCTTCTGCACTGCTTTAAGTGCTAGACACTCGGTCATGAAGAGCCACGCTACTAGAGTAGCTTTTCTTCAATAACTGTTATCACAAAAACATCTTACTTGTAATAGCTGTTATTAATAACAGTTGAAAAATAACAGGTCCATGACCAGCAACCTAACATGACCGACTGCTAAGAGTTAAAGCAGTAATAGCGACTGCTAAGAGTCAAACCACGCAAAACGAATAATGTTGGTAGCACCGTAAAGCTTGTGCAGCTATCTTACGGCGCTTCCTTGTACTACTTTCCCTAACATGTTTGAACAGAGAAGCAGCTGATATGAACGAGACTGGATGAACTGCCAAGGATGAATAGTAATTCATATAATGTGTAGCGAATGTGTATTGAATATATAATATTACTAAAATGAAAGTGATTCGGGTTCAGATTGCAAATATTCTTTCAAATATGCAACTTGTGCATAGTGAAGTGACGAATGCCAAATATAATGAGGAGAAACAGTGTTTTTCTTACCTATAGCTAAAGTGTTAATGACTGTCGAATATCAAGTATTATAATATGAGTTATTTGGCCGTAACTCATTTTATTTTATCGGACCTAGGGAAATATTAGTTGATCTTACATAAGCAGCAATGGGACAGAAATAAGTTAACATATTGGACGGAGTTAATTTAAAGGACAAATATCTTGTTGTAGTGTATACAATAAAATATAAAACTATTGTGGCACATGGTGTGTAATAATGACGAATTATGTATTAATGAATATAATTTAAACACTGGCAAATCATGATTGTTTAGCTGCAGTGAAGCTGTTATCGTACAAAATGGTTGCCACAAAAGCGTGTAGTAGTTCGGATTAGACCCAGTAGGTTGCAGTTCTATGCATTTCAACCGATAACTGCCAATAACAGGATAAACGATATAACTGCTATTTCGCGTAACAGTTACGAAACGTTAACTGTTAAGAAATAACAGTTTAGCTGTTAAGAGTACATCCCTACACGCTACATGAACAGTACAATGTGTGCGAACTGCGGAAAGGATCCTCGCGATTAGAAATGCTCTAAGTGGATAGGAGTGGGTGAACTGCTCTGAGAATCAAATTTTCACAAATGCTCCGCGTTTTTAGAAAAATGAAGCATTCAAGAGTTTTATCTGCACCCCGTTGCAGTTCAATTTACCACGAGTTTCCAAACCGAAGCAAAGAGAAAACGAAACCGGGTATACGGCGATTCTGTGACATAGCATCTGCGCGTTTGGATAATGTGAACATTAACCCGTTACTTCGCAAATTAGGTTTGAACTTTACCTTGACATACATATCTCACCAGAACACACCAACGAATGCCTTATGTCAAGAACAACTTGAAGATCCTATCTAACCAAACCTCTGATGGTTGAGGACTTGAATGCCGAGAGTCCCGTCTGGAGATGGCACACGGTCCCATGAAGAATCTTAACTTCGTATCTCCTTATCCAGGACAGTCTGCTTCCAGGACACACCAGTTACAGTCAGGGTTCGGATGAGGGATGGGGGAGATTTTTCGCTAATGGATTTGTATCAACTTGATGCCAGCGGATATTAATTTCGTTATTATGTCCTGTGGGCTCTTTAGAGTTTCGAAAAGTGGTTTTAGATTAGAGAGGATTTTCTTTATTCTGGTGTTTTGGAGAAAGAATAAAAGATCTTTTAGATCCTGGGCCGTGGTTTGGGGAGGTTGTGATTGGGAGACGGAGCAGACGTATATGAGGAAGATCTTAAAGGAGGAGAGATTTGTGGTGAGATGGTTGGAGGTGTGGTGTGGATATTCTTGTGTTGTTGGCAGAGGGGTTTAGCGTGGACAATGTAAGACCTTATCTCAAGAACAACTTGAAGATCCTATCTAACCCCACCTTTTCTGATTTCATCGTGATGAATTGTTGGAAGGATGGTTCAGGGAGCAGGTACACATTTTGAGTTGAAGGTTGTCAGTTTGGGTGTGGGAAGAACAGTGTTCAAAGGGGCATGGTAAGTTTCCTCAACCAGGTATCTCCCACTAGCGGGGCAGCGCCCAAGCCTGGACAAGCTCTAACCTTCAGACCGGTCTCCTGGCACGTGTGGTAGTATAGTGCATGTTAGTGTGTATGTGTGTGAGTTGTAAGGATAGGACAAGGAAGAGGGAGGAAAGATCGCGAGCGCTCCGTGGCCGTTTGTTAGGGTACTGCTCTGGCATTCGACCGGTGTTGATCAGCGAAACCACGGAAATCTAGCGATACGAGCAGCCGGCCTTTAGAATATTCCTGGTTCGACTGAATTCGACCTAGCTGACAGTGTCGAAAATCGTGCCACTGTCGATATTCGATCTGAGGGCTTCCTGGTCAGAGGTACTGCAGTGACGTCAATTGATGCACTGGACTCTCGGTGAGTGAGTGGTAGCGCCCTACTCCACCTGCGCGATAGACGCCTCATAAGACGCTCTTTGTCTGGCACAGCATTTTGCTTGAAATTCACAGTTGAATTCGATGATTTCTGTTTGCTGAATAATTTTTATTTTTTCAGTTCCTAGAGAATTTGTTTTTTTATCTATTCACTAACGTCAAAAACTACAAATGTTACCCTTAACATGTGGGAGAGAAAGTTTACATTTCCTATCCGGAGGTAAAGTAACATTTTTTTTCTGTGAATATCAGAAAAAAACTATTTGAAATGAGATATCTGAACCAATTACATTACAATGCTAAAGAACAAATATTTATTGGGGTGTTTCCAAATCTTCCCATGTTGACTTTCGAAGTGAGTGAGAGAACGACTTATTGACGAGATATCCGAACTCTATTCGATCTTTAACATACAATGTAGGCTTTCACGGCCGGTGTCTACATTGACATTTCCGGGTTTGTAGACCGTGGTCGAACGGAAACTTGTCCATACGTTTCGCCTGCAACTGTGGCAGGCATCTTCAGTGGCGTTGCTGGCGAGGTTGACTCAGTCAACGGCTGAGCACCCTAAGCAGAACACTTCGCCCCCGCCAGCAACGCCACTGAAGATGCCTGCCATAGTTGCAGGCGAAACGTACGGACAACTTTCCGTTAGACCACGGCCTACAAACCCGGAAATGTCAAATAATCTATTTGATCTTTACCCATTTTAATTAACAATGAATCAATGTCCCAGTGCATGTTGTCTACGCTGTGTCCGCAGATTACGCGATGACGCAAATACTTGTTTTCTGTGTATTGTATACATTATCGATGCATCGTTTAGTGAAGAAGCAGATAATAGGGCATGTTAATGATATACTATTTCCTTATCATATCTGAGAAAAACCCAGACTAGTGATACCCACCTTTATTAAAGTTTGATTTGTGTGTTGTTTGAAACCACTTTCTGCGATCTTTTGCGCATCGAGAATTCACTGTTATGGAACGGGATGGAAAAGTAAAGAATTCACCGTTGAACTACTAATTACAAACAGCATCACAAAAGACATTTTTTCTGAATTGGATATGGTAAATTATTACATTGTTTTCCAGTAGCTTACAAATAAAATACGCAACTCAATGCTGAAATCAATATGACATTTAAGTTTTTTCCACATCTTCAATGCATGGATTCTTAAGAAATCTGATCTAAATGATTGATAAAAACATAATTGAAGTACTGTCACAGCGATAATGCTTCTTTCATGCTCATTTGTCACTGATAATACCTTCTCACTAATGATTCCAAATTGATCTAAATCAGATAGAGAAATCGTAATAAAAATTAAGCTCATGAAGAAGAAAGTTCTGTCATGATGCAGATGATAAATATCTTGAAGACCGATAAGAAAATGAAAGCGATATCTGTCCAAGACGTCATTGATTAGTCAGTCTTCATTGAACCGAAAGAAGTGTTGAAAAAGGCAGTAAACGTATCTCTGAAACTAGGAGTAGTTTTTAATCAATTTGTGTAATACTATATTATTTCTGTGGTAACCATCCCTTTTTCTAAAAGAATACGAAGTCTACAGAGATGAATAAGGAATTTGTGGATATGTTATTTTGCCGACTACAATGAGAGAACACTAACTTAATGTTAAAATACCTTGTTTTAATAATAATAATAATAATAATAATAATAATAATAATAATAATAATAATAATAATAATAATAATAAACCCCGTGTGGTGACCGGGGGATTTAGTAGAATAGCACCACGGCATCTCTCCCTGTCGTAAGAGGCGACTAACCGGAGCAGCTGACCGCTGTTCCTATCTGTGAAATTTATCCATCTCTCATTATCCATCCTGCTCCTGTCCTAAATTGTCCTTCATATTTTCCCTTCTTTAGGTGAAATACGAACTCCCCGTGACATCCCCCCTCTTCCCCTCCCCCTCTTTCTGCAAGTCTTCTTAAGTCAAACCCTACGTGTTGGAAAGAACTGTGCCACGTGGAAGACGAGCAATTGTCACCGATTAAAAAGGTGCTTGGGGTTATGAAAATTACCCGTACTGATATGGAGCGACGTTTAAGAAGTCATAAGGCCTCAGAAAAAGAGCCGCTGCCCGGGGAGCGCCGGGACACGTCTGGAGCCGGTGCCCGGAGTCACAGCATGCGAGCCATCGATGGTTGGACGCTGAACAGGCGGGCGCCTACCGGGTCACCCGAACAAACTACAGCCAAATCCCAAAGAAGCAACCCACAATCTGTGACTTTACCTGCCGACAGCGTTTTGCCCTAGTAGCTGCTCGCAACCACCAAGGCTGGGAAAGTGAGGCAATGTATGAAGTGGACGAGTAACTTGAATGAGTATATTACGCGCGTCTATTACAGAACCACACGATTAGAAACAGAAATGATTGGATGCAGACAATCTCTGCATGATGAGTTCAGAGAAAGGTTTCCCCATATTGTCGTCATAGAACAGAGGCTTCTAGATCAGAAAAGAGCTGTACTTAAAAACAATCTAATCCCAAAAGTAAGGTTGGAATGTTGAACAGGAAGTAGCAGCAGAAATCTCTTCCTCAAGTAATGGATGCCCCTTGACACAAAGTATTACAGATTCACACGAAGTTCCAAATTCAACTCAATTAGATGAAGCAAATCAGGATCCATCAACACCAGGTGCCAAGGAAGACAATATATCGGACGTAATTGACATATACCAGGAACTTTTTCTCAAGTACTCAGGATTAGATCCAACTTTTCGCTCCATAATTCCTAAACTGAACAGCAATAGAAACATCACGCTCGCCCAAATTATTCAATATTTATTTATTTATTTATTTATTTATTTATTTTACGTCAAAAAAACAGTTAAAAACTGCGTATGACGTGCTATGGGGAAAAGTGAATTGTGTGCACATTTTCAAAATTCTGTGATCCCTACACTCAGTCATATACTACTGAAAATTTGAATTTTGAAAGGGAGAAAAAAAACAAAAACTCCCATGTAGTAAAATCTATTTTCAAAAAAAGCGATAAATTTTGAATTTTGAAAGGGAGAAAAAAAAACAAAAACTCCCATGTAGTAAAATCTATTTACAAAAATAAATAAGCAATAAATTTTGAATTTTGAAAGGGAGAAAAAAAAACAAAAAAACTCCCATGTAATAAAATCTATTTTCAAGGACAAATAAGCAATAAATTTTGGCTCTTATTACTTCCTGCCGCGACAACATGGAAACGATAATTTGAATAATTGTATTTCCCACTGAATTCTAGAAGACGTGCACAGGAAATGAAGTTACATTTATGTCCAGAAGCAAAACAAGGAGCCAACTCAGCATTTGCTCAATGGATCAGGGAAACTGGACGAAAAACCTGATCGAGATGGGGGTCATTGACCCGGAAGCTGTAGTACAATAGTTGTTACAGGTTGTTTATTACTCATTTACACAGTTCAAATGGTAAATAAAGCATTATGTATCATTGTTAAAATTAATGTTACTTTTCTTGTGATGCTCAGTATAGTCTCTAATTGTATAGAAACAGTTATGCAGCAGAAACAATTTCACTTGGAATTTAAACTTTTCTATTGAATTTAATCGTTTAATGTCATCTGGCAAAGTGTTGTAAAATAATGTACATGTATTCTATGTGAATTTTTTTAATGAGCTGTTGATACTGTCACCTGATGAATATGATTTCTACGTCGAGTGTTATAGTAATAGACTTCGGCATTTTCTGAAAATATATTCCCGCCCTTGAGCAAGACATTTTTTACAAAAACCACTGATTCGTAAATAAAAAGACACGGTAATGGTAGAATTCCTAGATTAATGAAGAGAGGCTTACATGAATCACGTGGGTGGGATTTGGTTATTATTCGTACAATTCGTTTTTGTAATCTAAAAGTCTGGGAGCTATAAATGAATTCCCCAGAACATTATGCCATATCTCAAGCGGGAATGAACATTCGCGAAGTATACACAACGAGCAGTATGAAGGCTGACTGAATTTGCAAGAATTCTGAACGCGTAGCACAATGAACTTAATTTTGTGTTCAATTCATTTAAATGGACGTTCCATTTAAGGTTTGACTGAATTGAGAGACCTAAAAATTTTGTTGGCTTAACATCAGTCAATGGTACACTGTTCATTTTCAATGGGGCACAGAATTGTTTATTTGAAATGGAAAACTGCATTAAAACTGTTTTCTTTTCGTTCACTATTAATTTGTTATTTCGGAACCAATTTGAAACATCTGATATTGTACTATTTACTGTTTCTTTATTGCAAAGGATGTTCGTATCATCCGCAAAGAGAACCGTTCTTCCGTTTCGAATCGTCGAGGGCATATCGTTTACGTAAAGTAGGAACAGAATAGGGCCTAAAATCGATCCTTGAGGAACTCCACATGCAACGGGCAAAGAGTCGGAAAGGTGCGTACGTAATGTTCCACCATTCCAGTAAGGTATTTCAACTCTCTGAGATCGTTGTTTAAGGTACGAACATAATCAATCTAGAGTAATACCACGAATTCCATATGAAGGTAATTTGGAAAGTAAAATGTCATGATCAATGACGTCAAAAGCTTTTGAGAGATCTAAAAATAATCCAATAGGTGCCTCGTTTTGATCCAATGATGAAGCGACATTTTTAAGAAAAGAAAATATAGCTGTTTCCGTTGATTTTGATTTTCTAAATCCATGTTGGCAATCTGAAAGCGCGTCGTGTTTATAGAGAAAGGTTTCCATTCGTATGTAAAAAAGTCTCTCTAATATTTTTGAAAAGACTGATAGAAGAGATATGGGCCGATAATTTTGAATATATAAATGAACATGTTTTGCCCTGTCAGATCAAAGAAGAGTGACACTCCCACGAAGTGAGGGAGGAAGAGGCCTAACAGATCTAAAGAACTTGTGCTACAAAAAATCTATTCATTAAGGAACTTTTATTATGAGAAACAGGCAACGTCATAACTACATTCTGCAATAGTTCAATCAGATACAAAATTAGCCCCTCTTAACCTTAACAACGAACGGACATTTCGTCGCGGGTTGCAGACAATAACTGCAAAATAGACATGTGGTCAAGAAAGAAACTCCATGGACGCCATGCGAATGATCTCAAACAACCTCATGTAGACTCAAAAGCCTCAAACACTTAACTAAAATACGGTGATCTATTTGGCGAAACAGAAGGGTCCATGGTCGCCCTACAGGATCAAGTGATCAACACTAAAAGTTACTGAAAACATATCCTCAAACAAACAATAGATGACAAATGTAGAAAATGCCATACAACAGTTGAGAGCATACAGCACTTCACATCAGGATGCAAATTAATGGCCCATACAGATTACACCTATAGGAACAATCAAGATGAAAATATTATTCACCAGAAACTGGCGGCGTAATCCCACCTACAAAAAATAACCTGCCCATATTACAAATATGTTCCCGATACTGTACTTAAAAATTCAAAATTTAAGTTGTACTATGACAGAGAAATTATTACAGATAAAACTAAACCTCTTAACGGACCAATTTCAAACAAAAGGTTGGAAAGACGCCATAGTAAAAAATAAAACCGATTGAGGAAGAAAATAAAGCGAACCCGATACTTGTGCGAGTTTGGACCATAAACATTAGATCCGGCTTTGATTTAGGAACATTTTAAAAGTTATCCCAGTAAAATCGCGTCAGGCAATAAGAAGTTATTGAAATTTTCGTATTTCGTATATTTGTGTTAAGGAAAATATTAATGGAGTCCATTGTTGGAGCGATGAAACGCTTATAAAGAAGAGGGTTTTTCGAATACTGCAAGAGAACGCGATAAGATATCAAATTCAGACTTTCGGGGGGCAAAAGAAGAAAATTAGCTGCATCATGCAAAATTTATCCCATTTAAATATCTTGACGGGAAGTATCAAAATTTTAATAAAACAGATAAATTAATTCAAGCAAAAGCTTAGCAAGAAGAAGCGATTAGCGAACAATTGCAGTGCGTTCCATTTCACATTCAAAAACGGAAAACAGGGAAAATAAAAGGATTTTGACCAAAGGAAAACAAGAGGAAAACATCAAATTTTAGGAAATTGCCGGGAGAATTTTATTAAAACTAAAACGGAAATAAAGTGTTTCGGAAAACGTTAGAAATTAAATATTTTGAGAGAACCAAGGTGACGCGATCGTCAGTTATCGAGCGATCGGGAAAAGTGTTGTAGCAAGAATAACAATGCTAAGTTGGGAAGATTTGTCAGAACGTGCCTGGACTTGGTGAAGGCAGGATGTGTGTTCGCGTAGGCGATGTTTGAAAATTTTGTAAAGTGCGGAAGTAATGGACATAATCCGAAATAGTAACTGGGAATACTTTATGTACGTTGTTTAACAGTTCGTGAAAAGGAATTTCATAAAAAAAGGGGGGAATTTTCGGAATTATTGTGAAATTCGGCAACGCCCGTTGGACTTGAGAGCAAACGGCGGTATGAGAAATTTTGCAACGGTGGGGAGCGCGACGTTGCATTGATAATTAGAGGCGCGGAATTCGATTCGGGATTCGGAGAGTTTCTAATAACTTGAAAGGTTTATGGAAAAAGATGGCAGCGTGAACTCCGACAGGATGAGTGAATAGTGATGCGTATGCGAGTGTTCCGGAACTGGTGGCGACAACGGGAGGCGCTGTTGGGCGTGAATAATCACACTAGACACGCAGATTCGTCGCAGAAGCAACGTCATACGTGAGCAAAAGTATTTTGACATTTGGTTGTTGTTTTTTTTGAATTGAAGAAAGCTCTGTCGAAGACCAAGTCATGTAATTAATAGATTTTAAGACGTAAATCTCGACAGAATGCATTCTGGGTTTAATTATATGTGTGAATGGTATTTGTTTTGTTGTTGTAAATAGTTTGTGTGAATGAGAGAGTATATATCCATGTATCGTGTATTGAGGGAAGAAAAATATTTATTTGTTGTTGTTCTTTGTTGCTGGGTTGTGTTGATGTGTGCCGTCAGAGGCACCAGTGCTGTTGCAGCACTAAATAGTGCAAATTGAAAGGGAATATGATAAAGGAGGCGATTTGAATAAATTTCATGGCCATCTTTGGGGTCATGATTCGCAAAATCAATATGTTTTTCGTAATCATTCACGTAGCATTAGACTGATCCACGCACGTGAGCGCAGTACCTTGCTCGCGTCTGTACAGACGCACCGCAGACCACGCCCAGGTGAGTGAAAAGGCCAGGTAAGCTAGCAGAGGGGCAATTGTGAGTAGGAGAATGGGAAGGTTATTATATGTGCAACCCAACGCGAGGCTAGTGTTTGTTTGTTTGTTTGTTCATAAGAAGGGCTAGAGCAGGGCAATTTATTAAAAGTAGCAGTATAACGTGCCGGGCGTGTAGAGAGAGTATTACAAGTGGCCGCACAACGTGTGTGCAGGATTATATATACAAAGAGAGGAGAGGGAACCCATTACAAGTGGGCGCCCAACGTGTGTGCAGGATTATATAAAAAAGATATACAAGGGGGGGTCGCAGGGGAACCCATTACAGTATACAGAACTAGCAGCTGAAGTCAAGGCACTATGGCATTTCCAAAACGTTCATATTGTTCCTCTGGTCATTTCGTGCACAGCGGTTATACCAAATAACATCCATAAAAATCTGGAACTTTTTCAAATGCCAAAATATACCTACAAAAGTATGCAAAAATCGATCATCTTAAACACATGCACGATGGTTCGAAAATTCCTAAATTGCGACAAAACATGCATTGACCTGTCTTGGTTATTAACCCGACACAAAGTAAAAAATCCGATGAATTCCGAGAAAAACAGTGTATAACCATAATAATAATAATAATAATAATAATAATAATAATAATAATAATAATAATAATAATAATAATAATAATAATTGAAACTATACTCAGAAGTTGAATGTATATTGCCACAGACACGCAGATACATGACATCTCTGAAGCGAAAACAACAAAATAAAATTGAAGAACGAAAATTTTACAGAGGCTAATCTAAAAAACCAGTCGCCTTCTCTAACGGAACACCTGCCCTTGAATCTATTACAAACTTTTGGTCGGACATATGGGAAAATGGCAAAATACACAATACAACCACTCCGGTTCTCCTTGAGGAAAAACGCAGATCGCAAAACCTGTCGGAAATGCTCTCCACTAACATTTCTACTGAGGAAATTAAGAAAGCAATTTGTCGGATGAGCAACTGGAAATCTCCAGGGCCAGATGGGATACATGTCTTCTGGTTTAAGTACTTCACCAGTGTGCATGAGAAGCTGGCAGAGTGCTATAACAGCTTACTGCACCAACCAGACACTGCACCAGCATTCTTAACTACCGGTAAAACTCTGCTACTCCCAAAAACCGAAGAAACTACCAATCCTGCTAACTACAGGCCAATCACGTGCTTATCTGTCTTCTACAAATGCTTGACAAAGATAATCACTGACAAGATTAATGAACACCTCGAAAAGTGCAACATTATGGCAGAAGAGCAAAAAGGTTGTTACAGACATTCAAAAGGTTGTAAGGAGCAAGTGATAATTGACTCTGTAATCACTCATCAATCTACGAAAGGAAACAGGAATCTTAGTTTCACCTATATTGATTATCAAAAGGCATTTGATTCTGTTCCGCACTCCTACCTTATAGAGATTATGCAAATGTATAACGTAGATGCAACACTAATACAGTTTTTTCAAGAAACCATGAAAAAATGGACAACAGTACTGCAACTGGCAACCCCCGAGGTAAAGCTGACATCAAGGACAATACAAATTAAAAGGGGTATCTTTCAAGGTGACTCATTCAGTCCACTCTGGTTCTGTATGGCCCTCAATCCATTAAGTCGAGCTCTTAATGAAACGAAGTATGGTTTCAAAATTAAATCATCTAAAGGTTCCCATACAATAAGCCATTTACTCTACATAGATGATATGAAAATGTATGCCAAATCACCCACACAATTGCACAAAATGCTGGATATAACAACAAAGTTCAGTAACGACATACATATGTCATTTGGCCTTAGTAAGTGCAAATCACTACACCTTACAAAAGGGAAAATAACCCAAACTAGTGGCTTTGACACAGGGAAAGGTGTCATCGAAGACCTGACAGCCGAAGAGCTGTACAAGTACCTGGGATTCCAACAATTGCGAGGTATCAATGACACTGTTATTAAAGAGAAAACTTCTACCGAAGTAATGAGAAGAGTAGATACAGTTCTTAAAACGCATCTTCATAGGCGGAATAAAGTCAAAGCAATCAATACATTCGCTATCCCTGTTTTGGGTTACACTTTTGGAGTGGTGAAATGGTCCAAGGCAGATTTGGAAAATATTGAAAGACAAATCAGAGTCAAGATAACCAAGCACAGAATGAGGCATCCCAAATCAGCAATTGAAAGGGTAACGCTACCTCCATGCAAGGGAGGAATGGGTATCACGAGTGTCCTTCAATTACACTGCAAGCAAATTCAAGGCCTAAGGGAATACTTCCATTCTAAGCAGGATAAACACATGTATGAGATATTGTGCTCCGCAGACGTAAATATAACACCATTAAAACTGCAAAACCAAAACCAAGATCTGGAAAATACCTGGCAATCTATGGAACAAAAAATACTGTCGTGGAAGCAGAAATCTTTACACGGTTCGTATCCCCATCAGCTTGAGGATACAAATGTTGACAGCACATTTTCGCATCTTTGGTTAACTGCAGGTAACTTGTATGGAGAAACCGCTGGATTCATGATGGCCATTCAGGATAGAGTCATTAGCACACGAAACTACAGAAAATATATATTGAAAGAAACACTGGACGATAAATGTAGGTTATGCTCAACGGAGACGGAAACAATTGAGCACATAACTGGGGCATGTAAAGTTCTTGCTGGAACGGAATACCTGCGACGACATAACAACTTTGCAAAAATCGTTCACCAATCTCTGGCTGTTAAAGAACATCTTAGTGTGAAAAACGTACCATACTATCAGTACCAACCTCCCACCGTCTTGGAAAATGAATCCATGAAGATGTACTGGGATAGGGAGATTAGAACAGATAAGACCATCAACGCAAATAGACCAGACATAGTGCTAAATAAAACCAAGAAGGAAGTCACCATCATCGATATTACGGTACCACTGTCACATAATCTCCACTCCGCATACACGAACAAAGTCCGAAAATACCAAGAGCTAGCAGATGAGATAAAGAAGATTTGGAAAATAAACAAGGTTCAGATCCGTCCCCTGACAATTTCTACAACCGGAATAATACCAAAATCCCTCATCAAACATCTGCAAGAATTGAATATAAAGCATATACTAGGAACAGTACAAAAATCAGTCATTCTAGACACCTGTCACATTGTCAGAAAAACTGTCACTGATGTAGTCAAAAATTTGTTCCGGGCTGAAGGGCCGTGGTCCATTGGAAAACATATTTCCAGACGTTTCGTCCGCAACTACGGCAGACATCCTCAGTGGCGACGTGGTCTCGGACGAAGAATCCTCCTTGAAGGTTCCCCGGTGACTGACGGAAGTGCCCGGTCCGCGGGGATATTTGTACCAGCGGGACTGTGGTGGGGGGCGGGTACTGATTGGCTCGGGCCGGATGACGTGGCGGAGACGCTCACTGTGTGTACGTGACTGTTGTCATGTTCCCGCGTGCCTACGTGACCGCTGTCACGTCTTTGTTTTTCATTAGGTTTTGCTTTGGCCTGGCGGATTACGGGGATCCAAATCGGATTGATTTTCATTGCCTCCTCCTTTCTATTGAAATTCCGGGGATGTTTGTGAATTTCAATGGCTTCACGGTTTAATCGTGCATGGTAGTGAGCTGTGGAGGCTAAAACATCCACGTCTTCGAATCTTATGTTGTGTTCACGGCCAGAGAAAGCGTGTTCGGCTACTGCTGATTTCCTCCTTTGTGGAGGCTAAAACATCCACGTCTTCGAATCTTATGTTGTGTTCACGGCCAGAGAAAGCGTGTTCGGCTACTGCTGACTTTTCAGTGTAGCCAAAACGGCAGTTCCTTTTGTGTTCGGAGAGTCTGGTGTTGATGCTCCGTTGTGTAGTGCCAATGTATACTGCGCCACAGGAACATGGAATTCTATAGACCCCTGCTGATGATAATGGATCTCTTCTGTCCTTGGCAGATCGGAATAAGTTTCGAAGCTGTGAAGTGGGCTTGAAAATGGCTTTTATATTGTGTTTTCCTAGCACTTTTCCTATACGGTCCGTGATGTTCTTCACATAAGGTAGGCTTACTTTCAGTGTTTGGTTGGCATTTGTTTCACTGCGTGAACTTTTCTTTGGATGGAGTGCTCTCTTGACTTCCGCTGCAGAGTATCCGTTGGCCTGCAAAGCTCTGTTGAGGTGACTCAATTCCTCGGGTAAACTGTCATTTTCACATATCCTTGTTGCACGAGTAACCAAAGTTTTCATCATGGCTCTCTTCTGACTTGGGTGGTGATTGGACATTTTGTTGAGGTATCTATCTGTGTGAGTTGGTTTCCGGTACACAGTGTGTCCCAGTGATCCGTCTGCATTCTTGGTAACAAGTACATCTAAGAAGGCCAGCTTGTCGTCCTGCTCCTTTTCCATTGTGAACTGAATGCGAGGATGGACCCTGTTGAGATGGTCGAGGAAATCGTTGAGGGTATTTTCTCCGTGGCTCCATACAACAAAAGTGTCGTCAACATATCGAAACCAACACTTAGGTTTAAGAGGCGCGGTGTTCAGCGCTGTAGTTTCAAAACTCTCCATGTATAAGTTGGCGACGACCGGGCTAAGGGGATTACCCATGGCGACCCCGTCATTTTGTTCATAAAATTCTCCATTCCACAGGAAGTATGTGGTAGAATTTCATGTTTGTTGTCTTATTTGAAGAGCGGTTTAATCTCAGTATTTGCTCAATGGATCGGAGAAACTGGACGAAAACCTGATCGAGATGGGGGTCATTGACCCAAAAGCTGCGATACAATACCTGTTACATATTGTTTAGAATTATACAGTCCAATGGTAAAAAATACATTAAATATCACTGTTAAAATTAATGTTATCAAGCTAGAGGTGAGCTTTGTTATCAAGCTAGAGGTGAAGCTTCGTACAAGTTTGAATATTGGACAAATAAATGAGTTGCAATACTGAAAATAACATCTAAAATTACTTTTCAAACAATGTAATAGAGACATCAAAAAATATGAAATTCAAGAACTTTCGTTTTACGTTTTGGTTTCATTTTATTATATATTCAAGCCAGGTTGAAATATTTCTGTTCAGTTCCCAAAATATCTCCTGTAAAAAATGTAACGTATGCTAAAGGCAATCGCAGCTTTATTAGTCACTTCTAAAATGAGTCTCATTTATTTATTTATTTATTTATTTATTTATTTTACGTCAAAAAACAGTTAAAAACTGCGTATGACGTGCTATGGGGAAAAGTGAATTGTGTGCACATTTTCAAAATTCTGTGATCCCTACACTAAGTCATATACTACTTAAATTTTGAATTTTGAAAGGGAGAAAAAAAAACAAAAACTCCCATGTAGTAAAATCTATTTTCAAGGATAAATAAGCAATAAAATTTGAATTTTGAAAGGGAGAAAAAAACTCCCATGTAATAAAATCTATTTTCAAGGATAAATAAGCAATAAATTTTGGCTCTTATTACTTCCTGCCGGGACAACATGGAAACGATAATAACATCATTAGTTATTTAAATTAGTTTTAAATTTAGTAAACGAAGAATGTTGAAACAGTGCTGTGCTGCAGGTAAGATATTCCAATCTCGTATCGTTCTATTCACAAAAGAAAACCTTCGTACACATGTTCGTTACTTTTTCTCCTAAAAGTTTGTCATTTTTGCCAGTGTACAGTGCCTTTTCTAGCCTGCTTCAAATTTATTCCCAAGCTTTGCCTTTCTTCGAATATGCTCTATGCATTGCCAGCAGTCTTGGCTTCCTTCACCTTTTCTCTAAAGATTCCCACCCAAGAGTAGATTTAATGTTCATATTTTATTTTTTGCCTATAACAAACTTAGCTGCTTGTTTCTGAACTCGTTCAATATTCTGTATTTTCCCAGTTCTATACGGGTCCCAACAGCTCACGGCGTATTCGATAAAACCAATCAGAACATGCAAACCAATCAGAAGTATGTTTGCAATTCTGAACTTAATAATTGCTTGAAACTATCGATCTTAGTAATTTATTGTTTCCTGACTCCAATGTTATTTACAATTAAATATTACTAACGTGGACCGACATCCCATCCAGTACGGACTAGGAAAATGCTGAAAATGTATTCTTTTAAGAACACAAGATTGTTACTCTGCGGAGTCTGTTTACTAATAAAAATCAGCCTTCTTGTTTCGATAAAAAAATACATTATTCATTGGTGCTATTGTATGTGTCATTTACAATATTTTATTTTAAATGTTATTCGACATGTCATGAAATTTAATATTATTTCGCTAATTTACTTTAATAAAAAAAATTATAATAATTTTTTTGCAAATACTTTTTTGGCTATCCTGCAAGACGTATTTCGTGGCCGTTACAGTTCGTGAATTTGATGTCCTCCTCGTAGTCCGCGCTGCAGAAGTCAAGAATCTTCCGCGCTGCAGAAGTCAAGAAGATTCCCGTCGACCACCAGTAGTCTTCTGATCTTCCTTCTTGATGTTAAAGTTAGTTGTTCAGGTTAATGTTCTAAATCTAATCTTAAACAATTAACACTGTTCACGTGAATAATTATTCGCAAATGCCTCATGTGGACATCCCTACTCGAGACAGCTTTCGTTCGCGACAACTAAACGTTCTATTTGCCAAACTATTCAAACGATTAATTAGCTGTTTATGTGATCGCGACGATGTCTAGCAATCTTCCTATGTGCTCGCAACGGCAATCTAATGTCTTCTCACAAAATCATAGCTCTGATGCGACATGTCACTTTCGTTTTTGTTTCTTTACCAAATTTTTGTTAGTAATTTTGCTATTTGCTGTAACTAGTTTCGCGATGGTCAATTATCTTGACTCGACGTTGATGTCTTTAATAAAATCTTTAATAAAATAAAATTGGCTGTCTATATTCCTTGTATTTCGTTAGGTGACTCTCTCAAAATTAAAATTTATATTCCACAAATGCCCACATTCAAAATCACAGCTTTGTTTATTTTTTGTAGGATTTTTCAGTGTTTCCTATTTATTGTTTATTTCGACTTTGAACATTTCTAAATCTTACTATTTACATCAGAATATTTGCATCTAATATTTCAATGTCCAATGTGGCTACCTAATGTCCTCTTTGTAAATGTAGCCTGCTATTGTAATTATACTACTCATATAAATGTAGCATTCGTGTGTTGTTAAGATATCTTTTGAAATATTTATATTTCTTCTTTTTCGCAGCTTCGTACTCTATGAAATCTTTCAATGTATCTGTAACAAGTAAAGAAAACAATCTGACATCAAAAGGAACCTGAAAATGCAGAAAAGGAATGTAAATTAGTTAAAATTAGAACACAACCACTGCACATTATCATGTAGGCGTCACCCGTAATATCATTTTAAATAACATCCATCCTAGAAGTTAAGGTTTTAGTTTTGTAAATTGCTCATTTCATGATAACGTCGAGTTACAAAATATTCAACTATTTCCTCTAAACAAGAATTTTTACTTTTTCCATATTGTAGTAATGGTGAATACTTCACATAAAAGACAACCTTCTCGCTCGTACAATTTGAACATAAAAGAACAATTACCGCCGACTTATCGTAAAAGTACGAATCGACTTATCGAAGTAATCTCACCTTCTTAAAAGCTGTTATGTCCTTTGATGTTCACCAGTCAGACACGTTAATTTCAGAGATAACGGTTATCAGTACTTGTAAGGAAACAGATGACTGAATGATGTTTGATTCGTTCAATAACTCAATTTTAAAACCTTTTAATTAATAAAATGTAATAACTAAACATACAAGTAATATAAAACAAAAGTTTAAAACTTAACCCTTGTAGGTCCTTATTCATATAATAAGTCCTCGAACAATTTTAAACTCAGTGGCTACCTACTGATAGACCGGAAGCCAGCCAAAAAGTATGATCAGCTCTAAGCTAAAACTTCTTGAGAAGTTAACCAGGTTTTTATGAATCATAAGGAAACGCAAGGATGGCGGTCCGCTGGTGTCGGAGTTGCGCAACGCAGTTTCTTGAATGTGTCAAAAAAATTTGCCCTTGGGGAATGAGCACACCTTGGGGATGAGTATGCCATACTAATGCCGTGTCTCGAACTGTCCGCAATATGGAATTGAACGTATAATTTGTATGTCCTCTTGGATTACGAGTTCAAAGCTAATTGTTTGTCCAAGGATAGAAAAAAAAGCATCGCCGTCTATGATCATGCCATACCGTTTCGGCATCTCTAAGTACTCGCCATAATGATTCAAGAATGTCCGAATTTTCACTAATTCATGTATCATAAGTACACACCTGAGAAAAATATTTTTAAATTGATTTTAATGTCTGCAAGTCGGGTCTATAAGTGCCATACCGATTGGATGTCTCGAACTTGAGAAATGAACCTCCAAAGTAGTAAAACTTTACGTGTGGTATATGACAGGTACTTGTGCCATGCTTTTGAGAAATGTATAATGAATGCAATAAGAATACGTGTGTATCATACTGATATCACGTGTTTAAGCAAATAATTTGGTGGATTTTCCTCAGTGGCGGCTCGTGTTCATACTATTAGGGTGTGCAACGCCTCTCTTCTCTCTCCCTTCTTCCCACCCTCTCCCTCTCTCTCTTTCTCTCTCTCTCTCTCTCTCTCTCTCTCTCTCTCTCTGTCTCTCACGCACACACACACATGCCCATACATACAGGCATACATTTTAAGCATACACATGTATTCATTAACATAAATAATGCCAATTAGTAACAAAGCATCTTATGAAGTTTGATAACATGTTGAATAGTTCCTTTTACCACCAACGAGGGTTGACCGCATTTCTTTTCACAACATCCGTTTCGATTTCGCTCGGCAAGGACCCCTCCGAAATATTTACTACTTGCGTCATGTTACTGCATGATTCGGCACTTCCAGAACGTTTATTTATTTATTTATTTAGTCAAAAACAGTCAAAAACTGTATGTGACGTATGGGGGAGAAAGTTATCTGCGCACGCTTTCTTGAATTTCAGAATCCCTTCCCAACAATTTAACTATTAATAGTTGAAAGATGAAAAATCATAGTAATAATAATAATAAATTTAAATTTAACGTTTTTCAAAGGATGTCAAGAAACACATTGATTCGAAACTTGTTTACTCGCACTTTTGCTATGGAGTATTTTCCATAAACTCGCTTTACAAATTTAAGGTTAAAAGTACAAGTTTCTATACCCAATACTCAAAAAATCTGGATAGTTTGCTGTCTACACTGACTGACGTAACACAAAGTCTGTGTCGCTTCAGTAAATGCAGTTTCTTTTCAACAATTTTTTCTGTGACTTTTTCATTGATGTTACTCGTATTTTAATATTTTCGACGCTATTCATTGTCAGTTGTACAAGCACACTTCAGAGATAAACGAAGACTCTAACTTCGGTTTTTCAAAACGCATTAAAAAGTAGCCTCCTACATACGTTTACACAATATATTTTGATTTTCACATGCTTAGGAATAGATTTGCAATTGCAACTCGCTTTAAAATGTGCAAATAACATTCGATTGACACTATACTTATGAATGCAACACTGCACAGCAATGCGTTTGCGTTTCGCGCGCTACCGAAGAATTGCTTTGGAAGGGGTAAGAGCTCATTTAAGTGGAGAGATATCTCACACTTTCTTCGATCAATGCCACACTTACTTCTCTTAAAAACTTGAACTAGCTGAGTGTTATATCTTCACCACATGTCAAGGCACTTCCAGAGGTCGCGCCTGCGCAGTAATATCCGCACGGTCCGGAGTGTGCGCCTGGCCCATAAGCCACCATGTTCCCCCTCTTTCCCCTCCAGCCCCGCAGGAGCCCCGACTGTCTGCTCGTGCGCATTTCCCGACTGTGCTCTAGCTGGCTGTCACGAAGGGCATTGGCGGCGGACTGTCAATTGCAGCTTCCGAACGCCGCGTGTTTTGAAACACAATGTTTTGCAAACGCTCTGAGAGGACTTGTATTCCTCTCATGTTAAGAAACGTTTGAGAAACATTGCACCGCAATTATTTGGGTGTGCACATGCGAACGTGCGAATGCCCACGAGCCGCCACTGATTTTCCTATTTCATGGAATGAAACGAATCCCAGCAACTCTTGGCAATGTATGATTAAAAATATCTCTGTCTGTTCTGGTAATGTTTCATAAGTTTCTTCAACTAAAACTACTGTGCTACAGAATGGTTCAGACTTTTAGTACTAATTAGTTATCTTATTTCTTTGGTCTGGGCTAGTTTTTCGGACTTGCTCCAACCTCTTCCCAGATGCCACCTTTCGTCGCCCAAACTACATTTTTTTCACATTCATGTTTGCATCAACTTTACTTTTGAGGCATCCCCGAAGATACAAATCTGGTGGTGATAAATCAGGCGAACGAGGCGGCCACAAACATTGAAAAATTATTCTGTTCCCAAAAAACTCTTCCTACTTTTAGGTACACCCACAGAAAACAAGGGGCGTGGAGCAGTAGATCTATTGGGGTTCCTTTTTCCAACAAAAGTTCCCCTTATTTATTGTTATCATTAAGTATTAATATATTTGAAGTGAATCATACATCAATTACAATTAAATACTTTTTTCAAAAAAATGTATTAAAGGAAATACATTTTGTATACATTTTCCGGACCCTCTTAAGTGGGGGCTTAAAGCAAACTGCCCCATCAGAACGCTCCAGTGTACTGTACGTCAAGTCCCCCACAGAGGTTTCTTTTGAAGCCAGTGAGTTCATGCGGCGGCTATATTGGCCAAACCCAACCCGGTTCTACGAAATGTTGTTAACGAGCACGACGAAGTGCTAAATTTTGTCATATAAATCTATAGTTGCTTGTCGTGAGATATAATTCTAGGCTGCTAACAGCGGCCGGGTATAACTGTAAGTACGTATAAGAATTTCCAGAGGATTGGCCGTACCATTAAACTAAATGATAAAAATAGTTTCATTCTCTGATAAAGCTTTTCGCAATTTGGTGGCAGAAGAAACAATACCGTCTCAGTTTGTCAAGAAATTAACTTTGATTCCTTGCGTATTCGAAAGGTGTGTTCCTTGAAATTCGTTTAAAAGCTTTGCCTTTTTTTTTTTTTTTTTTTTTTTTTGATCAGGAACCTAAAGATATCCACTTTCTTTGGCTTGTGGAGGCTATTGCTGCAAAATATTCGTCTCCCCAGCAAGACTGTCAACGATAATGTTCGCCACTCAAAACAATTATCCCAAACTCATTCTCTTTCTTGAGCAATAGTGTACGTGAGCAATTGTTACATGCGTTCATTGATTTAAAATTACGTGTTTTCTAAATATGTATTGTAAAAGCACTGCGAAGGTAAATTTGCCCTCGATGCACGACTGCAGCCGTGAAGCCTTTCGCTAGAATGCACAGTCCGCGTCTAACGCGAGCGATCGCCGCCAGAGGGCAGCATCTGCCGACACTCGCGTGCGATGTGTGTTCGTCAGCGCGCCGCTCCCGCCCAGGGTGCCGCGCGATAGGGCGCCCCCTCCCCCGGGGTGGGGCGAAAACCCGCGAGATCTTAAATATCGCGGACACGAGAGCTCAATTATTATTATTATTATTATTATTATTATTATTATTATTATTATTATTATTATTATTATTAACCCTGACGAATTATTTTGCTTCGATGGAGTATAATTAATAACGTCATTCTAACCCTTTTTCGCAATTTTATTCTGTGCTTTATCGGCGGGAAGGTACTAACTGCGTAGGTGTTGATACTTCATATTACGAGCGAGTTTTCTCGGACACATTTCTACTCCTTCATTTTTATATCACATTTAGACCTTCGCTACAGTAGGAAAACACTAACCAATGCATAGAACTGAATGAGGTTATACTATTTAGCAGTGAAAGACATGAAAAACAACCAGTTTTTTAGTTGGTTACTTGAATTTTCTCTTTATACGGGAATGAACAAGAAAAAACTTCTGTGAAAGATATTCTTACTTGAATGAAACCCGTTCATAATGAGCAACATAAAAATAAAAATTTGAAGCAAGGAACTTCAAGGGTAATTTTGAAATAATTTAATTAATTCATTATTTTCTTAATTCGTATTTATTATTTATGAATGAATTTATTAATTGTGAATTTTATTCTAAATGAGTTGATCGTTCACAATTTATTCATAATTAAACCAATAAATACAGTAAAACAGAGAACGGGAATTACGGAGCTCAAGAAAATATGCACAGATTGCACTCCTCCCTTAAAAGTCACATACGTTCCAGTGTTTTACATTAAATAATGATTTGTATTCAATGCATAAAAGTATTTCTATTGAGGCAATTCGAACTAGTTAAACACATGGTTCACGATTATGGCAGCAAAACAAGGATTTCACAGGTTAAAATCACACAAGAGCTTTTAATAAAATAAGAAATGAGACTCGCAGGTGATCTCATAGCTAACTGCTGCCCCACTCGCAGCTTGTAGCGCATCAAGGCATTTCAAGACATCTAATAACCTATTTGTAGTGTGTGGACGCAGACTCGTCAGCCTGTCTCCACATTTCTCATCGCATATTTCTGGCAACGCATCTCTCGGTGTGTATGTATATCTCTCGGTGTATTTTCTATATAGTCTGTTGCTGACCTAAAACGCATCAGCGGAGCGGGGGCATGAAACCGTCAATATTGTGGGAGGGATACTTCCTTTTATGTAACAGTTTAAAATAGGTATTATTAATGTTTTTCAGCCTAAAATTGTTGGATTAAATTAAATTCGATGTCGGATCTTAGAATTCAATTAAATTTATTTTCGAATGTAGGAATTCATTTTACTGGTTGAGAAAACCAAAAGATCTTCAGTGCATCCTATTTACCCGTCAGAGTATCAGGTGTAGCAACGATCCCCCGACGAGCAGCCTTGCAGCCGCCAAGTCGGAAGGATCAGCCTTCATAAGGTTAGGAAGTACCTCCTTTCTTATTTATTTATTTATTTATTTATTTATTTATTTATTTATTTATTTATTTATTTATTTATTTATTTATTTATTTATTTATTTATTTATTTATTTATTTATTTATTTATTTATTTATTTATTTATTTATTTATTTATTTATTTATTTATTTATTTATTTATTTATTTATTTATTTATTTATTTATTTTTATTTTTTATTTATTTATTTATTTATTTATTTATTTATTTATTTATTTATTTATTTATTTATTTATTTATTTATTTATTTATTTATTTGATTTATTTATTTATTTATTTATTTATTTATTTATTTATTTATTTATTTATTTATTTATTTATTTATTTATTTATTTATTTATTTATTTATTTATTTATTTATTTATTTATTTATTTATTTATTTATTTATTTATTTATTTATTTATTTATTTATTTATTTATTTATTTATTTATTTATTTATTTATTTTACGTCAAAAAACAGTTAAAACTGCGTATGACGTACTATGGAGAGAAGTGAATTCTGTGCACATTTTCAAAATTCTGTGATCCCTACACTAAGGTATATACTACTTGAATTTTGAATTTAAAAAAATGCTCCCATGTAATAAAATCTATTTTCAAAGATAAACAATAAATTTAGGGCTCTTATACATGATGTCCTTCGTCAAGGAATTATACTTCCTGCCGCGACAACATGAAAACGATAATTTGAATAACTATATTTCCCACTGAATTCTAGACGACGTGCACAGATAATGAAGTTACATTTATGTCCAGAAGCAAAACAAGGGGCCATCTCAGCATTTGCTCAATGGATCTGGGGAACTGGACGAAAAACCTTATTGAGATGGGGGTCGTTGATCCAGAAGCTGCAATACAATAATTGTTACATATTGTTTAGAATTATACAGTCCAATGGTAAATAACACACTAAATATCTCTGTTAAAATTAATGTTACTTTCCTTGTGATGTTCAGTATAGTCTCTAATTGTATAGAAACAGTTATGCAGCAGAAACGATTTCACTTTGGATTTAAACTTTTCTATCGAATTTAATCGTTTAATGTCATCTGGCAAAGTGTTGTAAAATAATGTACATGTATTGAATGTGAATTTTTTGTATTGATACTGTCACCTGATAAATATGATTTCTATGTCGAGTGTTATAGTAATAGACTTCGGCATTTTCTGAAAATATATACCCGCCCTTAAACAAGTCATTTTTGATGAAAACTACTGATTCGTAAATCAAGAGACAAGGTAATGGTAAAATTCCTAGATTAATGAAGAGAGGCTTACATGAATCAAGTGGGTGGGATTTGGTTATTATTCGTACAATTCTTTTTGTAATTTAAAAGTCTGGGAGCTATAAGATGTATTTCCCCAGAATATTATCCCATATCTCAGGCGGGAATGAACATTCGCGAAATATACACAACGAGCAGTATGAAGGCTGGCTGAATTTGCAAGAATTCTGAACGCGTAGCATAATGAACTTAATTTTGTGTTCAATTCATTTAAATGGACGTTCCATTTCAGGTTTGACTGTTGCCTTAGCATCAGTCAATGGTACACCGTTCATTTTCAATTGGAGCACAGAATAGTTTATTTGAAATGGAAAACTGCATTAAAACCGTTTTCATTTCATTTACTATTAAATTGTTATTTCGGAACCAATTTTAAAATCTGATATTGTACTATATTTACGGTTTCTGTATTGCAAAGGATGTTTGTATGATCCGCAAAGAGAACTCTTGTTCTTCCGTTTCGAACCGTCGAGGGCATATTGTTTACGAAAAGTAGGAACAGAATAGGGCATAAAATCGATTTTTGATGAACTCCACGTGCAATTGGGAAAGAGTCAGAAAGGTGCGTACGTAATGTTCCATCATTCCAGTAAGGTATTTCCACTTTCTGAGATCGTTGTTTAAGGTACGAACATAACCAATCTAGAACAATACCACGGATTCCATATACATGTAATTTTGAAAGTAAAATGTCATGATCAATGACGTCAAAAGCTTTTGAGATATCTAAAAATAACCAATATGTGCCTCGTTTTAATCCAATGATGAAGCGACAGCTTTAAGAAAAGAAAATATGTCTGTTTCCGTTGATTTTGATTTTGTAGATCCATGTTGGCAATCTGAAAGCGGGTCGTGTTTACTGAGAATGGTTTCCATTCGTACGTAAAAAAATCTCTAATATTTTTGAAAAAACTGAGAGTAGAGAAATTGATCGATAGTTTTGAATTTCATCTTTGGTGCCTTTTCTGAAGAGCGGTTTAATCTTAGCTGTTTTGAAAATATCTGGAAACGTTCCGGTGCATAAGGATGCATTAAATATGTGAGTTAACGGGTGTATAATGGCATACGCACAGGTCTTTAACAAAGAATCCGGGAATTCATCTAAATCGGACGAATATTTATTTTTTAGTTTACCTATTATTTTGAGAATTTCATAGGAAAAAGTTTCGGAAATGAACCTTGTGTCTAAAATTTTGGGTGAAATGTATGTTATTCAATTTTGTGGCTGAAGACTTAGTGAGACCGGCAGGAATTCTCGAAAAGTATTGGTTAAAGAGACTAGCCACTGTTGTTGGATCGTTCACATTTATATCGTTATATTTTAAAACAACATTCTCTGCAAGGTTTCTAGTTGATTAGGTCGTATTGTTTATTATATTGCACATTGCTTTTGTTTTGTTATTTGAGTTCAAAATATCCTGATCGTGTTTCCTGATTTTAGCCTGCCTTATGACTTTTCTTAACAATGATTTGTATTTTTTAAAGTAAATGAGGAAATCTTGAGATACCTACGTTACGACGTTTATGATGAAAGAATGAAATGAAAGAAAGAATTCGGTTGTTTTTACAAGATGTCCTAATCCCTTGTGTTATCCAAGAATTGCTTTCCCATGAAATATTTAATTTTCTTTTTTGAAGAGGAAAGCAAGTGTTAAAATGGAATGAAATAGTTGAAAAAAAAAAAAAAATTTGTCGTTTGTATCAACAGTATTATAATCCGCTTCCAATGACTCCTGCATCAAGTAATCAATGAATAATTTAATTTTACTTTTTGTAAACAATCTAGTTATACGTGTATTATTTATTGTATCAGAGTTTGCATTTCTTATAATGGTAAGAATTTGTGCATCGTGATCACTGTATCCTAAATCTTTTATTTCAACTTCATATCGAGAAGTAGTTTTGTTAATTATAATTTGATCAATTGCCTTCATCGAATTTTGTGTGATCCGTGTAGGTACATTAATTGTAATGTCTAAATTCAAGGAATTAATTAAATTGAGAAACTTTTCTTTCTCGCAAGATTCGACCAGAAAATCAATGTTAAAATCTCCGCATACAACAATGGATTCAAAATAGCGATTGCTGACTTTGTTAAGTGTTATCTCCAGTTTTTCTAAGAACAAAATATAATATGCAGCTCTTTTTGTTGGAGGTCTGAAAATGCAAAGTAATATCACTTTTAGCGAAGTAAGATGTACAACAGAAATTTCGAAAACATTTTCAACGGAATACTCATTTAATTCCGCCAAGGAGATAGAATCAATATTATTTCTAATGTAAATGTAGGAACCCCCATACGTAGGACCTTTATGCGATTCTCTCTCTGTGCTTTCGTCTCTCATTCGTCGCTTTTGTTCATCAATCACGCTATTTCGGAGTAAATTTGTTGCGATAGGTCACGGTCGCGTTGTAAAAAATTGCGATAAGTGATTAGACATTTATAAAAACCGCAAATAAAAAATCTCGAGCGTTGGCGGCACTGCAACACTCGTTCACAAACGATTCTTCATCATGAATCCGTGCGTTCTCTTCAAGATCTCAGGCCCCCTCTCCTCCGTCTCTGGCCTGCCCTGTTCTGCCCACTCCAGCCCACTTCTGGCCCATTCTCGCCCGCTTGCATCAAGGAACTGGTGCTGCGTGCGGGTGACTTCGTGTAGGAGATAAGAGAATGCCGCCTCAGCAAGCTGTTGTTCCTAAGGAAGCCCCAGAAAAAGATGCTCAGCCAGTGGGAATTAGGGCGGTGTTGCTTGGCCCGCCGGGTTCCGGAAAAGGAACTCAGGTAGGAGTCTTTTTTGCTTCATTCTTGTCGTTGTCTTGTCTTTACGTAACCAATGACACGTATTTCTTTTCCAGGCGCCTCTATTGAAGAAAAAATTTTGTGTATGTCACCTGTCAACTGGAGACATGTTACGAGCAGAAATAGGCTCAGGATCGAAGTTGGGGCAACAGTTAAAGAAGGTTATGGATGAAGGTGGGTACCCTAAATACGTTACTCTCATTAAGTCTATATATAACACGTGTTTGTGATCGTCTCGTAGGTTAGTAATAGAAAACTATATCCTTCCTATTGGCAGTCTCTTGTTGCCTTATATGACCGAGGTGGTGCAAACAGGTGTCTATCTTTGCCTTCCGTAGTATCTTTTGTAATGAGTTGCAAAGCAACTGTTTTATTTTGACATTTTCATGATAGATGTGAATTCTCAAAAAGATTGCAAATTATATCTCATTTCTTTGAGCTCTGTTTTGATACCGAAATGTTAAAAAAAAATTATCAAATCATTTAAGCTATAAATTAAATTTTGGGAGTAATGCTTATAAGTAGGAAATGTAGTGAATTATGCTGTGGGGCACTTTTTTATGGAACTAATTGATACAATTGACCCTTTTTTGTAGTATAGTTGCTTTAAAGAAAATTTTGAAAAGAATCTGATAATTGTTGCACAGTAAAAATAATATATTGTTGGTTTTTTTCTCTACTAGTGGTGTATGTATGGTTTTGATTATTCAGAACAGGCAAACTGATACATCACACCTTTTGAACTTGCAATAACTTTTTTAAGCTTATGTAGAAATCAGAGTATTTCGGTAATTGCGTAAACAAATCTTATTTTTTAGTTTCATTTTTTCAGTTTTTGGATCTGAAAAATCTTGGTACATCTTTTTGTTTTAGGAAAGTTAGTAAGTGATGAGCTTGTTGTGAATATGATAGATTCTAACCTTGACAAACCAGAATGTAAAAATGGCTTTCTTCTTGATGGATTTCCTAGGACAATTCCTCAAGCAGAAAAAGTAAGTAGCACTAAGTTTTATGAGTGAAACTTGTGTGGTGGGATCAAATATTGTAATACATTGCCCTCAAAATTGTTATCTGTGTGAGCAAAGGTGATAGGTCAAAGCTCAATGTCAAGATGACTTGACCAGATGCAATTTTTGAGTTATAAAATTGTGTAAATGGTTCAGATTCCTATTGATTCTTGATGTTGTTGAATGGAGATATAATTACTTGTCATTTATGTATTTTCCTACAGTTGCTTTGCCAGCAAGTACATTAGTTTTAAAAATTGAAAAAATCCAGAATATTTTACTGTATTGGTATTTTATAGAAAAATTATTTTGTTCCAGCTAGATAAGCTGCTAGACAAAAGAAACTCTGCACTTGATGCTGTGGTAGAATTTCACATAGATGATTCGTTTTTGGTTCGGCGCATTACAGGAAGATTAATTCATCCACCCAGCGGAAGGTCTTACCATGAAGAGTTCCATCCCCCAAAGGTGCCAATGAAGGATGATGTGAGTTTCTTCAAATTGTTGGGACCACCTTAATATCAGGGTACTTCTTGATGAATGGCAAAGAATTAGTATTTGCAAAAATTATGAAGGCATTAAATACACATCTCCAGCTTCTAAAATGTTCTTTATTAACTTATTGAACGTTTCATGTTTGTTTAGTGCATAGTTCCAACCAAAGCCTTTTAACACTAGTTCTAACACAATTAATAAAGACATTATAAGAGCAGTGTTCATCCTAATCATTGGAATGAGAAGAGCCAGGTGATACGATTTTTCTATTATCGTCGTGCACGTATTCTTGAGCCCTCATTTTGCTAGATGCAAGAGAAGTGGCGGTTTGATTATTTTGTCAAAAGGACTATATCAAATCTATAGTGTGTTATTAGATGCAAAATAGTTTGTTATAACAGCAGTGAACATTTATCATTATCAGATTTTGTTAACCTCTCTTGTTGCTTCCACTTTTTCAGGATGTTAGTAAAGGAGTGAAGGGTGGTACTTCGGGGCTCAAGAACAAATGTGCACATTCAACATTCCAACCATTTTGTTGTTTCAAGAGTTGTTTATAATTGAATTTTTGATTTCCATTTTAGTAGTTGGACAGCCTTCCTGTAGTAGGAAGTTAATAAATCATTCTTATTTTTATAAGTAACCATTATAATTATTGAAACTGATGAGTAAATTTATATTGTTATTAAAATCTCAGAAGAAGATTAGAGTAGACATATTGGAAGGAAATTACTCTAATTTTTATTTTCTCGCTTATACTTCGTAAGAAGAGAAAGTAATTGTGAACATGCTCCAGAAAACAGCGAATTTTAAGCACAAAAACTCTTAATGCCCTGGTAACTAAAAACAGGATAAATCTTGTTCCTGTGTAAAGCCT
Source organism: Teleogryllus oceanicus (assembly GCA_964035755.1). NCBI lineage: Eukaryota > Metazoa > Arthropoda > Insecta > Orthoptera > Gryllidae > Teleogryllus > Teleogryllus oceanicus. Next base: position 30,728,234 of record CAXIVR010000004.1, read on the forward strand.
TGTTCCTGTATAAATTTTGTTGTCTTTCCATCTGCCCGCCTGCCTGTGTGTCTTTCCATTTGCCCACCTGCGTGTCTTTCTGTCTGCCAACCCGCCTGTGTCTCTTTCCATTTCCCACCTGCGTGTCATTCTGCCTGCCCACCCACCCTTACTGTCCACTCGCTGTTTTAGTACATCCGCTGGCCTGCCTGTCCATCCGTCCACTCTCCTTTTCGTCTGCCTTTCCGTCTGCCCATGGTCAAAACAAGCACGTAATCCAGTCACAATTTTCTTCAAAATTGATATTCCCTAATTGAATTAAACTAACTTGGAGCAATCTGAGTTTGAAATAGATATTGTGATGTTTAGCAGTACTTTTCATGAAACCTTAAAAACATTTTTATGTTCTCAAAAATGGCTCCAATTTTTTTTATTAAACTTTGTCTTCAGTTAGCGTAATGGCCACTAAAGAAAGTTTTTAAAACCTCTAATTTTTTGGAAATTCCAAAAGTTCAAAATTGTTTTCAGCATCTTCCTATAACTACAATGTTGAAGATAAAGATTTTTCAGATTGAAATCTGGATATTTTTTAACGATTTTCTCTCATAAACAAGTCAAAATTTTTTCTTTAAATTTTCTCCTCGTATCTAATAGAAGACAGGAAGAAGTTGGTGCTTGTCTAATTTCTGGCGAAATCTGTACTTCTGAAAATTGCAGAAAGTTATTTCAAAACTACAAAATTGGAGATTTTGGACTTAAACAAAATACGTTCTAAAAATCAGCACTTTAAAGAAGGTCATTTGCAATTTTTTGAAGAAAAAAAATAGTTTTTACTTCAAATTAATGCAATTTATAAAACACTTTTTCCCAAAAACTGCTCAAAATTTTTTCTACATGCATATCATGAAATTCTTAAGAATGGTGTAGCACGGGTTTCATTTTCTTTGAACTCTGTGAATTTTCAAAAAATGCAAATGTGGAAACAATACAAGAAGGAATTCACTCCTTTTAGTTTTTTTTGTTTCGAATTATCATTCTTCAAATTAAGTTTTATCATTCTGTGAAACAATGGTTATGCCGTTTTGTATTAATGTTCTTAAGGAAGGAATGGAAAGCAAACATTTGATGCCCCTAGGGGCGTAAAACTGGCTTCAGATTTAGAACAAAATGAAAATCAAAGGATCTCTGTGAGGATCCTCGAGGAGAAAAAATAATGCCAATTGGAGAGAGATTGTTCTTTGGACATTGAAATCTGTGATAAAATAACTATGTGCTCATAGAAATCTGTGATAAAATAAATATGTGCACATAGATTATTGAAATGTATTGATCATTCCTAATCTGTTATCAGTTATTTGAAAGCTAAGATAACTGTTGTGATTTTTGGGGAAATCTAGAGTATGTGCTTAACCATTAGAATGTGAATTGCTGTTCTCTTGATGCTCCTATAAATCTTCTAATGATTGTTTTTTTTTTCTTTCTTTCTTTGCTAGTTTACAGGAGAACCTCTGATTCGTCGTGCTGATGACAATGTTGATGCTCTGAAAACTCGCTTAGATGCATATCATAAACAGACCTCTCCATTGGTGGATTATTATACAAAGAAGGGTACATAAGTCATTTCAAAGCTTTTAAAGCTATTATTTTTGTTATTGCTTAACTAATACTTTAAATTAATGAAACAATTCCACCTTAACTTGCGTATATAATGAATACACATTATGTTGCAGGTGTCCACTATCGTATTGATGCTTCCAAAGCTGCTGCAGAAGTATTTGATTCCATAGATAAAATATTCCTTAAAACGAGTGGTGCAAGGAATAAAGATAAAATTATGTTTGTTTAGAAAAAACAAATTGAAGTAGTTCTCAACGAAATGTAATGTGTATTTTTGGAAAGTGTAAAATAAGGGACTGTACGGTACAATTAAACAACAGAGTCTGCTTTTTGAAAGGTGTATATGCTCATTGTTTTCTCTGTTCAGAGCTGTTGAGTCGACCTCAGCACTGCTGCCACCATAGAAGGTGAAGGGAGTTTATTAAATTACCAGTTTTAATGTGTGGATGGATTACGTTGCAAAATAGTTGTATATTTGTGGTATTTTTGTTGAGAGAATGAGTAATAAACTTCAATCATTGTTGCATTGAGGATAGTGTTTTGATATTTATTTCCTCCTGGTGTCCAAATAATATTTCTGTCTACTTAACAGCTGGTGGGGGTAAAGCAATGTTGCCTCTTACTCTGGCAGCGGACGTGTGGTCGTGTAGCATTTTTGCATCAGATCACAACAGCAGTAGCAAGAAATGAATTTTAATGAGAGCACACACAATAAATAACCAAACAAGTAAAGGCACCAGATGGCGTTAAGTCAAGTTTCAATTGCTTCATGCTGTAAGATATTGGTTTTCATAAGCATTGGCAAGTCTGCAGTGACATCACAATTTGAATTCTCTGATTGGAAAAAGGAACTCTCTCTCCGCTGTCACCTGCTAGCATGACAAGTAGATGGAAATATTATTCAGACAATATTATGTATGGTTTGAAATTTAATTTTCTTGATTGAAATTGAGTTTTATTCAATGATTGTGATAAAATTATTTTAATATTTATCCTAAAATGTAATCTCAAAATTCCAGTATTCAACTCTGTTTTGGAAGTTCAATGTGGATTTATTGATAGATGAGATGTGTAGAATGACTAAATCGTAGGGGTCCTAAAGCTTGATCAACCTGTTTTCAAAATTAATAAGAAAAAAAAAAAATCACAAAAATCATATTAAATAGGAAAAATATTTGAATATCAAATGTTTAAATTGCAATGGTGTAGCCATTTAAATAATCTTTTAATCTCGTAAGTTTGTTTAAAAATAATTAGGAATTCTGAGCATGAATTTAGTGTCTTACATTAATTCACCATGAACATGTAGCCTAAAATATTCTCATGTATACTGTGATTTTTATTAAGCTGCATTTGAAGTAAATCAGCTGTTTCCATGTCATCCAATTGGAAGGTTGATCACCACCATAGTGACATGTAAGGTCCCGATTGAATGGCATTGTAACAGCCGATAAAATGTCAAACGCAGCAATGTAAAAACAGCAGTATATTGTAACATATATTAGAACTAGTAAGACTTAGGTCTTACTGAGAATGGCCATGAACAGTCATTTTTCACGACATTGTATTTCAAAGGCAATTCATGCAATTTGGGGATTTTTTTTTTTTTTTAAGTATAAAAACTAATATCATCTTGACTCATTCCACCAATTGCATTTGTTTTAAGCCTATAATAAATAAATCTAAAATAAAAACTCGGGGGGAAAAAATGTACTTGTGCATAATGAGACTGCCCACTTATAAGTAATAGTTCATCACTTGTTTTTAGGTATTTAAACCAGGCAGGTTTTCTCTTTCAATATTTGTTTCTTTCTTTCCTTCTGTCGTTTCCCAATTTTATGCATATAAAAATCCCCATTCCTCTGCACATTTGAGAAAAATTTTTTCGGTAAATTTTTCTTGAGCAACTTCCTTGTTTACCCAACAAATTATTATTTCAAAACCCAGTAGGTTTGAAAAACTATTACTTTGCCCAGTATTAGTATACTCTCTGACTTTGCCACATATTACAACAATAATTACAACACATGAGTGTTGGCAACATTGTATATAATGCTGCCAACACAGGAGTGTTGGCAAATATGATCGACTCAATATTTTTCTGAATTTACTATTGTGTATAATTGTTTCTATAAGCTTTTCATGGTGGTTAGTACTGCAGTAGTTACATTTCCTTGAAAGTTGATGCACATTAGAATTTTTTTTTTCAGTGAGAGTGCTATGCAGTAGTATTGTTGTTATTAATATTATTTTATTACTATTTATGCGGAGTGTTGTGTTATGAAGTGGAGGCAAAGAAATGTGGGAGAAATGCATCGCAGTTAAGTATTGCGAAGTGAAGTAGAATAAGGCTTGGTGAAATTATGTATTATTAATTTTTTTTTTTAATTAACTACTCTTTTCTAATTTATTGTTAGTCAATGTAAGCTTAATGCATGTAAAGTAATGATATTCTGCCACCAAGTAACCACACTTAATTCCAGAATTAACTAATGGAGCTAAAACAGCACATACTTTCTCGCCTTTAGTAATGATTATGTAATACTATGTAGTATACCACAATGTCTCTCCGAATTAACATATTTCAGTCATTTTTTGTAAAACTAATTACGAATCGTAGAAAATTTTGTGCGAAAACTAAATATTTTCAAGCAAATACCAACACAAAGACAATTATAAATGTTTTTCTTACAACTAAATCATGCCACAACAATGAGACGTAATTCACAGAAATTCGCGAGTCGCGACGCGGAATGCCATTGGTGCATTCCAATCTGATATTCCCTGAAGGCTTGGAATTTTTATTTCATATATTTCAAATAGGTTTTAAAGAATTTCTAAAAGATTAATTTTTTTGTGAACATAATGAAAATCTCTCATATTATGAAGCCCAGGATATTCGGAGCAAACCGACCAAGTTTGACGACGAATTACTAAAAAATACTCATGTTTTCGAAAAAAATCTACAGGTGCTTATTTGAAGATCTGTTTCTGATGAACACATGTTACTATGAATTTTTTTTTAATTTTTCGAAAAATTAGGCATTTTAACGAATATGAGCACCATTCTCTTAAGCGACCTTTATCGTATCGAAGGTCCTAATTAAAGAAAAAAATGGTTTAAACAAAATTAAAACTGCCTATGTTTATCACAAAATTTTGCCTAAAATACTCATGTTTTCGAAAAATTGAACATGACATTATTTTCAGATTGTTTCCATGAACACATTTCATTAAGAAAAAATGTAGTTGTTGGACGACGCTGAAAGTTTTTTGAATTTTTTCAATTTTAAAAAAATCAGGGTTTTAAGCGAACATGAGATCTGCACCGTTATCTTAAACGCCCAGTATCCAATAAGAAAGTTTAATCAAAAACGTTGGAGCCATTTTTTTTTAAAATGTCCCAGATGCTTCATGTAAAGTCTCCCAAAAATCAAAATATAGGTTTCACATTCAAGGGGCCGCGACATCAGCCTGATGGAATGGGGAATATCAATTTTGGAGAAAATCGGCTGAACAGTTTAACCACTAACGGTGTTCACAGACGTTTTGCCTTCATTCGAGTTTTGGGTATCAAGGGCCCGCAAAACATGAATTTTGGCTACACCACGTGTTAGAGGATTTTTTCTAAATTTAGAAACTGGATTTATGCACTTTGTCGTTACCAGGGCCCGGATAAGAGTTTTTCTGTCAAAAATTCGCCGCTTTTTCCTGCAGCATTACATAAATTTCTCTTCTTAAAAAGTTCCTTCTTGAGGATGAGAAAGTAATAGTAAATCTAATCTAATCTAATAGAGCTTGAAACTCCTAATTGGACACTCGTGGGGTTTTCCTGTTGTGAAAGAAAATAACAGAGATGTAGAAGGACCGCTTGAGTAGTTCACAAATCAATCGTAGGGAGAATGCCTGGACAGGTGAAAATGAAAAAGTTGGTGGTAAAAGCCGGAAAGAGTATGACTTAAAACCTTCATCCATCAAACTTCATTATGTGACGGTCCGATCAGACGCATCACATTGTTTATAATTTATTAGAAAATAACATGGAGTTTTCATAAAAACAGTGAAAATAAGCAGATGAATTAAGTTCCACTATAGCATATTTCGGCAAATTTTTAATAATATTCGGAAGCGGAAGATCCAAAACGGGCTTTGAAATGTTTGTGGACAATTTAAGGCGTATTTTCGTGACGGCTGGCGTGTCACAAAATAGAAATTCGAAATCTTAATAAATTTAAAAACTTGTACAAAAATTGACGAAGAAGGACGGACGCTCATCTGTTTAAAATGGCGTATAGAGAATCAATAAAAAACGTGTTGAAAAAAAAACAATGTTCAAGGGACAAACTAAGAACAGTGAAATTAATTGTGAAACGGGTAGACGACAGCAAAAACCACTATGCATTGTAGAAAGACAATTACAAGGAATTAGTGAATTTTAATTAGCAAAAATAATAAAAGAAAAGCCGTCTTTTGTTTTAGTGAAACGGGAGATGGAAAAATTGGTCAGAATGCTACTGAATAGCGGGTCGCGACGTAGATTCTCATGAGAGTAGAATTTTTTTTTTTGTATTGTTATGAAAAATGCAGTGTAGTATACCTTTGTTTTTGGAATATGTTGACTACGCTAATTTAATTAATTAATGGTAGATGAACAAAAACTTCGGTGAAAGGAGAAAATGGAATTGTGCAGAGCAAGATCGCTGAGTGCATCGAAAGGGAAGTACTTATAAACATTATAATTGATTCTACATTGGAGCTAATATGGGGAGGCCAAGATATGTGTTTTAGCTTAATTCTTTTAAGACGTGGCCACGCAAAATATTTTGTTGAGTAAAAGAAATATTAACAAATAGAATATTATGGAAATTATTCACGCAAACATTTTCTTGAAGTAAAATAAATTTAACAGATAAAGTATTGTAAATTTTATTCACGCAAAACGGTTTTTGAGCAAATGAAATATTAATGCAATAAAATATTATAAATTTGATTCACGCGGGGAAGTAATAAATAGTAAGTTAGTGGAGATAGAATGTTACGATTTTGTTTAATAATGAGTATGTCAGAATAAATTTTGTTTATTGAATTTCGTTTCGTTAAGTAAATAATTAATTAATGAAGTTAGGATGAAAATGGAGGTAAATGTATGATGCGTGAATGTAGATATAATTGCAGTAGTGCGTAAGGAATATTGTTACATTGTTGTCTTGCGTTGCATTGTGTTGTTTTATTTGCAAGGAGATCACTGAGGAAAGCGGCAATAAATGACAGAACGCTGATATTTACATGAAAACTGGGTTATTGATGATTTCCTTTCCTTTTTCATATAATAGTTATTGTTTTGATTTCCTGTAGAGTATCAGTCCGAGCCCTCACGACTTAATTATAAAATTTTCTATGATGGTTCTCCGTAACGCATATATCAGGGCTAGCATTTAAAAAAAAACACTTATTGAATGGATAGAGTAAAGAAAGAATAGGTTAGAGAGAGCAGGAGGAAATACGGAACCACCACAATTAAGACTTCTGTATGGCTGAACTAGCTTATCTAGGGGCAGTTCCTTGCTTAATTATTAGGAAATACACTTTAGAGTCTCTAATCTTCCTGAGTCAAAGGCCTATTCAGGGTATCATCTAAGAACTGTTGACACAACAATAATGATGACAAGGTTAGTAAAAATAGGAAAACCCTGACGAAGACTACCTCAAACCCACAGTTACCGATCACGCCTTCCAAGAGTGTGGACAGGATTTGAACCTCTCATCTGAGATGTGGATCTGCCCTGGGGGTTTCCATAGTAATGAATACGGGACGTCCAGATGCAGAGGCAGTTGGCGAGTACGTCTAAAATGTTAAACATACTTCTGCATTACACTGTGAAGTTTTAATTGGAGATCTAAATTGAACTAATTTGCATCCGATCGATAGTACATATACATTCACATTCTCAAAAGACCCGTCAATAAAACATTTCAGGATGTTGAAACAAAAATTCGGGCTCTGACACCACATGGCATTATAGGATGACTTTTTTCCTCTCTGAAGGACCTGCAGGCCAGTGATCTTGCCTGACGTACGCCTACGCCGACTGGCAGTGGGCGGACGGCCTGGTTGGCCGTCTGTGGCCGTGGTTTAAACAATTTACCAATGATGGATTCTGAAGCCCCGCCGTGTACAATTATTTAACGTATGCTATTGATCCGAGAAATTCACGGAACAATCGATCCAATCAACTGCCTTCTAGTCTTAGTATCCATGCAATGGCTGCGTTCGATCCACGTAATTAGGTTCCTGGCTGAGGAAGAAAATCGGTCGTTGTCGATATCGGAACCTGAACCTCCCAATGAAGAAAGCTTTAGTTGAGGACTCGCATGTGCACACGGAATCGCTCGCCATCAACAGTGTGCGAATTGACGAGAGGGATGTGGAGTCTGCCCCCCCCCCCACACACACACGCAAGGTTGATGACCCCAGCTGGGAAAGTATTAATTTGTCTCTACCGGGAACAAAATTATTCCATTTGGAGGTGCCTGTTTTACTGTTTGATTCCTATGAAATGTTCAAATCAAGTTACTTAGAAAAGATAGCTTTACCATGCGTTTTTAGATTTTAATCATGATGTTGCGGAAGTGAAGAGTGTCTTTGTTTCATTCGACATTTCGCCCCCACCTTCTTCTCATGGCATTCTCGCCCCTCCTCCGGAAAGAAACGACAGTCAGCCCTGTGGCGCCGTGTAGGGGATGATTAGTCCACGTCAATGCGGCGTTTGAAGATAGCAGCCGGGCTCGTCCCTCTCCGCCCTGGGCGATGCCGTCACGGCGTAGCGCGTCGTGCGTGGGCGGGGGAGCCGCCCGCCCCCGCACCCGTCCCCGCCCTCGCCCCGGTGCCAACCGCCGACAGGACGCGCTGACGCCATCGGAAGTGCCGGCCGGCCGGCGGGCCTCATGGCCGGCCAAGGACGCCGCGCGCCGCACGAGGGGATGCGTGCGCTCTTGGCCGAATGCGGCGCCGGCCGGAAGCTCTCAGCAGCCCCATCGGACATGGAATGGAAGCGCCGCGCCGCGCCAACCGGCCTGCTGCCTCCACAAAGCTCGGGCTGACCCACAGAGTACATACTACTACTCGCGCAACTTTTCTTGAACGATGGATTGAAGAAATGCAGGCGGAGTGGGGGTATTAGTTACATAGTCGGCCACTACAGTATTTACAACAATGCCAACCTCTGGACAATGAAAGGCAAACCCACTACGTGTACGGCGAGGTCGTTGCTCTCGGTAGGCAACGACAGAGACATTAGATAGAAGTTTTAGGTGCCTTCCTTGAAGGACCTGGACCTACCTCAGCTATTTCTTTAGATAATAGTAATAAAGCTAAATAGAAGTTCTCGACTATGATAGCAACTAGCTTTGGCTAGCTTATGTTTCACGCCAACGAAGTTTTAATGCTTGGAACATTGTCATCAGTGCTCGTTGCGAGCTTTTCTCTTCAACTGTTTATTGCTCAAGGGAGGGGGAAAGCAAGGTCATCGTTCAAGAAAAGTTGCGCGAGTAGTATATACAGAGCCAGAGAGTATGTATTACATGGGCTGACCCGCCCATGGAAGTACGGTTGCTGCAAATGAGGGGCGCTAATGCACGAGGAATCTATCAACGGGTGCTCAAAGGGTTACTTCTTTGTTTTCGTTTTCGAGGACACTTAAAGCCGGACGGAGGCATCCAGCTTCGTTTAAAGACTGGCTTCTGGCTTTCACGATTTAGGCACGAAGGTCTGAACTCTAGGATCTCCTCATCCAATTGATCAATGACGTATTCGGGAACCCGCCTGCCCACTCTCTTCCATTGGACGTTTTTAATCAATGTAATCAGAATAATTACCACATTTGTTGATCGCTGCTCATTCCAAAGGAGTATTCCCATCAGTGACCCTCGTGCGTAGGTTGCTTAATCCCCATATAATCCTAAAATACTTATCAAGTGTTAGAAATATACTTTATTAAATTTCATTTCATTCATTAATCGCAGCGATATTCAATATCGACCCATCAAATCATCTTGATATCAACGAGTGATTATCTGTCGAGCACTCGGAGCTCTGACCACGCGCTGGCGATCTCCTTCATCGTCTTGAAGCCCTCAGCGGGGAACACCAAGTTCATGTCTTCGTCTGGACGTCATATCTTCATTTTGTGAATTCAGAATCTCATTACAGGGTCCTTGAACCGAAAAAGTGGATAAATCCAGTTGCTCAATTTAGAGAAAATATCCTCTAACACATAGTATGGCCAGAATCCATGTTTTGTGGGGCCTTGTTACGGAAAATTGAATGATGGCAAAACGTCTGCCCGTCCGTCTGTGAACAACGCTAGCGGCTTACCCGTTCAGCCTATTTTCTCCAAAATTAATATTCCCCAATCGATCTGGCTGATGTCGCGACTCCTTGAATTTGAAACCGATATTTTAATGCTTGGGGCTACTTTACATGAGGTCCCTGGGACATTAAGAAAATAAAAATAAATTTAAATAAAGGCTCCATCAATTTTGATTAAATTTTGTTGTTGGATAGTGTGAATGACGTTTAAGAGAATGGTGCAGGTCTCACGTTCTTTGAAAACCCTGATTTTTCGGAAATTGCTAAAGTTCAGAATTTTTCGGAGTCTTCCTACAACTAAAATATTAAAGATAGAGATTTTCCACTTAATTAAATCTGTTTCTTAAAGATAGACTTTGAAATCATGTACAATTTTTCGAAAATTTGAGTACTTTTCGCGTAATTTTGCGTGAAAATACTAGCGAGAAAGTACGTGCTGTTTTTGTCTTCCTTCAATAAACTGGTTACTTCATTGAAAACCAACATTCCAGGTTTTTTTTATATCCAAAGGAAAATGGGGGGGAGGGGCGAAAAAAGGCGAGATTTACATTATGGGGAATTAAATATTAGATGAATGAAAGTCCTGTTCAGAGTATTTTTTGTATTTTCCTACATGATGGCAAAAATACATTGGATATTTTAAAAATGACTGCCTCTAATACATTCCGCCAAATGAGTGTATACAAACATTTTAAAATATTTATCCCCAATTTAGCTGTTTTATCCCCACTAGTTTTATTGGACTTCGTTTTGCATAGTGTAAAAGGCGTTTAAAAACGTGCGCTGGACTCATTTTCGTTGAAATTTCTGATGGTTCGAACATCGCAAAAGTTCAACACATTTTCCTACGTCTTCCTGCAACTACATAATTAAACATAGAGATTTTTTTCAATAATGAAATCTCTTCCTCAAAGACAGATCTTGAAATAATGTCGTGTACATTTTTCAATGATATTTCCGCGTAATTTAGCGTGAAATTTAGACAGATTTAAACAATTATTTTCTCAAAAATGGCTCCACGTTTTTTCTTTAAATCTTTTCCTTATATGTAAAAAATGTTGCTAGTTTCACTCCACTTCAATAAGTTCAAAAATTTGCAATTTCCCTTCTTTGTACAAGAACAAAATAGATTTTTCTCTTCGGCCAAAACCCCCTCTTGTGCCCGATGTTTTAAATGCCCCCAAAGTTTCTTAAGCCTAACTTAAAAATGTGACAGGTCTTTTTTTTTTGCCTACAGTGCGTGAGACACCTTCAAATAACAAGAGATACATGGCATCGAAGTTATGTATATCCTGAAAGTTTCATAAGTGTTACGTAGTGTGTACAAAATTGACAAGATCTAGCCTACGAGTTTATGCGGCTAGATGAAGCGGGTCGTATCCGTAGCCTAAGGTCTCGCAGGTAACAGAAAAACTCGCTCTGACCAACCTGTTATGACACTGGCTCCGGGCCTACGCGTTTGCGACGCGGAGTTGGCCCTCCGCCAGCGGGTGCCCGGGCGTCCTCCCATAGCGAGATGGAGCTGTTGCTCCGCTGCTTCCTCTCTAATAAACATAAGTTGCCTCTATTATTTAGCAGGGGCGCCCAGAAGAGGGCGCGGCTGCGTCAACTTGCCCAAGGCCCCGACTTAACTGGTACCCCGATCTTTTTTCATTCGCAATCAATAAATAAAGATGTATCTACTTTAATTTAAATTAACCGTTATACGTTTTTTTGTTTGGGGAAATGAATACTGTTTACGTATGGGGGCAGAACTTTTGTTTGAAATATGGGGCGTCTGCGGAACTACTGCTCTAAGTCTCTAGTTTTCTGTGGGCGTTCTTGTTATTAAGTCTACTAGGCGACGAATAGTTTCGATTCGACCTTGCCCAGGGCAGAACTTAAAAGAGTTGAAACTCGAAGCGGACAGAAAAGAGAAAAAAATCTCTTAGTGACCAATTTTCGTAATGCTACATCGAAGTGACAAATTCGACTCTCTCCACGTGGTACATTTATTGCGTTGAAAAACTTAAGAACAGCTCCTGCGCCTTTTAGATGATTCTGAGACTCGTGCAGCGTTTTTTTTTTTTTTTTTTTTCCAGCGACAACGCAATTATCGTCACCTCCCGGTTTAAAACATACACTACACTAATGTGGCCAATGGCCATAGCCGTTAACGTGTCAGGGACAATTAATCAAAATCAAATCAATTAATCGTAGACCAGGCCCTATTTTAATACATTATTTTACTCTTTTACTCGAACCCTACATAAAAACGTCCACCTCCAAATATCTAAATAGTTCAAGATATTGAAACGAAATTTTCGCCAAACGATTCCCGACAAGGGGTCATCAGTTCTAGTTATTCACTTTTTGATAGCATTTTTTATTTTAAAGATATTGCACTAAATTCTATTTTTTTAATGGAACACTATTCCTTTTATTTTCTCGACCTTACTTCGTAAAAAGGTAAAGTATTGTATTCGAAAATTTCGAAATCGATTTTCCGCAACATTACGTAACTTTCGCTCTACACTACGTGTATCACTCCGTATACGAATGTATACGAGAAAGTAACAAGTGATGTTACAGAATGGCTCAGACTTTCTCGAACTAGTTAGGCCTTATTTTTTCAGTCAAGGCAACCTTTACTTTTTTCTCCTTACTTGGTAAGAAGCGATAGTACTGTAATTGGGCGTCTGAAAACGGCGACTTTTCGACAGAAAAGCTCTTATTGCCGGGTTCTGGAAACGAAAAAGTGGATAGATCTTTTTCCTACATGTAATAAATTACTTCCTCTATCACGTTGCGTAGAGGGTCCCAGATACCGAATAATCGATTGACGACAAAACGTTAGTCTCTCTATCTAAACCGTTCAGCCGATTTTCTCCAAAATTGATATTCCCCGATCGATTTAAAAGAACTCAAAGCTCTCTGAGTTTGAAACGCATTTTTTTTTCATTTTTGGGTGTATACATAAAGCCTCGATTATATTTGCAAAATTTTATCAAAAATAGCTCCAATTTTTTAAATTAAACTTTGTCCTAGGATAGCGTAAAGACGATTAGGGAATGCTGCAGGTCTTATTTTCGTTAGAATCCCTTACTTTTTGAAAATTGAAAAGCGTTTTTAGGCGTCTTCCTACAAATACAGCATTAAAGATAAAGATTTCCCCCCTTCATGTCATCTATTAGATCATGTGCAATTTTTCGAAAATATGACTCTTTTCGCTTAATTTTGCGTAAAATAGAGGCGATTTTTAATTTTTTAAAAACAATTTTGTCTCAAAACCGGCTCCAATTTATTTCTTTTAATTTACTCCTCGTCTGTATCAAGAGAAGGTAAAAATTAGTGCTAGTCTCATTTTCAGCGAACACTCTGTATTTTGAGAAATTGCAAAAAGGTAATATTTCAAAACTACAATGTCGAAAATAGAAACTTTTCCCTTCAATAAAATTTGTTCTAAAAACTCAGCTTTATTAATAAGGTCTTGTACAATATTTTTGAAAACGAGCATTTTTGTGATGTATGCTTGAAATTATTACAATTTATATTAAAATCAAGATTTTCTTAAAACCGGCTCCAAATTTTTTTTCTTTATTTTTCTGCGGGTAGTGCAAATGCAGTGTATGAGATGATGTAAACGCCTTTTTCTGTATTCTTTTGTTATTGTTTTCTCAAAAACTACACAAATATAATTTTTTACATCTTTCTCATCTCCTTAATATTTACATTACGTGTCATTTGGCGTGAAATAAACACTTTTTTAAAAAAAAGTTTTCTTTTCAAATACAACTCCAAATTTTTTCTTTCAATTTTCTCCTCGTGTGTATCAAAGGATGGAAAAAGATTATGCTAGGCCCATTTGCGGCAAAATCTGAATTTTCAAAAATTGCGAACAGTTAACATTTTCAAACGACAAAATTGAAAATAGAGACTTTTGCCTTGAACAAAATCTGTTCTAAAAAAACACATCTTTAAAAACTCAAGAACTTTTTTAAACTAGTATTTTTTGGGTAATTCTGCTTTAAATTAGTTAAATTTGTAAAAAAAGAAGTTCTCAAAATCCGCTCCATTTTTTCTGTAATTTTTTTCCCTGGATAAAATAAAGGTCGCATAAAAGAATGGTTCAGGTCTCATTTGCGTTACACATTGAATTCTCGAAAATTGCGTATTGGAAATAACAGGGCAAAATTAGATTTTTTATAGTCGGTCTAAGTGAAAATGGTAGAGCGACCGTGTGATACAGCGATAAAGCGCACGGCCAGTTAACTCGATGGAGTGACTGAGTTCGAATCTCGTTGCAGAGAAAATGTTTGCTCGTTGAAAACACATTTGAGGGTTCACGAAGTAGTATAATATTACCGAGCCGTTACAAATAATCCGAAAAAGTATGTCCTGTTTGTTTTTTTTTTTTTGGCACACTTAGTTCAGTTGTCACGCACTATGAAGGAAATTGAAGATATAATTTAACTGAAACAAAAACTATTTGGTTCCAATGTATTTGAAGAGAAGCTTTTGAGTGATTGTAAATGTTTGTTTCCGTTCGTGACACGAAGGATTTTTCTGAGAATTTCTTTGTGATTTTAGACACAAATATTTTTGAATTACTGAACTTCAAAAGAATTAACTGTTTTTAATAGAATTACAACGTTTTATGACAAATCCCCCATGAAATCGTAAAACATTTAAAGGAAGAATATGTTGACTACATATTTAAGGAATTTTTTTTAGCTGTACGAAAAAGTGTAGCTAAATTAATATGAGCGTTACCAAATCCAACAGCATCCTTAGAAAAGAGTTTTTGTTTTAAAAATAATACACAAGTATAAAAGATAAATAGAAGGAGAACAGTGAATGTGATACTTGTGCCTTGTATTAATTCAGAAATAACTCTTGGAACCCGTAAGAAGAGAAAGAGGATTTCTACAACAAAAATTCAAAGTCATTCAAACGTTCCCAGTACCAAAGGAGCGCTCAAATCTACATACGAGGATTTACATACAAGGAGCGCTACAAATCTACATACATACATTCATATTTAGTAATACAGGATGTTTAGGTGTACACATATTTATCTTATAAATTCTTAAATACCAATACAACTTCCAAACATCACGCATTATTTTAGAAGATAAATTATACATTATAGTGAATTTAAATAATTTAGAATCTAAATTTTTATGCATATCCTGATCGTTGTTCGGATGAGTAGTAATATCTAGCATTCCTTGATTTTTTTGCTTCGTATTTATTTCAAAGTTCAACAAAATGTACTTCATTCAAATCTGGCAGAGACGTCGCGAAAGTCTCCGATGGTTTCCAGCACTGATTAGCTGAATTTACATAGCGAGTGCGAGTGGCCAATTAGACTCGTGATTGGGTGTATTCAGCTCTCGTCTTCTTCTTCTTCTTCTTCTTCTTCTTCTTCTTCTTCTTCTTCTTCTTTTCTTCTTCTTCTTCTTCTTTATCTTTTTATTCTTTGGATCCTAGCTGGCGACTGGTGGAAAGGGCTGGCCCCGTAACAAGTACGCTGATGTGGGTGCCGCTGGACTCTGGACGTTGTGTGGAAATGCTTCCAATTCTGGCGGTTGGTGGATAAGTCCCTTCCGTTTTCTTTGGGGCTGTTCGCTGAGTGTGGTTGGTCGCTGATGCCAGAGGAGTTGGTGCGCCAGTCGAGTGGTACTCATTCGACGCATTCGCCATTCATGAAAGCGCTCTTCGATGGGTGCCTGGTAGTCGCACCTCGCACGAATGACTTCGTTTCGAACACGGCCGTGAATGTAGGCATCGCATTTCGAAAACCTCGAGCTTGTCGAGGTCAGACATCACGAGCACCCACGTCTCGGACTCACAGAGAAGTATTGAGAGGATAAGTGCCCAAAGAGGCGGAATTTGATCTTGAGCGAGATATTCTCCTTCTTCCATAAGCACCATTTGCGCGAGGCGGAAGTCTCTTCTGCTTGAGCGATTCTGCTGCGGATATCTGCCGAGAACGCCACTTTCTTCTCTTGAACCACCGACCCAAGTTACTTAACATCCACAGGAGTCAGTCAGGGTGACCAGCGAACCTGGAATCCTTAAAAACCGAAAAAAAAACGGGAATTTGAAAACGCCTGGGAGAACCGGAAAAAATGGGAATTTGATTTGAAAACCGGGATTTTTAGTTATTATCAGATTTCCCCCCAACATTTGGCACAAATTCACACACGACATCGTATTCAGTACATCCAGAATGCAACTCAGTACATGAGTGTTAAAATCGAAGTAGGTAGTAGAAGTGTCACAAGTTTTCTTGAGGATTGCGAAGTTCTTGATTCACACTGAACACAATTTCAAACACTGCCGCTTATGTAGGTGTAACATGGGTAGAGTACCGAACAGCTCAGAGCACCTATATGGTTGCCTGTGGTTGCACAAGCACAGACGAGATGTTTGCGGAACAAACGTTTCACCGGGAACTCAATCGCGCGCCAGAAAATAGAGCAGATCCTATTTCTATCGGTGCATTGTTCCCCAACGCAGCGCAGGTAATAATATGAAATTAAAGTTAAAATGTTGGTACAAATTTATGGTACTCAATTCTTTCAATTTTTCTTTCACGTAAAGTATTAGAAATAATGTGAATATAATCCAAACACAACCAGTTCAAACAAAGTGCCTGTGGTAGTACATAACAACGTTTATTTCTATAGCCAGGAACAGTAGTCATTTCAAGCTTGTACACATGAAACATGCCATAATCAAAATTTCTTTAAGTAATGAAGTAATTTGTTAGTTCGAAGTACATTTTATTACCTTCCATCAATTTACTTGACTATGTTTGTCGCCAAATTACACAAAAAATACTCATATATTCGAAACATTCAACGTGATCTTTTTTAAAGATCTATGTATTTGATGAACATATTCCATTTTTTTAAAAAATTGGATCTTCCCAATTGACGTAAAAGGACAGAATTTTTCCCCAGTTTTTGAAAAATCAGGCATACCAACTAACATGAGACATGCGCCATTCTCTTAAGCGTCCTTTACACTAAGGTCCAAATTTAATCAAAACCTATTGTGCCGTTTTTTAAGAAAAAATGTTTAAAAATGTCAATGTTTGACACAAAATTTCGCAAAAAATACTAATTTTCGAAAAATTGAACATGCCATTATTTAAACATCTGTTTTTGATGAACATATTTCACTAAGAAAACAAATCTTCATAATTGTAGTTGCAGGAAGACGGCAAAAGAATTGGAATTTTTACAATTTTCCAAAATCAAAATTTTCAACGAACATGTGACCTACAGTTTTAAACGTTCTATACGCTATCCGAGGTGAAAATTGAATAAAAATTGTTGATGCCGTCTTTGAGAAAAAAATTGTTTAAACAAAATTAAAGATTTTCTATATTTTACAAAAAAATTACGCGAAAAGTTCTCAAATTTTCGAAACATTTTATAAGACCTTATTTCAAAGCTATCTTTAAGGAACAGATTTCATTAAGGGAAAAATCTCTATTTTTATAATTGTAGTTGTAGAAAGACGCTGAAAATGTTGAATTTTTGGAATTTTCGAAAACAGGTTTTCAACAAACATGAGACCTGCACTATTCTTTTAAACGGCCTTCGCACTATCCAACCACAAAATTTAATAAAAAACAATGGAGCCATTTCATCGAAAATTTTGAAAATGTCCCTGGGGCTTCGTGTGAAGTATTCTCAAAATATCGGTTTCAAATTTAAGGGGCCTCGACTTCGCCATATCAATTAAGAAATATTAATTTCCAAGGAAATTGGCTGAACGGTTTACCCATTAGCGTTGTTCACTGTCAGACGGACGAACGTTTTGGCGTCAAGCGAGATTTCCATATCAAGGACCAACAAAACATGGATTCTGGCTGCACCACGTATTATAAGATTTCTTTTCTACATTTAGCAACTTGATTTATCCACTTCTTTGATAGGGCTTGACAATAAGAGTTTTGCTGCTGAAAATTCGCTCCTTTTTCCCGCAGCATTATATAACTTTTTCTCTACTACGTAAGCCGTAGAAGGTAAAAATATGTCATAATGTGCGGAAATGAATCTGGGAAATTTATAGTCTCAGACGTGGAAAATCGAAAAAAAAAACTTGAATTCCAAAAAGCCAGATCGCTGGTCACCCTCTCAGTATCTGTCAGGAGTGCACACCTGTTCTACGTGGACTCCTTACAGAAAGACATTTACCTGTGGCCCATAAGTTGTCATTACTTTGGTTTTCTGAATGTTGATGTTGAGGCCATTGGACTGCACGATGTCCTATAGAAAATGTCAGTGGCTTCCGCGTCAGTACTGGCGAATATTGTGCTAACGGCGCTCGTCACATCCCGCGAGATAACGTCCTTTCGAAGTGTGGAAAGCTACATTTGCAGCGTCGACGCCCGTTTCTAAATCGTTTGCGTGGTTAGGGTGCGCTTTCTCGAAGAACAAACAATAATCATAATGAATGATAACCGAATACCAAACTAATTTTAAAATAAGTAATTTATTTCACAGTAATTGGATTGAATTAATTTCAGCTTTGCTGACAAGATTTCTAAAGACATTTTAATTTCAATATTGGTTTAAGGGAGGCGAAGAGATTTATTTAAAAAGTGAAAAATATCAGAAAACGAGCGTGGTACTGAGCATTTAAAAAACAGAACAACCTACGATATTGCAACTCCCCTGCCCCGTCGCTTCTGAAAGCAGACGGACACTAGGCAGATCTGTCGATCAGCATGCAAAAATGTCCCGAACCACTGAGACAAGACAAGCTCCACCAAACTTCACCAAGTCATCAAAAATAGTTAAAACCTATGTATAACGTACTACGAGGAGAAGTGTATTCTCTGCACGCTTTCTTAATTCTAGGATCCCTACCCTAAACCATGTACAAGTTTAATTCTGAATACAGAAAGAAGTGAGTGGTATTTTTGGCAAGAATTGTTAACAAAACATTGGCTCTGATGTAATAAAATCTAGTTTCAAAGGCAAATGAGTTTTAGATTTGATTTCTTATCCCTCATCTTGTCCTTCGTGGAGGAATACACTTCTGCCGAGACAACATAGAGAACGATAATTTGAATAACTATATTTCCCACTGAACTCTAGAAGACGTGAACAGAAAATGAAGTTTCATATATGAGAGCGTAGGCTTCCGCGGCTGGAGTCAGTATCAACGTGGCTGTTCGGGAGACGCAGCGTCCAAGGCATAGATGGGGACGTTTCGGCCGCCATTCTGCGACCTTCCTCAGGGCGAAATGTCTGGCCCAGCATTTCGCCCTGAGGAAGGTCGCAGAACAGCGGCCGTAACGTTGTCACCTGTGTGAAGTCGCGGTGTCTCCCGGACAGCCAAGTAGATTTACATTTATGTCCAGAAGCAAAACAAGGGACCATCTCAGTATTTGCTTAAGGAATCAGGGAAACTGGACGAAAAACTGGACCTGGTCGAGATGGGGATCATTGACTCAGAAAGTGAGGTTCAATACTTGTCAGAGGTTGTTTAGAATCATAGAGTGCAAATGATAAATAATACATTAAAGGTCATTGTTAAAATTAATATTAATTTCCTTTTTGATGCTCGGTATAGACTCTGATTGTATAGAAACAGTTTCGAAGCGGAAAAGATTTTACATTTGGACTTAAACTTTTGCATCGATTTTAATAGTTTAATACCATCTCGCAAAGTACTGAAAAATAATGCATTGTGTTGTATGTGATTTTTTGTAGTGAGGTGCTTATACTGTCATCTGATGAATATGGTTACTACGTCCAGTGTTATAGTTACCGACATCGGCGTTTGCTGAAAATATATTCCCGCCCTTGAATAAGTCACTTTTGACAAAAAAACAAACAAACACTGATTCGTAATCAAGAGACAAGGTAATGGTAAAATTCGTAAATTAATACAGCCGTAAAAGAATCACGTGGATAGGATTTGCTTATTATTCGTACAATTATTTTCTGTAATCTAAAAGTCTGGGAGCTACAAGATGTTTTCCCCAGAATATTATGCCATATCTCAGGCGGGAATGAACATTCGCGAATTATACACAAGTAGTGTGAAGGGTTACTGAATTTGAAAGAATTCTGAACGCATAGCTTAATGAACTTAATATTGTGTTCAATTCTTTTAAATGAACGTTCCATTTGTGGTTTGACTGAATTGACAGTCCTAAATATTTTGTTACCTTAACAACAGTCAATGGTACACCCTATACAGTTTCCTTTTTGTGATTATGATTACGACTATAAGAATGGTCGACCCTGCCTACTAACCATCTAAACGAACGTACGTACTAGTTGTTTAATTTTCATACAAGTAAACTTGCCCCCGATTTCTATTCAGCATTTACAACAAATATCAGGGTCGCATAGTTTTTGCTGTTTTCTCCTTCCTATTGTTCGTTAGAGAAATCGATTGTTGCAATACTGTTCAACGTGGGCCGTCGTTTCAAGGCCTGCGCGTGTCGCTTTTTGCTTGTTCTGCGCGGCGGCGCGCGCAGCACATGCTAAGCGTCGCCCCCACCCCTCCTCCCTCTTCACTCATTCCTCCGCCCCGGCGTACCACCCCGTCCGCGCTCTTCTGAAGTGTCACTGCTTGTGCCTGCTTGGAAATGAGTGTACGCCGCATTTGAATCAAGGCAATTTTGCTTCTGGAAGACATGTGGCGACCGTGTACGTTGTGCGCGGTGATGCTGTTTTTGCGTAAGTTTTCAATGAAAACCATTACCATATTAAACGTGAACTGTAGACTACGATGTAAACATAGTAATGAAAGATATCAGGGATATATGATTACAGAATTGCGGCTAGGTTCGATTTTCATGTCTTGGACAGCAGTAAGGATGATAAAATCGTACAATAATTGGTTTTTTATATTTTACAATGTAAATGATATCTTCGTTCTTTATTCGAAATTGACGAAATGATTCATGTTAGTATGCGGTCACATTTTTACGAACACCCAATTTTTTGCTTAGGGAGTTTCTGAACAATGGAAGTCCTTATGTGAGCCGCTTTACACTGCACGCATTGATAATTTTAATACCGGTGATCCTTAATAATAATAATAATTACAGCTATAACGGGAATCCTTAAAGTCCAAAGTGATCATGAGAGCTATCGCTGAAGTCCTACCGTGTGTGCTCCTAGAGTAGAATTTAATGAAGTTTTATTCTCCAAAGCATATGAATTATTTCTTGATGAAATGAATTAATAATATTTACTTCATGTAGTTGTGAGTTACAAAAATTTATTTTTATGAAATGATGACATTTTCATATTTCTGTCAGTGTTTTCAGAAAATGTGCATGCAACAGGCAGTAATGGAAGTAGTAATAAGGGAGTAACCAGAGTGAGACCCAGTCGAGGCTATTATGGAGATAGTATTTATGAACAGAATCGTACTGAAATGGGGAAGAAAGAGAAGGCTACTGTGAAGCCAAGTAAGCTGAATTTTAACATATTTGTTTTATCTGCTTTTGTTTTTCTAATATAGTTGCTATGCACACTGCAACATTTTTTTAAAATATTTTTAAATTTTTGTGTGTAAACTGTGTTTGTTTTTATTAGTGTATGTGATAATTAAGTGTAACTGTATTTAACATATTTTATTAGCAATAAAATGAGCTTTTCTCATTACAAAATAATTTACATGGCAGAGCCCACTTTAGTTTCTTGCTATTTCTGAAACCTTAAAGGGAATGATTTTCTGGTCAGTATTAAACTATTTAATGCAGCCTCTGTAGGAATGATTGTATAGTGTGTTAAATACTCCAATCTATTCCCCCAAAGTGTTTAAAAATGTTCACTTTAATAAAATTTAATGATGAATTATTGATTTTTTTTTAAAATTAATGTCAAGAATGTGAGTACTAGTGGAAGCCAAGAGGGTGTAGACACAAATAAAATGATTAAATCACCAACACTTGGGCGATTAGCTACCAGGTTGTCTGTGAAGGAGGGCAGGTGACAAATAGGCAGCAAAATAAATATTTAAAATTTAATTTGTACATTGTTAAATTACCTAAACATTTGATCATTTTATAATTTGTGCCTTGAATCGGATTTAATTGAAGAAATTATAATTATAATAATAATAAAAATAATAATTAATTGTCAACATTATTATTACGATTTATTATTATTGTTATTGTCAACATTATTATCATCATTATCAATGCATGTAACTTTATCTTAGCCTTTACAGAAGCGAGTAATTACAATTTTTTTTTCCAGGTACGAAATATAATGGGAAAAGTCATGGTTTATCAGCATGGGGAATTGTTGGTATAGTGCTGACTGTTATTCTTTGTGGTGTAGGGGTGTATTATAGCTTTTTGTTTTATCCTCTTCTTTGTAAGAAAGAGAGGAAATATGATGTCATTGAATTGAATGCTGTATGAACTATAATGGGGTGTACTTAAGTGTTTAAGATACATTTAGATTAATGAAGGATTTACTACAAATTCATTTTAAACAGTTTTGAAAAAAAATGACCAATTTTTAGTGAATGAACTTTTTTTAATGAATTACTGATTTAAAAGATATTATTAGGGAATGGTGAACAGAAGCAAGGTTTATGAGTATTTACTTATAAATTTTAATTATTTTTCTAACAAAATAATGTTTCTTAAATTACAATGTGTGAATTGTCCCAAACAGTGTTCACAATTTTTATTTACTTGCATATGAATAACTAATTAAAATGACAAATCTGAATTGACTGTGATAACAATTCTGGGTACTTTCGTGGATATTCTATTGATATTTGTCAAGTATGTGTAACATTTAAAACATGTTTATAAAGAGGTTGATTGTGATGAGATGATTAGAAAAGAGGCATTTGGTTGATTGTAGCTGAGCAGAACCCTTTTGTCTATGAAATAAAAATTTTGACTTTTCATTCTTAGCAAAGTACTGTACTTAATAATTTAATGTTCATAAATACATTTGTAAAGCAATTTCAATTTGTTACCAAGAGTTGAATGAAGCCTAATTTTAAAATAAAAAATAAAGGAAATATCTGAAAAGTAAAGGGTGCAAAGAGAAGAAAATGAGGGAAACATTGATAACAAGTTGTATTTAATAGTTTTATTTTGATTGAGCAGTCACATTTTTATAGATTATATTTATAAAATCTACAGTTCCAAAGGGTTTCCAGGATAAATGTTTTAATGATACAAAAATAAGAATTCATATGCAAGTAAATACACAATATTATATTTATTTAAACTTCTGACTATTCTATTATATATTTTTCATTGAATTGTATTGTGTGATACAATATTTATTGAGTCATATATTACGGTACTCCATGTGTGTGATATTTTTGGAATTGATATTGAAGAGATCTTTTATATTAATGTTTGTCATTTACAATATGAAGAACAGTCATATAAATATTTCTGCTGGCAATATACAACAAATTGTTTTCAAACTTTACATTTCATGCTTTGGATGATTTAATTAAGAGAAATTATTTATAAAAGTTCTTGGAAAATATTATTTACACTTTGTTCATGTTGATTTAATTTTATTTGTAGTACATCTAAGATTAGCAAACATTGGGTAGTAAACAGAAGCCAGAAATATATTATGACTGCAATAATCAGTATTCTCAATGCAGATTTTATTGCTTAAGCATATTCGATTTGTCAGGTACATACAATAGTAGCTATTATTAATTTGAATATTTTTATTTGTTTGTTTCTATGTATGTGTGTGTGTGTGTGCGCATGCATGACATGCATGCTTAATTTTACTTGTACTTTAGGACAAGGTTTTTGTATGTATTTTTATGTTAATTGCATGATGTATTTTCAAACTTTTTATATGATGGTTAAAAATGTACATCTTTTTTAAATGTATTTTTATGTTTTATTTTAGATAAAAAAAAGAGGATAGATTTGGTTTTAGAGCATAAGCATTGAAACAGAATGGAAATCTCAATTTTAAAACTAATCTATGTCAGGTACTTAGGTGTATTGGGACCATTATATTGTGTGTCTTCACTTAACACAATTATACAAGCAAGTTTCATATTCTTAACAGGCAATGGCCACTTAAAATTAATTTTTATATGGGCATGTGGCTTATTTAAAAATAGATGTACTGCGTAGAAAATCTTAGTGGGTGGGGGCTCCTCTCTTGAGGCACATAGTAAAGTGTGAAGTCCCTTTTAAGCTCTTTAAAGCTTGGGCAGGTCAGTGGATGCGACCTCTTGGGGCTATTCAGTTGTCAACAAAAGCCACAAAATGCTGTACGCAAGCCTTATGCTCAAAGAGATAAACCATCACAGAAAGAAAATGCGTGGTGACTTACTAAACTAAGTAGAAAAAAATTGGCCAATGACAGCTGATGGGTCATGGGGCAGCTGTCTATTTGAATTTTAGCATGTGTGTAGTGGAAGGTTTTTTTCTATGCAGTTCAGCTGTATTAGCTACTCCGACTAAAGTACAATCCCTGATGTCCAACCCTCTTTCCCTCCTTTTCCCCCCTCAAATTCTATTACCACTTGATGACTAATGTTGACATTGTTATAGTACTCCAGTATAACGTAATATAGTATACTTGTGTGTTATATATATATTATATGTATGTATATTAGCATATACAATACTTTCCATTTCTCCTGCCATTCTTAAAACCTTATTCTTGTAAAATAGACAAATTTTTGGAAAGAAAAGCTTCAATTGTAACTACAGTGTCTTTATTCCATTATTCGTGTGAGCACCTGCTTTTGTTGTGGCAATTTGGCAAGTAAATGAAATATCTTTGAGATCTCTTTAAGTTTAGTGACTCTGTGGTAGTAAAGTGCCCTCAGGTTTTGGGGTGGGGGGATGCAACAATTTTATTTGGAAGATGATGAAAGCACATATTCTGTCTTTGGTCATTCTTTCTTGTTTCAATCATCCTCATAAGAACTATAGAGGAAAGACTGAATATCTGTCCTCTATGTAAGAATTTGTGTTTATGAAAGAAGAATCATCAAAATTGTCATATTAATATATTTTATTATTTTTTATAAATTTTTTCAATAACCATTAATGTGCATGTAATGTTTTATAAATCTTACTTTTGTCAAGATTTTCTTATTTGTTTAATTTTAGATTTCAAGCCTTTGAGCAATAGGTTGGAATTGAATGTACCTAATAATAATTAAAATTATTATTATTATTATTATTACTATTATTATTATTATTATTATTATTACTATTATTACTATTATTATTATTATTACTATTATTACTATTATTATTATTACTATTATTATTATTATTAAAGTAATGAAAAGCTTGGTGATGTTTGTCAAGATCATTGTGACTCTCCTCGTGGATTTCTTTCATTATGTAAGAATTATCATTATGTCTTGGTTAATAAATCAGTCATAACTTCCCTCCACATCTTCAATATCACAGTTTTGTTTCTAGATAATTCTGAACAGAATTGCAGAAAGACATTTTGTTTGCGTACTAATGCCCCTATCCTCTACAGTCCATCACGCCAGCCATGGCTTGTCTTCATTGGCGGCAAAGATACATGCTTGTCAAATTGGGTACCACAAGAGCAGATGCTCTCAAGACACGGGTTGCAAGTTAAAATAAAGACAGTGTATATTTACATGAAATTTTAAACTTCTCTTAATGTCCTTCAATATTTTATATGCAGGTATATGAATTTTAAGTTGATTAAAATAATGTGAACTTAAAATGCAAGATTGTGGATAATGACCTTTCTGTAAGGAATTGATTATTTGTATCCTTGTGTTGAATTACTGACAAAATGGTGATTGTGTAATTTTACATAGGGCAGTAAAATTTAGTATTATTTTATTATATTATAAATAACAAGACTGATAACTTTTGTATATCAGGCATTTTATACTTGACAATTAATAAAAGTGCTAATGCTTTCCAAAGTTAATACCAAATGCTCGAAATGTGTCTAATACAATTTAAAATTCTGACACTGTGATGCTGAAGTGTTTTGTAATTTTCTTGTCATTAATTTTAAGTTTTTAAACATGTTAGTAATGGAAATTGGTTTTAAAAGTAAGGTTCACTGTGTGAAGGGAACAACAAACAGTATTTTATATGGTAATTTAAATTGTCTTCCTTGAACAGTTTCTTGTGCAGGAGGTAAAAATGTAAATAACGGAGACCTAATTTATAGAAATTATTTGCTTTGTAATGGAATTGACCAATATACAAGTCACATGATTGTTTTTGTAAGATTTTACATTGTATGAATTTTTTAATAAAATGTGTACTTATGCTTTTGCATATACTTGCCTAAATTTATTGCAAAAGGTTTTCACTGCAACAATAATCATATTTTCTGCAAATCGTACATTGTGAAAGTTTTGTATTCAAAGAAATTGGGGGAGGGTTATACATTTATTTTTAAGAGGTTCTCAAAAATGTTTAAATGAAATATTTTGCCTCAAGATTTCATATTGTTGAATATTCTGTCACCCCCAAGAGTTTTTGGAATGTAGGGTTTTTTGAAGGTGACTCTCCAGTAACCTGCCTCTGACCTATTGAATCGCCATCCTCCCCTCAATAATAGGATGCTGGTGACGCACGTGGGTGACATTCTCATGTGTGGGTGGCCCTCTGTAGCTTCTTGGGAACGGAGAGTCCTCACCCTCAATCTTTTTTCCTTTGTGCAGAAAACTGCAATACAATCTACCTAAATCCATGTTACGTGCGTCCATCATAACGAAAAATCGAATGACGGAAAACTTTAAAACTACAAAATTTAAGATAAAGATTTTTGCTCCAAAGTCAGTTTACATATCGCTGGAAATGTGCATTAAATGACGTGAGAGATATTCTAAGAAAATACATTTGTGTAATTTTTGAAAAAACAAAAGAATACAGCCAAATGAACTTTGTTATATTAAATGGTGCAATTAGCCCTACCCGTGGGAAAAAAGAATGACGAAACAATTTGGAGCCATTTTTTAGAAAATGTTGGTTGAGAGTTTCTGAAAATGCGGAATTTTGCGTTCATTTTATCAGAAAACTGTTGAGTTTTCGAGATCCCTTTATGACATTATTTAACCCTTTATAGGATTGTGGTTCTCTCCGAAACCATATTCTGTACGGTCAGTTTTGCTTAGCTAAGCCTAACAATTTTCAACTTTATTGCCAATTTCGCATTGTAGAGTCTGCTTGAAAGTAAAAGAATCTTGCAGATAGTGTGATCGCATTAATTCTTAGAAATCTAACTGCTGGGCCATGCATGTGGTCATCGTCCCAACCACAATGTTCACAGGCACTGTCGCGGAGTGTTCGTTTGAGGATGTGGTCGAGATTTTTTTTTTAAAGTTTCCTGAGATTTTCGAGAAAGCTTTGTTTTTATTGTTGATGTTTTTTAGTATTACAATATATTTGATCATAAAATACTCCATTTGTACTTCCAAATTATGAATTTTAAGAAAGTTTTAAAACAGTTCTGGAGAAACAAATAATTCTGGAGAAAACGTTATCCGATCTGTAAAGAGTTAAAGCACATGTACTCATAAATACAATAATTTGAACTAATTGCCCGTTATGTAAATATTAAGAACGTGAGAGACAAGTCAATAAATTACATTTTTGTAATTTTTGAAAAAAAAAAATAGAGCAATATGGCGTTTGTCATCTTATAGAGTGCACGTAGCACCATCCCTACGAAAAGTTTAAAGAAAAATAATTGGAGCTGTTGTTGCGAAAATCTTGTTTTTTAAATTGCAAATATTGCGCGAAAAAAACTAAAAGTTTCAAAAATGTTCATGATCTTAATGAAAGAACTAATTATGGACAGCACATTTCATTTGAACGAAAAATCTATCTCAAATTTTGTTGTAAGGAGACGCAAAAATTCAATATTTTGCCATTTTCGAAAATTCAGAGTTAACCGTAAAAATCAGAACTATTCCATCTGTATAAGTGTATTTTACTCTTTTTACTATTTTTACAAGAATTTTAAAATAAAAATCGAGTCGTTTTTGAGAAAATCTTGGAAATATCCGGGGAACTTCGTATAAAGATCTCCAAATTGCGAAGGAACCATTTCAAAATCTCTTCAAAGATTTTTCGGTATCAGGGGACCCCGTTTCCGTTGACATCTCGAAATCAATTTTCCGCAGCATTTCTTAACTTAGTCTATACTCCGTATATACTTACGTATACAAGAAAGTACAAAGTGGTCCAACAGAATGGCTCAGACTTTCTCTTAGGAAAGTATTCTAATTTCCATGGTGTGGACTAACTTTACGGCCTGGCTAATTCTTTTGTCAGCTGCTATACCGCTGTCTTTTTTAATTACATTTTCTCAATTTTTCGCTTTCCTAATAATAGACCCGAAATATTACTTTGAGAATATTAAAGAAGAGAAAACCTCGTTATAAATGGCAATTTTCGTTAAAAGAAATTGAAGCAATCTTTAAGAAAATTCGTGTGAGAGTTACTGTAAATGCGAAATTTGAAGCTCATTTTCATAGAAATATTTTGAGTTTTCTAAAAACTTCATTTAAAGTCATTTGAAATATTTAAACTCACAAACATGTGTTTACAAATCGCTGGAAATGTGCATATTTATAGCGTGAGAGATATTTTCAGAAAATACATTTGTATAATTTTTGAAAAAACAAGAAATAGAAAAATTTTGAAGAAAAATTTGGAGTTATTTTTTGAGAA
Organism: Teleogryllus oceanicus; assembly: GCA_964035755.1. NCBI lineage: Eukaryota > Metazoa > Arthropoda > Insecta > Orthoptera > Gryllidae > Teleogryllus > Teleogryllus oceanicus. The sequence continues at coordinate 30,756,877 of CAXIVR010000004.1, forward strand.
ATTACCGTTTGAGCGTGTCTGAATATACATAATTTTGATCCCATTTTAACACAACTGGGTTTTCAGATGAATAGAGCTCAAGTCGAAATTTGCAGAATTCAAAGGAGGGGGGTCGATGAGCTTTTACATTTTTAACAAGAAAAAATATTTTTTTAAATGCAAAGATCTCCAAAACTATGGCCAATATTTCAATTCTGGAGGCAAAATCCTGATTGATTCCTCATTTACCTCATTTGGGCGGAAAATGCACCTTTTAGAGATTTTTCCCCCTGAACTAGAGTTTTTTCAGAATATCGAAAATGCGGTCATTTTTGACTGGCTGTATCTCTTCAACTATTTGCTCTATAACCATCAGATTTTAACGGTTGATTTTGAGTGCTATTACTTTTTTTTTATATAATAAACTGAATTTGTATCTTAGTAAAATCTGGTAAGTACGCGATAATTAGATTGCATTTTACTTGAAATGTCGTGTTATGAAAGCCTTCGTGAATTTCTGGAAAATGAGACATTGATGGAAAAATGCTCTTCACCTTTGTAATCGCCATTAATTTTCGCGTTAGGACTCAAATTTTCTGAAGAATCGGGCTCATGTCGAATTTTGCAAAATTCATAAGGTGACAATGTTACGTTAGCGCACCCTGTTTTATGCGTTTTTTATTATTGCATGCATTTCATGCGTTTTTGATATTCTGCATCGGTTCAAAATCTTTAAACTTGGGTATAATTAGATCACTATTAGTACAAAGTTTGGTATTATTAGTTTTTTTTGGGTTTATGTTAATTCCCACTTTTAATCGTTGTGTATTTTAAATTTCTGCATCGGTTCAAAATTTTTATATTTAGTATCAATTTGTATATAGTTATTACAAGATTCTGGATAATTCTTTTTTAATTTTGTGATAAGTGTTGTGCTAACTATACGGACATTCTTATATTGCTTGAAGTTATTAGATCGCCTGTTAAATTGTTGATTTAAAAGTGCGTAATCATTAGTCTTGAGAAAATTCAATAATAGTAGTTTATGCAATTAGTTTATAATGTTAAGCTTTATTGCATGAGTACACGTTTTGAAAACGAGCGACGTTAGGAGCGAGTTTTCAAATTTGTACGAATGCAATAAAGCAACATTATAAACGAGTTGCATACGCTATTTTTTTGTATAACAGCATTATAAATTTACAAGAGAATCAAACTTAATTTCGCGAAACAACTTTCTTCTGACGTCTCAGGTGCTTGACATCCAACGCCCTCTGGAAATCAAATTCAAGATGGCATTGTTGACATCCGTGCGAGAAAACGGTGGTGGGCTGTTCCGTCTTCTTGTACCTCCCCACGATTCTCTCGCTACTATTGGCTGAATGTGTGATGACGTCATGTCGCGTTTAATAATGGCGATGACGTCATGTAGCGTGCGATAAAATACTGGATTATGCACGATTCGGGGTATCCAAAAGGGTCGTTTATAATGATGGTATACAAAAAACTCATTTATCCATGCACGACACCAAAAAAATTTTCAATATTACATTAGCAAATATATATAAATATTTTAATGTGTATTCAAAGAGGTTAAAAATGAACTTGTGTTTGTTACTATCTCTCGGACAGACTGTTGCTCTAATTTCTTTAAATAATTTTAAGCTCTAGACTAGCGGTTTGGAGGTCACATCTCTGACACTCACTCATGTTGCCTGCGCGAAGTAACTGTGCGAGTGATTATCACTATTTAAGAACTGAAGTTATCACTTTCCAGCTGCAAGCGTTAACTGATTGTTTGCAACAGCAAAACGGAGTAGAGTGGCTGCTGGAATCCGTGGATACCACGTGATTCATTCTGTGTGGCAAAATCCCGTTGTATGTTCAACGCCTTGGGCAGTTGACCAACCAGCAGACAGATGCTCTTCGCCTCTGCTCCCCTGCGTACGTCTTCTGTTGAAGTTTCGAAGCAAGCAACCATCGCAATGTGTGGGTAAAGTATTTACATTCTCTACATCTTTACTCAACTCTTTATCGTTCTTCTGTTTCCAGCCGTGTTATCACGCAAATGTGGATACTTTAACTGTGAAATCCACTGACTGCAGTTAATTTCTTAAACTTGAATATGTATTTAAATTTTCTTTCCCATTAGAATATTTGACATAATAATTTAATATGTGATTTTATGTGGGGTACATTACTTATTGTTTATTCCTATCAATTAAAAGCCCTAAGTGAAATGTAGCTGAAATCACCTTGCATCGATGTGCAAGGCTTAATAACACCCTTATGTGTACGAGGGTTGGGACAGACGTCATGACAACTGTTTTTTAAAGATATTATGGGATCACATAATGTTGTTCGTATATGAAAGAAATGCAGTACTAGTGTGTTTTCACAACAACAGATGGTCCTTTGAGTGACTCTACAAGCATAGATAACACTAAAATCAGTTGTCTGACTCCCGCCGTTCGAGATGAATGTAACCCTCTCGAACGCTCTTACATTAAGACAGCCGTTCTCCGTGGAAGAAACGACAGAATGTCTCAGGGAATTGGTGGAATCTGTTTAGAATAATGCTCTTCCGCTCGCAGGGCGTCCCGTGTGTTGTCGATCACTGGTTGCTAAGCGCCCTCACTGAAATTCTCTTGGCTATCTCGCGACTTATCGCTGTGGAAGGGCATTCCTCGCAACAGCTTCCACCGTTTTTCTGTGAAATTCTAAGGCATTTTTCCCATGGAGAACGGCTTTCTTGGTGTAGGGGCGTTGTTCGAAAGGGTTACGTTCATCTCGCACAGTCTTGTGAGCACACCCTAGTGCGCGTTTTCTTTCACGCGACGAATAATAATTTGTGAAGCGATAATACTTCTTGGAGAAAAAAAAAAAAAAAAATTGCCACAACTTTTGCCCCAACCCTTGAAGTATCTAATGGTGTAATTTAAGTCTATCAGTCAGTCATGGTTCAACCCCATCCGGTCCTCCAATCAATTGGTTAATTGATGTTTTCGGAGATGTCAACCGTTATAGTCATTGGTCGTTAGTGCAGTGGATTTTTGTCTCTGGAGGTGGCGCTGCTCCTCTCCTGCTGAATCCGGAGATCGCCGTCGATTTACCCGTCGGCATGGGGGAATTTTCTCCTCCAATCTTCCCTACGGGCGCCACATTCCCCACTGGTCTCCCGACATGTTAAGCGGCGGCGATGGTGTAACGGTTAGCGTATAGGGCCAAGTTCGCGGGTTCAAACCCGATCGAAGCCGTGGATTTTTAAGGGCGAAAAAATCCTTCGTACGCCTTCCTTCGAAGGGGAAGTAAAGACGGCTATCCCATGTTAGTATATTAGCATATCAGTAGCATAGCAGTAGGTTAGCATATTAAAGATCCTCAAGCCTAAAAGATGCCTCTGACCTAAATTCAAATCGCCTGTTTCGTCGCCCAAGATAATACCTCCTTTCTCAGCTAGATGGTGAAAGGAGCGTAGCGGAATTTGCGCCGTAAAAAGCGCTTCCGCGAAAACGCAATACAATAGCACCACTTGACGTATTTGATAAAGTGACTGCTGCTGTAAATAAACACGTTTTATATCGTAAAATCTTTATTGTGACGTAATAAATTCACAATGCACAACATAATATTAAACAATACGAAACTTAAGGTAACATTTTATGCCTTCCCGCCTTGGCGAAATATAGCACCAACCAATTTACAAAAACTTCAGACAATTCAAAATAAAATTTAAAGGCAGACTCTTAAAGCCCCATGATTTATACCCAACTCTCAAATCCACAAAGAACCCCAAATCCCTTCAGTATCCGAATATACGCGCAATACATCTGAAAAAGCCTACTCTTTTCTTCCGACATGTCATGGGACCACTATCTTCCACCTGGGAAAAAATGCAAACCTCCCATTTCGCATCCGATCTCGCTTCCCGAAAGACCTCTTTCGCCCTCCATAACAATGCAGACATCCACTCTCATCTGCCATCACCCACACTGATCCAACACCTCACATCGTGACGCACGCCTTCAAATTCCAAGAATTATGAAAATTGAATTTACAATTGAGGGGTACGCCTCACGTACCACATTCGCCTGATGGAATCCCAGGAACTTAATTCTTTTTTTTCAAGTATGTAAACTTAAAATCCTCGAAAGGCTTCAGCCGAACGAGCAGCTGATAAATAAAAAGGTAACTTTAATGAAACATAAATTGAACTTTGTTATTGAAAACTCAAAACGGCAATCCATTATTTTCTTTCCATGTGAAAAACCAAAATCTTTGTTAATTTAACTTTGCCTTTGAACCACTGACGCGCATTCTAGAGTAGGCACTGATACACGTCTACTAGATAACCTAATGTAACATTTAGACACGAAAATTTATAACCAAAGCTAATTGGTTTGCCCTTGTTTCAGACCATTTCGTCCGTAGAAGGGAACCATTGCTTCCTCGCAACAAGACTCTTTCTCTCAAATAATATGCCAAAAATGAACCATACACCAATTTGTTCTCAGAACCATTAAATTTAAGCACATAACATATTATGCATTTTTAACCTACACAGAAATTCTTGAAAATTAAAAGTGTGCATTGCGGCAACTTGTTGCGAAAACGCAACACTGGGCATGAAAGGGTTAGAAACATTTGATCATCACAGGTCACTTCATGAAGCTTTTATTTGGAATGCACATGCACGCACAGGTGGCGTGTTGCCCGCCCTGCGGCTGGCCTGTTGCTGGGCGCGGTGCTGGCGTGCCTCCCGCCCGCGCGCTGCTGGGGCGGGCTGGCGGGGCTGGCGGGCGCGTCCCCCGGCGACGCGGGCGGCGGCGCGGGGGCGGGGGCGGGGCGCAACCTGCCCACGCTGTCGCGGCACATGCGGTACGTGCTCTACCCCGACACGGCCACTATGGGGGTAAGTACAGAAGAAAACTAACCTTCGTTTTGTACGCGCTATGCAGGTGGCAAAACACATTTTATTAACGTTTTTTAATTCGCAATATATTATAGAAAATATTATATATTAAAATATTAATTATATTAATATATTAAAAATATATATTAATATATTATATTATGTATTTGGCTTTTAGGGTCGCTTTAAACCGACTTTTGCCGGCTAGCGGTGTTTCCAGACCTGGGCCTTTTTTGAATTAATTAATTAATTAATTAATTAATTGTATCCATGCCTAGGGGTAAGGGAGACATGTGGCCAGCAAATTGCATTCTCATTACCGTATCTAGCTCACTTGGCCTACCTGAGCTTTCTTTCGTCACGCATCTTTAGAAACTGAGACTATTGTATTAGAAAGCTCAATTCTACTTTTGCTCCGACCGGGAATCGAATCCGGGATCGCACCACGGAAAGCTAGCACATTGTATATGAGACATTCGAGTGGCTAATAACACTATTAAAAAAACAAAAAAAAAAACATTGTAATCCATAATATTTTATTAAAATCTTTGAGAAACGAGGAAGGGAATGTATTTTGATTCGTTTTTAATTTGGGTGTAAAACTTCTCGTAGAATGTTGATAGCAGAAATTTGTGCTAAATGCACTTGAAAGTTGTTGTTTTCAGCCATATTGATGTCCTAATTAAAACAATTCAAAGAAATCCGATTTCCACTAGCATTGTCCCCACTTTAGTGAATATTGGATGAGTGAGATGTACTTGATATAAGTAAATCTTCAGAAAGTTTTCACAATAATCCATCTTTTTATTTTTCCTTCTATTAGGCTCTTTTGAGATGATTTCCAATGTGTCAGATATTTCGACTACTTAATTTTCTCACTGATTTCTCGTGATTGCAGTGAGCAGGAAATAATGCAGTGAACCCTTACTGGCTGCCAACGAAAATATAATATCTCCCCCCGAAATCATAGCCTACAGATATTTGAGCTGGATTAAATTATTATTGTTTGCGATGAGCGATTGTTCATTGCCTAAAGCACCCGGCGTCCCTTTTGGTCCCCAGCTCTTTTTGGCCATCGCCATCCCGCTGGACCTCCCAAACAAGGACGTGTCGCTGTCGTGGAACTTCGAGGCCAACTACTACCTGCCGCCCTACAACACGTCGCAGTACGCGCCGGGCACGGTGCTTCTACGCGACGCGGGCGCCCGGCGCGGGCGGCGCGAGCGCGGCGCCATGATGGACCGCACCAGCTTCTACGAGCTGGTCGAGAGCCACCTGCACAGGTTGGTGCGGAAGGATATAGCGTTGCTCGTCTCAAAGCTGCGGAGTTTTGCTTGTTTGTCTTTTTTCTTCAATGATAGAAGCAAAATTTTAGGTTATTTAGTCATTTTGAAGCTTTAGGAGTATTAAATAAGCGAATTTTATAGTGTCTATAAATGCCTATTTCACTAAAAAAAAGGCATATTTTGTGTTGAATGCCTAAATGTTGCCGATTCCCGTACTTATTGATCAAAATGCAATTATCTTTAAACTTTACAAAATTGTAGTTTTTTCCCGCTTCTATTCTGCAGATTACAGAGAAATCCAACAAGTAATGATACATCATATTATGAATTGTCTATTCATTTACTGCCCTAATTTACTTTACATAAATATATGTTCCGTTTTACTGTCACCACAGTGCGGTTATTTCGTACTATGAAATATGCTAAATCGCTAGTGATTATTTCTTACTTTGAGTTATTAAACGATTTTTACTTAAAAACACCTTGAAATTGTTTCTTAAAATTGTCTCCTCGTATATATCAAAGGACGGTATAAAAATTGGTGCCGGTTCCATTTTTCGCGAACCCTGTATTTTCAAAAATTGCAAAAAGTTAACATTGTAAAAATACAATATTGAATACAGAGATTTTTGTCTTAAATGAAATGTGTTCTAAAAAATCAGATCTTCAAAAAAGGTCATTATCATTCTTTTTAAAAACGAGTGGTTTTTTTTAGTATTTTCTGCTTCAATTTCATGCTAATTATAAAACATTCTTAAAAAAACACTAAAAATGTTTGCTTCAATTTTTTCACGAATAGAACAAGGGACACGTAAAAGAATGGCTTCGGTCTCATTTTCGTTGAACTCTAAATTTTTGACAATTGAAAATTTTTAAATATATTTTTAGATATAATGCGTGAAAAATGTGCTGTTGTAACAGCACTAGTGTTTAAATTAAATGTGAGAAAAAAGATCATACTGTGTAGCATTAGCGATCCAGCTTGCATTTAATGCAAAGCAAGAAAGGTACCTACTGCGATTCAGTCTTTTTTGCCTGAATTTCCCAACATTGAAACAAAGAATTCCTACGAGGATTTGTCAGAACAATGACGAAAGCAAAGATTCCATGAATGTAACTATATTGTGTTTACTTTAGAAACTTTCTGCCCCAGAACATAAAAAGGATAAAAAAAATAGAGAGTGCATTTTTAAATACCTATTTTACGCTTTTAAATTACTGTTTTTCAGTTTTAAATGCCTATTTTTGCCTGCCTATTTTTACAGTTTTTCGTGCCTATAAATCCGCAGCTTACTCATCTCATAGTGATGGCAATACTATTTATTTACTGGCCAGACAACGCGTCCTCATAGAGAATTTGGATTATGGACTAAAAGACTAAAAAATTCAAACATTCTAAATTTAATTGAAGATACGTATTTTATTTAACTCATATCATTTATTCTCTATCGTCAATTCGTATCTCCTGATTTCTTCTCTCCCACCTCCAATCAATAACAAGTTTGTTTTATTACACCGGTTTAGATGAGAATGTCAAGGAAAACAAACGTTGTTTAGAATAGTTTTCCAATGTCAAATTAACGGCGTAAGTTCCCTTCACACGCCGCCAGTAGCGCGCGCTTCCGATAAGCGCATAAGCCAGGGCCTTCCCCTGCCGCCACCGCCGCACGCCCTGGAAGGGCGAAAGTTCGGCGGGGGTGGGATCGCCGACCTGTCGGCAAAGACGAACAAAGGGACGCTGGAGGTATAGAAGGATGAGCCAAGGTGACAGTTCGCGTAACAAGTGAACATCATATGTAATTCAGAGAAGAATCCCTCCGCTGCGACAGCTGTTCAGCCTCTTCGTAAAGTGCTAATGGCTCCTGTGAAAACATCCCTATGCAGAAGTCTAAGAGTTTCGCTGAAGTATATGCACGTCCGAGAGTCCGGAAAATATTTAAATTTAATTACGTATGTGGAAAATCTCTTAAGATGCTCTCACAATCAGCAAAAGAAAACTGCCACGAATGTAAATAGAAAGAAAAATTATTTTAATCCCGAAACACGTGCACCGGTACGCATGTCGCAAGCCTCGGTTTTAAAATAAACATAATATTTATCACACAAAAAGTGAATTTAATGTAATGTTCATAGAAAAAGAGAATTTTCACAGAAGAGCACATAACACTGCACTTCCTAATTTCAATTATTTCTTGCGGCGCACTATATTTTTGACGGCCGAGGACATCACAAAAGGAAGCGTCGAAGCCATTTACAAGTTAACCAACTGCAAACGAACGAATGCAGGAAGAGAGTCTAATGGGCTCGAGGGCACAACGACCACAGAACCTTCAGTTATGTTGCCAGCACTAGCTGCCACTGTGGCTCATCCTTCGGAAAATCGTTCTTTAAACGCTACGACGAGTGTCCCAGTGGGAAGATTCCTGCAATGCTTTGCTATCGGCAGTGCGTATGTCCTCCCGCACTACTGAAGGAGGGAGTCCGCCGCCGAACGCCACAGCAGCGCGAACCCGCCGCTTGCGGGAAGACCTCCATTTAAACCACCGGGAGCGGTAGCTCGGTGCATCAACTGATGTCACTGCAGTGTCTCTGACCGGGAGGTCCTAGGTTCCCACTCCCCACGGCGGCAGGATTTTCGACACTAGCTTTTCAGCTAGGTCGAATTCGCTGTCGCTGTCTGGAGAAGAATTCTAGCGGTCGGCTGCTCTGATCGGTAGTTTTCCGTGGTTTCTCCGATCAACACCAGGCGAATGCAGTACCATAACAAACGGGCCACTGACCGCGCGCGAATTTTCCTTTTTCTTCCTTATCCTAACCTCTCCCCTTACACATATACACTTACACTAACATGCACTACACTACCACATATTCCGGGAGACCGGTCGGGAGCTTAGAGCTTGTCCCGGCTGGAGCGGTGCCTCGCTAGTGGGAGAGTCCTGGTTAGGGGGAAACCCCACTAGCCGACGGTAGGTCGGCGCCGGATCTCGCCATCCAACGGGGGAAGATTACCGCCATCTCCCGAGAAAAAACATGCACTTCACTAACGGGACTAATGACCAAAGCAGTTGACGCGCCCGGAAACACGAAAAAATCAATCACTCAATGAATCCATTTAATCCAATGCGTTGCCATGTGAAAGGACCCTGCATCGTTGCTGACGCGTGTTTTGGCTGTGCCTGCAGCGAGGGGCTGCCCGGGCGAGCGTGCCTCCTCCGCGCCATCTGCGAAGCGGCCGAGACGCCCCTGCGTCACAACGGCCTCGTGGGAGACCTGCTGCACGTGCTGCTCACGTGAGTACACACACGCGGAGCTTACCAGCCCTTCCACAATCAACGTGTTACACTGTTTACAAGTGCGTGATTGCGCGTGTGAGCTTGCCTTATCGCGTGGGCGCCCATGCTGCCCAGTTGACCAGCCCGTGGCCCATCTTTTGCGCGCCTTGTTCCGACCCAGGTCATGCACATGCTAATTTTTACATCCTAGTCTTTGTCGTACCTCCTTCGGTGACTCGTTGGTTAGCGTACTCACTTCCCACGGCGAAACCTCGCGTTTGATTCCCGGCCGAAGCAAATTATTCCTGAGCTCTTTCCCTACAAATGTCCCCGTATCTTTTGTTGTGTGGCGTTGAGAAAGCTTGGTTATGAAGATTAGTATACACAGTGGAGGGATGTCTTCGTGCTCACCACACGAACCCCTTATCCCATGGTGGAGAGGCTGGGTCACCGCTGGTCGGCCAAGGCTGGTAGCGGGCTGTAGAGCCATAGAACAGGATCGGCCTTTGTCATGGCGATGGTGTGGCAGGCTCGCAATCAGGAGCCATCGGACGAAGATTCAAGTTTTCTGCGTTTGCTGGCGGTCGCCGCGGTGGAGTGGGGCGCTTCCAGAACGACACCGTCCGGCGAGCGCATCTGGCTACGCGGCGTTTGAGCGCCCTTCACATATTTTGCAGTCATGAAATGCCTCCTTAGACCTCAAAGTGCACGATTCCTGAGCTTCTTGGGCGGTCCGGGTCCCAGTGTTATTTCACAAAATATTTCTTGGCGTACGGCGAAATCCATCTCGCGTGGGAGGTTACATTACACAACATAAATTGAAATTTGTAATAAATCAAACACTTCGTCTGGGGGTATTCTACAGTTTTCTATTTCAAGAATTATTCGCTTTCTGTGAAATTCGTGGCCAAATATTTGAAGTCAATATATTAATGCTAGATGGGCTTAAAACATGTCTTCAATAATACATAGGCTGGTCCCCTATTAGTTCAAAATTGAATTTCTACATTCGATTACACAAAATTCATGGCGATAAAAAGTTATAGATATAAGTTTCGTAGGGAGAAAAAACACAAATGAAACATGTTCCAATGGCGTGTCCGGGTGTGGATTAATACATAAGCAGATCTAGCGCGTGCACGGGCCCAATAAGTTTTAACGTTTTATATTGTTTCATAAATATCTAATTATTTTTATTAATACTGCAGAAAATAATAAAATATATTCTTATTTTAATTTGTAGATAGTGCATTTCTAAAAAATTGCCCCACAAAAATACAGAAAAAAGTTATTTTAAATTACATAATGTAGGTATTTATTATTCTAATAAAACTTTTCTTAAAATATATACAGTTTTACTTTCATTCTCAGTTATGTTAAACATTTCAAAATTATGAGATGGGAGGACAATGTTTCGTCTTAGGAAATTAATCGGGCCGTGAACGTGCCAGCAGGTAACTTACGTACCACAGGGTTCGTCATTCCTGCCATAGACGCTCGTGTTAGCTCGAGTGAGTAAAATGAAGCGGATAGAACTGGTAGATATCCTTAGCGTGAATGAAGGCTGCGATTGCTCAGTGAAAACATCTAGTACAGCTTGGTCGAACTCAGCCACTGCAATAGAATTCTAACGGCCGGCTGCTCTGTTCGGTAGTTTTCCGTATTTCTCCGATCAATACCAGGCGAGTGCCGGAGCAGTGCCCTAACAAATGGCCCACAGACCGCTCAGGATCCTCATCGGCTTCCTTATCCCCTCCTTTACCCTTACGCACGTTCTTACACTCACATGCAATACACTACCACATGACAGGAGATCAGACAGAAAAAGAAGGCATGATCTATACCCTTTTTAGGGCATTACAAACTTCAAAGTCATTTCCCCGAAAGTTGACTTTTGGGCTGTCATTGCAAGCCTGAAAAATCATATCTCTGGTTCTATGTATGATAACTCTCTGATTATTTTTGTTATAATTCAGAAATAGTGTATGAACCAAATCTATTTCAACATTTGATAAAACATTTGAACCAATTATTGCATGAAAATTTTATTTTCGGATTTTTTAGTTTTCTGGCACAAAAATGTTTAAAATAAGTAAATACTAAAGGTACAAATATTGTTTTGGTTTAGGCACAAATTCAAATCATGTTATCTCGCGGAAAAAGAATTTAAGCAATAGAGACGTTCTAAAGTTGTCACAGCTCAGGGCCTATTTCTGCACACAAAATTCCGATATCTCCCAAAACAAATTTTCAATTTTTTTCTTAATATTTTTGTTTTCATTGTAGACACATTCATTCAATAACTGCATGAAAAAACTCATTAACCAGTACTTATAATTTTTGCAAATTTGGGCTTTAATATGCCTTAAATTTGACTGTCATCTTAATTTTCAAATCAATATTCTGTATAACCAAGGTTCAAAATGTAGTTTAACAATATTATCAAAAAATAAACAAAAAGTAATAACACTAGAGAAAGGTTGCGAATAGCAAACGGCTTCGTGACGTCTGCGGGTCGACAACAGTGACAATTGTGGATGTAGATTGTGAGCAATTCACACAAAAAATTAGATGCTGGAGATTTCATTTACATCCTTAGAAATTGTTCTTGAAAACATTGATGTTTCTCAACAAATATATTGATTAAAAAAAAAAAAAACATTTCTTGGTTATTTTTTCCCATCCCTAGGCCCAGCACCAGCGAGGACGAGGGGCTGCCGCCGGAGTTCGCCGAGGCGGAGGCGCGCGGCGCCGCGAGCGACGACTGCGAGCGGGCCTACGGCCCCGCGTGCCCGGCCAGCGTGCTGGACCTCATCTCCGTGCTCGTCTGACGTTCTGCCTCGAATACCGGGAGTAGAGTTTCTTATACATACATTGTTTTACTATCGATAGTATCGATGCTTTCTCGTTTGTAATTGATTTAGATAATTATTTGTGTTTAGATAGCTTATCGATAGTTTTAAGTCTACAATTTTATATAAACACTATCTTTTTAATAAAAAAAAGTACTGAGAGCACGGAAAAGCGACATACGTATATTAAATAATAAATCAAGAAATAGTTATGTTTCTGAATTATGACTAAAAGTATATTAAATTATATAAATTTTAAAAAAATTAAATGACTTTGTTATGCATTGTATTAGTGAAACAATTCTATTTCCTTTTTATTTAATATGCTATTTTAATTGTTGTACATATTTTATATATAATTTTACGATTATTTTCCATGTACAAATGTTTCTAAACTGTGTACATAATAATGTAATACATTTAAGAGTCTAATTTAAAAACAATCATAAAAGTAATGTATATTAAAGTAGTAACTTATTTCGCAAGATTTTGTATAAAAAACAATAGTTTATGTATAGAAATATTAATAGACTATCGATGTTTAATAACGTACGTCATACGCAGTTTCAACTGTTTTTCGACGTAAAATAAATAAATAAAGAAACACTCGCCGGGGGTGCTTTAGGAATAATCTGCAGCCGGGGCGTTGTTGCAAATGCCTGAAGTGAAGCATGATCCATGATGGTTTGGTGCAAACGCAGGTCAGGGCTGGCTCAAGATTATTGGTTTATATTCCAGGAAAATGATGGAATGATGGAAAGAGTAGTGACACATTTCAACAACGTCATGCTTGAATTAGGTGAAGAAATATGTTTGGGAAATAATGTAATTTTACTCGTGAACATTTTATAAAGGTTATTCAAAAGTCCTTTCGCGGAGAAAAATCACTTTGTTTTTGGTCGCGAAATAAACAGGTGTATGAAGCTGGGACAGCCATGCCAGTGTACGCGAATGTCAAACATGTTAAATGATATATAGCTAATTAACTGCCACAATTTCAAATTAATTGTCACGTATTTTTATTGAGTTGGCCTGTCGCTGCGCCAGCACACACATAAGTTAAATTCGGACTGTAAGCTCGACGGAAATGGCCAAATTATTTATTGCTAATGAATTGCCACATATTTTCATTGAGAAAACGGATGTGAGCTGACTTGACGCGACGCCAGCACAAACAGGTTATATTCGAATCGTATCTCCGCGAAAACGGCCAATTAATTTATTGCTTATTATTTGAATGAATATATATATATATATATATATATATATATATATATATATATATAATATTATTTATTTTAATACAGAACCAACAAAAGGAAGACTGACCACCCTAAAGAAGGACGTTCGGTCACCTTAGTAATACTAAAGATAGAATTGTGGGAATTCTGATTGGATGTTGTTGACGTTCTTATAAGAAAAAAAAAAATATTGTCAACATATCAGCTTTATTAAGATCCGGCTTTGCCGTCATCGTCAGTCTCGCTGCTGTCGGCAAAAGTCGAGCGACTGTGCCTCCTCGCCGTGCACAGTCGCTCGACTTTTGCCGACAGCAGCGAGACTGACGATGACGGCAAAGCCGTCGAAAGCCGGCTATCTTAATAAAGCTGATATGTTGACGAAGATGACTTCTTTTATTTCTTCCTAAAGATAGAAGTCGTTCTAGTTCTAGGAGTTTGAGGGGTTGTGTCATGTGGGTACACTTTGACAGTTGACTAGACAAGTGAATGCAAATCAAAGAGAAAATGGTCCCTGCAGGTAGGCCCCACCAATATAGAGAATTATCTTTAAATTAACATTATTTGCAAAATTATAACCAATAACATTTATTAACGGCCGAGGTTACTCCCTTTCTGACTTTACCCAGACAAGTGCCTTGATCACTGGGTGAATGCCAAACAAATATGCATGATCCAAGCCAACCACATTACCCTTATACCAGATATACCAAACAAGCTTGTTGATAAATGCATGGCTATTAATTTGCTTTGCAACACTGTATCAATTTCTTTTACTGTATTCGACACAATTTGTAGTCATAGTAACTATGTTAAGAAGTTTTTTTAACTTAAAAAATCTTTCAACCGCACACTCCTTAATTTACAATTTTCCCAAAATTCAATGACAGAAAATATTGTAATTATAACATTTACAAAGTCTCATTTATCACAGTGATTTTGTTACCTTTCCAATAATACATTAGAAAAGGTTTAATTTCAAATCTATTTGTTAACAAGTAATGTACTTCAGCTTCCGGGTCAATGACCCCCATCTCGATCGGGTTGTCCAGTTTTCCTGATCCATTGAGCAAATGCTGAGATGGCCCCTTGATTTGCTTCTGGATGTAAATGTATCTTCACTATGTGCACGTTTTGTTGAACTTTCCATTTGCTTGTAGTAGAGCTTAGGGTGAGTTTCTATTTTGATAACAATACAGAAAAGTCAAATCTGTTTGTTTACAATTAAAAATAAATATTCTATAATTCAGCAAAGAAAATATCTAGTTTTTGAAATGTTAATCTCTCGCTTTTTAAAATTTATTATTATTACTATTATTTTTTCATCTTTCAACTATTAATAGTTAAATTATAGGGAAAGGATTCTGAAACTCAAGAAAGCGTGCACAGATGATTTTCCCCCATTCGTCACATACAGTTTTTGACTAAATGGAAAAAAACACTTTCTCAATTTTTCTCTCTCATTGAAATGAGACTCAAAATATCACGAAAGAACAATTACTGTCACAATAAAAATTTCAGGAAAAATTTGGAGCCATTTTTGAGAAAATGTTTTTTTGTTTCTAAAAATGCCTAATTTTGTGCTCTTTCACACTTTAAAATTTCAGGAATCTTCATATCATTTGGGCTCATAAAATACACCTGTATTGTAAATATTAACAACACACAAGAACAAATTACATATTGGTAATTTTTGAAAAATGAAGTTTTAATCAAGGTGCTTACATTATGTGATTCAATAGTGTATGCTCTATCTGTACAAACAAATTTTTGTGTAGCTTCTGAAAAATAACAGGTTTATGCATTTTGGGAAAATTGTGACAATTTTTTTCCCAAATAGCCAAACACTAGATTGGAAAAAGCTGTACAAGACATTTCTCAAAGATCGAATTCTAAAGATTTCTTAATATACTTTTAGTGTTTACTGAGTGTCTGTTTAACTTGTTATTTATCTTTGGATTAAAGACAATTATATATTAAAATAGACCACAGACAAAACAAATTATTCAAATTCACATATATTTATATTCCATTATAAGATTTGATTACATATATTGGTATGTTTTGCGATGCGTTTCACCGCTTCTTCAGGTACATTTTGTGGATAAAGAATTATAGTTAAAATATAAATGAACAAATTAAAATACAAGACACAAAAAACATTGAAGCACAAAGCACTGCAAGGAAAAAGACTTACCTTGTAAAAATATACAAAGTTATTTACATTCTGCATACCATATTTATAGATTATCCTGAATAAACGTGTTAAGCAACACACTATTTCAAGTCTTTAATTGGAATACCAAAATATTTAAGATCTGTCTGTTGTGGCTGTCAGAATGCAAATTTAACGTAGCTATAATTCTTTATTCACAGAATGTACCTAAAGAAGTGATGAAACGCATTGTGAATCATACGTAAATATGTAACCAACTCTTATAATGAAATATAAATATATCATTTCAAATAATTTGTTTAGTATGTGTTCCATTTCAATATGTGACTGTCTTTAATCTAAAGATACCAAAGCAATTCTAAAGATTTCATTGAGCAAAACCAGCTTCAGTAACACAATAATCTTAACTTAAATGACTCCAAGAATTCAGACAGTGAAAATCAGACCTGTGACATTCATACTTTGTTTTCCTCCGGTAAACATTTAAAATATCCTAAGGACAAGTTCATCCAAAAATTAAAAAAATTCAGATTCACAGGGCCTTAGGGAAATTCTGGGAATATTCATATGGGAGAAATCCAATGTACAATTTAGGCACCAGTTCTGAAACCGTTGTCTGGACCTGGTACCCCCAAAACATGTAATTCTCCTAAAAGTACGACATCAATCTTTTGCAGCAATACAGAACTTCAACACATTTGAGGGTATCAACGCAATAGTGGACCAACCCACATTTTTGGGAAATTGGGGTGTGTTAATCATATCTTAATCTGCTTAACTTCAATTTATAATTGTTTCAGCATGTCCTCATCAATTATATTCAGAGTAATTCCGAAAAGTAATGTTGTTGCACCCAGCCCACAACTACTTTACTTTGTACAATAGCGGCCTACGCGGCATAGGCCACTACTGCACTCAGTTAATGACAGTCCAAGCAGTATTTTGGGGGATAGGTAGTTTTTTCGTCTCAAGAATCATAACAATAATTTTTTTAATAAAATTTTAACTTAACTTACGGAACCATTAATAAATAATAATAATAATAAGTTAATTCGACCAGAGTTGTAAGTACATCCACCTGTTCCTTTCTGTTATTTGTTGGGCGGGTGGAAGCAAATGGTACGCATGTGGGAGTATAAAATTAGTTTTTGTTGCTTATTGCATAATAGAAATGAATACTGAGAAATCCGTGGAAATATTGTTACTTGGCCTGTAACCAAGACTTTGGCCTGATAAAAAAAAAATTCCAACTCAATATTTTCTCACAAGCTGATTGGGTAAACATTATTGCTACTGCAAAAAAAGTAAACAAATTTAATGTGATTAAAAAGAAAAATTATATCAACAGGAACATTGGAAAAGAACACATGAGTAATATAAAAGTGGAGCGGTTGAAAATACAATGGATAAAATTGGAAAACCCATTTCCTTACTTTTTTTTGTTTAATTATTGATAATGGTTTTAGTAAAGGGTGTTGCAAAACATGGATCAAAGGAAATTATTTTCTTGATTTACTGTGTCCCAATGGACATGCAATAAGTGTAGAAAAGAAAAAAAAGATTTAACGACTGATGGGTTTTGTACCATCCATTTTATGCCAATATTAAAACTTCTGTGGAAGGTGTAGGAATTCTGCCTGTTAATTTCTTTGATTAACATAAAACTGACAATTACTTTTGAATACATTTTTCATTACAATAATGGCCTAACTTTCATTTATTCCTTTTGTCTGTGAAATTGGTAAATACTGTAGTGGCCTAATCCACATAAAAAATTGTTTTCATCTTTCATTATTTGCACTATTATGAATAGCAAGGAAATTTGTTAAAATTCCAGCATTTGCAGCACAATAAACTACTTACAAATGAATGTTTCAATATTGCCAATAACTTCTTCAGCCATTTTCTCCAAACACTATCTGTGGTTAGGCCACTAATGTGCTGACACCCTCTATTAAATGTTTATAACAGAATTTCAAACTATATTTCCACATATTGTATCAATTCCTTCAATTCAATTTTGAACAATACAATACAAGGTCCCCAGAAAGAAAACACATGCAATTCACTTTCACATTTTAATATTTATAAAGGAATACAGTTCATAAGCAATGCAGTCACATTTTACTTGGCCTGGGCCTGAGCTTTTCTCATGAGAGTCAAGATGTTGCTCAATTCTTCACGCTTCCTCTTGGCCCGGATGTGAGTGCCCAACTACAAACAAATAGAGAAAGTTTAATAAAACCTATTTGATAAAGCAAACAAACAAAATGTGTGTGCATTGAATTTCATGTACATACCCTCCTCTTTAAGAATTTAAGAGCCCTCTTGTCCTTGGAAACCTTCAACAATTCCATGGCCCTCTTCTCATATGGTGCATGTCCACATACTTCTCGAATGAGGTCCCGAATGAACTTTGTGTGTTTTGTTTGTACCTAAAACAAAAATTCACAAATTAATATAGTGATACATGTTTAACCCTGAAATCATTAGGTCAAGTATCCACTTACTCCTTTCAGACGAGATGGTCTGATTGGCTTCTTGTCCTCTTTGGTTTTACCATACTTGATTTTAGTCGTCTTGTGACCCTTCCGAAGGCCTACGGCCATTTCATACCGAGGAGCCATGATCTAAAACACATCAAAATTGTACACATGCAATTGGCCATCTCCGTTTGGTTATATTCGAACGTAAATTTTCTCCGGAAATATTAAAATCACATCCTTCAGTGAATACTTATACAAAATATTACAATCATTTTCACTTCTTGTGGTTAATCCATTGTGGGAAACAACACATATTTGTATTCCTTATCTTAACCTTAAATATTCAAATTCGATATCTACAAAAATATTGCTAATCTGGATCATATTGATATACACGTCATTTTATTGCTATACATGCCAGTGCTTAATTTAATAAAAATCTATGAATAATAATACAAACCTACGCCGATGGAATCGGATTAAAATCCACGTCCCAGTACACTTCCTTCCACGCCACTACAACCACCACGAGAAACCAAGGAACGCCGATTTCTGAATTCTTCTGTGGTTGTTGATCGTCGTTTGTTGATATTCCGGTTTATATAGATAGCAGCACGGTTGTTATGCCGTGCAGTGGGATGGAAATTCTTGAACGGTGTTTCTGTCATGGATGATGGTGCGGAGGTTTGAACTTTCAAGTTGGTTGTGGTAAACAACGAAGATGTTATTTTAGTCGATGACGGCTGTAGGTTTGCAAGAGGTTTTTATATTGTAAAAGAGGTGACAAGAAAACTATTACCAAAATGTATGCCTTGGAAGTTTCAAGTAGATTTCACAACAAGATTTCACATTTTGTTGATTTAATAGCGCACTTCATGATGGATCCATGGTTGACAGTTTTGAGTCATATGATAGCTTGTTATGTTTCAACAATCGAAGATCTCCAGAAGCCGCAAGAGAAATTAATTGATTATTTTTTGTGGGGACCTTTGTACATGATAACATTAG
Organism: Teleogryllus oceanicus; assembly: GCA_964035755.1. Lineage (NCBI taxonomy): Eukaryota > Metazoa > Arthropoda > Insecta > Orthoptera > Gryllidae > Teleogryllus > Teleogryllus oceanicus. Next base: position 30,776,086 of record CAXIVR010000004.1, read on the forward strand.
TTTGTGTATTTCCAATAGGTATTGTTGGCATTTTGTTATGGTATCTTTTGTGCCTAATTTGTGATCAAGAAAAATGTACCTATGCAAAAGTGATAGTTCCTGCAGACAATGAAGATTCAGATGAAAAACCTCTTGCCTTTACTCTGAAGACGAATACATTCACATTTGCAACAGCTAATGTACTACTAGCTCCAGAATTTTTGAGTAGAATGAATAACTTGAAATCTGTTTATAAAAGAGCATATAAAATTGCAAAACATTTTGTTGATAATACTGGTAAACCATTGAATAATGTTAAATTATTTATTGATGACACATGTGAAATTAGCAGCAAATTCAAAAGTGTTCAACCAAAATTTCCAAACATTGATTTTTTGTGCCTTCAAGAAGTATGGACTCGTTCATCAGCAATGGTTCTGATTGATCAGATGCAACAAGAATTTAGTTATTTTTTGTTTGATGTTGGAGAGTTTTCACCATCCATAAATTACTGCATGTTAGGTAAGAAATATATGTATTTCACTAGCTTTACATTAATATTGAAGTTCGTTAAAATGTAAGAAATGTTTTTACAGTGCAATGGAAAACCGAATGGTTAAATTTTTGAGTAGAATGTTTCTTTACACTAATTTGAAAATTGAGAATGTCAGGTGCATTTGTAATTAAATTTATATAGTAAAAATGTTTTGTCTGTAACCATGGCCATGCGATGTTTCATAGCTTTATGTGGATATTTTATCAGAAATATGATTTGATGTAGATAACATATCAGTAATAATACTTTTGATGCATTAGACTGGCCATGTAATGGTTGAGTATATATTATTTTTTAGTCATATAGACTTTTTCTCAATGTAGATATATTTTCAAAGAAAGGGAAATTTATTTTTAATAGTGTTAGTTTTAATATTATTTTTGATGTTTGGTTGTAGGTTGTGTATTCTTCAGAAATTTGTGGAAAATATTTATGATTTGAAAAACGAAGGTATTTTTAGACTTGTTTAGTGTTATCACTTAAACTAAATATTTTCATATTTGTTTTCTGAAGGTAGCGGTTTGATGTTTGCAAGCAAGAGACCCATTTTAGAAGCAGACTTCAAAACCTTTACCTACAGAGTGGCTCATGCACAATACACTTCACAGGGTGTCTTATGCATCAAGGTAAAATTTATTTGTTATTGTTCTTGAATGTATAAAACTTATTCTTTCAATGAAATGTGAATTTAAAGAAAATATATTGTATGTTTTGGATTTAGAAATGATTGTAAATATATTGCTTGAAGATAATAGAATAGGTCTAAGGAAAATATTTGGTAATACAACATTGCAATGCCTTTTTAAGCCAAAGGTCTTATCTTTTGAAACTCTTCACACAGATTTCTGTGTAAGGATGAAAAATTGCTTCTTTAAAAGATGCTTTGGGGCTTGTATCAGAATTTAAATAGATTGTCTTACAATTTTCCTCATTATTGATTGTTCTTGTATTCTGCTTGCATTTCACCTTTGCTTTCTGTGCTTCATCCTTCTCCTTTTCTTCCTCAGTTTTATTTTCCTCTCTTTTGCTCCACTGATTATTATACTTTACAGTTCCAAATTAGTTTTGGCACTCAAGGTTTCTTAGTTTTTTCTCTCGTGCATCACTTTCCTTCTATTTATGTATGCTCATTTCAAGTTTTATTCATTAGATGAGTTCTCTGTTGTCTTTCTGTTATCAGTAACATGTATTGCTTCTAATTGATCTTCATAGTATTGTATTTTCTGTACACAGGTACTTTTATACCATGAAGGCTTATTTCGTCATGTTGGGTTTGTGACAAATCTGCATACACAAGCTTTCCAAGGAAAGGAGCCAGTAATTATGTCTCAATTGACTGAAGTGAACCTATTTTTAAATATATTTAAGAAAAAGCATACACAAAAGACTGATATTGTTGAATTTGATGTTATCTGTGGAGATTTTAATGCTGACAACATGTCACCTGGTAATTCATTTAATTGTGTGTAATTAAAGTGATTGTTCTCTTTTATTATTTTTTCCCATGGAACTGATTTTTCTGTTCTTCGCTGGTAGCGGATGATGATGTGCAGACACATGTGTTGTTGACGGAATATAGAGATGTATGTGTTGCGAGACCAGGAGAAGATCGCCACTGGGCTATTGGAACGGAGTTACGTCAGTGGGCATTATGTGATCCTATATTTGAAGACCCAGAGCAATTCTGTGAAGCCTTGGTGGATGATTGTGAGAGACGTCTTTATGTTCTCGATGCTGACATAGTGGTAAGTTTGAGTGTTACATAACTGATTTTAAGACTCAAGTGTGAGTGAATCTCTAAATATTAAATCAATAAAGATATTTTAGGTTTGCATTTGAAGAATATTTCTAAAACAACCCCATTGCAAATAAATTACCTTTCAGTGAATTCATATGCATGAATATTGTTCGGGATATTTTATTAATATGTAGTTGATATTTAGTAGTGGTTAATATAGGGAATACATATCTTGATAACATCACTTGTTTTTTGTTTTTTTGTATTTAGGTTCACAATAGAGAGTTAGTTACTAAACTAGTAAAGCCAGATGCTGATGGCTATGTTCCAGAGAAACGATATGGTGGTATGAGAAGAATAGATCGAATCTTGTATAAGAGACTTCCTCGCACAGAGGTGACAGGTTATAGTTTTGTTACATCGTTAGGAAACCTAACTGATCACATTCCTGTTTGTATGACTCTACAGACTAGAGGTTGTGGTGAATTAGCCAAATAGCTCTAGTTGTTCTCATAGTTCTTCCTTCAACTTTAATTTGAGTGCCCTGTGTGTTTTGAGCCTTTCTTTCCATTTGAAATTAAATAAAAAGAAATATTTAATTGGATAGAGCTCACTAGAGTCAATAATTTTATTGTAGAAGCTTTATAAATTGAATTCAGAATGGAGTATGTTGTACTTATTGACAATTTTCTATTTTGTTTACTCACACATGAATGTGCTTAACATTGTACCTGCATTTTAGAAGCTAACTTTCAAAGCTTTATTAAGTCTAGTGCATAAACTGTTTGTTACCTAGTTAACTCAGTGAAGTGAAGGATAATTTTAGGAATTTGATTTTGAAACTAGTCTCACTTTGTTTTTTCTCTAATTTAACTTTTATGGATAGTTTTAATTGGAAAAAAGAGTTGTAAACAGTTCATGTACAATATGAAATTATGTATTTATTAACAATACTATCAGTACTTATGTATTATATATTGTAACGTTGCACAATCCACAATGCAGGTTTGACCACAATAAGAACTGACACAACTCAGCACTCCCATTAATTAATGTTAATACTAAATTTTTTAAGTAATGTTGATGTAAGCATTGTGTGACAAGAAGTAAAAGATATATGAATTGTGCATACACAGGTTTCTGTTATTCATTCAGAAACTTGGAAAGTGCATCGTGTTCCAACACCATTCTGAGTTGTTGGCAGATTCTGTTTTGCCCATGGGAGATGAAGTGCTGCTAAGTTGCATATAGTTAACGAAACAATGCTTATTTTGTGATGTAGTTGTTAAGCAGGGCAGCTAGTGGGAAATGTAGCAAAGAAACTGTTAAGTGTCAGCTGTCAGATGAGTGGTGAAATTCAGATGTGTTCTATATCGTGGGAAGCAGATACAGGGTCAAAATTGCCTTGTTTCAGCATCTATAGCAACAAGAATTGATTTCCTATCAACCAATGTTACGTTCATCCTACATTCTCTTGAGTTATTACTCTTGTTTCTTAGTATCTTTTATATCTTGTCATATTGTTCTCATTTCATCATAAATGTAGGAAATTGACAGAACTGATCTTATTTCAAAGACTTGGAACTGTTTAACAGAATTTTCATTTCTATTTAAAATTGTATGTTTTCGTATTAGCTACCTTTATAGATGTCTGTTCAATTATTAGTGTCAAAAATTCTTATTTTTGTTTAAAAATACTTTGTCTTGCACTAAAATAATTGATTATAATCACCTGATGAGTGAATATTACAGTGAACTGCAGTGAATATTAAACATGTTATTATTGAATGCTGAGGGCCCAATTTATCATTGTTGTAATTCCCATTTAGGGGAATAAATAAATAAGTAAATATATATATATATATATATATATATATATATATATATATATATATATATATATATATATATATATATATATATATTAATATTTTTTAGTTTAATTAGCAACTATACTCTAATATTTTATTTCATAAAGCATAAAATGATTAATATTGTTAATAAATGTACTTTGATCTTGGAAATAATAAAATATTTTGAGTTCCTTTTTTTGAGGAATGGAAACTTTCTAGTTTGTAAATGATTACTTTTTGCATTTTATTTCCTTATGTGTTATGTGAGATATGAGAAAGTTGGTTTTTGGCTTTTGTGTTCTGCAGAGCTTCATAATATTGGAATCCCTACTTTCTTTGTGACAAATTTCAAATAATGTGAAGATTGTTGATGAAAGCAGATCTGATGTCAGCAGTGGACTTTTCACTTCATCGTATCGAGCCATCCATAAATTATGTAATGCAAATTTTGGAGTATTTGGGTTGTCATAAGGATAACAATGGAATTCAGGTCATTAAAAATAGTTTGTTTCAGAGCAAATTGTTTATTTTTAAACAACTAAATAGTATGTCAAGTAAATCGTATAACATGAAAATAGTATATGAAGCAAACAACTAAATAGTAGATGAAGATAAATTATTTTGCATACTTTCAAGAATAACAGGGTGACTACTCTTTTTCTAGGATGAATTTCCCTGACTTTTCCAGGTTATCCAGGTCATTTTCTTATGACCATAACAAAATTTGTGAAATTGTATTTCAGGGTATTTAAGTTAAATATTAAATTAAGAGTGACTGATCAATATTAAAATACTGTTATTGACTGAGCAAAATCTGGGGAGACGGGGACACTTGTTGATATTCAGGATCTATCCTGCTTTTTCAGAATGTATGGCAACCCTAAGGAAGGTCAAATACATGAGAAAGTTTTTGGCAAGCCAGGCTTATACTGTCATGGATGACACATGGGCAAGAGTCTACTGTGCCAATTTAATTGGATTTTAGAACATACTATAGGTCAGTTTTATCATTGATAAAACTGTCAGTTTATCATTGATAAAAATATATTTCCATTGTAATGTTTTATATCACAAGTTCTTGATTTATGCTTTTTTAAATTTATTATGTGTTAAGTTAAAATTATTATTTACGTAAGTTTTAGTATAATGCTGAATAAAAGGAATTATTTCAGCAAATGTTAAAAAGTAAAATAAATATCAGCTTTACTGGACACTAAATTATTACCCCCTGCACCATAAGAATACAGCATAATGCTGCCTCAAGTCCCATCCACCCTCTTCAGCGTTACGTAATTTATGGATATCCCATATACATAGCATAGAGAAAATTATGTAATGCTGGAAAAAATCATTGTTGAGATTTTGACGGAAATACACAGTTCACAGGTCCCTCATGTCAAAAGTTTCTTTTTCTCAAAATCACTATCTATCCAATTGACCATCAGTGAATGGTACTAACTCTGAAACTGTGCTGAATTTTCCTCGCAATAAATATTTCCCAATTGATTTGGCCTGAACTGAGGTCCTACAAATTTGAAATTATTTTTGGTGGTAAATTTTTGTGAAGCTCCTAGGATATTTTAAAATTTTTCTCAAAAAGGCTCAACATTTTTATTACAAAACATTACTGAAGAAAGAGTTTTGGGAATGAAAACTGTTTTTGAAAATTAATTTTTAAGTAGTGTTATATTAAATTTTATTAGAAATATGATTTTTTTGTGTAATTTGAGTGAAATCGTAATAAAAAAAGTAAATGAAATTGTCTCAAAAAGCCTCCAAATGTGTTTCTGTTTTGAGTGTGTATGTCGAATACACCAGATTTTTCTTCAAAATTAACATAGGTCTGATTTTCACTAAAATCATTAGAATTTTGGAACTTCTTAAATTTGCTGATGAAAACAAAATAACCCAAGTTATGTAATTCCCCAATTAGGTGTTTAATTTTTTAAAAAATTTAGATAATTATAACTATGGACAATAGACTAATGCAGTGTATAAATATAAACATGCAATTTTTCCAGTTTCAAGATTTTTTTCTTTTCTCTTTTAATCATAATTCAGTTTGTCCCATAAATGAAAGAAGAAAAAATATCAAATTTATTTAATTCAGTTTTTTCATTAATAAGATTGTTGGTAAGTTTACTTGCACGTATAAATATAAGTTGGCTTGCACAAATATTTTTAATTTTATTTTAAAACTTTAAATGTTTGGGCTAGTTGTTACAAATCCATAATTTTTTCGTTTATTTAATACGTAGGCCATGGATGCCTCACCTACTTAGTAGAAGAAATCGCTATTTCATTCTTTAATAAAGATTCATGAGATGAATTGATTAAAATCATATTTGAATAATGCGCTCCTTACAATTTCCTACCCTCATTCCGTCAAACGTCACGACCTTGGAGGAATCATCATGGCCGCGATGACAAATACCACGAAACATTATTGCGGCGCATTTATGTTTACAAAGTGCTAATTTTTTAATATTTATATGTGTCATACAAGGAGAATACACAATATGCTTGATTGGGTAAATGTAGTTTGAACTGCATTGTCAAGTGCGTCGCTGTGACTTCCTCAATTTCTATTATTTTTTCACAATAGTGTTTACCGCAGAACTTTTTTTCGGCAGATATTGCAAAAATCCGTCGATAACAATTATTAGTATGATTATTAGAAATTGTGGTCAGTGTAGGTACGCATGAAATAACTTTTTGTGCTCCACATTTAGCGAAATTTCCGTTTGTTTTGCAATTGTAATCACAAGAAATGACATAACCTTACCATAAATGGCATTTCACCTCGAGTAATGTCAAAATAAAAAGTACTTGGATCGCGATAAATCTACAATGAAACATTGTCGTGTAACTTTTTATCGGGAAGTAATCAATAAAAGGGCGATGAAAAGTCTACCTGCGATATATAGCAGCATTAATAAAATTGTTTTGTACCTTTGTGTTTGCTCTTATTTTGTAATGAAGGTACCTACAGTCAATGATCATAATAATTCCAAGTTTATGTGTATACATCAACATAATAATGATATTTTATGTCATTAGGAATAGCATGACCTTGTTAATGTGTTTTTTTTGTAATGTAGGCTGTGGCATGTTAGTGATTCTGAGAATAATGCAGAAGATACATGACATGAAATTTCGGTGATTGATACATCAGAATGGATGACCGCCGAGTAGCAGATTATTTTGTAGTAGCAGGTTTACCTGATAATCCCCAAAGGTTAGAAGATTTTTCAAGAGATGGAGCCCACCTTAAATCGACACACAATCAAGCACCAATTACAGATATTGGTATATTTTTTCCAACTTTGGGAGAATCTCCACCGGAAGATTACATAAGTGTAATTGCTACTCCTACAGGTTAGAACATTAGTTTGTGATATTCCTCTTTATTTTACCGTATTTTCGAATACATGAGGATGTTATTGCTCAACTTTACTCCAAAACTAAAACTCTTTAGGATTTCCTGCTGACTTAAATCATGGCAGCTTACGAAGTCCAGAAGTATATTTGTGCTTTAAAAGAGGAAGAGATAAACCTCCCCTGGTGGATATAGGGTTTGTATGAAAATGCTTTTCAAGCTTGTGAAAAACTTTGTTTATTAGAAAAGAAAAAATATAATTTTTTTTTCTAGGATAATGTATGAAGGCAAAGAACGGATCATGCCTGACGCAGAATTTGTTGCATTGTCCACTGGAGGTCGACCTGCTAATGTAAACAATTCAGGAGCAAAAACTTATGTTACGTATCGACGTGCTCTTCCAACAATGCCTTGCAATGAACTTGTAGTAACAGATATTTGTGTTATTCTTAGCAACAAAGGTGAAGTTCCGCCTCATGCGTTCTGCATGATAAACAAGAACTTGAATAAAGGCATGGTAGGTAATTGTGTTGCCATACAAGTTGATTATTTTTGGTGAAAGTTTTAGTTCTTAGTTTTCTCTTTAAGAAAATTAATGTGTCATGGTTTATTAATCTAGAAAATTTGGGAAAAGACTTTCCTTTGGAGGATTTAAAGTAAACTAGAACAATTGATCTCTTGACTCCAATGCTTTGATTCAATATTGTTTTAGTTATTGTAAGAGTTGAACCCACACCTTCACTGAACCACAAACCATGTAATGTTTGGCAAATTTGAGTCTTATCATTGTTTACAAATTTCATGTGAATATTACTGACTGCATCTGTTGAATACAATTGAAAATTTAGTTTCTTTACATTCGTTCTTCTCCATTACTTTCCTATTCGTGTCTCTCTTTCTGTAAAAGTTTACACAGCAACATGTCCTTGTGTTCATGATGATGATGATCATCATGATCAATCATCATCAAGCTGGTGTTCTACTGGTGTCCTTTCCTGGGCATCTTCCTAATTTAGGTTCCTGTCATTGTTATTTCAATTCCCTGAATCCCATTTGCATGCAGTCTTCCCCTCTTTCTCTAATCGACTAGACAGAAAAATATTTTTTGATAACCTTTTCTTTCCTTTTCTACTGATTTGGCCATACCATGTTAACTGTTTGCCATCAATCTGTTCGAAAATAGTGTCTATTGTGGTAGTTCTTTCTCTCATTTCTTTGTTGGTGATTTGTTCAAGTCTGAATATCCTTGACACTCTTTTCAAGAAATACATTTCTACAGCTTCAATCTTATTCTTGTTTGTCTCCCGATAGTCCAACTTTCTGCTCTGTACTGTAATCCTGTAATTCTGTATTGTAATAGGTTCAACGATGGCCTTAAACTTGTTTTTATTTACCATCCAATCTTTGATGACCAAAGCAATGGATTTAGTACTTGTATAGTTAGTCTACCTAGATTTATACAGTCAGGGATGCCATCTTTACATGACCTTTCCTGATAGATGATACTTGCAAGCTTTTTATATTTTTTTACAATTTTTAATTACAACACTGTGACACTGGAAGATCTATCGCTTCTTTTCCTATTGAGAGATATCTTGTCTTCCTCATATTGATGTTCAAACCACAAATGTTGTATTCCTCAATGAATTTCATCGTGTACCCAATACCTTCATCATTTGTCACTACTACCTGGTTGTCGGCTAACAGAAGTATAAACAATCAATTTTATATTATTTCTATACCTATACATTTACACTTTTTCTTCCAACTTTCTAGAGCACCTGTAAATATATTGTAAATAAAGTTAGTGACTGCCAACATCTTATAGACCTTTGGTAATTTCAAATTGCTGAGATCTTTCTTTACTTATTTTTATCATTCTTTTAGCATAAGTATATATGTTATAATAATAATAATAATAATAATAATAATAATAATAGATAACAATACTAATAAAATATTGTTAATCTAGAAATGTTGAAATGTGAACCTTGTATTCTCCAGATTAAATATTGTGAATGGAACATTATGGTTTAATTTCATCCGGAATTTGAACTTTATAGACTGGACATATTGATTCAATGTAAAGAGCAGAAAGACATTTTGAAGAGTTACTTATAGTCTGCATTGCTTAATGATGATAGTTTATGTAATGCTTTAATTGCATGTCAGATGAATAAAATTCTGGGTATGATATACTATTTCATCGTATGAAATGATTACACAATTATCATCATCAACATCAAATGTATTATTTCCTTGTTGTTAAGAACAATCGAGGATTCATTATTTATTTATATTGCATTTTTATTACAATGTGAAGTGGTGTTTCAAAGAATACCTGTCTTCAGACAAATTTACTGAAGTTATGAAAAGATTACACATCAATAATTGAGATGCTAGTTTCGTAATGATGACTGCTCACTAATATCAGGTCAGATTTTTCATCCAATTTACCTTGAACTTTTGAGCAAATGCTGTGCTGGCCCCTGATATTATTTGTGCACATAAATTGATCTTGTTTATCTTCACTCATTTTCATAAGCTTTGTAAGGTGTTATTGGAGAATTTAGTTATTTCAGGAACAGTACCATTATAAGATTATTTTCCATGTTCTCGTGTGTTTCCGTTATGTGGAGCATGATAAAAGCCAACTCATTTGTTGATGAAAAAGATTTCTATTACTTGGGAGTGAATGTTTTATATTAATAATTTTTGCCAAATGTTACCTTTATTCACAATTTATCTGAGGATCTAGATCTTTTGAGGCTCAAGAAAATATTCATGTTCTTCTCCCAAATATCAGTTTTTAATGTGTGTATGTTTTGACAAAATAAATACAAACTTGTTTTCTGGATTTACTTATTTTTAATGAAGAGTAATTTAAAATTTATGTGATTTATTGTTTTATTCAGGTTGGATCAGATGTCTTCCTTTGTTATAAGAAGTCAATGAATCGAGCAAATTTGATCTCTTATAAACCAGGTGAGATGAATGTGCAAATCAAATTTCTTGTTAAAAGTAAATATCAAAGATTATATTTTGCTACTTTAATTATCTGTGTCTAAAGATATTGGGATTTGTTGCAGGCATCTTGGCACGATACCCTTTGACCGACCATGAGTGTTTCCCTTTTCCCACTTCAGTGCCAATGTTCTGTTTGCCAATGGGTTCCTCAATTGAGTGTTGGCCTGCATCTGCTTCTCAACCACGGCCTGTCTTTTCTACTTTTGTTCTCACTGTGTCAGATGCAGCTGAGAAGGTATGTTTTAATATTTTCCTTAACTATTTAAAATGATCATACAATAGGAAAAAATTCAGCAAAAATATACTAAATTATTCAGGATCAAAATTTTCATACAGTGTCTGTTCAAGAACATTCTATGGTTTGATAGAGGACTGTTCATATTTCTTTAGACTAGTGGAAAATGAGAGATGATAGATACAAAAATGTATCAATCTCATTATTTTGAACAAATCTCATTATTGTGTGAATGAAAAATAATCGGATTAAAATATATCACAATTTTTATTCAGAGTTTTTCAGATGTAGAAATAATGCATGAATTGTGTGAAGTTTATTGTAATTTTAAGCTGTTGGTAAAGATAGTAAAGTGACTATTTAACTGACCAGTATTAAAAAAAAGAAACTATTGGAAAAGAGCTGATTTATTTTCAGAAATTTAAATTTACACACTATACCTCCACTCAGTCTTCTAAATTTCAATGGCATTTGCAATGGCAATGGTTTTGTAGGAGAGAATTAATCAAAGGTGTATGTGTTTTCATTGCATCTTGGGAGTACTTCTCCATGTATTCTGTGTTTTTTCCATATACGGCTTCATTTATAAATTGAAAATGTTACACGTAGTTGAATGTTTAATTTATTCTTCTTTTATGTAGGTGTATGGTTCAGCTGTGACATTTTATGAGCGTATAGACAAATCAAATTTGACTGCTGAGCAGTGTGTAGAGCTTCAGGTTGATGTGTCAACTGATGCACAGACTGTGAATGTGAACAAATGCATCTGCCTGCTTTCTCACTGGCCGTTCTTCGATACTTTTGACAAGTTCCTTTTGTTCCTATACAAAATGTCGTGTGAGGGGCCTCATTTAGTGCCTATTGAGAGGTATGTTGTTTTAATTTGTTTCTATTTTCAAGCAAAACAAGGGGAAATATTGTACAGGGAATGTGCTTGAAAAGTATTTTCCCATAAATGCTTATTCTTGTTTCATGTTACCTACCATGTAAACAATTTCTGACTTTTCCATAATAGTAAATATAGGAAGTAAAAAGTGCTTTTGTTTTAGGTATATTTCTCATTTTTTGGAAGATGTGCCCTTTCCTTCTTCACAGCGACCGCGAATTCTTGTTCAGTTGTCAGCCCAGGAGCATGTGGTGCTCACTCAGCCTGAGGATTTACCTCTTCCTCGCAGGTTAGTTTTGAAGAAAATGTGTTTGAAACATTGAAATCAAGTTTCAGTGAATACAAAATTTTTGTCTGACAGTTTTGCAGTTTTCAAAATGTTTAATTATGTATTTATTTACTTTTAATATCGTATGGTCCAGTGGCGCTGGTTTTCGAGACTTGTTGCTGAATCTTGGTCCTGACAATTGCCTATTAGTGTTGCTTCTTGCTTTGACTGAGCAGAAGCTACTCATTCATTCACTACGTCCTGATGTACTTACAGCTGTAGCAGAAGCTGTGTCAATGGTAAGTGTGGATAAATAATGATTTCAAAATAGACGAAATGTTCTTTCAAAACAATACTTCGAAGCCTGTTAGAACTGTTTTGTGCATTGAAAGAATACTTCCTACTTCAGTTCTTAATGTTTTTTCTTTCTTTGCTACTTTCAATGTAATTTGTGATGCTTGTCATGAACTTTTGATTGGCTATGTATTTTTCCACTTTGAAATATGATATGTTGATGTTTCCTGTTTGCAAGTTTTAGAAACTTACTATTGTTATTAACATTAAATTGGTATATTTTTCTGTTGATACATCAGCCTCAATTTTGTTACCTGTATGTTATATAACTAAATGTCTTTCTGTTAATGATGAATGAATAGTATTACAAATTTGTTTGTTGTGTAAAACTGTATTAAACCAAGTGTAATAAGGTGTTCGTGGTATCTGAAAAAACAAAATTAATAAAGTTTATTTCATTTGTATTAATGCGGAAAAAATGAAACAATTGCAAGAGAACTAGTAAATCATCAAAGTCGTCAAAGTAAGGGGGAAGAAAGAGCAGGCAGAACAGAAAGAGAGCAAGGACCAGTTAGAGTTGAATAAGTAGGATACACTAACATGCACTAAACTACCACACATGCCAGGAGACCGGTCGGGGACTGAGAACTTGAACTTGTCCAGGCTGAGGCGGTGCCCCGCTGGTAGGGGATACCTGGTTGGGGAAAACCCTGCTAGTCGATAGTAGGTCGGCGCCGGATATCGTTATCCAGTGGGGGAAGATCACCACCACCTCCTGGTGAAAAAAAAATCCACTACACTTATGGGAATAATAATATCGGTAGTGACTGCACCCGGAATTACTAATCAATCAATCAGTCAATCATTGAATAAGTAGGAAAGAGAGGACCAGAAGAAGCGAAAGGAGTGAGAGGCGCTAGATGCACAAGAGGAGTGGGACAAGAAGACAGTGGAAGATGGAGTGAAATAGCGGGCCTAAGGAAGGGGATGAGCATAGTGGAAAGGACAGAAGAAAAAATATAAGTTAGTGAAGTGTTGGTAAAAGGGCAGAAGTAATGTGTTGAACCGAAAAGAAAGAAATAGAATGGAAGGGGCTGGATGGGTGGGGCAGGAGGTATGGACAGGCCAGTTATGATGTGTTGTTGGAGGTGGGTAAATCATGTGGTAGGCACATCAATCAATGACTAATAAATGTGTCTATGATAAATAGAATTACCTGGCTAATGTCAGGTAATTAGCTAGTGATTTACATTTAAAAACTTCAAAAGATGCAGTCACTTTTTTCTTTAGCCTATATCTTTTACTATTGAATAAAGTATACATTGTATAAAAGGTATATAAGTTGACCATTGATTGTTTCAGATAATTTTTCCGTTCAAATGGCAATGTCCATACATACCTTTATGTCCTTTGGGTCTGGCAGAAGTTCTACATGCACCATTGCCATTTTTAATTGGTGTGGATTCAAGGTTCTTTGATTTGTATGATCCTCCAGCTGATGTGAGCTGTGTTGATTTGGATACAAATACAATCAGTGTGTGAGTACAGTAATATTGTAAATATCTCTCAAATTTTAAAATTTTATATACATATATTTTTTATTTTATTACCACTCAGATGAAAAGATATATGAAAATTACAATAAGACCTTCCTTTTAGAAGGTAAAGACATGGGACTGATAAAAGACAATGATATTAGAACCTATTTGTATTTAATCTTAAAATGCCCAACAGCCTCATTTCGACTTATAATCTAGAACGAGAGAAATGTTCATGTTAGTACAATAAAAATTTCATGTACAACCAGGCAGTTGAACCCCAGATTGTGATGTTGTGAACCAAACACGCACAGAGTGTATGTGTGTGTTTTATATTTTGAAATTCATTTGGGATTTGAAGAAAAGTAAATTGATTGCTGACACCGTAAAAATATTTTACTTAAGTATCACATTTAGGAAACCATTTTGGAGTCAGGAGAACTAGAGTCTAAGAGTTTGTGGGTGACTATTCCCTACTGAACTAGATATATTTATTCAGTTTACAGCATTCATACCAGATAATACAAATGTTCTGTACATTGTTCACTAAAAATATCTGTGAATGCTGTAATTTTTTAATGTATGCTTTAAATTTAAAAAATATTCTGCATCTGCTTTCAAAAGAGCTCAAAGCGTGAAGCTCATTGACATTATCCACTTTCAGAAAATCTATTTAGCAATTCATAAATGTTTTTCATCTCAAATTTCAAGTTTCTGTAAAGGCAATGACTAATTAATGAAATTGATGAAAATAATTGGAAAATTTTACTTTGTCAATTGCAGTTGTGAAGATCGACGTAGTCTCAATGCAAAACTTTTGCCAAAGAAGCCTGCTCGAGTATTGAGAAATACTTTAGAACGCTTGTATCAAAAGATGAGGCAGCTATCGCACAGTATAAATCAAGAACCTTCAAAAGACTCTATTGACAGAGATTTTCTTATTCGGCGGAAGGAGGTACGTAGCTATTAAATGTAGTGATATGATCTATGTACTATTTCTTCTTCTTCTTCTTCTTCTTTTTTTTTTTACATTCTCCTAATTGAAAATGTGTTTTATCCATAGCTTGCTTTGGAATTGGAGATTCAAGAAGCTTTTCTCAGATTCATGGCTGTGGTTTTGAAAGGCTACAGAATTTACTTATTGCCTATTACGAAAGCCCCTACTGTTGGCACTACTGATACAAATTCACTTTTTGATCTACAAGGTAATTTATTTTCTTATATATGTATTATGGAAAAAGTACTATTCCTGTTGAATATAATACTCTGAGTAAAGATTTTCCCTTTCATCAAAAACCACATTGACAAAAACTCATAAGTGTATTACTGCTAGGTAGGGAGTTATTCCCAGCGGTTGAACAAACTGATTTAAGGTGAAAACATAGAAGTTCACAAATTATGCCATTTTTGGCTTAACGGATGCAAATGCAAACCACAAGACACATTATGCCGGAACTAACTTGGGAAGGATGCACTCTCGATCCTTGAAACCAATTTTTTGTTCTCCTGTAAGGGGCACAATTTATGTTTTCTATACTGCAATCTATAAATGGGACCTATTAGGATGTTCTATTACATATGTTGGTTCTGTCACTTTATGGCACAAATTGCTAGAAGTGCTGAATGTATGTAACAGTGTGAAGTTATTTTCACTTTTAAAACAATTTAAGAACCTGTTTTTTGGTGATTGCAATTTTTTGAGAAAAGTCTTTGGGGATCTTTTTATTAATTTCTGTGGTTTTTGCTTTTCTGGATATTCTAGATATTCAGTTTCTCATTAGTTCGAGCAGGGGAGCCACTGCGCTACAAGTCGCTGTAACATTTATAAAAGTATTTTGTAACAAACTAGTGATGCAACACATACTTTCTCACATTATTTGCAACTTATGCAATTTTCGAAAATTCAGATAATTCAAAAACATTATTCTGTGCCATTTTTTAAAGTATCCTTTGCTGTAACCAAGGAAAAAGTTTGAAGAAAAAATGTGGAGTCGTTTTTGAGAAAAAAAAAAAATTATTAATTGCAATTTACTTCAAGCAAAAACCAAGTGAAAACTATTCAATTTTTCAAACAAAACATGACCTTATTTAAAGATCCAATATTTTGAAATGATTTCATTAAAAAAAAATCCCTTTCATCCATATTGTAGTTTTCCAAAGTTAATATTCGCTATTTTTTAAAGTTCAGATAGGTAAAAAAATGAAACTGCCAGTTTTTAAAGTGTCCTTTGCTCTGTCCAAGGAAAATGTTTGAAGAAGAAATGTGGACTTCTTTTTAAGAAAACATTTTAAATTGCCTCTACTTCAAGCAAAAGCTATGTGAAAACTACTCATTTCTTCAAACAGTTGTACAAGCCCTTATTTTATGATCCAAATTTTTAGAAGGATTTCATTAAGGAAAAAATAGCTATCATCAATATATTGTATTGATGTTAATTTTGATTAAGTTGCAAGATTTGATTGCAAGTTTTAAAAATGGAGAACGTTCACCTAAATGAGATCTGCTCTATTTTTTAATTGTCTACTGCTCTATCCAGCGAAGTAATTTAAAGAAAAAATTTGGAGTTGTTTTTGAGAAAATAATTGTTTAAACATTGCCTATATTTCATGCAAATGCAAAAACTACTTATATTTCTGAGAAGTTGTATATGAACTTATTTTAAGATCTGTCTTGCAAGAACAGATTTTATCAAGGAAAAATGTCTCTACCTTTAATGATATAAATAAGTAAATAAATAATAATGTATTTAGGCAAAAAAGTGTAAATAGTAGCATTTCTCGAATGGAAAAAGAATTTATGTCCAAGTCTTCAGTAGTTTGCAAGATTTTTCTTTCTTACTGGAATAGTATATAATTTATCCATTGATAACCTGTAATGTTGCAATATCCTTCCTTATGTTTATTTAGGTTTTCTGCGATCAAGAGACAAGACTCATCATAAATTTTTCACCCTTGTAATGAAGACTCAAATGTTTATTCGATTCATTGAAGAACGATCATTTGTTTCTGATATGGATGCAAGTCTTGCATTCTTTGATGAATGTACTGAAAAGGTGCAATACTAACATTATTATTATTTTATGGATAAGATTATTTATCTCTAGTATTGCTGTATTCACTTTTAATTTTTATTTTCAGGTGGATGTGGATGATGGAGAAGTTCACCTCATTGAGCTAGATGAGTCTCATCAGAGTGAACGAACTGTGTTTATTATGCCACCTGAGCCTACAACCCAAGGATCATCATTTAAATACAAGGTAGTAAATTACTATATTAACTTGAAAATAGTTGACTTAATGTAAGATGTCCCCATGATTTTGAAGAGACATCCTGACAATTTTTTTCATTTTAATTCTTATTCCAAAATGAAGTAGCAAATTGCCTTCGTAACTAGTAACTTATCCTGTTGATGAGATTAAATCTTTGTGATTCTTAATACTTAGTCACAATAAAATTCCAAATTGACGTACTGACTAGAAAATTGCCTTGTTAATGAGAATGTTAAGAATTATTGCTGAACTATTGTTTTCTTGTTCCTTAAAATCATCATAATAATATTTTTTGTCACTACCCTCATCATCTTCACAAGTATCAATGTTTATTTCTTTTGAGTCCTTCCGTTCTGCAACATCTTCTGACTTTTTAGGCTCCTTCGAAAGTTTTGCGCATTGAATTTGCGTTGTTCTAAGTCTTTCATCAGACACCACCTAAGAACAACATTGTACCAGATTTTCTATCTGTCCCACCCTTATTGTTAGCCTGTGTTTCATTAACAGTTTAAAACGTTGACTTGCACTCACCGGAAGTCGAACCAAGATTCTGCATGGCCTTGTTGAACATGCATTGTTACAAAATTTCAGCATTCATTTTCACACTAAGTTTCATTTGGTACAATGCCATTTGCTTGAGATTTTCTCTTTACCATCTTATTAAAAAATATTGGTCTGAATTACCCAACAAATTCATGGTGGATGCCAAGATTACGTCTGTGAATATAATATTATGTACTGTAGATATGTGTGGTATTATTATTGTCTTTGCAGTGTCTCGTTACATCAACATTTATGAGTTTCATGACTGAATGGCAATGTAGAAACTTGAACCCTAACCGACTAGACTTAATCTGTGAATATAAGATGAACCCGCATTTTTTGACTGAGATATTTAGGAAAAAACCCTGTCTTGTATTTGGGTAAATATGGTATTTATTTATACATCAGTCTTATTTGCCCAAATGAAGTAATAGATTACACGTAGTTGATGTACATAATAAAAAATATGGAAATTGAGAACATTAACAAAAACAAAACAAACTAAATGCAATTAATAAACGTACAACACTAGTGTTAAATAATTCTAATTAGCTAAAATCTAATATTCTTTGTTTCAAATATCTCACAAAACTCGCCTCATACCTATTTCTTCATTACTCAAAAATTCTTTACAATATTGAGTTAATCGAGGTATTGAAGAACAGTACTAATTTTGTGATTTACAAAACCTTTCCTTGAATAAGATATTTCTTCTTGTATTAAATGTATTATTGTAGTGAACAAATAATTTTCTTAATTCTGGACAATAAATTGTAACATTTAAAAGTGTGCACATAAATTTAATAACATGTAATATACGTGAAGACTGTAGTGATGGTAAATTAGTTTTCAGAGAAATATCTGAATAATCCTGCGAATAAATTGACATTAGATTTTTGATCTTGAATGATGCACATCTGAAAAATCCATATTGTTCACACTATAATTGTTTTATTGCATAGCTCACTTGGAGACTATATTACTGAGCAGTTCATCAATTTTGATTTCACCAATGAATTATACAAATTCACTATTGTATCAAGTTGTTTAAAGTGTGATGTTTGTCGTTTTATAAAACCTAATAGTTTTAAATACTCATTAACTAGATGATTAATACAATCATAAAATAGCATTTTTGGATCCATCACTACTCCTAAATCTTGAATTTGATTAATTCCTTCAATCATGAATCTCACATTAAATACAAATTCTGGAGTTTATAATTACTTTTAGCACATCTTAGTAATTTCCATTTATTATAATTGAATTGGAGCTTTTTAATATGAGACATTAAAACACTTAACTTATACACCATAAGTTAAGGGTGTCATTGTCTTTCTGTAGAAGTCTAGATCTTCTTCCTCATTAATCATTCGCCAAAATTTACAATCATATGCATTAATAAAAAGCAAGAGTTTTCAAAAACATTTATTATATCATTTATGAAAATTGTAAACAAAATCGGTCCCAAATGAAAGCATTGTGGGACTCCTGATGTTACATTAATTTTATAAGAATGAAAATCTCTATATCTTACCAGCTGTGTTCTGTTTCTGAAGTGCAGGAAATTTAAATTTGCAATTTTGAAAATTTTAAAACTAGGTGAACTACTCAGATGTAAAAAGAATTGTATACGATCTCTTTTAAAGAACTGATTTTTTAGAACATTTCATTTTCACAAAAAAAATCTCTATCTTTGATATTGTACTTTTCCGATGTAAATGTTTTGTTTACCATTTTCTGAGAGTTATCTGATAATGGGATCAGCCCCACTCTTTACCATTCTTTGCTAGTATTGAGAAAAAAATTAATCAAAAAAATTCAAGCTGTTCTTGAGAATGAAATGGTTTAAAAATTGCTTATATTTCATGCAAAATTACCCCAAAACTGGTCAAATATTTAAAATTTATTTGAAGATCTTTTTATGAACAGATTTCATTAAGGAAAAAATTTCCCTCTTAATTATGGTAATTATAGGAAGATGCCAAAAACAGTTGAACTTCTGCAATATTTGAAAATTCCAAGAGGTCAATGAAAACCTACACAATTTCTTTAAGCAGCTTTTGTTCTATCGACAAAAAATTTGAAGAAAAATTTAGAACCATTGGAGGAAATTTCAAAAATGTTTTTGAGGCTTTGTGTTATGTATCCCCCAACCATTAGAATGTGAATATAATTAAGTAATGGATAAGCATGGATTTATCACCTTTGCAGCTTATTGTGTGAAAGTGAAATCTTCCAAAATCAATTTGGTTTTTAATTAAATGTATTAAAAAAGTAACATAAGCAATTGTGAAGTTATTTTAAAATGTGATTCCTTTCGTTTCAGGATTTTAGGTTAAATCCAGTGTTGTTGAGCAACAGAGAAGTCAAAGGATTGCTAGTAGGCTCAGGAGTTGCAGCTCGACTAAGTGGAGGAGGCTGTCTACCAAGTAGCCCTATGGCTCGCCGAACAAAGCACGAAATTAAATCTGCTCAAAAGTTTGCTCGTAAACAGGCTACCAACTCACACATGTGGGCTAAGTGCTTGTTGGGAACTTGTTACAGGTGAATACTGGAGATAAATGAAGCCAATATTTGTATTACTGACATTGAAGGCATTTTCTTTTATTTTTGTGTACAAGGGTTAATTGTTCCCAAGTTTAAAAAAGTAACTTTTTATTTTAAAAAGTAATTCTTTTAAAAACTACCGAACTATTTTAGTTAACAATTCTTGTGACTTGAAGCTCATTTTAGAAGGGGGCTTTTTCTCCCCTTCTTGTTTATTTGGTTATGTCAAGAAAATTACTCAGTGGAAGAATCCACTAAAAATCAACCCAAAACCAATGGTGCTACAAAATGGCCCAGACTTTCTTGTTCTTGTAGCTTCCTGTAGTAAGTGCATCTCCCCTGAAAATTATTGCCAAAGAAGAGCTCCCTTGTCTTCCCCCAAAGAAAAGGCAAGATAGGCTCATTGTAGTCCTGTACCATTACATATATTTGCCCATAGCTCGTGGCCCTTTGTCAGTACTTGTACTATCGTTGTGGGTGTAGGGAACCTGTTCCTCAATTACACACACATATGCATACACTCTCACATAATTTCCATGGAGGGGTACAGAAGAGGAAGGGAAACTCGTGTGGCACCATCTACAATAAGGTGCAGGAGATAATTGACTGCACTGCACTCTGTGGCTAGAATGGATGCTTCTTGATTATTTAAGGAGCTGGCTCACATGCACAGTACTCAATTTACTTTTTGGACATTCAGTGTAGATAATAACCTCCGTAATATCATGTATTCTGCTTTTTGCATGCCTCAAAAAAAAAAATAATAATAATCATTAATAATAATAATAATAATAATAATTGAGCAAGAGAACAGTCATTTGGTAATTATGAAAACCACCTTTTTCTTTTGAAAACCTATAGTATCCATAAAATATATTCTGAAAACAATTTTACGTAATAATAGAGCAATACAATACAGGTTCAGAAGAATAATTTGGTATTTTGGACACATTATATTAGTTTTAATACACTTGCTTTATGGTCTTGCTTCATCCTCTTGCCAGCTGCCATCTATTGCAGCCCAAAGTCACTTTTTTTTTTATTTTCCCAATTTTACAGTTTCCTATTGATAGCTTCAAAATATTACTTTAAGAATATTAAACAAGAGTAAAATCTTGTCCTATATGCAAATTTTCGTTGAAAACTTTGGAACTATTTTTAAGAAAATATAATTTAAGGCAAAATTTGAAGATCTTTTTCACAGAAATTTTCTGAGTTTTCTAAAATCTTTATTGAAAGTCATTTGAAAGACTTCCAATCACAAATGCAGTAATGTATTTAACTTGCTGGAAATATGCGTACTGAAGGTGTGAGAGATATTTTAAATAATTACTTTTGTGTAATTTTGAAAAAAAAAACAAAAGAATAAAGGGAAATGGCTTTTGTCATCTTATACAGTGCATTTAGCACTATTTGTAAGAAAAGTTTGAAGAAAAAATTTGGAGCCCTATTTGAGTAAATGTCATTTATACATTTATGAAAACAAGGAATTTTGAGTTGCATTTTACAGAAAACTTTTGAGTTTTCGAGAAACTTAATAAGACATCATTTCAAGCCCTTATACTCATAAATGCATTAATCTAAACTAATTACCACGAATTAACAACATGAGCGACAAGTTGAAAAAATTACATTTTTGTAATTTTTCAAAAAACAACGACGTTTTTGACATTTTTGTCATCTGGTAGAGTACATTTAGCACTATCAGATGCAGCCCAAAATTTTAAAGAAAAAATTTGGAACCTTTTAAAATTTTTTTTTTAATTAATTGCACAAAACTAAAACACAGAAATTTTCAAAAAATAATAATAATAAAAAAATACATGAACTTAATCAAAGACTAACTATGGTGAAAAAAGTTTACTTGAAGGAACAATCTCCATCTTCAATTTTGTAATAGCCAAAAATATTTTACTTTTCAAATTTTCAAAAATTCAGAGGTAACTGTGAAAAACAGTCCTAGGCCTTCTTAATAAGTGTATTTTAGTCTTATGCTCTCAAAAAATTAAAGAAAAAACATGGAGACATTTTGGAGAAAATTTTGAAAATGTCTTGGGGGCTATATGTAATGCCCAAATTTTAAAGAAGGTGTTTCAAATTCGCAATAGCAAAAATGTTTTGCCATCAATTGATTTTTCAGTATCAAGGATCCACAAAACATGGATTCTGGCTACACCAAGTAATAGAGGGTTTTTTTTCTAAATTTAGCAATGGTTTATCCACTTTTTCATTATCAGGGCCTGGCAATGAGAGTTTTTCTGCCGAAATTTCACCATTTTTCCTCTTAGCATTACACAACTTTCTCTCTACTGTGAAAGCAGTGGCAAGAATGTAAAAACGACAATCTAAAGTAACCTAACCTAATATACCATTTACCTAAGTTTTTGTTGCGTCTATATATTGACGCAACGCGTCTCCAAGCCCCTTAAGGGCCGTTGAGCGCTGGGGAGTAATTCTCCATTATTTTGCATGGGAGTAATCCTCCATTACCTTTTTAAGTTATTTTACGCCAGGTCGCAGTCACTTGTCAAGACGGCCGCCAGGTAGAATCTCCGCGTACGGGCCTCCTGCTATGCGCTTGTGTGTCACTACCCAATGGCCAGAATTGGGAAGGAATAAGGATTGGGGTAGGGTTTAGGACACGTCACAGGGGTTAGACTAGCCCTTGTGAAGCAGCTAAACTCGTTTTGTTGGAACAAATTTCACTTGAGATTCGACGGGAATCGAACCCGAATCTCAGTGGTGAAAGGCTAGCGACTTCGCTCTGTGCCACAAGCGAAGCTTTTAATAAAAAAATGTACATTTGGCATTCATATGGATTTCATAACAATGACGTACATGTGCAATTTATTAAGCAAGATTAAATAGTGGTAAATCTTTTGTTATTGATTTACATACACAACCCGTTATTTTGGCAACACTTAAAAATTATTACAAACTTAAAAGTTCAATTCAATTATGCCTCATTTTCCATGGCAGAGCTAAGACCATGAGGCCTGCTCTTCTGCCTGACCACGCAAATTCCACTATGCTCCTTTTCACTGGCAGAGGAAGATGATATCACTCGGGTGATAAAATAGGTGTTTTGAATTCTGCTCAGAGGCTTCATTTTGGCTTGATCTTGCACATGCAGTAAATTTACAACATGGGAGAGCTGGCTTTACTTACCGTTTGAAGGAAGGTATATGAAGGACTTTTTCGTCCTTAAAAATCCATGACTTCAACCGTGTTTGAACCCGTGAACTTGGGTATAACAATCTGAATGTACAGGAATTCCTTCCACTAGATCGTAGATAGGAAAAGAGATTCTATAATAATATATTTATACACCCAGTTACATGTCATTCAGATCTCTTGGTCCTTTATCCCTTTCCTGTTGTACAGTTTTGTTTACAAAAGCCAGAAATCCCAATATATACTATGTGTATTATTTGTGAGTTTAAAACACATGTTCTTTCTTCTAACTCATCACATATTCGTTCAAACCATACAGTTAGAGAAGTAATATGAACAATATTTAAACAGGCAAGATTTGTAGACTTAAATTCAACAAGGAGGATTGCAAAGGGGTACACATTTGTTGTGGAAAGGATTTGTTGTGATAATTTTTGTAAAAAAGAAAAACCTATTTTTTGAGCTGAGGATACCATCATTAGTTTGCCTATTCATTTATAAATCATTGATATTCCTCAATACCAACTTACTCAAGGATAGTTTCGTGCAAAACAGATCTCTTCTTTTCTTTACTTCTCCAACTGACCGCAGTCTATCCTGGAGCCAAAGAACCTTGGCATCTGTAATGAAAACATGAATGTATTTGAAAATCTAATGCAGAAAAAAAAACACCTGAATTTCTCAGTCATAATATTTTATACATTTGTTAACTATTGTATAATACTTTATGAAACAATACAATAAATATAACTGTAAACTAATTAACAATAAACATATTATAATAATAATATACTAATTTAGGTTTTTAGTTGGACTGAATAGCTGACAAATACAATTATTTTTTGAATTCGATAAAACATTCAAATGCAGATTCCCCACAAGTAAACTTGTTCTTTTCTTTTCTTCAATGGTTATATTGAGGAAATTAATTAGACAAAACCATTATACATTTTTGTCACATTTCCCTAATTTTTTGGCACCCTAGTAGATTGATTGAAACTAGACTTTGAGAATATCATAGAAGAGCAAAACCTTTTCCTTATGGAAATTTTTGTGGAAATGTTTCAAGCTAGTTTTGAGAAAAGTTTGAGCCCTTCTAAAAATGCACAATTTTGATCTCATTTACACATGAAAACTTTGGAGATTTCTAGAAACTTCGTTAGAGGTCATTTCAAGAATTTGTGTCTTGCAAAAATGCATTAAATAATAAAACATAAATATGTAAAGAAAGTATTAACAACATGAGAGATGTTTCAAAAATATTATATAAGTGTAATTGTAAGTGTATTTGCAATTTTGAAAAATTAAGATGTTTTAATGAAAGTCTGCCCTATGGCACTCTTGTAATCTGGCTCTATGTTAGCAAAAATTTTAAAGAAAAACTTAGAGTTGTTGTTTTTACTTTCACATGTATGTATTTATATACAGAGTAATATAACACAAAAGTCATTTTGTTTTTTTTTTTTAAAATTTTTACAAATGTAATATTTTTAAAATCTCTCTCATACAGTTAAAAAGCACATTTCTGATTTTTATACATTATTGCATTTTTTGAGTGGAAGTGCTTCAAATGACTTCCTTTAAAGTTTCTCAATGACAAAAAAAAAGTTTTCTGTGTGAAAGAGCTTCAAATTTCACATTTACTGCAACGCTTAAAAGACATTTTTTTAACCATGGCTCAAAATTTTTCAACAAAAATTTCCATGTAGTACAAGGTTTTACTCTTGAATAATTTTCTTAAGTAATATTTTGGTTCTGTAATTAGGAAACCGAAAAATTGAGAAAATTTAAAAAAAAAGTACTGTGGATGGCAGCTGGCAAGAGGATGGGGCAAGTCCGAAAAGCTAGCCCAGACTAAAGAAATGAGAAAACTAACTAGTACAAGAAAGTCTGTGGCATTCTGTAGCACCACTAGTTTCTTTTAAGAAAATGTCCTAGAGTTAATGTGAAATTACCCTCAAAATGAAAAGATTTGTTTCAAATTTGCAGTGCTTCAATTCAGCCCAGTTCAATCTGTGATTATTCATTTTGGGAAAAGTTCTATGTATGTTTTAGGTGCTAGTATTGTTCACAGCTGAACTGAAAGATGTTTTCAGGAGGGAACACTTTTCTGCTCTCGGGGGACCCTAAAATGTATATATGCAACAAAACTCAACACCCGGGTTTTTGCTGCAACTATATTATAAAAATTATTTGATGGTAGAGATTTTTTCTTAATAAAATCTATTCTTCAAAATTAGATCTTTAAATAATACCACGTACAATTTTTTAATATATGAATAGCTTTCACATATAATTTTGGAAAAAGGAAAAAAAAAAGTGGGGAGGAAAGAAAAAAAATCATGGCAGGGAAAAAAAATATTCAAAAACAACTTTAAATGATTTCTTTCATTTTTGCTTAAGTGAAGCAAATTTTGGTTAGTAAAATGGCCCAAATTCACTTTTCATTAAACCCCAGACATTTTGAAAATTGCAAGTTTAACTTTTTTGTTGATGTGTTGCAATCCATGATATTACTAACCAGTGTGATAATGTTATGAATAAAAGTGTTTTTTGCGATTTCTATGTGCCCAAATTGAAATCCCAGCTCAAGTAAATATTTTTTCCGCTTGAAAATCATTTTGGAGGTAGGTGTAGTAATAAGGTGATACCTAAATGTATTAAGGCTTTGCTGGTTGTATTATCATTGCAAGAAACTTCAATTCTGCAAAATTTTTCATGTCATGTGGAATCAATTAGTATTATAAAAATGTTTAATCATGACAAATAATACAAGAAAGCATATGGTGTTGTAGCATCCCTAGTTTCTTCTCTATTTCATTTTTATTACGAATTGTATAAGAAACAATGTCATTAGAAGTAAAATTGTTGGGAAATATTTTGAATTTGATACTAAAGAAAAATATAACATTTACAATAATACCTTGTCATTTTATTTTTCAGTCTGTGGTTCATACATTTGCCCAGTTACACACGGTGGTTACCACGCAATAAAGTGCCTCTACACTTACGTGCAGCGTATCACTTGCTTGTGCGAATGAACAAACTTCGTCTTCGTCCTACTGACGAGGTAAAATAGTATTGATTTTAAAAAATAATAATTTATTTTATTTGTATAAATTGTAAAAGTATTCATTTTGATAAAAAAAAATATTATTAAAAATTATAAAGGAAGGCATTCCTACAAATATATGGAAGGGAAAAATAATGATATAAATAGAGGACATGTAGTTTAAATTGTTATTGTCAAGTATTCGGGAATATATATACATCAACATTTACTATGGAAGACTTGTATATTGCAATAGACCTCTAAAATTAAGTACTTTTTTTTTTATTTTATAAAATAAGAATTTTATAAAATATGTTATTCCTATTTGAAATACTGTACATGGAAAAAGAAATTATTGATATTATAAGGTTTTATTTGGAAAAAGCTGTTAGTTTTAATGATACAAATCATTAAAAGCAATATCAAACGCTAAAGGGAATAAGATTATTTTTCCCTCGAAGTGCAAAAAAAGAGTTGAGTAAGTGACAACACAATGTACTTTTGTGGTAGATTATTTAGTATGATAACAATTTTAAAAATGTCAAATTTGAGAAAGTAGGGAATATACAAATTATTGAGGAAAAGGGGCCCAATTGATACAATATTCAATTTCTTGAAATTGTGATGAACAAATTATATTCTACATTAAATATAAAAATTTCAAAAATTGGATTTCTTTCAAAAGAACATTATATTACATTGTATTTTCTTTTGTTTATATTGTATGCATAATTGAAAATAGTATTATAAAGAATGTAAGATATTTTGAAAATAGTGTAATGTAGGTTTTGCGCACAGGTTGTTAGTTTCAGCTGAACCATTAGCATAATCAATTAAATAAAAGTGTATGTGTACCTCATTTAACCTATTTAATAAACTCTCTCTTTCCACCCCGTTCGGAATTTTAGTTCATTTTAGGAGAAAACAATTGAGTGTGCAATTAAAAAAGAAATGTGTATATGTAAAATGTGTAAGAGAGTATTTTTTTCATCTTGTGATAAAAAAAATACTCAATGAAGGATTTTGAAAATGTCCTCAGGTATGTTATCGAGTGGTAATGCAACTGTGCGGTCAACACTCTCAGCCTGTTTTGGCTGTTAAATTGTTGTCTCATATGAAGAAGTCTGGTGTGCAGCCAAATGCTATTACATATGGTCATTATAATCGAGCAGTTTTGGAAGCTACCTGGCCATCTGATGGTACTACTTCCAGTCAATTGCTTTGGAATAAGTTAAGGTAATTGATTGATATAGCATTTTAATTGGTCAGTTTCAAGTACAATTGTGGTTCCAAATCACAGTTTAATGTTGATTTACAGTTGGTCGATGTTTAATATGTTCATATTTTTCTAGATTTTTGCCCCCCTAAACTATTTTTGCAGCACACTCATGTAATTTGACAGCAAGTCAGTGCTGCACCAGTAGCATTAGTAACAGAGAAAGAGTGCATCTGGTTTGTCTATTTTGTGAACCATTATCATTACACTTATGATCAAAAACAATTACTTTTACCATTTCTTAATTTGATGATGTATAAGGAGAATAGTTTTTATCATATGTAGATAACGAGAAATGGCCTGTATGTTGGCTGGTCTTTTTGTCAGAAGAAGTACAAATTCCTGAACAATTCCTTTCTTAGTTGTAAGCCTTTTATGCATTAATCTTCTAGTACCAGCTGCTTGCACTGATTTCACATCTTCTGGTTGGTTGATTTCACTGATTCTGGAGATTTGGAACCTCTTATTATTTTTCTTCTTCTTCTTCTTCTTCTCCTTCTTCTTCTTCTCCTTCTCCTTCTCCTTCTCCTTCTCCTTCTCCTTCTCCTTCTCCTTCTCCTTCTCCTTCTTCTCCTTCTCCTTCTCCTTCTTCTTCTCCTTCTCCTTCTTCTTCTCCTTCTCCTTCTTCTTCTTCTTCTTCTTCTTCTTCTTCTTCTTCTTCTTCTTATTGTTATTATTATTGTTATTATTATTATTATTATTATTATTATTATTATTATTATTATTATTATTATTATTACTATTATCATCATCGTCATCATCACCACCACCATCATAATCATCGTCGTGGTCGTCATGGTCATCGTCGTCGTCATTATCATAATCATCATCATCATCATCATCATTACTACTACTACTACTACAACTATTATTGTTTTTACTACTACTATACTACTACTACTATTATTATTATTATTATTATTATTATTATTATTATTATTATTAAAATATTACAATATGTTGCACGTGTTATAATTTATTGGCTGACGAATTTTATGAGTTTAGTATGGCATTGGTTGCAGTTAGATTTTTCAATAAGTACTACAGACCACACTATCTACAACTTAATTATGGATTGTGATTGTTTTCTTTGAGTATTTAGGAGAGTTTTGTTCACTCATTTTACAGCTTTTTCAAATGTTTGTGGACACTTTTATATCCCTATATTTGGTTCATAGATATGTATGGTTTAGTTCCAGATTCTTGGGAGCTTTCAGTGTAGCTGCAGAATTGTTTTAGTCTTTTCCCTGTGCGTTCTGATATCCTCGCTCAAATTTCTTCTGTCTTCTTCAAATAGATATTCTTACCCCAAAACATTTTTGGAATTGCATTGCTTTTCTTAGTATCTGTTTCTTTCTCTGGCAATAAGTTTCTGCCATTCCTTGTTGCTTTGCTTTAGGTGTACATGGTATTGAGTCATAAGCAAAATTACATAATTTTATTAACATCTTCGGTGAACTCATAACATAGTTATGTTATTATACAAAATGAACAACATTGTGTAAGGGGCAAATAGTTACAACCTATAGCTTGGAGAGTAGCTCCCTTTATACCAACCTGAAACACCCAAAAGGGTGAAATATCTGTAATGGGCAGATACACAAAATTGGTATATTTTTATCAAGAAAAAACATTAATGTGATTATAAACAATCAAATTTTAGCAACTTTTACTGAAGAGAAATGCTAAGATCATAAAATTGTAGAATTTATATATAAAAGATATTTTGTGTAATGGGGGTTATATTGGAGAGGCAACATCTTGAAGTTAGTTATTTTAATGAATTCAAAACTTTTTACCTTCATATTTGGTTTTAGCTGCCGCAATGAATGGAAGGTGGCTTGTGATGCTATATGCCAAGTTGCTTCTGTCGCAGTATTGGTTGAATTACATCATTTCCAAAGTTAAATATAGTGTTACAAAATGTACTAATTTAATATGAAATGACCCACAAAATACCTCTCACTTAAAAATATTAAATAATAATAATTATAATAATAATAATAAACTTCAAAAATTAAAGTTTTTAAAAAAAAATTCTGAGGCTTTGGTATCCCACCTATTATTTAATGACATGAAAATTACGTTTAAAGAAAAAATTGATACTGCAGGTTGACTTTCACATAAAATGCCTCTTTGATTAAAACATTTACATAATCTATTCATGTCGGTTGTAAGTGACAAGGGTATTATCAGGAGATTTTACAGTAAGAAAAAAAATAAATTAGAAAGCAGTATTTTACTAAATTTGAATTGCAGAGTTTATCTGATTCGAGACACTGGACTATGGTAACATTCATAAAAGTTTTGAAGAATATTATTAACTGTTCATAACTTCATATTCTAATATTGGTACCACATCACCCATCCCGTTCGTTACGTTACATAAACTTTTTTACTACAGTGGATAAGTTTCTGATGAACTTGTATTTGTACAAAAAGATAACTAGAGTCAACGAATACACTGTTAATTATCCTGATGTATATTTGCTTATTCTGTAAAAATATTATGTAACTAGACTATAAAATTACTAATTAATTGAGGCAAGCTGTTGTAAGCTTTAAGCTTATAATTGGGTTAACCTGCTATCTCTTATCTATTGTAAACAGACAAATAAATAATAAAATATTAAAATTTTTAATGAAACTAATATATAAAAAAAGACACAGGTGGCAACCTTGAAGGACTCCTGTCAAACTGACACTTCAACAGAAATTGTATCAATGTACTTTATATATTGAGTTTCTTTTGCAAGAAATCAACTAAAAAGTTCAATAAATATCCAGTTACCCCAGAGAAAGATAATTTGTAAATCAGTAGTTAATTATCAAAGAGCAATCAAAGAAAGTAGAAAACTGGGTGTAAACAGCATCCGAGAGAAAACTTTGCTGGAATGAATTAAGGATATAGTATAACATATCAGATTCGTCTCTATTGATCATCCAGGCTTAAAACTATGTATGAAATCATGATATATTGAAATTAGATGTGAGACATCCGGTCATTGAAAGGTGTGGCAGTGACCAAATATAAATATAAAAATTATGCACTTTCAATATTTTAGAGAAGAATTGAATATATGTAAAAGTCTCCAGAAATTTTTGTAGTAATAGTTAAAAAATCACCTGAGAAATAGCCATGAAATAATGAGAACCACGCAAAGGATTCCCCAATATTGAGCACATCAAATTGAGAGCTCATCACTACTCACAGTCTCATTTTGTTGCATGTTTATTGTTTCAAATTTGTTCTTCATTTGCCATTTACCATTGAATGGTGATAAGCACTTCAGTCATAACTGGATTGGCAATATCTCAGCTGTTCCTAGCCATGCATGGTGAAATGTGTCATTAGGACCAGATTGAAATTTTATGAAGTGGTGAGTGAAACAATAAACAGTGCTTTGTTTCGGTGGTCATCCTGACTCTTGAATACTGTTACAGGATTTGTTAGTGTTTTTAGTTGTCATACTCTGTGAAGGAACTTGAACTAGTTTAGTTGAAACAAAAACTACATTTGGTTCATTCACATACATTTGAAGAGAAGCTTTTTGTTGATTGAAAATTTTTGCTTTTCATAGTTAAATGTGTGAAAGAAAAAACATTAATTAAGTATTTAAAGACCTTTTCTGTTTAGCTAAATTAATATTCATGATATTAGCTCCAACAGCATTCTTATAAAGGAGATTTTCTGCTTCTAAAAATAATTCACAATTATAAAAGTAAACACAAGAAGAGGAATGTTCAGCTTGTCCCTTGTATTAATTGAGAAAGAACTCTTGGAATTCGTAGAAGAGAAAGAGGATTTCTACAACTCATTCAAAAATTTTCCTCTGCAACAGGATGGGTTGAATCTATATATTTAGTAATTAGAATGTTTAGGAGTATTTCCACGTATAAGTTCAATAATGTAATGTTTATTGAAGACTGGCAGAGCCATTGCAAAGGGCTCTAATGCATTGGAAATACTTCCCAGCAATGTGAAGCTGCAGAATTTGGCAGTCAGGTGACACTCGGCCTGCTTTTAATGCAGGGAGTGGCAGGGTCTCAATCCTTTGGCAGGGACAGTGTGTGGAATGTTGAAATGGTTGTGTCTGCTTAGTCAACTGCAGGCCCATGTAGAATTTTTTTGTGTAGAAGGGATTTCTAATGAATCAAAGCAATAATCATAATGAACGATAACCAAATACCAAACTAAATTTTAAATAGGTATTTCATTTCACATTTACTGGATTGAATGAATTCTAGTTCTGCCATCATACCAAAGATTTTTAAAGCAATTTCAATATTGCCTTAAGGGAGACTAGCAGATTTATTGTCAAAAAATCAGAAATACGAACATGGTTTTGAGGTTTAAGGAACAGAACCCCCAACAATATTGCAACTAACTCCCCTTATTCAGAAAGATAGACCTGGACAGTGGTTGAATCTTGCAATGGCCACTCAAAAATCCAGTCTCACTACTAACGAAAGAGTTTATCAAATGAGGTCATGGTCAAAACAAGATGAAGATGATTATTGATGATACTGATGTTAGAAATAGGTCTGTATTTTAAACATCAAGCCAGTAACTGGTCTTTAAAATGGATGTCACCCATGAACTTTTCTCATCATCAGGATAAAAATCCTCAGACAATGTCAAATTCAAAATTATGAGACATGATACAATCACAGTTATTGAAAAATAAAGGAGGAATACCACCAGATTTGAGACTGCTACAAATTTTCAACTTCTATATTTTACAAAAAAATATATAAATTAATGCTCTTTTTTTTTTAAAAACTAATTCAATTTGGCAATTTGGAACTACCACATAGGATATGTAGAATGACTGGTTTTCTTTAAGATCGTGCACATCAAACAATGATAGTTATTCACTTAAAAAAGGGTAGCAAATCTTTCCTGATTCGTGAATTATTCATATAAATTGTGCTAGGTGCTGGAAACAGAAATCAGCATAAGCAAAAGCCCAGGTTCCATTTTCCACCATCAGTAAAGTCAACATCAACCGTGGTGTTCTCCAACACTAGATGGGTGATCCATAGTATAGTTTAGAATCCAATACTGGGCCAATTTTCTGAAGAAAAAAGAAAGAAAGAAAAGAAAAGAAAAACAATAAAATATTATTTTCTCAAAAATAGGTCCAAATTTTTCTCTCCTCTTCATATCAAATTGTTTTTTCTAGGAAAGCTATGCAGAATATTTCGAAATTTCTCTCAAATTTTCTTCACAAAAGATAAATTTTTTAACATAAATCTCTAGTATAAGTCTGAAGCTCACATAAGTGTTTTCTGGCTATTTCAAGTGGTAGATGGAAATATCCCATAGAGAAATTGGAGAAATCTTGCTCTCTTTTTACGAAAATAGCACAGGAGGACAGTATCAGCCACATAAATTGACTGTTCCCACTTACAATTTTAGTATTTCAATAACAATTTCAGTATATCATTATAAAATATAAATGTGTTAAAAAATACTGAAATTGTTATTGAAATACTAAAATTGTAAGTGGGAACAGTCAATTTATGTTTAAAATACTTATTAATATAAAATGTTGTTGATTATATAATATTTACTTTAATAACTCATGACAGAATAAATTTCTTTGTTGATTTAGAATGTAGTGGAAAGTTGTGATTGCATTTAATTTTTCTTAGGAATGTTATTTTGGGAGCTGCCTTGTTCAAACGTGGTGGAATGCGACGTAGATTGCAAGAGGAAAGTTTCTCAGTAGATGGCATTGATGGAGTGTCCCGAACGTCAATTGACAGTAGCAATTCTCATGAATCGTCAGCTGTTCATATTAGCCATGAGCCAGGAGAAGTTCGTCCTAAATTTGGCTGTGGTGAGTATGGAGTTTTTGTGACTTTCTCATATCGTAAGTGATTATTATCATTCATCAGTAATTTCATTTGTCAACAGTGAATGCTTTTAGGTACTTCATTTTAATTTTAATTTTATTTTATTTGCTCTTTTGATATTGAAATTTATTGGATTGGGTTGGATTGAATGGACAGAGAACCTATATTAGTTTGTTTCACCTTCAGCATTATCTCCAAGGAAGAGCCAACCTCGTTTGTATCTTGCTGTTCACAAGGTGTTATCTTCCCACATTGCAGCTAGCGGTCGGTTTCATGTCTTGTGTGTAGTTATGCTGTAGAGTAGATCTGCATAGTTTAGTCTAGCACATTGAATGTACATAGTTGGTGTGGTGTAGAGCTGCCGATTTTGTAGTTCCAGAATTTTTTGCAAATATTTAGTAGTATTTTAGAAAATGTAGTCCATTGTAAAGTTTCAGTTTCATAAGTTTTGAAATATTCAGTGAATTTTAAAAACATCACCTTATTTTGTCCATTATTTGAAAAGCAATAAACAAGTTGCTGTATTTTTTTAATGCTTTTTTAAAATTGTTGCAAATATTTTTTCTATAATTTTTCATTTGAATGGCCTTATGGTATTTATTCACTGAGCTCTGCTGGAGCAAGCAAGGGTGCCTGGCAATGTGTAGCACTGGTTTGCCGGGACAGGAGGTGAGGCTGACACAGGCTACAGTTCGAGTGCTTCTGTTGGTGCCAAGGAAGCCCCACTGGATGCAGAGCCAGCACCACCAGACCCACCAGATCCATCTGAGCAGGAGGGCAGTGGTACGTGCCCCCTGACGTGCTTTTCTGTACCTGCTTTGGGGCTTGTGGCCACTAACTTCCCTCCAATCGCATGCTGTCCCAGTTTGCACTTAGGTACCACCTACAAGATTTGATAACAACCCACCAGTTCATACATGTTGTCTTCTAATGTTGCATGCCTGGTCCCCTACCAGAGATTGAGAGACTGACTTGAATTGATCAGTGAGAGGATGTAAGTTGTGAAGTTCTTGTGAGGTGTTGGTCCTATCAGTGATATGTGCATGTTTTTCTGAGCTTTGAACTGCTCAGATGAAATTTTTGGAACTGTCTTTGTTCTTCGTTATATAGGGAAATTGATCTGTGTATTTGGCTAGTTGGAATTTTAATGTCTGTCTTGAGATGGGTAAATGATAATGCAGGTTGTTTTATGTACATAAATATTATGATATCGTAATTTATTTTCATTTAATTTACTCCGTTTTTTTCTTATTCTGTGTAACTAAAATAAAAAGTAAGGATTGCCAAATTTTGTTTAGAAACTTTCGAGGCACAAAAAGTGTTGGTAATGAAGCTCATATTATACTTTCCAATTTTCAGAGAATAGAAGATTTCATGCTGCAGATCCTGATTTCGCTGCCTTCGACCGTATTAGATCTCGAGTTGGGAGCATTGTTCGTCCTTGTGGCACACCTCTCTTGGGTCCAAGTGTATTATTACAACAGGAGTGTAAGTTTTCATTGCGGATTTTGAAACTCAAAACAACTGATTTTGCTACTTGATATAAATTATTTATCTGACATAATTAGAAAATCTGTGAGTTAAGATAGCTCATGAAATATAAACCAGTTTTGGTGGCTCAGCATCAACTGATGTCACTGCCTCTGACTGTGTGGACCTAGGGTTTGAGTCTTGATGGTGGCAGGATTTTTGACACTAGTTAGGTCATATTCAGAATGCAGAATAGATTTTATTTAGTGTGAATAGTCAAAAAAATTTTGTATTCTGTGTTTGAAAGATCAAGAATGTGATCTAGAAACATTACTCAAAATGTGACAGTATAGTATGATGTGTGATATGATATGTTATGTGATATATGATAATGATATGATATGAATTCAACTTCATGAATGTAACACTCAGGATATTTGTCTACATTTAAACTAATTGTGTATGTTTGTAAATTATTGCATATATCTGTACCTTTGCTGAAGAGATTAATTTGTTGAATTGAAAATGTTGTAGTTGAAAGCAGTGCTGGATTATTGATGACAGGCAATAATTGCCTCTCTGGTGGAGGGATTGGAGAAGAATTGGATCATTTTGACTGTGAAGGAGGTGGAGATGCTACCCCAGGCTGCTCAGTTCCTCCTGTAAATCATCGTACTCGTAACAGATCTGGGAGCTGTTCTGAATTCATGTTTCCACGATCTGGGCCTACAAGTCCAGCCAGTCCTAAACCTAGCCCTCACTCCCCAGACGTGACCAGTCGGCCTCCTACAAATTGGAAACTTCTCACAAGGTATTCACAATAAATGTGAAAAGATTACTATTACTGAAATTTGCTTGAGATGATGCTTGTTTATGCTTGAGATGATGCTTGTTTATGCTTGAGATGTGTTAATTTCAGTTCTGCTCGAGTTGCTTAGTAATTTAACACAATATTCTCATATCAAGATATTTAGATTGAAATTATTAATTTCAAATTCTTAATCAGCTCTTGTGAACTTATTTCTTTTTACAAGACTTTCTGCTTCTAAGATTAATTTATTTGTGAGCATGCAACAGTACCGCATTAAAACTTTTATTGTGCATGTAATGTATTACTCGTGCAACTTTTCTTGAACGATGACCTTGCTTCCCGAGCAATAAACAGTTGAAGACCAAAGCTCGCAGCGAGCGCTGATGACAACATTCCAAATACATCTTCATTGGCACATAAGAAAATATATTTAGCGCTGAAACCTAGAACTCCTGGTCGTATTTTTCTACACAATATCAAAAGAAATGGCCAAAGCTGATCCAGATCCATTGCAGGAGATAGCTTGAACTCCTGGGAAAATTGGAACTCAGTTTATTGAGAAAGTTGTGAAGGCATGACTGATATTCTACAGATTGGCATTGCTTCATAAAATCTAGTGGCCAATGTTGTAACTAATACCCCCACTCTACCTGCATGACTCCAAGCCATTGTTGAAGAAAAGTTGTGCAATTAATATACATTTACATAAATCTCAAACTGTTTCGGTGGCCTTCAATGTAATACTAAAGTGTTCTCATCAAGAGAGATGTGGAACGTGCATATAACAAAATTAATTAACGAATTGTTTAAATGAAATTCTGGAAATAAAAACAGCTTTCATTCTTTGTAATAAACAATTCCATATTGAAAGTTGCCTCATTTTAAATTTAAAGTATTGTTTTTTTTCTCTTCACATCAATGTCTACTATTTTTGCATTGTTTGTTACACCCTGGAATGATGTTAAAATCTACATAATTGTTTCACACAGAACTAAATTTAAGATAAATGACTGAAGGAGCTCAGTTGAATATGTTTTTAAAAGTAAATATTTGTTGTTTTAGGTCTGAAAGTTTTGCGAATGATGCTCCAATTTTACGATTGGGTTTGCATGGAGAAGGGAGACATAGTTGTGCTATGCCTCTTAGCAAGCCACTTTCAAAAGGCAGTGCCAGGTATAATTTTCTTATTAATCATTGACAGTACCTATACGGGACTTAATCTGTAGTTACTGGTAGAACATTCAATACACTTAGTATATAATGACAATATTTTTGTAGGTCTTTATTTGGGAGACGCGGTAGTTTTACACTTCGTCAAAGTCGTGAGTCATCAACTGAGAACCTGGAAGAAAGAAGTAGCGCTGGTAGTGCTGATGACTTGGACTCTGTTGGTAGTGCCCTCCTCGGCATCTGGCTTCTAAGCTATATTCTTGGGGTTCCCGTTTCCTTGGTTCTGAAGTGATAGGAATGCATAAAAATAGTGCTGACTCACTGTTGGATGCAGGTTCGCGTGGTGGTTCTGATTTAGAATTGGCTGGTCGTCAGCCTCATGCTGACACCCTTGTTCGAACTCAGAGCTCTCCTCTTTCTTTAGATCCAGATAAGATAGATATAGTGCAGGAACAAAACAACGAACAAGCAGAGAGTCTTTGTGGATCTCCCACAAAAACTGTAGGGTCACCATCTCAAAAGACTTCTCCTATTCGGACTCCTGTCACAGAGAATGATCCTCTTGGTGCTCTAGATGGTGATGGTGAAGATGAACAAGAACAAGATGTAAATGGTGATCACCATTCTAGTTCTACATCTCTTAGTTCTAGTGTTACCCCTGCAGCAGAAGGTCCCGGTGGTCCCATTCTTTTTGGTGGAAGAGGGAGAGGGGTATCACGCAGTGCTACATTTTCACACCAAGGTGACGGTGAGGAGGAACTAGAGGAAGAAGAAGAAGTTGCAGGTTCAACTTCAATGCAGCGTTCCTCAACAATGCCTGTTGATATGCCTGCTTCTACTTCACCCACAGCGGGTATGTCATCTGGCCTTAGCAGTCTTGGATCCAGCTTTAAACTTCCTTTCAGGTAAGTTGCTCCTTCACTCCATGGGTTTTAAAATGATTACAGCTTGCCTACTTCGATCTAAAGATATAAGCTAATATTTCCATTAGCCCAACTTACGGTATGCAGGTAATTATTCTGGAGAGAAATTGTATCATTGAGGGCTATTGTATTTTTCATTTACTTTTTGAGATGTAAGAAAACTTGTGTTATTGAAACAAATTATTGTGATGATTCATTAATTTAATTTTAAAATAGAGAAGTATTCACTTTGGATAATGTGTTACATACAATGGGAAAAAATATACATGTTATTGAGATTCTGTGTTGTATGACGATTCAAAGTACAGAATGTTCTTCAGTAGCAACTGCATTACAATTAATCATTTCAACAACAAATATTTTAAAACTTAATTTTTAAAATGAAATTTTGAGTTGTAATACGTATAGTTTGATGCTAGTTTACATTAGTGGAATCAATTATAAAGCTGATATTAAGGAGTCACATTTTTAGGTAGTATTTGCCAGTTTTAACAGGTGCATCCATAAGGAGAATGTGTACAGGAGAAAGATTCATGCAACTTCCATGATTTGAAGATTGAATTTCAGTTAATTTTAAAATGTTCATCACCTCCAATTGTAGAAGTTGAAAATATGACATAATTTTTGTTATTTTACTCCTAAGATTTTTAAAAGGTTTAATTTAACTGTTTAGAAAACAAATTAATAATCATAAAAACCTGAACATTTGGTTCCTGCTTATAATTCTACCAGTTTTATCATGCATTGATAGATGCACTGGAATATTTTGTAGTATTTTAATAGTAAGTAGTACATGATTGGTGTCTTTCTTCCACACTTCTATCTTTCCATTAAAAATTATATGTCAGTAATAAGCTTGTATTGGTAAGTACAAGAGTCGGAACGTACTAAAAATTTTCCTTGTGTAAGTGTTTGGAAATAAGTATTAATTTATTGTTATGACATTGTTTAAAGTATGCATGATTTGTAGCATTCTGTAGTGTCTTACATTAAACATTGCTTTAAACAACAGTCTTGGTAACTCCGATGAACACATGTGATGTGATCCATTTTAATTGCTATTTTGGAGGTGAATTTGTCAGAAAACAAGGAAATCTGGACTGAATATTTAGTACAGTCTCTATTGTGATTAATGAAAAAAATTAAAATGTGTATTACGTTACTTTTAGGATTTTTTAAAAATTCTTTTCTTGAAATTGAAAGTTAATAATGTTTGAAGAGTTTATTAACTTAAATTTACTCTTGAAAACTATTGAAAAAAGAAAAGAACAATTTTATCATTAACTGTGTTAAGTCTTAATTGTCATTAAGTCTTTCAATTTTAATCTAATAATCAAATGTTTCTTCTTTAAATAGTGTTAAAATTATCAATTGTTCAGGTATCAGAGGATTCTACAGAAATAATTAGTATGTTTCATAACTAGCAAGTTCGTAAATAATGTCATGATATGACATTTTGTTGATATTTAAAATTTATTTCACATGAATATTAATAACATTGCTGGTGAGGTTGATACCTCTAAAATAATTTCACATTGTAACATGAAGTTTCATGTTTGTTGCCAAACTTGTTTATCATAGTTTCATATTAGTTTCAGGCTTTTTTGTTGCTTTGCATTTTGTTTGAAAATGGTATGTTTCTTTGTATGCTGAGTTGTAAGAATATTTGTTAGCTTGTATGATCAAATAACAGAAAATGTTTTCAAATAGGTCACTGGTTCACAATAAAACCTCAAATCTCAAAGTACAGTCATATATTTTCCACTATCTCTGTGAAAGCCTTGTGCCTTACTACCTTTTGGTTTGAAATTAGGTGAGAAGAAATATTATAGTCCTCTTTTGAGTTTTATGATGTCCTCAGCTTCTCCTTGGTAGCAATTTTGTCAGTGAATTCTTATAATTGATAATTGAACAATTAGTTCTTTCCACTTTCATTCAACAACTATAAACTATTTCAATATTTTCATGTTATACTATTATTGTAAGAAAAAGAAGAAGAATCCTACTATTAATAAAAGTTAAAAAATGGCTTTTCATGCTCCTCTAAAAATTGGTAAGGGGAGACTAAGTAAAGAGATGAGGTTTTCCTGTGATGCATTGACATGTTTGTATTTGATGACATCAAGATAAATCTTGCTGTACTGGGTTTGCTATCTTTGAAATGTTTATCATATCTTATGTGAATAATTTATGCCTTCATGATTCACTATGTGTGCTACAGCATTTTAACAATATTTTGTACTTACAATTAGATGTTTCTATTTTTGTGATTTCATTTGTAATCATGCACATTCTGTGACTTTGCCACAGTTTAGTGCATGGAAAGAGTTATGGAGAATTAATTCTTTCATAAGCACTAATTGCCTATGCTATAGATGTTTTGCAGGGTCCTGAATTGGATTATGCTCAGCACTTTTGTAACTGCTCTCACATTTGCCATGCCAACAGTTCAGCTAGCACATCTGCTGCTTAACATTTATTTGATAAAGTTTGTGTAGACACTAATAGAATATTATTAACAATTGAAAATTGCAATGCTTAGTATAGCAATTTTGTAGTTACTTTAATGTAGCAGAACCTGATAGAAGCTTGCAGTGATGTAGGGAATATTTTTATTAATCCATGTTACTAAGTGGGACAGTAGTACCTACCATTCTTAACAGAAATTTACCTGAAAGGGAACATAAAGTAATATTGATGTTAATTTAATTATTATTGCTGTGCCTGCGGATTTTAAAGACAATACTTATTCTACTTATAAAATTAAGAAGAGTAATTGATCCTTTTGGGCAGCTTGTGTGGGGCTCAGAACAGTAAGCATTCAAGTTACAAACATTTGTGAAATTTGTCAAAAAATAATGTTGTGAATTTTGTTTATTTTAAGTTAGTTTTGAGCACATGATAAAATATTTTAGTCAATTTTTTTCCCTCTACTAAAACATGATATGCTTGAAAGAAATGTGTGAAGAAATAATGAAAGTCATCTCCATTGATGACTTACGATATTTCTTGTAATTACATTAACAATACAACATCAGAATTTCCACAATTGAATAAAACTTGATATGTTCTGCTTGAGATCAAGGCAACACTGATTTCTATCAGCTATGATTTACAATTTCCCTTTTTAAATTTATTCAAGGCAGTTTTATTCTCAAATATTGAGATGAACTTTTGAATTTTGCTTATTTTCATGCAGTCCCATTTAGTTATTTGTGAGTATAGTCACAGTCACAGCCTAAAACAAGATGGGGGTGTGTGTCATGTTTGGGGCCCCTTCCTTTTTCATTAAAATTGTATTATTTGCAAGTAGCATTTTTTACTTGTAAATTAATTAAAAACATAATACAAGGATAATGAAATAACTTTTAATGATACAATTAATCAGTACAATTGGTTTGATTTTGAACTAATTACAGGGTTGCTTGCCAGATGGTTTGGAGAGTCTCTTCCTCAAATTATCAGTTTTAAAAAGAAAGGAAATCAGAAAATTGATCATATTTACAGAAATAAAATGATTTATTACATAGGGTGCCAGGGCTCTTTTCAAAGACCCCCCCGGTAACTGTTGGGTAAAATTTGTTTCATGACGTAATTATTTGTCCCAATATAAAAGGTAATAATTATGAGTCTTAGAATTGCAACCACAGAGCTTTTCAGCATTCTACATGCCTACTGCACACAGCCTACTGCAATTTTTAAAATGTTGATTATATTAACGTTCAGTATTTTTCTTTATGAGAAGTGTTTGAAGAATTGAAATTAAATGAATATTGAAGGAAGACGAAAAGGGAGGGGGAACTGTGGATTTCTGAAGTGAACTTACAGTAAACTCTCTAATTAACAAATTTCAGGGGACTCTGTTAATTAAAGACTTTTGTGAAAATTATAATTATTAGACAGCATTACTCATAAGACATGCATAACATACAAGTGATTTCATTTATTGATTACAATTATTTTACAAAAAACATTTTTTATTTCTGGAAAGAACTTTTTTTATAATAATAATAATAAATATTAAATAATAATAATAATAATAATAATAATTATTATTATTATTATTATTATTATTATTATTATTATTATTACTTGGTGCTTTTGAGGTGGTAGAGGTTCACATAGTGTTTTGTGACGGATCACCAGCTGGACACGTTTATCCAATCAGGAGCTTTGTTACAACTTTAATTTTGGGTATTGAAACTTCTAATTGAATAACCACACTGTAGCTGATGGTCTCTCAGAAGTCACTCTATTGAAATCGGAGTACAGTTTCGTGGGAAACCACTGTTCACAGCTCCGATTTTTGTCACGTGATAGATTCGGGACTTCCTCACGAACTGCCAAAGAAAATTTACATTTTGATTATTCAACCATTCGCAGTCAATATTCATGTCCAAAATATTGTGTGCTTTGTAGGTCCTTCACAGTGCACTCCAACATAAATCTTGCACACATTCTTCCATCAACGTTCATTAAAATTCAAAGATGGCATCTTTCTTCCCCCATGCCAGTCTGTGATCTCCAAGTTCAAATTAGAATACTCTCGCGGGAAAACTTAACCTATAAGTGTTGCATGCAAGCAAATATTCTCCGACATTGTTGCCTGTTTAGGAGATTTCCCTCTAAATTTAGGGATTTTTTTTGGTCTTTATTAGATGTTTAAGGGGGCATATTTATTGGGGGTATCATTGAGTTTTTTAAATGTTAAAAAAAAAAAAAAAATCTTTTATGTGTCAGAAAACACGCAAATAGTTCCCTATGATTATTGCAGCTATGTTTATTCAAATATAATTAAGTGTAGTAAAAAAAAACTTATAGGCTTAGGTGGCTTGCTTGGTGATGTCAAAATTTCCTCCCAACTTCGTCAGTGTCAAAAAAATTTTATCAATGAAAACATGTACAAGTCACAAAACATTGACAGGTTGTTGATTTTATGTCCAAAATATGAATGGATAGCTGATTGTAGTGTATTGAGTACTCGATTTAATTTAATGATTGTTTTTTTTTAAAAAAAATTTAAATTTTATAGTTTTCATCATGTTTTTAAACAATTCCCTTTTTTAAAAAACACACATTTAGTAGTGTAATGACCTTTGTTTCTTATTTAGAAAGTTTTGTTAATAAGAGAGATTGTTATTAGAGAGTTTTCTGCATTATTTTTAAGTTAATTCATAATTCATGGATTTAAAGAATTCATCTTTATTGTATTCGAAAAGGGGCCGTTTGTCTTACACTGTTTTGAGCCCTTCAGAGCGCAGTAGGTTAGATTCGAAGATGTAATACAGAGTGGGTTGTTTTGCTAATAAATCTAAAGAATTATGTATATTTAAATTTCCAAAAAACTAATTATTTTTCAATTTTTCTGTTCCCTCAGGATACATGTATAAAGACGAGAAAATTAATAAAATTAGTACAAAAGTTCATTGTACAGTTTTCTAATTTCCATCTTTCCTTTTATAATGGCATGGAAGTTATTGTGAAAACTGTCTTTGAAATTTAATCAGATCAATTGATTTTCAGAAACTACTTTCTGTATTTGTTAATTAATATTTTGCTACAATCAGCCTGTAGTAGTAGCTGATGTGTGGTAGCTAGAGCTGATGAGTTGGCCAGAGTGTGTGTGGGGGTTGGTCTGTTGGGAGGACCGTAGAGAGCAATGCCTTTATGCCTCCACTAGACTGCTTGGTTCTCATTGCAGCCGCAATTCTCCCATCCGACTGAGCCTTCGCAAGGCGGATCTGCGCATCAGCACTCAGATATTTGAGAATATCCCTACTAACTTCAGGTCAGCTGCCTTACTGCTTGAATAGATGCTATTCATCACAGATTATATGGTCATGTACAAGTATTTCTTGAAAAGTGATGTAAAATCTGTCTCATTAACAATAATTGTGAATATCTATCAGTAGAAGCATGCTAGAACTCCAAAAGAACCATGCTATTATTTTGTTGAATAGTGTCAATTTGAATTTGTATACAAAGTGCTTCCCAATTCCAGACAGTCCAGATCAGTCCCAATTCCATTGTCACGGAGCCATTTACATCATCTTGATTTTATGAAACTGAAATGTAGTTACTACTGTGAAAATGCTGATAAAGCAATTTGTTTATAAAAATGAAGTAGAAGTATTTACTTACCAATTCTCTGGGATGAATAGCATCATGAGTTGCCAC
Source organism: Teleogryllus oceanicus (assembly GCA_964035755.1). Lineage (NCBI taxonomy): Eukaryota > Metazoa > Arthropoda > Insecta > Orthoptera > Gryllidae > Teleogryllus > Teleogryllus oceanicus. The sequence continues at coordinate 30,820,117 of CAXIVR010000004.1, forward strand.
AAGGCACTGCATATGGAAATTTGCATGGCAATTTTGTGTCAAGTTCCAACAAGTATGCATGGTATTATAGTTTTACCCTCCCAAACAAGAAATAATTGTCAGTGAAGACAAAAGTGCGGGTGGGTGGTTGTGTTGTAGGTTTTTTATTATTATTATTATTTTCATGTGTTAAAGCTGGGCAGTGATTTTTATTCTGCATTAAACTAAAATACATAAATTCAGAAAAGAGTAGATTGTAACTGCAAAATATTATTTTGCAATTGCCTTGTTAACGAGAGAATATATCTATAAGCATTAGTAGATCCAGTCTGCATTTAGTGTATTTTTGCTTTTTTGTGTGGTGTTACATAATATAGAGAAAGTATTTTTTGTCTTTTTAGTTGGAATTTGGAAATTGCTAATTTTTAATGAAAAATTTTGGTACACCATTTGTTAAATTAAACAGCTTGGTGAAGCACAATCAGATTACTTTCTATATGTCTGCAAAAAAATATTCAGGAAAAAGTATTTTGTCTGTAGTTTTTTGTAAACAAAAAATAGACAAATGAAAACAAAAGAAAAAACAACAGAACTTTTCTTGTTTGTATGTATGTAAAGTTATTAGTTGCTGGGAACAGGTTTTTCCTGCCTCAATAAAACTTCAAATTAGTGACTCTTAAGTTACCACGGATGCAAAAAAAAGAAAGTTACTAAATATTTTCAAAAATATAAGTATAAGATTCTTTGAATGGTGAGTTTGTCTTCCTCTTTTTATTTTCGTTTTTACATTTTCAGTCCCAGCAGTCTAACTTCAAAGAAGTCTAATGAATTGTTGATGGGTGGCCTTAGTAGTCTGAAATCTGCAGCATCAACTGCTGCGTCTACAATGTACAAAAAGTTTGATGAAATTAAGGAAGCAATTTCTGCAAACAGCACACCTGTGAAAGGAGGATCTGGGTGGGTAATGACATGTATTAAATTAAGTGCCCTTTTTTTTTTGTTTTTTTTTAGTTTATAATTTATTCATAATTAACAATTATGAGAGCAACCAAAAAAGTTAGTTCAATTAACATTAAAATGGGAGCTAATTATTAATCTCCACTTGTGTTTAATTAAAATACTTTTTTAAACATTAGGGAATGTGACATTCTGTATTTGCTTGCTTACAAGGGAAGGTAATCTTACTTTTAGTGAATTAATATTTATCAAGTTGGGTTTTTCCAATAACAACATCTGTAAGTACATTCAATAAGTTGAAAAGAAATTTTTTTGTTTTACAAGGTGCAACTATTAAAGTTCTTGTGAAATGGGGTTTTGTATTAAATTGATGAAATTTGGAAAAATATACCCAAATGGTGGTAGCTTCTCACAACTACAAAGCATATGTAATTACTATTACCAGTAATGAGATAATAAAGTTGAGCAATTATTCAATAACAGTTTTTCCAAAGTTTTGACCAATCATGCATACAACTAACTTTCTTCAAAACAATTTGTAATTCTTGGTCATCATCATCATCATCATCATCATCATCATCATCATCATCATCATTAATTATTATTATTATTATTATTATTATTATTATTATTATTATTATTATTATAACTCGACCAAGCAAAATGTAGGACTGCAGAGAGAACGGCACATCTAAGAACTAACAGTGGCGACAGTTGCGTCACACGTCAGCGCCGGGTGGTATAGTCTGATGCATTCATGTTCCAGTTCCAAAGTAATAAAACATTTTGCATAACATAATACATAATGCTAATTCATCAGCCTGATTAGATTATCTTCAGAAAATATTTCATAGAAACCTACATTAATCACATAGAAAACACTTAATAATTTGATCACTCTTTAACTATTTGAAGTGCATACTATATTAATTTGTATTTTATGGGAATCTGGAAGTTAAAGAAGAAATTCCTGGATGTTTTTCATTAAACAAAAATGTCATGTACTCATGTTTTAGATAATGAATACCTATACTATATGGTTATTTTTAGGGAGTTAAAATATTTCCATTCTTTATATTGTTATAAATATTTATTAATATAATTATCGAACGTGTCGACATTTCTCAGTGATTTTAATTGGATTGTCAAGAGTATATTGTTGAGCATAAGATGCCCAAGTTGATCAAGAGGATCATATATACAGGGCCTTGGTCTAGATCAGTGCTGCAGTTTTCGCAGTCAGTATACCAATAGCTCTGTCTCTTTCTCTCTGAAGCAAAACAAAGTGCAGTGCTGCCCTCATCGCCTGTCCTACACTCTGCTTGTTCGCGTTATAGTATTATTAGTATTATTTTTATTTCGGGGTTTGTAATTAAGAAGAAAGTGGAAAATTCTTCAATTTGTGGTTTTAGTTAATATAAATAATTGAATGTAAAAGATCTATTTGCTACTTTTAATTTTCTTGGATGCTGTTGATGCATCTATGTATGTTGCAGCATCAATGAAAGCAAAAAGCACTTTAGTTTCGCCAAAATTATAGGGATACTATTCTTTCAGTCCATGGTTAACAAAAAGAGCAATTGTTTGCTGATTTGTTTTGGGGAGCTGCTGGGAATATATCAAGTATGTTCTGGATGGCATGTATGGATTCAATTTTCTGACAGTTAAATTTGCAATGTATCTTCCAAGTGCACCTGTAGTTTCATTAACTGATATCATAGTATGGGAGTCTGCAATTTCGCTTCAAATTTTGTGTATCCGTGTCCCTATAGGTACTACTGATAATTTTTGCTTAGAGCTGGTTCGGGAGGCATGGCCTGATGGCACTGTTTCACCAAAAATGCTTTCAATGCAGGGTTTTCTAGTTTCCTGAATGGGATATTAACCGCTACCATAGTGTGACACAAATCTCCATAAAACTGGTTCATTTTGGTGGTTTCCCCAGATGTCTTGTGTTAAGAGTGTTTGCTTCAGTTCGGATTAGTGCACAACATTTTCCTTGTGGAACATTTCATCTATGTGCTTGAGTTAAATGGGTTTTCTTGTCTCTTGAAACCTAAATAGAAAAAAATTGGAAGCTAGAAATTTAATTAGCATCTACATGCATTACAATACAGTTTAAAATAACAAAAATGTAATTGATATATTTTGGGAATTTTTTGCACCTCCGTAGAATATGAAGAATTCCATTGATCTGATCCCGCAATGTTTACTAGTACGTTATTATTAAGGGGTGGATTTTAATGCCCTAAAACTTTGCCAAAAATGATCAATAAAATGTTCTTAAAACATTTTAAAAGTGCCCTAAAAGCAAAGATAAATGACTTCAAAAATTTGATCAAAACCAGTTCAAACGAACAACTCGTGCTGTTGGAAATATTACTGATGTAATTGGGGCTTCTTCCTTTCATTTAAGTGAACTTGGCTTGCAAACTTTTGGTTTGGATTGTTCTTTACCAGGAAATCTCTGCCTTTAGTTATCGCAAAATCAGCTGAACCAACAATGGCAGTGATAGGCATACAGGAACCTTAGATTACATACTTACAATGGCTGACATTACAATTTCTGAGTGAAGATGTCAAATAGGCTACACAGGAATGCAGTCCAAAAAAGTTACATAAAAATGGGTCATTTCCTTTTGTCATGACATAAAATTAATGTCTATACTAAAATGCATTATTTTAAAGTGAAAAGAAGAAATGACAATTTCATTAAAATCCACTGCTTAATACCCCAATTCTGCAACATTTAGTTAACTGTTATGAAATAAAACACTCTCACCTGTTTGTTACATGCTTGGTAAAAAATTATCTTTTCGTCTTTTGTGAAGTGTGGATATTCATGAAGCAAATGTCGAATGAGACATGCTCTTGAACTTGTTTTTGGTATTGCTACACACAACTGAATGCAATTCAACCCAAAAGTATCACATTAATATGTCTCAACTTCAAGTACACAGATCATGCAATAAAGTTTATATGAAACACCAACTCACAAAGATAAATTCTCAGATGGTATAAAAGGATCCTTGCTACCACAGGTATTGTTTTCTCTAATGGAAATTCAGACTCTTTATCTCAGAAGCAGAGGCAAGCTCTTCCACAAAGTCAGGAAGAAGTGGCATGGAGGCCTTGTCCAATCACCATGTCAACACAAGACCTTGTCCAATATATTCATTTCTCGCTACCTTTCAGATTATTTCAGCAGCCTAAAATTCAATCATCCATTAATATCGTATCATATAATATGTTTTGCAGACACAGAAGGAAAAAGTTAAAAGAAATCACAGACAAAAGAAATTAGGCAAATTAGACTCTTTGGTTTTTAAAAGTAAAATAGGCACAAATAGACATTAATGTTCAAATAGGCCCTTTTAGGCGCTATACAAATCGATGTTTTTAGTTTAAATAATTGTTAAATGAATATATGAAACTTCATTTAATACAAGGTACTTGAGAAAAAATACGTTTTTTCCTAAATATCTGCATAAAGCAAGACTCAAATAAAATTTGAAAGAAAGTCCCAATTTCAGATAATTTTGACTCTCAAATGTCAATCTAAAAATGTGTTGCTTTTGATTAGGGCTCGCCTTAGCTGTGAAAGAGATGGTTATGAGGATGATGGTCTTGGGTCAAGCATGGCTGTAGTTGGAGAGGTTAATTCAGTTCCACTGTCAACTGCAGCTGGAGAGGAACGACGAAGAGTATCAAGTGAATTCTCTTCCTTAGCGGTTCAGCAACAATTAGATACTTGGGGCTCAAACATAATGGAGTTGTTTGGCAATGAAGGAACTCGGAAGGGTAGTGCATCTAATTTGATGCAACAAGGAACACCAGGTAAGATAATTTTTTGCCATTGTTATTCAATTAAAACGGAGGAATGATGCAAGTTGCATAAGTAAGTGAACAATTAATTTTTAAATTGAATTACTAGAAAAGTACAAATAATAATTGATTAATAGAATTAATGGCTCTATAAGGGAAACATTTTCCATAGTTAAAAAAAGTATTTCATGATTTGGGTAATAAATTTTTCATATTTGTTTTCTTCTTTGGCTGAAATATTGTTTCAAATCAATATGCAGCAAAATGTGTTAGAGCAAATGAATCAGAGAATAGCATTCAATTTTTTGTATACAGACCTTAATTGATCATACGTTTACAAGTATACAAGTATTTGACTGAGTATTATATACAAGTATTTGAGAATGAATATGTATCTTCCATCTCACATTGATGCTGATTAATTTATTGGAATATCTAAATTGATATTTTACAGGATCTGTGCCATTGCTGCAGCAACAGCAGCAGCAGCAAAATCTGCATCTGCAGCAAATTCAACAACAACAGCCATATTTAGAAAACTTATATCCTAAGGATTTAGCTACAAGAGATCCTCGGTCTCCAGTAGCCATTGAAATTTCCATGACAACTTGTTCTAAGTGCCATAATTGTTTATCAGTTCTGTATGATGAAGAAATCATGGCAGGCTGGAAGCCAGAAGACTCTAACCTTAACACTAAGTATGGAGGCTGAATTTTATCCTGACTGATGATGTTAATTTTTACTCTGTAACACAAATAATTTGTTCTTCATGAATTCTCATATTTTTAGGTGCCAGTTTTGTGAAAAAGATACTGTACCCCTTTTAACAGTTCGTGTATTGGATTTACGGTCTCGACCTTACGTGCCTCCAGCTCCTAGTTTGGATGGTGGATCACGAACTCGGACATCACTAACACAGCTTTCTGGTTTAGGTACATGTCAATACTTATTACCTAATTTAATAATATTGCATAGAATAGTGACGAGGCGTCTGGCCATCGATAGGTTTAGTGATTATCAAGCAAAATAATAAAAATATTGAGTTTTACACAATAAATTAATAATGTTTAAATAAGTGGATAATCAATATATAATGATAGTCAATATTAATTACAAAATTGACAAAAACTAGTCATAAAACAGCAACAAGATCCCAAAGGAATTGCTATTGAATTGAGAACTCTGCCTACTCTCAGTGAATTAACTATTCACAGTGATTTGTATCCTTTTGCTTGGCAATAAGTATGCTAGTAAGTATTGCATTAGAAGAATCACTATTTGGCGCCAGGTCATGCCTGGTGAAAAAGCCATTTGAACTTGATATAAGCTTGGGAGGAGTACAATGGTGCAGTGTTTTTTAATGTTCCCTGATTGTTAGGTATATTTACTAAGTTTTAGTTGTTTCATCAGAGTTCTATTAATTGCCATGTATTATGGGAAAACTGTAAGAAAATATCATGATTCTATTGAAACAAAAAAATGTGACTCACATAAACTTGAAGAGCAGCTTATATTAGGGTATACAAGAAATCTGTCTCACTGGGTATCCTCTTGCACTGTCTTTTCCAGATGCGAAGAATTAATTTCATGTATATTTTGAGTAGAGAAGGGGATAGACAACAACCTTGTGTAAGAACTTAATTCTAAATGGTGAAGAGCTACCAGAGTTTTCTTTAAAGCATCTCTGGCAACCTACATATAAGATGCTTTATAGCATTCATGTACATTGAGAAGAAATAAAAGAGGTCATCTTTGTCAACATATTAGCTTTATTAAGATAGCTGGCTTTTGCGGCTTTGCCGTCATCGACAGTCTACAAGATACAGAAAGATATAACAAAATTATAAATAAATACACAATAAGATAGAAAATTAAATTACAATTAATGGATACATTTAAAGTTTTTAGTTACAGATAGAGAAAATTTGAAAAACTGAATTGCGGGGGGGGGGAAAGATAATAGCAGTTCAAATTTCAGATTGTAATAAATGTGAAAAAATATACATTCTCATACTCAAAAGAAAGAAAAACAAAATTAAAATAAATTTAAAAATAAATAAATATAAAAATATACATAAAAGAAATGGGGGATAGTAATAATAATTAATATCAAATATTATTACAAAGATGGGGAAATAATTGAATAGAATAGTAAGTTGAGCCGCTTTGCTTACCTCGCTGCTGTCGGCAAAAGTCGGACGACTGTGCCCAGAGGAAACGTGACACAGGGTTTTTATTGCTTTCCGGAGAACCGGCAGGGGTGGGTGGGTCGGAGGAGGTCTGTTTAGTGTTCTCTTGGAAATGTCTTTGGAGGCAGGGGAGTCAGTTAGTGAGGTTGGGGTGTGTAAAATTATTGGTAGAGGGGACAGAGGGAAACTAGTTTGTTCGTTGAGAAGGGCCTCAGATTTCTGTTTGGCTTGAAATATGTGAAAGATTTCTAAAGCACATGTGTTCCAGAATTTATTTTCTATTTCAAGAATTTTAATGTCTGAGTCTGGGTGGAAAGTGTGGCCTGCATTTATAAGATGTGTAGCAAAGTGCAATTTGTTTGTATTGTGCTTCCATGCATGTAAATGTTCTTTAACTCTGGCATTGAAGCTTCTACCTGTTTGGCCGATGTATTTAGCCTCGCAATTGTGGCAGTGGAGTTCATAAACTCCTGATTTCGCCATGAGTGGGGTGGTGTTGCGAGGTGAGATTAGGTGTTTGAGGGATTTGTGTGTGGTAAAGGAAACATGAAAATTGTATTTGTGAAGAATATGGGCTACCTTCTGCGATATTTTTCCAAAGAACAGAATAGAAATAAATTTTGATGGTTTCTGGGTGAATGGAGTGAGGCTTGTATACGTTTTCAGTTTTTTCTTATTTAATTTGCAGCTTAGTATGTTGTCAATGAGAGTGGTACTGTATCCATTGGCTGTAGCTATGTATTTAATGGTGCATGTTTCTTGTTGAAAATTGTCTTGTGATAAGGGAAGGCTGACAAGTCTGTGAATCATGGCATGGAAAGCTGCGTGTTTGTGGGCAGATGGATGTTGGGATGTGTTGTGGATGACCGTATCTGTGTGTGTGGGTTTTCTAAAAACATTGAAGATGTGTTTGTTGTCCAACCTAGAGATGGTTAGGTTTAAGAAATTAATTGATTGATTTTCATTTTCTAGTTCTTTAGTGAATTTTATGGATGGGTGTCTGGAGTTAAGGAACTCGACGAAGATGTCGAGTTGTCTTGTTATACCTGCTCATAGAGCTAAAATGTCATCGACGTAGCGGTACCAGTACGTTAAATTTTGAAGAAGGGGATGTTGTGTCTCAAACAAGAGTGTTTCAAAGTTGTCCATGAACATGTCTGCAAGAAGTGGAGACAGTGGTCCCATCAGAAGACCAGAATTTTTGTTTGTAGAAAGAGTTATTAAACATAAAGTAGTTAGTGTCCATGCAGAGTGAGATCAGATTGTACAGTTCTGTTCGTATTGGTATGGGGCATGTAGCTTTGTCCAGGATATTTTGTAAAATTAATTTACAGTTTTGAGTCGGGGTGCTAGGGAATAAAATTGTAACGTCAAAGGATATCAGTTTGGGATTGGCTGGTATGTGTATATCTTGAAGTTTGGTCACAAGTTCCAAATTGTTCTTGATGGTATGGATGGGTTTAAAATGTACATGTTCATGAAAGAGGTTGTTGAGTCTGTGAGCGAGTCTGTGGGTAATAGTGTTGGTGTAGGAAACAACAGGCCTAATAGGTATGTTTTCGTTGTGGATTTTAGGGAGGCCGTAGAGGCGAGGGGGGTGGGATTAGAGGGAATAAAATATCTGGATTTAGTGAATAGGGCGCGGGGAGTCCTTGAGTTCTGTTCTCAACTTAACAAGAAGTTTACTCGTAGGGTCCTTAGGAATTTGTTTAATGTTCTCATCATTAAGGAAATCATCTATTTTGTCATTGTAGTCTTGGGTGTTGAGTATGATGACTGTGTTCCCTTTGTCAGCTTTTGTAATGGTCAAGTTGTTTTCCGTGGCTTTCTTGAGAAGCTGTTTGGCAGTAGTAATTTCATGGTGTGTGTTTTTGATGTGGCAGGCTATGGTTTTGTCACGGGAAAGAGCGCTGGCAATATCATATTTAGTTTCAAGCATGTTGTTAGAAGAAAGAATGTTTGTGTCTGTTTGAATGCATAATTGTTTAAGTTTAGTGCTACTCAACTGAGAAGGACAATGCTTGAGGCCTTTTTCTAGAAGTGAATGTTCGTTATTGGATACTGTTGTCGAAAAGAGGTTAATTACTTTGGGATCGAAGACTGGATCGCCGTAAAGTGACGGAGGGGGTGGGTGGGCCGGTGCAGCGCGAGAAGCAAGTCGGCTGAACTTACGTGTTTGTACGACTCTTATTTTCTCCAAGCGCAAAGACACATTCTTGAATGCAGCTGTCGAGGGTAGACCACTCTGCGGGGTGTAGTCGTGATGTCAACTCTCCTCGACGAGATCCAGAGACAAGTTTTCCCTCACAGAATATTGGAGAATATCGGAGCGAAATCAGGAGTTTATGAACTCCATTGCCACAATTGCGAAGCTAAATACATCGGCCAAACAGGTAGAAGCTTCAATGCCAGAGTTAAAGAACATTTACATACATGGAAGCACAATACAAACAAATCGCACTTTGCTACGGATCTTATAAACGCAGGCCACACTTTCCACCCAGACTCAAACATTAAAATTCTTGAAATAGAAAATAAATTCTGGAACACTAGCGCTTTAGAAATCTTTCCCATATTTCAAGCCAAGCAGAAATCTGAGGCTCTTCTCAACGAACAAACTAGTTTCCCTCTGTCCCCTCTACTAATAATTTGACACACCCCGACCTCACTAACTGACTCCCCTGCCTCCAAAGACATTTCCAAGAGAACACTAAACAGACCTCCTCCGACCCCTCGCCAGATCTCAGGAAAGCAATAAAAACCCTGTGTCACGTTTCCTCTGGGTACAGTCGTCCGACTTTTGCCGAAAGCAGCAAGGTAAGCAAAGCGGCTCAACTTATTATTCAATTATTTCCCCATCTTTGTAATAACATTTGATATTAATTATTATTACTATCCCCCATTTCTTTTATGTATATTTTTATATTTATTTATTTTTAAATTTATTTTAATTTTGTTTTTCTTACTTTTGAGTGTGAGAATGTACATTTTTTCACATATATTTACAATCTGAAATTTGAACCGCTATTATCTGCATTAATCCCCCCCATCGCGATTCAGTTTTTCAAATTTATCTGCTATCTGTAACTAAAAACTTTACATGTATCCATTAATTGTAATTTATAATTTTGTTATATCTTTCTGTATCTTGTAGACTGACGATGATGGCAAAGCCGTCGAAAGCCGGCTATCTTAATAAAGCTAATATGTTGACAAAGATGACGTCTTTTATCTCTTCTCATAAGAACGTCAGCACCAGCACATCAGAATTCCCACAATTAATGTACATTGTATTTATATTTTCATCTTTCATCATATTCCCGGATTCTGAGTCAGATGCCTTTTCCAGGTCTTCCAGTACCATGTGTTGGAGTGCTTTCCCTGCCTACACCGACTTTTTTCATTCATTTGTTTTTAAACAAAATATATTTTCAACACAAGATCTCCCTGTGCAAAAGACACCCTATTCCTCCATAATCTTCTTCATAGTATTCTCCTTATCTTCCTCTCAGTATCTGGCTATCTTATCTCCCAATCAAACTGATAATATGAATGTCTCTACATTCATTCTTATTGCCTTTCTTATAAATAGATGAAATTTACCTGAATAATTTATCCTAAAGAGATTCCCCCCCCCTCCCCCCCCCCAATCTCATATGAAATTTATGAGGACATCTTACATTCACAGATTAAGCTTAGAGGTTAAGATTTATGTTTTTTCATTGCCTTTCCAAGTCGTGAAACTCATAAATGTTGACTAACAATAAGATAGAAAGACAATAAAAATAATGTGTATCTGTAAAACCTGTTTGATTTTTGGAGAAAGAATTGATTACAGATTTCACTGAAATATTGACACAACTCATTGTCATTGAGTGTATTCTCTCCATGAGGCTCCACTATTTAAAGGTCTATTTTTTTTACCAACTCAGGCAATTAAGTCACCCATCATAAAAATTTCTTTCCCATCTCTAATTTCATGTAAAACTTTTGTTAATTCCTCCATAAAATCATCTTTAACTTGCACTAGGAGTAGCATCCTCTGTTAAAGCATACGCTCTCACAATTACCACATGTTGACTAGAACTTTCATCTCTAATTTTATAATTGTAGAGTTAAAAGACTCCCAATTAGTTATGTATTCTTTATGCTTTTTATGGACTGTGATACAATTACCTCAATTTGCCATCTGATTTTTATCAACAGCATGATAGAAATGTATATATTCTCCTTGGATATCATTTTCTGGGCCTTTCTTCTTTGTTTCCCCAAACACAGCTACATCCAGGTGATATCTGCTTAATTCTTGAAAAGCTTGATGGCATTTTGTATTAATCCTGTGTATATTCCATGTTCCAAATTGCATTGTCCTTTTCCTATTGCCTTGTTGTTTGTATTTCAGGTCCAGCTGTGTATCCTAGTTTAGACTTTTCAAGACTGTCTGACTATACCTTGCTCTTGACCGCTCTTCTCAAATGCTTTTCTATCAGAGTATCCCATTACAGGGGGTATTTTTTAATATTTATTGGTATAAGCCGATGGGTATTGGTTTATCCCATCAAGATTGATTGATTCAAATTTTTGGCACGTCAACTGCTGAGGTCATTAGTCCCATAAGTGTAGTGAATTTTTTTCATCAGGTGATCTTCCCCCATTAGATGGTGAGATCCATCGCCAACTACCTATTACGCCAACGCCTAACCTCCTATTGAAGAAAAGAACTAGAGGTTCTGCAGAATGGCACAGACTTTCTCGTAGCAAAATTTTCTAATTTCCTTGGTGTGGACTGGCTTTCAGGTCTTGCCGTCTTCTCTGCCCGTCTTCTGTGGCCAGCTGCCATGTATTGTCACCGAAAGTACATTTTTTTTGACATTTTCTCAACTTTTTGGTTTCTTAATAGTAGAATCGAAATATGACTTAAAGAAGAGTAAAACCTCGTCCAAATTAGAAATTTTCATTGAAAATTTTGAAGCCATTTTTAAGAAAATGGTGAATAAGCATTACTGTAAATGCGGAATTTGAAACTTTTTCACAGGAGTTTGTTGAGTTTTCGGAAAATTTCATTTGAAGTCATTTGAAACACTTACACTCACAAATGCAATAATGTATACAAATTAATGGAAATATGCATAACATTAATACACCAAAATGGACTTTGTCATATTAAGTAATGCAATTAGCACTATCCATTGGAAAATTTGGCCTTTTTGAAAATATGTTTTTAATTTTTAAAATTAAATTTAAAACTACTAAAATTTTCAAAAAAGTCTACATGCCTTAATAAAAGAACTATTTATAGGCAACAAATTTCATTTGAAGGAAAAATCTGAGTCTTCAATTTTATAGCTGTAAGAAGGCACCGAAAAAAATTCAGTCTTTTGCAATTTTCCAAAATTCAGAGTTACCCGTGAAAATCGGACCTATGCCACCTTCCCATTATATATCAGACCTATGCCATTATATATCAATTAAAAAGTAACTGCTCATTTTTCATATCTCTTTGTAAAGTTTGAATGGAAAGACAGCCAGAGATCAATGTAAAGGTTATTTGCTAATTTAAACATTGTGAAAAAGCTTTATTTTATGTATAAACAACAGTGTATAGTTTAAGTGAAAAAATATTGTTTCTTCTTGAAGCAGAGGAAACAAAACCTCAATTGTTCCAGCAGAAGTGGACAATCAATCACTCCGTTCACTAATTTATATAAAAAGTGTAGATCATTATAGTTTCTCATTGAGGAAAGAAAGGGAATACCTAGGAGACGTGAAGTAATTAATTTTAAAATTGTGATTTGTAAATGGTTTAGGTAAATGTAGGCGATTAGCTGCAATTCTAAAAAATTTATGTTGCACAGTTTCTAATCTTTGAACATGGGTTTGAATACAGAGGTCCATACTACTGTTGAATACATCAAAATAGGTTTGACTTACATTAAATGCAACATTTTCAATGTATGAGGGTCATGTAGTTCATTACGTGCTTTTAATGAAGCCCAATAGTTGCTTAGACTTATTAGTTGTATGATCTATATGGCGAGAAAATGTCATTTTGAGTAAAACACAACTCCTCAATCTCTGATAACATCTGCCTTCTGAAGTAAAACTGAATTCATCAAGTAGTCATGATCAAAGGGAACTTTAAAGCATGTAGAAGTAATAGATTCACATTTATTGGGATTTAAAACAAGATCATTATTGGTACACAATTTAACAAATCTATTAAGTGCATTATGTAATTTGATTATATCAGTATAGCATTTAATTTTATTATAATGTTTACAATTGTCTGCATGAAGCAGGAATACTGTTGTTCAGATTCTGATATAGATCATTTATAAATAATATAGTAAATAGACCAAGATGGGATCCTAAGGCGACACCAGATAATATCGGTGAAGCTATCTGAAACACGTTCCCATATTTAACAGATTGAATTCTATTTGTTAGGTGGTTTGCCATTGCAACCAAACCATTGCAATTGAGAAGCAGAAATACCAAATACTTAAAGTTTCTGTAGAAGTAGGGAAAGGTTAACAGAATGGAAAGCTTTACTGAAGTCTGTATAGATACTGTCAACCTGGTGCTTATTTTCTGTGGCGTTTAAAATATAATGTGTATAGTATGTTAAATTGGACTCGATATTTCTTTTACTAATGAAACCAAACTGCCTAGTTGTTACAAAGGGAGAAATCTTTGGTATCCATTTATCAGTGATTATTGATTCAAATAACTTGAGTATTACACTTAAAATTGATATAGAATGGTAGTTAATTATCTCATTTTTATTTTTACTTTTCAACTTGAAGATGGGTGTAATGAAGGAGGATTTCCACACTGCGGGAAAGAATCTTTCTGATAATGATTTATCAAAAAGAATACTAGTAATTTAATTAGTTTATTGGTGTTAAAATTATTTATCAGCTGTTTATGATGTACCATGACTAACCGATAAACAAGTGGAAATCTGAATACAGATGGAAATATGCGATTTTGCAAAGAATTTATTATTTGCAATGCGAATGCACATAGTTTTAACAATGCTGCACTGGCAACAGAGCTTCTGTATAATTTGCTGCGAATACTGTACCAGTTGTGATGTCCCTCCTGTGCGAATGCTGGGGTTAAACGTAATTCACGCAGGGGAGTCTTCACGTTAATGAACTGAGTGGTCGAGGAAGGGGGAGAAGGAAAAATGAGCAAAGATTGTTCATTTTTGAATTAAATATTTAATTTCATTACCCATTACCATCTTATTCTGAGCTGAGAGAGAAGGAGAGAGAGAATGAAGAGTGGGAGAGTGAGAGAGAGAGAGATAGGAATCGAGATGCGCTCCTGATGGCGTCAGCCTCTTACCATAGCCCCGATCTCGGCCTGGAGGAGATTGGATGCTGCGATGACGTCAGTGTTCATGGTGACCGGGGTGGCGGCGACAACAGAGCGGCGCACTGCACGGAGACTAACTGATCTCGTTGCTTTGCACGTCGCGTATTTATACAAGCTGTGGGGAAAGGTGTTTTTGAGAGTACTCTTTTGGAAAGTTCTGGAAGGTTGTGTCAAAACTTGTCAACATGTTTTCCTATAGAGCACTCTCTTTCCCAACGTGGCGATTCTTCCGCTTTGTTGCTTCGGTTCTGGGCCATGTGGTGAGAATTTATAATTTATATGGGAGTTAATTTAAATTGAATTTTTGGTTTTTCGGTACGGCTCATCACACAGTTAAACGTGATGTTGAGAGAAAGAGGAAGGTAGAATTTCACAAAGTTTGTTTGGGTGGTATTTGATCTGGATGTTACTGTTAGAGCATGAAGGAACTATAAGTTTGCTGTCACTGGAAGAAAGTATAGTTTCAGTCAAATGTGTTTTGAGCAACTAATGAATTCACGAACAATGTGAAGCAAATGTTTTTTTTTTTTTAGTTTTAAAACCTATAGTGCCACGTTGTAATACTGTACACAACTTAATTGATTTTTTTACAAACGGGTTCAGAAGCCAGTGGGTGACCACTTATTTTAATGCTTTATAAGAGTACATTTTTATAAATCTCTTAACAATATGTTACAGTGCCCTACAAAACTAATGAAATTAACCCAAGAGAACTGTCCCGTTACACCCTGTAGACATGGCTAAAAGAAAAACCAAACTGTTTCTTTAAAAAGGCTGTGCAAAAATTACATTTTTCAGAATACATAAACTCTCAATTAGTACTGTCAAATATGGATGTCAGAGAATCCTCCCTTCATTCATGAAGCTCAATAATCAGCAAATAGGAGTGTGGATTGTCGTATCTAGAGCACATATTGAAGGCCCAACTTTTTTTCATAGCACAATACACACAGACTGATACTGTTCCCACCTTCTGCATTCCTTCATTAAACAATTGACAGAGAATAGAGATTCTAGATCACTTTCTAGAGAATGTGAATGGTGTCACAGTTCACTGCTAAATGTTCTACTGCAACAAGTAACCACATAATTTTTGATACAGATAAGATTTCCAGATCTGTTAATTACCATCATTAATAAAACAAATCACAATAAAATAGGGTATTATTTTATTCATTAATGATTATAAAAAATTGTATGTGTTATGTGGGTGTAATTTAGAAAATAAATTTTAATTATATTTATTTTAAATTGTTTTATGTAGATCACCACATTTTAGGACGAAAAATGTAGTATTTATGCTATTGCGTTTAACATTGTATTGGAAACTTGTCTGATGATGGGGCTAAACTCTCTCTGAAACATCACTAAGAAATGAAATGAAAAAGAATTTGATAGAAAAAGGATTTGTCAATAACAAGAGGAACCTAAAATTTTTAGACAATCATTTCTTTCAATAATTGGATTCCTGTCTCTTTTAAATTATTAATTGTTAGTATCTTTTACATTATCAGAATTTTTCTAATGCAATTTTTATCAGTTATTTTTAATTTTTTATCACAATTAAATTACAATTTCAATTTTATTAGGGTGTTATTATAGCTTTTCTAATTGAAATTTTAAGAGGTACATTGCTTTGGAGATTTAAGGACATTTTCTGCGCAAGATAATTTTAAATACTGTTTGATCTAAAATGTGTGTCTTGTGTTTTGAAGGTGTCAGTAGTATGTCTGTGGACTCTGGTAGTGCAGCTGAAGGAGAAAGTCTGGCTGGAGGAGATTCTTCAGGGAGTAAAGTAAGTTACCCTGTGGAAATACATTTCTCCTCTTTGGATATTTTTCTTGGGTCATTTGATCTTTCTGAGTGTCTGAAAGTTTAATTCTGGAATAAGAAAGAATTGTAATTTTTACTTATTTGAGTGAAATTTGATATCTAACCTCATTTACAGGTTGAATTTTGTTTTGGAAACTATTCATTAATATTTTTTGAGTAGATATTACAAGACTATGGAATATTCTTAAGTTGAATAGTATGAAAAGTAGACACATATTGTTAAAAATGCTTTATGGAGGTCTTTAGAGAATTTAAAAGCAGCAGTGCCCTTGCAGAAAACGACAAGCTCTTAGTGACTTCTCACTGGATCCTGAATTCCTCTGCAAATGTTTGCTTCCTTTTATATACCACAGAAGATCAATATGCTTTGAGTAGATTAAGCACTCAAATTTTGGCACTCGGCAAAGAGTAAGCTACTAACCCCATTACTAAAGATTCAGGGAGCATTCATGCAACATGTTTGGCATCACCTCAAGATATTTGAGACTGCCAAAGATCATGTGAAGTGTTTCAAGCTCCATGTTTCTCAAAATCTCCTATATGCACGTTTATTACTGGCAATTGGGGATATTTTAGAGAGCTGTCAAAAGTATAAGCATAAACTAGGCATGTTGTCTGCAAGGTGGGAATTAGCAATTTTCCCCAATTCGAGACCATTCAAAATTCCAGGGAAAGATTAATCGAAAAGTGAAATGAAGACCATAATTGCTAATTGCTTATTCAGCTTGCTATGAATAAATCATATGAATATTTATGGGGAAGTTGTCTTTTCCAATTTCCTGGAATCATGAACAAGATACCTAATGTTCTCAGCATGTAGAAATTAATACTTTTCTGGCAGGAAACATTAAACTGTCTGAAGGGGATGATCCCTGGGCTCCCACCCTTTCCCCCTTCTCCCTGTTAATTCATACCCTGCCATCATCTTTGGTAGATTACTCCTAGTCCACTTCTATGGTATTAATGGCACATGCACTTTTTATCTCTGATTTCCAACCTCAGCATTCTGAAAATTTTGAAGTGAAGTTTCTGAATTTGAAATTTTGAAAATTTTTTATTCTTTGGGGAACTATGCTGTCTTTCTTCAATGTTCTCACATAGAGAGAGACATCACACAATGATATCCAATTAATCAAATTCAGTTCAGATAATAATAATAATAATAATAATAATAATAATAATAATAATAATAATAATAATAATAATAATAATAATAATAACAACAACAACAATTATAATTATAATATTTTTTTGTTTACAGGAACAGCTGCCTGGAGAAGCAGAGGTGGGTGAAGGGGATGCTGAGGCGGAGCCCATAGCTTTGGAAGCTATGTCTGTACCATATCTGAATCCTCTGGTTTTGCGGAAAGAATTGGAGAATATTCTACAGCATGAAGGAGATTCATGCCTCACACAACCCAAATTTGTAGATGAGCACCCTATTATCTATTGGAATATGGTAATAAAATATTTGTTGATAACAGAATACATTTAATTCTTTTGTCGCTATGTTTCTTCAGTATGATGGTATAGAATGTTATGTGTTTCTTAAAAAAAATTGCTGAAAAATGTCAATAACAGACATGTCAATAGCAGAATAGTCAATAACAGACAAGTGTCAAGACAGACAGACAGGCAGAGACAGACAGACACAGATAGACACAGATACACACAGACACACACACTCTCTCTCTCTCCCTCTCTCTCTCTCCCTCCCTCTCTCTCTCTCTCCCTCTCTCTCTCTCCTCTCTCTCTCTCTCTCTCTCTCTCCTCTCTCTCCCCCCTCTCTCTCTCCCTCTCTCTCTCTCCTCTCTCTCTCCTCCTCTCTCCCTCTCTCTCTCCCTCTCTCTCTCTCTCTCTCTCTCCCTTTGTGTGTGTGTGTGTGTGTTGCGCGTGTGCGGCGGGGCGTGGCGCTGGCGTTGCATCATTACATAACTTTTTATTGTGTAAGTTGTAACGAGAAAGTTAAAATGTAAAGTGAACCATTCATCAAAATATTCCACTTCGAAAAGAGGAATCATAAACATAAATATAAAATTTAACATCACAAGCCCACAAAGGACTAAAAATAATTATTTCCAGAGAATGAACTAAAAAACATTTGGAATTTTCAAAAATTTTGAGAACTCCACAAAAATTGGTTCTAATGAATTTTTATATGGATACTTTTTTCTATTCAAAAGAAAAAATCAAAATTTTAGTCATTAATTGAGAAAATTGCGAACATATCATTGGGGCTTGTAAAGTACCCACAAAAATCAAGATATAATTTCTATATCAGAGACCATCAAAACATGAATTCTGACTACACAGTGTTGGAGGAAGTTATGTACCACATACAGGAGAAAGAATTATCAATTTCCCATTAGCTTTCTTTCATGATTCTGAAATTATTTATTATTATTATTATTATTATTATTATTATTATTATTATTATTATTATTATCATCATCATCATCATCATCATCATCATCATCATCATCATCATCATCATCATTTCCTATCTGTTCCCACTTAATACTATGTGTGTCTGTTCTGCTTTCCAGCTTAAGTGTTGTTTTATCTATTCCTATATGGTTGTTCCTATATGGCAGTCTCCCCGACAAAAATACGTTTTATTTATAAAATTATATAAATTCTCAAACAATTAATCTAACACATAATGAAAATTTTATTCCACTCTGATGTTTTGATACTGCAATGTAATGATGAACACATTTATACTGCCAAAATTTATAAAATTCCTGTAATTTAACATCATGAGATAAGTACATCATTTTGAAGCATCAAATTATGAACTTGTTCAAACCTCAAATTTAACTGGTTTTAATGCCCTTTTTTGCCAATGTTTCCCTTTAGGTTCCCTTTCTAGGGAAAGGAGCATGCTGCCATTTTTCATCCTTTATTCACTTTAATTTTCTTGTTGTGTCAGTACTATTTCATTCTCTTCATCTGTAAATAAAAATGTTCTCCATTACAATCTGTTGTTGTTTTTTCTGAAAATGTAATGATGAAGGTATTACATTTTTTATTTACAAATAATTGTCTTTGTCAATAGGTTTGGTTTTTTCAACGAATAGGTGTAGCTAGCCATCTGCCTGGACTGTGTTTACAGTCCAAATTAGTGAATAGAGTTAATGACGATGGCTCTGGCCCTCATCTGCATCCATCCTGGGTTAGAAGAGGAGGAGATTACAATAATGTGGTTGTGCGATGTTTATGGGACAATCTGCAACTTCATGAAGAAGTGGGACAACCAATGTATATGTTATGGTCTCAAAAGGATATGCACAGTTCACTTGTGAGTGCTCTTATTACAGATGTGAATACAATACCTCGTAGGTAAGTTGACAGTAATTAGCAATATCTCAATCAATATACCAACTTCTTAAATGATTAATAAAGTTATTGATAAATATTATTTTTATGGCTGTTTTCAGTATTATGGATAAGGTAATTAGAGGAGTTCGAGATAATGATTTATCAAAACCGTTAAAGAGATTGGCAGCAGAGAGACAAGCTTTGCGAAGACGTGGAGTAAATCGCTCTCATTCACTATACCGTGACATGCTGTTCCTTTCTTTTACTGTTATAGGCCGTGAATTAATTGACCAATGTAAGTACCATAAAACAGTCAGAACTTGCTTGTCTTATGAAACTACACACGAACAATACAAAGTTACAAAGAGAAAATAAATAATTCTCAAGAAATAGTCTTCAGGAAACACGTTCAACGTGTTGAAAGTAGACTTTATAGAAGGGAAAGAAAAGGCAGTTGTGTGCAGATCTTCCAGAAAGGAAATTGAAATACTTGCAAAAATGAAGTCTTTGTTGCTAAATGAAGTAAATCTATAATAGAATTCAATTCATTCTGGATGTCTATTGATCTTAAAAATGATCAGGGAATAAAGAGAGAGAGAAAAAAAAAAAAAAGTTGTAGTATAAATTAGTAAGGAGAGAAATAATTTTTGCTGAGACATACTGATTCAGAAAATTGTTCAAAAAAATAGAAAAAGAAGTATACTTCATATTGAAAAACCTAATTAAACTGGACAAAATGTATGAAACTCTTGTAGATAGGAACTGAAATCAAACATTGTATAGTATCTTACTTGAATAGTTGTTAAATGAAGTGAATTAATGAACAATGTGAACAAGTGAACCTTGTACACATAATAATTTGTTAGAATGTTTTTACTCAAATACTTTACACAAATAAAAAAAAATTGATTTTTGTTTCTTCAGTTATGAATTTGTAGAAGGGATGAAGATTATGGAATGGGATTTGGTAGAAAAATCATATTTTTCAGTTATTGAATGTGAAAGGCTGAAAAACAAAAAATGTTATATTTTTCATGCACCCTGTTGATTTTTAAAATTAGTCCATCAACATTCATTTAATGACTTTGTTGTTATTGATATTATTCTTTCCTTTTTGTCAGATGTTTTTGACAGAGAATATGACTTGGCATTTGGGCAGCTTCTTCCCCAAGAAAGAAAAATGTGTCAACCTAATGATAGAGCTCCATCTCAAGGGTCACTTTTCTGCAGATATTATTTCAGAGAGCTGGAACTGTGAGGTTGGCCATCACAACTACCTGGGTGAGTGAGTGTTGGGTTTGTGATTTACATTGTTATACATTTCCTAGGAGTAGTGGGTGTAATATTGCAAGTTAAGTGTATTCTTTTCAATAAATCATTCCATGAATACAAGTACTAATAATATTTATAATTGTGGTTATTATTTTTATTGTTATAAAATTGTAAATATTTGTGTTGAAATCTGTCATTGTCGATTAAAAATAATATTGTAAGAAAAATACTTTATAAAAAGATCTACAAATTAAATAATTCGGCTTAAAATCTGTAGATTATACATTCTGTAAACCTTAAAAATATAAGGAAAAATACAATATATTGATTTTATTCTCAAGTCTTGTAATTTAAGTACTTTTCATCTGTTACTTACTGTCATTGGTTAGGATCCTTTCAAGAAAAATTGAAATGTCTCTTACAGATTTCTAATAAATATATAATCTCAGAGTGTGAGAATTTTTTTCACAAACTATTTGTGTGACCATTAATGTATCTTCCATTTTCTCTCCTGCAGCGCACATGATGCCAGAACGTGTGAACCTGTCCGTCTCGTCAGTCCATCCCAGCTGCGCTGTGCCACACCCTGTTCTTGTCAGCAATAACCAGTTGTGCCCAATTCTTGACTGCTCAAAGAATGTGCTTTTCCCTATAACATACACCATTCCTGGAGTTGGCATTAGTCAAGTATGCGTATTGCTCCCACTTTAATAGTGTTGTATATATTAGTTGGTAAACAGGCTCGAACCATCTCTTTAAAATTTGTGGGAGGATACAAATGAAAGCATGTTGTAGAAATGTTGGTTGCTGTCAGCTGTTTATTTCTTTTTTTTTTTTTTTTTTTAATTTATTTCAGAACACTAATTTTTAGTGTAATGTTTGCCAACATCCAGGGTGGACTTTACATATTGTTTTGCTGCCATGTGAACTTGCTTATGCTTGCTTGTTAGTGGAGTTAGCTAGAGCTTCTCAGGTGTACTTAATTAAATATACAGTTGTAGTCCCAAGAAAAAATAGTTAAGATGAGTCAGAGGAGACAAATGAACTGTGTGATTTTTCAGTGTATAATATATAAAGATAAAATCACAGACCTACTGAAATATTTTTATAAGTATCATATATAAATACATATATATATATATATATATATATATATATGGCTGTAGCACAATATTATGCAATATGACTGTTGCTACATTTTATTACGTAAATTATAGTATGATACTTTTTTTAAAAATTCTGTCCTTATAATTTGTACCATGTATGCTGTGATCAGATTTTCAAAGACCAATTAGTTGACAAGTGTGATATATAAACTGTGAACTCTAGGCTTGTTGAATATTTACCTGCTGTTACACATGAGTGTTCTTCTTTATGCTCTGTTATGTCTGCTCTTTATCCACCAGTCGGAGTGGAGCACTGTTGGCAATGTGGAATCTGTGCAGATTTTATGCTCACGTTATTCGTTCACTTGTGTTACCGACTGATGATTGTTGGTGGCGGTTTGTTTCACCGCTTTGGTTGTGATTGTATATATATATGTGTGTGTGCGTGTGTGTGAATAATTTCCTTCTGCTATTGGTGGTTGAACTTGAGTACCCAAATGAATTGAACTTTTACGTGTTTTCTTTTTAATACAATCTGTGTATCCATGAAACAAGAATTCTATGAACTTGTTTAGCTTTGCAATATTTGCTGGTACAAATGCACCAATTATTGTTTAGGGTAAGATACCACTTCTGTAGCTTGTCATAGCACAAATGATGCCTTGGTTACAGGATAGGCAGGTGCTTTGGGAGTCTACTTGAAAGATAATGCTATCAAGTGAAGACTGGTTAGAATTTGTTATTTTGTTTCAAACAGTCCACAAGTGCTGCTGTGATAGTGTTGTGATGCTCACTGTAGACAATCTCATGTCAGAACCTTGTCTGACCTTGGAATGACTTGTTGATTGTCTATCACTATGTAGATAACATTTGAGAGTTTGATATTGGCATGGACTTAGTATTGAACAAATTTACTGTTACCTATTTATTTGCATCGTAGGATTTTATCATTTGAGTGCCTATTGGAAGTGTAAAACAAAAAGGCATCTTACAAATTATAAAAAAATTTTTGCCACTAAGTGAAGTAAATTAATTTTATCTCACCTTTTTGTACTTTTCCATTTGTCTTGTTTTATGAATCTATAAAGAATATCAATTGTGAAAATGATTACTGTATGCATTAAACAATTGTTTAAACAAACAATTTGCTAGACAATCTTCATATGCAAATGCAATCAAATCACAGCAATCCACAGACAAGACTATTTATAACCCTTGGCTATTTTTCTGGTGGTTTGTGCTTATCTTGTGAAACACTTTTTTTGTTGGAATTTTGTGCTCCTGTGAATCCAATTTCTTCTGACTATAAAAAACTATTTCATAGCAATGCTTGTATTTCTCTAATATTCTAAGGGAAATGAACATCCAGGAATTGCAGAATGAAGCAGTGGTTCCCAAACTTTGAAATAATCCCTGATGATGCTGTACTTCAAATTTATCTTTAACAATTAGCGAATAGTCTTGTTTCAAAGTGGAATGGAATATCAATAATGAACAGTTTGTCTTGCTAAAGTAACACACAAAATGATAAAGAGGAATTAAGATTGGGAACTACTGATAAGGGTTTGGATGACAATTGCACGCAGCACATTTTTCAAATTTTTCAATCAGTTTATTCACAGTCTCATTACAATTGACATAAGAGAAGAAATTGAATTGAGGTATTAGAGTTAAATATAATTAATACATTGTAAAACATTATGGCAAGCACTTCAAACTACGATGAAAATCTTTGAAATTTGAAGTAAACCCTATTTACATATAGCTGGAAATTCCATATTTAGATGATACAACAGATGAAATGTGAAAGTATAGCTTTTAAATTCAATACTACCTACAAAAGCAATACAATTCCACCACAGATACACTTAAAACACCTGAGTCATTCTGAAGTATATTTGTGATATACCATGTGCACTCATTTATTTAATCTTCATAAAATCAGTCAACAAGTCAGCAAACCAAACAGAGGTACATCTGCTTGATTGCCTTATCAGAACACATTTAGGACATGAAGTGGATGGATAATGTATGTCTAACATACTAAATAGCAATATAATTTTTGTTTCATTATAGGCTGCATGTTTGTTGACAAAAATCTGTCATACACATAATAGATAAGTTATAATACAGCAGAGAGTGAATAACAATATAAGAGGTGCTGCTGCCAAAACTTACCAGTGAGTATTGGTACATCTGCTTGCTTTCCACACTTAATCTTACATCAAGAATGAGAATTAACTGTTTATGTCATTGATTAATGAAAGATGACAAACATTTTTCACAACAATTTCATTATCAACATACACATTTTCTGCCTCAACACTAATTAAAATTAATAAAATTTAATTGTGCACATTATTATGTTAATCAGATAAATGTGCGTACAGAGCCATCTGGCAAGAATAAAATATCTTTACTTGAATATTTATGACACCTAGACAATACTTTCAAAAAGTCCAAAACATTGAATCACTAAAAGAAAGAAATTTACAACAATAATATGACACTGATCATTGAGGGAAATTTTACATGGAAGCACACTGATGAATTGTAAACATGTATGCAGAAAATGTTGTAGATAACTATGAAGTCACAATTTCGATGCCCAGCATCAATTGTGGCAAATCATGCCTCAACCCATTGTTGTGGGGTTTTTGTGTCACTTTTTTTTTTTTTTTTACTAACAATGTTCTTATTCCCTGATCCTCCCACACAGAGCAGGCTTTTAACAACATGAGGAAACTACAATTAAAAGCACCTACCATAACTTTAGAAACACAATACCTACAACCCTTGAACTGAATGCTATAATCACTTGAAATCTTAAAATACGGCCATTGAATTTCTTTCATAAAAGTCATTCTAGTCATAGGCAATTCATTGCAAAGAAAGTTTACGATGTTTTTTTTTTGTTTTTCTTTTTACAAAATGCAACACCGTTGCTTCTTACGACCACCCTTTTGTTTTTTGCGTTTATCACGTCCCTTCTGTTCCTTGTCCTTCCTTATCTCGCGCACAAGAGTGTAAAATGCATCGTCCACACCCATTCGGGTCTTTGCTGAAGTTTCAATGTAGGGAATGCCGTACTGCTTCGCTACTTCCCGAGCTTGATTAGTATCTACAGCCCAAGAGGGCAAGTCACACTTGTTGCCAACAAGGACCATAGGCACTTCCTCTGCATCCTTCACTCTTTTAATCTGCTCGCGGTATGTACCAATATCTTCGAAAGACTTGGCGCTGTTGACAGCAAACACGAGGAGGAATCCTTCACCAGTTCGCATATACTGATCCCTCATAGCACTGTACTCTTCTTGGCCTGCGGTGTCCAAAATGTCCAACAAACAAGTTTCTCCATCAATTACCACTTGTTTTCGATATGAATCTTCTATGGTTGGGTCGTATTCATCAACGAAGTGATTTTGTATCAACTGGATTGTTAGCGCACTTTTTCCTACACCACCCGCCCCAACAACAACCAACTTATACTCGGTCATTTTGAGAAAGACGCAATATATTCACATTAAGGTACTAAGATATAAAAACATGTCTTGCGAGCTTCGCATTGGACCAAACGCAACCACACATCTTGTAGGTACAGCAAAACACATCCAGTTACCTACTTAACGATGATAAACTAGAAGCCATTATTACTGCTGCATATTACTGATAATAACATGGCGAAGTGCGCAATTGTGATCGTCAGTTGTGTGCTGTAGTACTTAATTTTATCACTAGAATGCGCCACGATCTCCGCTCAGATGACGTCACCTTCATGCATACATAGTGTGTCTAGTAGTTTTCGTGTTCAAACCTGGGGTGGATGTTGGACGTTCGCGCGGGTGCTACTCGTTGTGTGCGATATTGTTAAGTGTCTTGGTGGTGTTGTGCAAGTAAAAAAATATAATGCATAGTGTTACCAAATCGTGAGGAGTCATGTTTCGCTGCATACCTATATTTAAAGGTTGTAATCGGCAAGTGGAGTATGTTGACAAGCGTCACTGTTCCCTACCGACTGTTCCCGAAGACATCTTGCGATACTCGCGAAGCCTCGAAGAATTGTTATTGGATGCAAATCACATTCGAGATCTTCCAAAGGTATTACAATTACGCTTCCGCCGATAACATAGTGTAAACTTACAAAGGCCCTTGACATTGTAGCTATTGTGCATAAAATGTGACCTGAATGGTATGGCTTGTTGATTATGTTTTAGAACTTTTTCCGGCTTCATCGATTACGAAGATTAGGATTAAGCGACAATGAAATCCATCGCCTACCTCCAGATATTCAAAATTTTGAGAATTTGGTGGAATTGGACGTCTCCAGAAATGGTAAGTGGCAGGAATACCATTTGTTTGGATGGAGGCTACAGTTAAAGTAAAAATCGGGAAAATCAAGTTGGCGGTTTTTTTAACGAATGACACCAAAGTTGAATGTTCATAAACAAGCATTTTACCATAGGATGGGTTGTTCACGTGAAAATGACGCCCGTCAGATGTTGCTCTGTCGGTGATTGGATTTTTTTGGAAAGGGGTTGAGGGCATGCGGTATGAGGTTATAAATATAACAAGATTAGATAAAGCCGTTGCATGGGGTAGAAAATCCAATATGAAATGAAAAAGTTACGTGATATGGAATCAGACAGCCATAATGAACGGAAGGAAATTTGTTAGTTTAGGAATAGAGTTATTTCAATGTCCAGATCACTTAAAATGGTTTATAATAGGCATATTTACACATTAAATACTGTAATATCCTGGCAATAATACTTTTCATAATAATACTTACGATTTTCCTGAACTTGATAAAATAATATTGTGGTGTTTTCAGTTTACTTAAGAGCAGATTACATGTATTATTAAACTACTGAATAATTAAGTATATCTCTTGATAATCAAATTGTATGTATTTCTTATAATAACAACACTCCAGTGTGTATCAAGTCTGTTGCATTGTAGAATTTCTGGCATATCACACTAACAAACAGAAATATGTACACAAAATACGAATCCATAATTTTTTTTATTTTTATTTATTTTTAACTTATAATATTTGACAGCATATACTGTTTGCTGCTACTTGATAACATAAATGCTTGCATGAAAGATGCTTGGAAACTGTCTTACAAAGCTTTAAACATACTTTTAGTTCACTAGAAATGTACACATTGCTGTAGGCCCCTGTGAATTTGGAAAATTGGTGTTTTGCAGGAAATGGTAATTTTTATTTAATTTCTACAATCCAATTAATGCCCAAGACAAATTGATTATGTTAATCAAAATGTTCAAGTTTGATGTGTAATTTGAATTGCAATTCATGCTTGAACTGAAAGTAAAATATTATGTATTATAATTAATTTGATCATTGATAATTGTGACAGTTTGTTCTTCTAGCTAGATTAATAACAGCTTGCTACCGGCAAAATGATAGACATGTTTATTTTCCTATTTTCTCGAGCTTTTCCGTTTTCTTCCAGTGTCGCTTGTTATTGAATTTACGAGAAAATAGACGTGGAAGCTCCGAGACCAGGAGAACGTTTGAAATTTTTTTTAGGACATTGAAAATAAGGGCAAATGAACATCTCACCAAAATTGCTTGGAAAATGGTCCGAATTTATTTATTTATTTTTTTGTATGAAGCTAGTGGACGATCAGGGAATATTTTTTAATGATGATATTTTTTTAACATTCACATTACATTCTTTTAGCATCACGAATTTTGACAAGAGGGGTACCGCGTATAGTTCGCACTTACAAATAGCTTTTAATTAGCTTTAGCATTCGGTGACTGACCTGTGTTGCAGTCGCGAGCACATGGTACTCGCCCCCCCTCCCCTCCTCCGTTCGCCTTCAGAAGACTACATGAGTTGGATGGTCTGTTGTGAGTACTTCGGCGGTAGTTTTGCCCACAGGTCTGCTCATTTGGGGCGCCGGTTTCTTGTTTTTCCCAGCATTGTGGTCAAAGGTCTTGACCTTCGGCGAAGCCCGAGGCTTTGGCATTTTCGAACTTGGTATTGCTGGGCTTGCTTGCCACTAGTTTCTAAGAGTTAACAAAGCCACTGGAATCCACAGAACCCTGAAATGTGTGGACTCATAACGTCGAAAGAAAATTTGCTGTGAAAAGAGCGGAACAGTGCCTGAAAAACGGATATTTATAAAATGAGATGGTAACATCGCAATTTTCTCGCAGGATCTTTCTTTACTGTGTTCACTAGTACGCTGTTGTTACGCTGAAACTGAATTGAATTGTTCTAAGATTAGTAGGGATATAATATTACAGAACAAAACAGATGTGGTATAGCTCACAAGCCTCAGATTTATTTATGCAATATCGCAGCTTATTGAATTAATTGAATATGGTTTGAAAATAAATATCTTGAAACTGCCACAAGTAGCGGATATTGGATGAGATCCTACAGTCAGCTTGTCGAAAATTGTGTAATTTTTTTCTGACCCGGAATTTTTTGTGGTGCCCCAAATCACAAAGTGTCACACCAGGACACATTTTGAAGAATTCTAGTGCTGAATGTTGTGTAGCTTTAACTAATGCCATAATTGAAGAGTTGAACGAACGTCCTGAGCGTGTGATGGAAGTAAACGTGTGTGGATTGAGGTTTTCTGATCGACAACCACCATGTCTATCAGTGCCGTAACTCATGAAAAAGATGCTTGTATTTTTTGTGACGCAAGACCCTCGCAAGGGACATTAGTATATGTTACTAACAAGTAAATTTTGTCAGCTAATGTGTGCCCTGGAAACGTGGCGATCAAAGCTGCCAGATTTTCACGATGTGTTCCATCATTTTTCTGCCAGCTATTAAATTGACTGCTTGAACCTGTGCAAGCACATCTTGTCTGTTATTGACGGTTTTACTCTGATGCTATACGAAAAGGGACCGAATGAAAAGCATGTGCAATCCGCTTGCTCTTGGACGGAGGGTGCGCGGGGCCTGTGGCGGCCGGTGTCCGCCTGGAGCGCTGCGCCGGCGACCTTGCGTTCTGGCGGAGAGGCCTTGCCGCAGGGGCGGCGCCCACCGCCCTGCTTCAGCAATGGAGAAGTTTCCGGCCGAAGGTGGCTCTTCCATTGCATTTGTGGCGAACTTGGATAGAATGCATTATAACGCGGATTGTGTGTTTTGTTCAGGCCGTTTTCCTAGATTTTTTTTAAACAAGCACACTTAATCTTGTTCGTTGTCTTTGTCTTTTGTTTTCTTTCCTTTCTCCAGTGATTCCGCTGTTAAACAGCTCTTTCCTTCATTTACTAGAATTTATCTATTTTGAATTTTTTTAAGTTTTAGGGGGAATCGATCAAATCCGGTTTATTCCTGTCTAAAATGTAGTGAAAACACTTCTCGTCAAAAAGCGTGTGGACGCCAGAAAATGTTTTGGTTCTTCTGTAAAATTTTCGAAAAGTAGCAAAAGCATTTATTGAAAGAGCCAAACGAGGTGAATCGCTTATAAACTACATCCAGTATCACGTTCTGGTAGAAACGAGTAGTGATTAAGGGCCAAGTATGTTGGACTTCACTCATGTGAGTACTACGTCCACAGTGGAAGGAAAACAAAACAGCTCCAAACACTACTTTGTGAACTGCACTACGGAATTGTGTTTTCGCATGGAGACGTTCTGTTGCGTGTATTTCTGATTTTTTTTCTCCTAACAATTGAAAATCGTTTATCTTTCTAAAACATTTCCTTATCTGTGGGGCTCTTGTTCAAATTTCTTTATAACCGTACTGTCCGTGCTATTTTACGACTCCGGCAGCGTTCGCGTATTTCGCTTCTATATTTAGAGTCGGAGGCTCTCTTCCCACCGTGACTGCCTGCATCTGATAGCGAGTCCACGGGCGTCGCGCGAGCCGTGCGACGCGTGAAAAGACTAATCTTCGCCTTTCGGACCGCGCTTCGCGTACTTCAATAGGCGCCTTCCGTGCTCCATTGCGACGTGAGATGGGCGCGGCGACAGCGCAAAGAAAAGAAGGCAAGAGAGCTGCCAGACAGACAGAAATGTTTTGTTTTTGCGTTTCGGAGAAGAGAAAAAAGCGTCCCGAAACGCTTTTTGATTTCGCGCTATGCGCCCTGGACACTGTTACTGGAACAAAACACGTGGACACTGTTCTCCTTAGAGACAAAGCCCCATGCGTTGCATCGGCCGCCGCGCCTCCGAATTCCGAGTCACCGAGGCTCTTTTGCGCGACTTTGTTCAGTTGTATTGCTTTGACGCTATCCATAAATTAATTATTGCTGCCACAATCCCTGATTGTGCTTGAGAAAGAAAATATTCTGAATGTTCAGCGGAACTTGTCGAAGCTTTATTGTAAAACTGATATGACCGATTTTTTTGTTTAATATAAGAAAAATAAAGTAATATCATCTTAACTAATTAACTGTAACAACTCTAAAAGTGTGTATAAGCATGTAAAGTTATCGCCCGAAGTTTAATTTGATACCCTAGATTATTCGAATGACAGTTGATTAATGTAGTAGAAAGTAGTTATGATTATTTTATTTCTTGGCTTCTAACTGTAAGTCGTTTATAGGATTTATATAGTTCAGATCCAAAACTTCAAGTGATTCATTATCCTGTTCAAGTGTTGTATTAATGTAATTTGATATTTGTGTAATGCGTAAAATTGTTCATAATTTTCAGCAAGTTTTCTGCCGTGTTGTCTTGACTTCAAAGGTTTTAAATTACGTTCACCATTGAGCATCTAGATTTTTGCATGGTTAATTGAAAAGGAAACGATAGATTGTTTTTTAACCTCTTGACCAGTTGAAAGCTGGAGCCATTTAAGGGCTTGTCATAGATTTGATTGATCATAAAATTCAAAGTATCTTGGTGGTTAGTTTGTTCAGTCGAATTACCAACGAACGACGGCGCAGTTACCTCTGAGGACGCTTGTTGATTAAGAATATGGATGGTATTCTGAGAGAAAATGCAATGAAGTGCCATAGATTCACTGCATGGTGTAATAAATGCCATCTAAAACAGGTAACTTGTCGAACGTACTCTCCAATATTTGTCAACATTTAACGAGATATGTTCTGTATTTCTGCGATGCTTTTTCTTGTTTGTAAAAGGTCTTGAAGATATGGAGTTGAGAATGCTGAGGGCGTCTGGATGTGATCAATCAGTTCATGTCCTGCACTTTGTCATTAATATATTTGGACAATTTTTAGCTTTATATTCTTCATGACTTTTACTAGGATAAAGCCACCTACTACGTTTTATTCTACAATCAAATCATTTACGAAAAAACTGTATCTAGTACTCAGTTTATTGTGAACCGACCCGTAAGAAAAAAACAAAACAAAGAACTGGACGAAAGTATCATGGCGAGTGGTTGTAAATAATAATCGACAACTTTCGCCGCGGAGGAATGTTTGCTAGCCTCAATCTCCCGGGAAATTGTTTTCGGGACGCTGTCGATAAGAGGCGGCTGAGTCGAGTGCGAGTGCATCCCCGCCGCCGAGATTCGAACTGCGCGACCATGTTGACATGTCGATGGCGATGGCACGCGAAGGGCCGGCCTTGCTCCGGCGAGCGGACACGCCGCGACAACACGCGATGGCGCGGCGGCCAACAGGTGTGACTACATGCATCCGAGTGGCATCGGGCTATGCGAAATTGAGTTCCATTGGGATTTGATGCTCTCAGCCTTTTTGGCTTGTTCGGCATTTTATTCCTTTAGTAATAGTTTTTTTTATTGTATGCATCTCAAAATACAGTGTCACGGTTTCGTAAGAATCTTCTGAAGTCTATCACCGGAAGTTTTAAGCACCTTAGATTTTGGACGTGTGTGATCGTATGACTTCCGGGCAAAAAACGGAGTTACTTGGGCGCAACTGAGAAATGCGTGTGTTTGGCTTAATATGCCACCGTAAAATCAGTAATGACGGATTAATGCAAATAGAAATGTTCTCTGTGGGAACATTTTTTCTTTCTTTTTTCTCCGGTGAATAGCATTTCCCATCAACCGGCGAGAATTCCAAAGCAGATAAGCTGTATATCTGCCATCCAGTGTGCATATTGGTGAGGTGCGGAGTCCCCTGCCTGTCCTGTGGGTGGGTTGTTGGCTGGCCGCGCCAGGTCGAGTCGTGCTGCTCCTCGGGGTGTGTCGCGGGCGGGCGGCGCGACGCCACAGGTGCCGCGCGGCCGCCGCCGCCGGTCGATAGGCTCAGGCGACGCCGCGACGCCAGCCGGGCGCCTCCGACGCGTTGCGTGGCCGCGGCAGTGCCGGGGCTAGACGATTTTGGGCCGCCCCCCGAGGGGAAAAAAATACAAATGTGAAAGTGGAATCAAGAAACAAGTAGGTTTATTAAAATTTCAGTCAATAAGAGAAAGGAATTTGAAATATATTTTAAATAATCATTTCAAGTACAAGTATTTAGTGATCTAATAATGGATACAATTTCCACGGTGAGCTTAAAACGCTAAAAATGTTGATGTGTGAGTGTTTCATGAAGTCACTTCTTATTCACGAAATAAATATGAATTTCAGAAAAACCTATTTTATATTGGCGTCATTTAATTCATTTCATAGTCCTGCTTTATTAGTAATTGCTATAATTAACTATTGAAGCTAAACATTTAATTGAAAAGTTTATGAAATATCAGACTACTGTACCGCCACTTATGAAATTACGATAGCGATTTTCGACCATGCCTTGCGCCGGCACTGAGCCGTGGAGGCATTGCGTTTTCGAGGGGAGAGGAGAATTCGTGGTGTCGGAAAGCCTGTTGAAGAGAGGAGAGTTGTGGGTTTTTAATTCGCTGTTGCCAGGAGAGCGGTGTCTGTGCAGTTCGTGTCACTGAATAGGTTATCAAAGGAAAACTATTAAAACATACTGTGCCTTTGCATTGTTCACCGGATTTAGCATGCCAATCAAAGGCTGTGTCTGCTTACATGGGAAATGGCATAATGTTGCACTGAAGTTCATTCTGTCGTGGGAGAATGGTGTCAGGAATAATCATCAGAGCTTCAGAATAAGCTGTTGGGAAACAAATGAAAATTTTCCTCGAAGGTCACTTTTCTAGCTTTGGTCATTTGGTCGTCTTGGATGATCAAAATGGAGAACTGTATGCTATCAAGGACGAGGTGTGGCATTGACAGATAACATAATCCTCTACCATTGGGGGGGGGGGTAGAATTATGTAGAATCTAGTGGCTTGCAGCAGCAAAATTCTATAGGGCAACTAGTGCAATACTGCAATAAATTAAACATTGTAAGAACAGTCTTACGAATACCGTATTCTATTATAGAATAGCATAGGAATAGCATTCTATTATTAAGAATAGAACAATTCTTAGCATATCAAAAACGTGAAAAAAAGTTGCTGTTCCTTAAGTCAACTCGAGAATAGCAAATTTTAATGGCTGGCAGTATCTTCCTTGGAGCACTGCGGTCGCATGATGCCGATTCTGAACAGTGATACGCTGAGTACGAGAATTCAGTTGGCAAGCCCAGTATGAAAGTATCACAGAGCCCAGTATGAAAGATCAACGGAATCCTGTATTTGCATTTTACAGTCAACGTTTTTGTATTTTCCGAAGTAACGTTCCTGGGTATATAAGGAAACCTTAGACATGTCTCACACGACCGGAAGCTTCATGATTTTTCTTTCAATTTGTGGGTGCATTATGTATGAAATTAATAATGTAGAAATATTTGTGTAGGCTCATTTACGACTTTCACAATTTTCAATTATTATATTTTTTAATTAACGACTCCATATAGGGCATCATCAGCCTCCTAAATATGAATTTCGAGCTAGCTACAGATGTTATCGATTGCTGATATCGTTCTCTGCAAATAGAATCACTACATATAAACTGAGATAGTTGGATTCGGTGTGTAACTTTCATATATTAACTTTCATATATTAACTATTATATACTTCACTTGTTCGTCCTATTTTAGAGTACGGAGCGGCCTGCTGGGACCCGTACAGAAAAGGGCAAATCGAGGCGTTAGATAAAATTCAAAAACGGGCCGGGAAGTTTGTAAATCATGGACGCGTTGATGGACGAGATGAATGGGAACCCTTATCTAAGAGACGGGAACGGGCGCGTTTATGCGTAATGTACAAGACATACAAAGGGGACTCAGCATGGGCAGACATCAGTAAAGATTACAGAAATCTGATTATAAAAGTAGAGAGACCATCCCTGGAAAATACGATGTAGAAAGCAAAAGACTATGTAGGCAAGTTCTCCTTTGTGAATCATACTATAGTAGATTGGAACAAACTACCTGCAAAAGGACTAGAGACTCTTCCTTCTAATGTAGTGAAATTTAAAAATATACTTAATTCTATGTAGGTCATCATTAATAGCACTGGGACTTTTATCATTATTATTATTATTATTATTATTATTATTATTATTATTAGTTTCATTATTATAATCGTTAGTATTATTAATAATATAGTCATGTCTCTTATTCAGTGAAGTGAAGTGTAGTGTGGTGGGGGCACGGAGGGGGAGGGGAGGGGAGTGTAGTGCAGCGCAGTGAAATGAAGTGAAGTGAAGTGGAGTGAAGTGTTAGAAAAGCTATAAGTCAACATATAGATAACTCAAAATTAATTATAATTAGGATATTAATCTCTAATTCTAATTGTAATTATATTTGTAAATATTCGTAATAGTTTTGTAATTGTATATCTAATTGTAATAATGTTTGCCACCGAGCATTAGCTCAAAGCGAACTTTAATAAATCTATCTATCTATCTATCTATCTAGTGTATTTGTGTAAATATTAGAATTAGAGTATGAATTTACCATGAATACAAAAAGCATTAAGTACGGCGCGTATCCACCAGCAACGTTAGTAGCTCAGATTGCATTTTGAAAGTTTACTATTGTAAACAAGATGAGTAAATCAAGAGTGTTGGTGTGAAGGGAGAAATGTACGTGCTAATTCCATTTGCAGTCGTTCGTGGTGGTGTTGATCATTATTCTTTCGTTGTTTATTCAGATATACTAGTGTTTTACGATTTTCTTGGCGATTGGACTGATATGATTACATTACAACGTCTTCTCGACGTGTGAATATCCATCCAAAGGATTCCCTTATTTTTTGACTGTGTTTTGTTTTCCCCGAGCGGCGAAGGACTTGGGGTTGTTGATCGTGTCCCATCTCCACGTCGTCGGCCGGCAGGGTGACGGGCAGAGGCGTTGCCGCCGCTGGGAATAGGACGAAGGGCAAGGGTCGTGTGCGCAGGCGACGCTAAATCTGGCCGTGACGAAGGGCGGGGCCGCGGCCCTGGCTGGGCTGGCGGAGGCGGAGCGGTTGCGCCGCGCCACGGTTCGCGTTCAACAAGTGACGGCGGCTGCGGCGCCGCGCCGCGCTCTCTCCCCGGCCCCCCGCCCCCGCCCGCGCCCCAGCCGCCGCGCGGCGCCGGACCACGCCCTGCTGCCACGACCCCAGGCGCCGGCGTAGGGATGGGGCTTCGCGCGCAGGACGCGGTGGCTGCTTGTCATGTCATGTCATGTCATGACATGACGTGACTGACCGATGGACTACTGTTTTCGACAGCATCGGGGCGTTAATTGTCCGGTGGTAATTTGCCACTGCACCCGGGTCGCATCGGAATGTTTAATGTCTCGACTCCATTCGTCTGTTGTAATGAACTTGATAATGCGCTAACCGATTGATATTGTTCCATTACTTGAGAAGTAGATATTCGAAGATCATTGAAAGTTTTCAGAATCAACAATTAATCACGACAGCAGGTTTTTAATTTTAGTATGAAGTTTCGGTGGCAATCACGCTTCATGTAATGCACGTGAAATGAGCCAATAGGCAAGCCGCTTAATGCAATTCTGAGGCTTGTTGGTTTAGACGAATTATGCCCGAACAAATAGCAACGTGCATTTCAGGTATACAAACATACAATCAATTCTCTGCCAATGTTTTGCGGCGTTCGAGGTGGACAGCATTCCCTTTAAAATAAAATTAAGCTACGTTAGCTGAAAACAATATTTCTGACGTAAGTTTATTGGAACAGCTGGTTGAAGAGAAACCCCGGTGACGTGTATATAGATTCAGGAAGCTTAAGGATATTGGATCGGCAAGAAAGTAAACAGAATCCCCATGAAGAACTCGATCTAGCTTAGGTCGCTTCATATTATTTCTGACACCTCCTTTGCCCGTTTTGTCATATTGTTTAAAAGCAATCTCTGGAAGCTACTCTTCGAAGGGGCGCTGCGGAGGGTAGAAAATGCGTGTGCGTCTAATAGCATTCATGGCCCGCTTATCATGTCGTTTAATAACGTGTTTAATGCGATGATATATTGATGGAAGTGATTAAATTGTGCGGAATGTAGGTGTTGTCCAGCGGCTCCGTTCCCTCCTCTGTCACGCCGCTTTGTATTGTTTGCGGTTGCCGCTAATAGGGAATGGGACAGCGCGTGCGCTGCTTTGTTTAGAGGTTTTACACACACACTCGCGCCGAGCGAGTTGCGTACAAAGAGTTAAAACTGCTTTTTTACCATGTGTGTTCGGAATAAATGAGCATTTTGTTGTCTGCGACAAATAACTCTTTACAGACGTGTTGATAAATCGTGATGAAGATAGATTACAAAATATCTCTCTCTGCGGCTATTGGAGATGGTAGATTTGTGCTGAATGTCATGTATAAAAACACGTAATTATTAAACGCCAAGAAAGGTTTCGTTGATATCGAGATATTAATGTTGTCAGAAAAGGTGTTATTGATATGAGAAAACGACACTTTATTCACTTTTCTTATTATTTTGGCTATTCGTACACTATGTAGTCGACGATTTGTGTGTGTTCTTAAGAGCGAACAGAATTCAGGAATCTGTATAATAAATCGTAAATCATTACAACACCTTTGTGTGCTGCTTGAAAAATTGAACAGATCGACGATTCTTATATGGTAAATAGTAGAAGCATATTTTCTACGCCACGTTAATTGAGAAAACGCGAGCCAGGTATTATCTAGGGCGTCCGAGGAGCCGAATATAAGGCGAAACGGGCTATCCAGCAGCTAGAGTAGTCACGATTTTTATCTTTCTTCGCTTTAAAGCATCGCGTGGTTGACAATTGAATTAGGAATATTTAGCGTTTTGTACAGATCTCTTCGTTGGAATCATTGTACAACTAAACAGCTCGTGAAGATATTGTTTAAGGTTTGACATCATGGCGAAAGGCTTGTCCAGCTTGTGCGGCAAGCCCGTCAATTCTCTCCGCAGCCAACACAAGCCCTTGCACACCCCGAACGTTCGGTCACGTTCGCCGTCCGCACAAGGGATGAGTAAGCATGGTGGTACGAGCCTGGAAAGTCATCCTTCTTCTCGCTGGATGGCAACAGTGTGGAAAGGAAAAATGCACTTTTGCGAAACCTTAATTAGAAAGATAGTATAATGTTACGTTGAACTCACAGCGCCGTTTAACCCATTTCCATATTATTTCGAAGTACTGTATTTCTTTTCCAGGCTAATACTAACTTCGTAGAAAGGAATATTGATATTTTTCTTAGAGATTTCTCGGAAGAATAAAATCTTGTCTATTTTGAACAAAATAGCCAAATGAAAATGTTAATGATCCATATTACAGAAATTAATTAAATTCTGGTTCCTTACGGAAACTTTTACACTAGTGTTTCGGTCAATGGAAAGAAAAATATCTTAGGAAACGCGGAGTTCACGTGGAATCGTTTGTGTGGTTCCGTTGTCGTTGGTGTTTTGTTAGGAGCAGCGACATTCACGGACAACATGGAACTCGCATCGTTCTCGAGATTTGGACGCGGTTCAAAAAGCGGTCTTCGATTCTTCGAATGCGAACGCAAGAAAACAAACTCGGATGTATTTATTTATCTCTCGTGTGAAAAAAGCGTGATTCCGCGTATTGTTGGTATTGGGCCGCTATAAATACCCTTGGGACGCGAACGCACTGCAAGTGGGCAGGCACGGAACGCTAGGGAAAGGTTTCCCGTGCCCGTTGCTTGCATGCGCATATATTCCTAAACTTCAATTCATCATCTCAAGTTTTGTTCCTCTGATTCGTTTCGGGAAGTAACATTTTGTTGGTGCAGGTCACTTTTGCGCATTCTTCCACTTGTTGCATTTCTTGTAATTAACATATTACGTCTTTTTATTGCATCGGTCATTCGGCCATACTTCTCTGACAAAGTTTGTAGTATGTTGTGTTTTTTTTTATGTCGGACAACTTGAAGAATCCAGAAATACTTTAAAATGAAATTAGTGCATTGTGCGTATTTAAATGATGTCCTGTTGAAATGACTCCTTTTGAAAGCAAGTTGTTTATTTGTTGTCTAACATTTAGGCATACACCTGACAGAAGAATGCCGTAAAGCGCTAGCGAGCACAGTTCGCACTAGCGTCGAGCACTCTGCCCGTCGCAGGGTGGCGGCGGCGCGGGTTTTCGCCTCGCCGCCGCGTCAGCCCTCGCCCGGCACGTCCACTCGCCGTGAAAAAAGCGCGGGGCGGGGCGGCGGGGCGCGTGCGTGCCGGGCGTGCCGGGCGTTGCTCAACACGCAGATAGCGCCCGTCGGACAGGCAGGCGGGCGGGCGGGCGGAGCGCGCGCCCCTCGGCGTGGCTGGATTCACCGAGAAGGCGTTGACGTAGGATTTTCCATCCTGGTCTCCGAAAGGTGTGCTGTCGAGAAGGATGGTTGAACGTGTTAAAAAGTGAAGTTTTCATGATTCTTAATGTTCTAATTCTTGTCGTATTTTGTCAATAATATCGTTTTTTTACTTCCCAATGTTAATGTTTAGTTTTCCGTCAGTTTGTGAGTATTCTTTCACTCAAAAGCTGTTGTTTCAGCTAGAATAAACGTAATTCGCATGAATCGTAAGTCCCTGCTTGCTTTTGACCTATAAACTATGCAAGTGTTTATAATGCATTGTACTCGCATAGCAAAGGCTGAACGAAAACTGCTCTTGATTGGAAAGCTCGGTGGCCTGCTGCTCCGTTGTACATCCAGACGGTTCAATTGGGACTTTAATCATGGCCGAGCAGACTGTTGAATGAACAAACTAATTGGCTCGGGCCTGTGAGGGTGTGCTGAGTAAACGCAACGGACCATATTGTGGCAGGTTCACAGTGGTCATTGAAATTCATCCCCTGACTTTTGAATTGGCTGGTACATAGGTTAACCGATTTGCCTTGTTTAGCGAGAAAATCGCCTCTTCAGTGCTGTTGACCAAGTATGGAATTGACCAGGAATAACTTTGGGTTAACGTGGGTTAGGAAATAATCAGCCACAGCAATAACAGTTTTAATGTTTATTAAAGAACTCAAAGTTAAGTTTTGGGAAACACTATTCCCATCTAAAGTGGGCCACTGTTATTGCTGTGGTTGATTATTTCCTCACTTACATTCTGGAGTGCCACAATATATCTGCTACCATCACTGAACTTTGAGCTAGACTGTAAAACAATCGACGAGTTAATATTTGAAAACGTATGAATCTGCAGGACGCCCATTGTGCGCGTTTGGAAGGGCGTGGCCGACTGTCAAGAAGCCTTTAGCTTCACCGAAAACATATTTCCCAAACGGGCTAGGCTCTGCCTCCAGCCCGCTTTCCGGGCTCGGGTGACGTGCCCTTTTCATCTCTAGCAGCCGCCCGCCCGCCCACGCACGCTCCTCGCGCGTGCGTGCGAGCCGAGACCTGGGCTGTAGATAAGCAGGCCGCCCCTCGAGGCGATCGCCTGGGGGAACGCGGATCGCCGTGACATCGCCGCTCGAGAGGCGCCGCGGGCGCGCCTGGAATTTTTCTGCTATTTTTAGCCTGACGGACTATTTATAAAGAGTGGGTGGAAATGGAAACGTATGGAAGGGGAGACGGTTGGTGCAGGGTGGTTTTTGTAATGGATATGAACGTATGTGCCTTTGCAACTTCAGCGGCTCGTGATATCGAAAGCGTCCGCTATGCGAGGATTCCGGAGACTGTGAAATGATTGATATTCGCGTGCGCGTTGGAGGGTTGAACGACGTGTAGCGTTCTCTTCACGTGATATGACATGACATGATATGATTTCACGTGATATGAAGTGACAGTGATATGATACAAGATGTTCACAAGACATAATGGCCAATGAAGAAACCCTGCATGATCATTGGTATTTAAGAACTATTAGTTCCCTAGCAGATGCATGCTTTTCCAAGTAAGATTGTATTTGATAAAGAATTTAATGTTGAACAATATGGTAATAATACCTTAAATATTAGTTGAAATGATACCATTATAGTACGTATCCAAAGCAAGTTTCCGAATGGACATTTAATCATTGCGAGTGAACTGGAGAATCATAGAAAAGATTGCCACTTTCTATTTAAGCGGCGAATATTGTAACACTGCCAAAACACAAGACGCGATGAGAATTTAAAAAATTATAAATCATTCCTCCTTATTTATATATCTCCTCCTTCATTCGCAGCTAATTCAATTCTGTAGCCAGGTCACAACACAGCATAAACGCCGTCACAACATGCTGAAACAAAATGACACAAGGGTACGCTCCACATGCTAGCAAAGGCCGAACGCGCTCCTCGTGTCGTGGACAACCCTGTCCACGGGCGCAGGCACGCCCGCGCGCCCGTTTCCGGCTGCCGCAACGTTCAAATGCCTGCGCGTCGCGCGCGACCTCTCGAGGGCGCGTCGAGGCCAGGCCAGGCACAGCAGAGCCTCCGGGCTACCATACTACTCGCGCTGCAAAACACTCTGTATCGAAGGTTTCCAAATAAAGTAGAGCCTAATTTCCATGGGATGAGATGGCTCGGGGTCAGTTGTCACTGATCTCTCTGACTGGGAGGATGTAGTGTTTGAGTCGGGACTCAAACACATTGGGGAATTTTAGCGGACGTCTGATCTGATTGGTCATTTTTTGGTTTATTGGTTTCTCTGATGAATGCTACGCGAATGTTGGAACCTTAGGAAACGGATCATGAACCGTGTGCGATCTTTCTTTTCTCATCGTTGTCTCCACACGCGCGCGTGCGCTCCACACTACACTCATGGGAGCTTGGAGTCTCTTGCTAGAGCGCTGCCCCACTCGCGATGAAGCAGAATGTAGGGAAACCCCGCAAACGGACTGGGCGACTCCTGATCTCACGTTCTAGCAGGGGAAAAACACTGCCACCTGATATGTCATGCACTCCACTTGTGGAACTAACGACCATACCGGTTGCGCCCGGAAATGCAAAATAATCAATATGAAGTGCCCGATGTGTACGAAGGGTTGCTCGTCTTCGGGAGTGAAGCGTCTTTGCGAGCTTGGCTGCATTATTTAATTTTTGTTTGGGGGCTAATTAATCGCTGATGGCTGCGATTGTGTTAGTATCTGTAAGTATTGTGAAAGTTTCTTTCAAGTTAATATTATCATTGATATGGCAGTGTCCCATATGTGTTGAAAGGACTTCTTAAATATTGTTTAAACTTCGTGAACGTGATGTCGATAGAACTTGGGAAGTCGTCAGCAAGTTGCACCAGTGTGTAAAAGCAGCAGTTCGGAATTGTGAAGCCTCTGAGGAAAATCTTAGAACGTCAGTCCTGTCGATCTTATTTAGTAGCATCTGGGATATACTAGTATAATTATCTTTTGTAAAATGTTTTCTCGCGTGATGTATTGGCTGGTATATGATGGATTATTTTCTAGTGTAAAGTAGTTTTCTGTGTTTATTGCAACTGGGAAAACTATACTGTAATATGAAAATATTTATTACACGTTGATATGATGTGTGAAACATTTTTAATAGAGATATGGACATTTTATAATATATATCAATACTTTTTTCTCACAGAATGCTAAGTCGTTATTTAAACAAAATATCAGTGCTTCTCTAATGACTAATGATTGGTGATTTCGGCGCCCTTGGTTTCTCAATAAATCTCGTTTGGAAATGAGAGGCGTGACGATTCTTCAAAGCCGCCTCAACTAATCGCTTTCCTGTGTTGCTGGCCGAGCTCGTGAACCGATTTCCCCCCAGACGAGATTCCTGTGACGTTGGACGTCCTGGCCGTTCCGTCTCATTGGCGTGGCTAGGCGTCGTGCGGCGGCGGCTTCTGGTGGAAAGTCGGTGGGATCTCAGGATCCCGCGCGTTTGCGAGCGCAAGGGGCTCCGGCTCCAAATATCTCCCGGAGCCTTTCAGGGCGGATTAGTCTGCTGCGATGGCCGCCCCGTCGTCGACCAAGGCGGTGGCGGCGGCGCGCCCCTCCCCCACGACATGCTGAGCGCTCCCTCGTGGCCCCGGCTCTCCCCGCTGCTCCCGCGCCCCAGCGTGGACGCCCAGGCCCCGAGGCTGCGAACAGCACCGACGAGTGTATTCTAAGTGATGGGACGTTTCCGGGAGTAGTGAAAGGTTCGCGCGTGGTATTTTCATGTTGCTGGTTATAAATGTATGGAGAACCATTTATATTTAGTGTTCCTTTTTGATCTGAATTTATTTTGTTCTCATCTCATTCCATATCTAGCGTTATTCTTTAAAATGTTTTAGTATCGCCACCTTCACGGAAGTAACTGCTTCGTCTACTTCAGATGCTACTAAGATGCTGTGACATTAGTTTAAAAACCAGCAAGAAACGCTCGCTATTAATTATACCTCGTGCTATATTTTGTGTACGAGTTGCTCTTGTTTTATAAATCTCCAGATTTGTAAAGGCATTTTATGTTTCTGTCTATATTATGACTTCTTTTGTCTGTTTCTTTAACGCTTTAAGTTATAATTAAAAGCATACCATGAACATATTAAATTGTTATCGCTTAGTTGTTCATGCTTATTATGCATGTTGCTTAGTTGTTCATGCTTACATTAATAATGTAGCTTCCAACACTGTGCATTGGTTACTCAATCTAATGATATCTTGAAAACAATACATCCGATATATCGGATAAAGTCTGCCAATTTTTGTCAAATTTGTCGTTCAAGGATTGGTATTCTAGTCTGGTCCAGGTCAGAGAGCGTACGTCAGAACGAATAGGCCGAAAAAGAAAAAAAACGAGGAATGTCGACGGGGCCGCACCCCAGGCGACGCCGTGGTGACGACCTCGTAACTTCTCCATCTCTTCGATCCCCCTCTGGTCCCCTTCACCGAACGCATTGGATCGCCCGATCCCCTCCCCCTCCTCCCGCACGCTCGGGGGACCAGACCGCCGTGGCGTCCCGGGGCGGGGAATTCATACGCGGGCTTTAATTTTTCAAGCCCCGCGGGAGGAATAAAGAAGGGGGCCGCCCGGCCGCGTGCCCTGCCACCGCCGCCGCCGGCCTCCGTGCTCTCTCGGATTTCTTCTGGCCGCGGCGCGGCGCCGGGCCTAGTGCATCGTAAAGCAAACGTCGCGTTAAAGTTTAACACGGCGTGTCCGCCAGCCACTGCCGACGGCTCGTGGCAAGACATGCCCGGTGTGAGACGGCGAATCCAATCGCGCTGCACCGTCAGGGTGAAATGTTCCAGTTCGAATTGTCACAATAATTTGTATAGTATGACCCCTGTTACGATGTATTCTAATGGCGAACGCTCAGGGAATTTGCACCAAAAGTGAATTGTTACCCATGATAGTTACATTAAGAACTTTGCCATATACTAGGAAAATATTGTCAATGTTGTGGCGCTGATTGGTGGTGAAATTTCATCTTTTAATATAAAAACCGTAAGTGAAAGGGAAGAGTTGTTGAGGAGCTAGGCTGCAATGATTGAAATGTGACTCGACTGCACAACTGTATTCCGATCAATGTTGACCACAACGAATGGGGGCTTCTTACACAATTTAATGTCGGTCACAATCGAAATAAGCAAGCCTTGATTTTTGCAACGATCGATGAACGCTCTTGCAGAAGTAGCAGCCCCGTTCGCTGGCCTCGTGGGATGAACCGCTTAATGGCCGCCCCGGGCCGTGCTTACGCGGCGGCGCGTTGCGAAAGGAGAGCGCCCGAGAGGCGGGCGGCGCAGAGATGCGGATGTTTGGGGATCGCCGGCGAGCTGGCTTAGCCCCCACCCTCTAGGCTTGGTCAGAGCACGTGCGCACCGTGCCGGAGAGCATAGAGAACATTGGCGTGCCGTCTCTCCACTTACCCGAAGGTGCTCGTTAATGCCTTGCTTGCATTCGACAAGTGTTCTTGGGATTTCGCCATTGGTTATGTGTTTAATGGAGAGAACATTTGTAGTAAATAGAATGCTGAAAATATTAATATACTCGTATACTGAGGGTTCAGTCAACCAAATCAACCGATGTACCCCCTCCCCTCCTCACACACATAGAACTAAAATCTTCTCTCTCACTAGTGAAACATATGAACTCTCCCTTATTTCTCTACAATTGGAAATTACTAAGAAGTTATGAAAATAGTGTGATTTGTTAAGAAAGTTTAAAAAGAAAGAAAATAATGAACCTTTTTTTTTCTTTTTCCGAAACGTTTCGTGTATTTGGAGTTTTTTAATTTGCTTATTCTTATGTGGAGTAATTTATAAACAATTTTGTGACCGATTGATTACCAACAGTTGTCATCAGAACAATGAAGCAAAGAAGTCTACGAGTTGTATTCATGTTCTAAAGTAATTCGTATGTTTTGCATGTTCTTGATTAGGAGAATGTCTGTCAGTAAAGCTGGCTAAGAATATACAGCGACCTCTCCATCTTTAGAGATCGCTTTGAGTAATAAGCTTTTTTGCCGTGAGAATGCTCGTGAGAGTTCTGCTCACCCCACGGCGAAAATGATATGCATCTTCTTTTGAGAGGAGTCAGTGTTTTTATTGTAATTTTCAGAAGTTTAAAAGGTATGTTTGCAGAAATGCATGATGAAAAAGTTTCTGAAAGACGCGGATGCAGCATTAATTAGCGTTGCATAGATAGTGTGGTTGGGAAGGTAATAAATAACTTGTGGAATATTTGTCGCACATTAGAATTTTGTTTAAAATATAGTAATAGTTTAAAATATACATTCGTATCTCTGAGTTTCATTGCGATTCCGTTCTATTCAGCGGAAAAGAGAGATGA
Organism: Teleogryllus oceanicus; assembly: GCA_964035755.1. Taxonomy (NCBI): domain Eukaryota; kingdom Metazoa; phylum Arthropoda; class Insecta; order Orthoptera; family Gryllidae; genus Teleogryllus; species Teleogryllus oceanicus. The sequence goes on from CAXIVR010000004.1 coordinate 30,864,966, forward strand.
TTCCAGTAGATAGTTGGCGTCAGTGTAATAGAAAGCAATAGTATCTAACAATTTATTTCCATGGTCCAAAATGCATTATTATCTCACCAGTACGGTATTTCGTTTCAGACGCGGCACCAAATTAAAATAGTTGTAGAGCAGTGGCTTTTCCTCTTACAGCAGGTGTGGTACGAAGCATATTTTCTGGAGTATTATGGAATGGAATGCTTTCCCCATTCCCGGGGCTTACGATGCGCTCTTCTAATTGCATATTACCTTCGTGCAGGCACCGCGATTGCGCTCTCACCGAAGACGAGTTCTCTGCGCTCGTAAGGTCCATTTCGTGCAAAATCGCTTCTCCATCTCTTGACCTTTGCCCTCTGCGGCCACCTCTTTCCCGGAGATCTCGTCCAGGGCTTTGGGGTCTTGCTTAGACGGCGGCCGAGAGAGAAGAGGCGAGGATTGTCTGGGATAGCTGTTTCAGGGGGCTGGAAGGCAGTGTATGGGAATTACTTGAAGACCAAATTGTGTTTTACATTACTCCATAGAGCGTAATGTAGGTTTTGTCACTCGTTGAATAGCTTTTCTATGGTTCATCCCCCTTGTGTTCTACTTTTTCCCTTGTGTAAACTTCATGTTTCATTGCGCTCGCCATCACATACTGAAAATGAAACAGAATATATCAGTATTTTATCTGTACGTGAGTCTGAGTACACTTTCTTTGATGTTACTTTTGGGTAGGGTTTAGAAAAGACAACTGCAGTAATTTAAAACAAATAAGTTTGTTTGGTTGGTCGGAATGCATGGGGGTGAAATCAGATTAAAGCATTCATTAGAATGATTCTATTACGTGTGTACAAAGTGCTGTATTACCAATCTGAGTTTTACGAGGTTACTAGTGAGGTACGTCTTTGCAGTTTAAAACAGTCTCAGAAGACTGTTTTGAAAATGCATTAGTGACCAGCGAGCGACAGGCCGAGGCAAGACGCTTCAGGTTGCAAAGACGGAAACAAATCGGGAGGTGCGCCCGTGCAGAAGGTATTCCTGGAGCGCGGGCGACTTTCACATGGAGCGGAGCGGGCTCTGACTCGAAAGAAAGGGGTCGACGAAGTCGGCGCTTGAGTAAGGGACTGCATTTGAAGCAGGTAGACGAAACGCCAGGTTATACGTTTCGTTCTCCGCCAGCATCTCGTAGTAGTGTTTTACAAAGAGAACTTGCGTGATCTGTTGAAGGACGACAATGATATACTAATTGAACGGGAATAACTATGCATAACTAACTTATTTTGATTTGTGTCTATACAAATAGTTCACTTATCAAATTTACGACCATATGGTTGGATTGACATTAACTGTTAATGATTGTTCTGCCACACAGTCATAAATTTGATGGTTTCATGTACTAAAATTGAGCAAAATTTTCACATTTTACTAATAATAATTTTTTCACTAAATTAATTATTATAACATATATCGAAAAATTAATTTGCTTTGAAAGTAAAATTGACAGTGTATTTTTTTTAACTGGCAAAACGGCTGGGAACGGTTGATCAGTTTACTCATTTGGAAGCTGATGTTGCTGCTAAAAAATAGTTCCATCCGTGGAATGCACCACGTGGAGATTTACAGTATATAATGACCACAGAAAATTCCATTTGGTCACTGCTTTGTTCGTAATCTCCAGGAAACGTTTCTCATCGAAGCACGTGGAGGGCAGGTCATTGCATTAGTGAGGACGAGAGGTTTAGAAGAGGAGCTGTTCGCACGCTCTTGTAGTGGAGAAGTGGTATTTCACAACTCGATGCTATCCGCCAGCGCCTGCATGCCAGAGATAATTGCGAGACCCGTAGCGCCACTGTAGATCCGTTGCGGTAGACATCTCGAACTGTGACGGACGAGCGAACAACGCTTTCTGGTCGAAGGCATCTTGGCTTTTTAGCGGGGGATTTTTGCTGGTGCCTTGTCCCAGAGCCTCCCCAGAGGGCTGGCACGACCGGATTTCTCTTTCCTCCAGTGCTGGAAATCCGGACAGTTTTAGCTCGTTTGTGAACTGGCTCGCGGATCTGTAAACTTCTAAAGGTTTTGAGAACTCGAAACGACACCGAATTCTGAAAGACTTTCGCTCCGTTTACTCGTTTTTAAAATATTTGCTATCGAAGTAGAACGACCTGCTTTGTATGAAAATACTCTGCTCAAAGGCTTTTAGGAGAATAGTTCATCGCCCTTTCTGCTTCAGAGTATTGCCTCATTTTAATTGAACAGGAAATCATCGGTCTCTTTTTTATTGATCTCGGCACGAGATGGAGCTCAGGACGTCACTATAGCATGTATGGCATCCATTATAAGGAACTCCTTAGTGAAAGAAAATTGACGTTTGTTTTTTTATTCTGTCGTTGAATCACGCGACCCGTATCTCTTCATTTTATGTTAATTAGTCTTTCAGAGGCAAACGTGGGTTTGGGCGGGAAGTAACTACGTCCCATTCTCAGGGGAGCCGCATGCAATTAGAGTGGTGATAAATCCAGCTGCGAAGTGGCTAACCCTCGCCGCGCGTCCCTAGCTGCCTCTTTGTGAGATCGTTCAAGCGGCAAATAGATGGAGTGGAATTTAGAAGATCGAAATTCTGCGGTTATCTTCAGTTAGCTATGGAATCTTGAAGGAAACGCTAGCATTGATGATAATATATGCTATTAATTAAAGTCAATTTTTACCTACTCAGTACATTCGATGTTCATTGTCTTTCTCCTCACTGCGTCAGCAGTCATGTCGGCGTTGTCGGAGAAGTTCGTGGTTCGTTGTGATAACTGCAGTTATGCACTTGAACTTAAGAAGTTTTGTGGAGCATAATTAAAAAGTTCCGTCTTAGAGAAGGAACGAAGTAAGAGTGGTATTGCGTCCCTGGCAATGTATCCGATCAAAGAAAATAAATTTCATTGAAGGAGCATATACCGCGATTTTTCTATTGTTGCCTGTGACATTTCATCAGCTGTTACGGTGCCATCCAATCGGGACCTTACACGTCACTATGGTGGAATTCAACCTTCCGATTGGATGAAACCGTAACAACTGATTTACTTCACAAGCAGCTATGAATAAATCGCAGTATTGTAATGTATGTTAATGAGAGATCTCGGAGCCTCCCCTCTGTATTCGATTTGGGTGTAGTACCATAAGCATCACACACACACACACACACACACACACACACACACACACACACACACACACACACACACACACACACACACACGTGATCCCTAGCTTGATTTGTTTGTTGTTGTTTTCAGCCGGTTACCCTTTACGTTCCGATGGGACGCGTATTCGACCATAACTGGACACCAACACACTTGCGGGCTCTTTGGCCGGAGGTCAGCAGAACGCGAGGCTCTACGCCACGACACATGCACGAAAGACCAGGATAAACAACGATGCGCAAGGCGGGACTCGAACCCGCAACCCTTCGAACCGAAGCGCTGAGTCGGTAGAACCTCTTTGCCACCTCGATCATCTAGGACAGCGTTGTTTGTTGCTCTTTTAATATTTTTTTTCCTATCGTATTTTGTGCAGATTTCTGATTTTGGCTCTGAATTTTGAGAAGGAACGAATCGTCAGTAAAAACTATTATGAACTAGTTATATTCGTTCACCCTAGAAAGTTGAAGCTGCTGAATCTCTCGATTTGGTGGCGCATTTGTTTGTTATATGATGCAGACTGGAGCAGTTTACATAGCCATGTTCGTTGTTATCACGATAACACTAATAAGGTACACAAATCTCCATGCGTGCGCGTGTTATCGGGTGCTCTGTTTATGCATGAAAAGTCAAGCTTGTAATACGGTACATTTGGCATAGCGTGAAGTTTTCGTTTACACGTCATAGACTGCTAAAATGTCCAAATAATTTGTATGCTGTATATGTATGCGTTATGTTTCTAAATCATTGCATACACATTTGAATGAGCAATAAATAAATTACAACTTGCATGGCAGTTCTGTTTAAACTTTTTCGTTTGCTACTATATACTGCGTAGTAAAATAAAGTGATCCCTAGCTTGTAATGCCGCAGGAATTGGCGACTTTTTGTCAGAAAAGTGTTTTGTGGGTCCATGGTGCAGAAAAAGTGGATGTTTCTTACTACTACAATGTGTAAAATATATTACATTTAAATTGTTATTTAGTTATACATTTATTATTGGCTCTTAAAAATTTGTGGAAAACTCTGTGCTTAACCGTATTAAAAATGTACACTAACATTGATATTCTCCGTTTGATCTCACTTGAAAATTGTTGATTTTTTTAAGCACATATAAAGAGATTGAAATTTTCAGTTCGTACTGTTAATGTGTTTTGCTATATCTATATATTAATCAAATGAATCGTTGTAGAGAAATTCTTTTTAATTTTGACGTCATCGGGTGTAGTCAACCTCGGATATAATGAATGTAAGAGTGAATGAAGTTCACTATAACCGGAGTCGACTGTATTTCCATCTTAATGCGGACTCGCGCGTACGTCTTGTCTCTACAGTCTTGGATAATCTGATTTTGAATATTAATCCATTCGATTACTTTCGTGAATTTAGTTATACTCAGATATAAATGTAGGGGTGTGCAAGCTAAATTCCGAAATATTATTGTATGCGATACTGATGATAATTTGACACTCGCTTGTGTCATTCAACGTGCGTTCTACTGAAATCAGTTGGTGCCACAAAAAAGATATATTTCAGACCGTCTCAAGGAATCAAATGTATTCCAGCATATCCAGAGGAATGTACCTCGGAGATCTGTTTGGAAGCGTCCGTTATGTGGAGTCCACCTTGAAGGCCTTGCGTCCAGAATACGAGCGGGTGTACAAGGACAGGAACTCAAGCGAGCTCTTCCGGGCTGTGGGAGCGGCTCTCACGGGCGCGCCCCGCCGCCCACCCGCGGGCGCTGGGAACGGCCAGCAGTGGGCCCATCTGCCATCTTAGCTTAGCTTAGCTTAACGCTTTGCCGTTGGTTTCCAAGGAAACATACCGCTCTTTGCAAATCAATTTGAAAAGGTGAAAATATCTTTGTATTGGATCGCAACCTTAAACGGCCGTCCCCTGTTCTGGGCCCGGTACAGAGTGAGAGTAATATAATATAATATTACTAAGCATTCAGATTAAGTTGCAAAGAAGTTGAAAGTCCTTTTAATGTTTTCGTAGAAGATTATTTTTGTATGTATGCCTTGAATTTAATATTACTTGTGTTTCAATTTTCTGACCGTTTCTGTCCATCCACGCTGCGAAGTTGGAGTACCAGAGGCAAAATATTCAAAGATGCAATAGAAGTTTGAAAAGTTTCATTTTGTAATAGCTCGCATCGTTTCAGAGTTTAGTAGTAAAGCATGTTTGTTGCGTAACGTGCTGCGGTTTGCATCGGTGCTTGATTCCCCTCCCGCCCCGCTGCCAAATTCTGTGAATTTTTATTTTGTTCGGTATAAATCTCTTTTCTGCATGACTAAGTTGTAATTCTCCATTTCAGTAACACTCCTATGGCTTTTTGTGTCGATCTTTTTTTATATAGTTATGTAAAAATGTTTTAATTCTATGTCAAAATCTGTAGAAAGGGCAATAATAATACTACTAATAAATATTATTATTATTATTATTATTATTATTATTATTATTATAAATTGCATGTAACTAATTAAACATGAACTACATATTATGAACATGCCTAGACAGCTTAGAATATTCTTTATACCCTTTCTTTACTCTCGTACTCAGACGTGTATACCTAGTAAGACACACGATACCGAAAAAGGTTTTAACACACCGTGTTTCCACACCCAGTTTCTTGTGCTTGTTTTCCGTGTGCGAAACAGCCAATTTTTTCAGTGTGCGAAACATCTGTAACGATTCGCAATTGTTTTTCGTCTTGACGACGTCTTAGTGTATTATTTACAAACGATAGTGTTACGACAGACTAGAATCTATTTACTTTTGTACAAGGTATTTGTAGTTATTTGCTATTTAATTTATGTTCCTTTACTTGACGCAGTGCATTTCGCTCACGGTGATTCCTGCAATCGTCTTTGTCGCCCTCGTGCGCTCTGTCAACAAACTCGACTTGTGCGTGAATCACCTGTTTCGCATCCTTGTTACGTCAACTACTATTTGTCTTCTGTCTATGGATATCACTAACGCCCAAACTATTCGTGGGATTTTTTCCAAAAATGAATATCCGTGAAAGACCTTGTTCGAAGCCCTGGGTTTTTGAAAATTCTCTAAATTTTGGAGGTGCTTAACATGAATCCCCCGTAGCATTCATTTTTTCTCAAAAAATACTCCTTTTTAAAAGTTTCTTACAAGAATAGTGTGAAATTCGCTTATAAAGGTTGCGGAGGTCAGATTTTCACTGTTAACCCGAGTTTTTGAAAATTACAAGTTGAACCATATTATTGAAGATTGCGATTTTTCTTCATATTACTGTTGTTCTCCACAAAAAGCTCTTTATTGAATGTGTGTTTTTTAAAAGTTCATATTTTTCGTGTTATTGGGTGAAAGTAATTTGCGTGAAATACGGGTGATATTAAAAACACGATTTTCTGAAAAAGGACTCAATTTTTTAGTGAACTCTTTGTATGGTGAGTGCTAATTGCACTGAATAACATGGCGTAAAAGCTATTTTGATGTATTCTTTTGATTTTTCAGAAATAACACAAATGTATTTTTTTTATAAATCTCTCACTTAAATTGACCTTACACGCGTTTTTATACATTGCATGTATGAACGAGTGTTTCAAATGATTTCTTATGAATCGAAAACTCAAAACATTTCTGTGAAAATGAGTTGCAATTTGCAATTTGCGCATAGAAACGCTGAAACCACGTTTTTTCAGAAACTACTCCAAATTTTTCTATGAAATTTGGCATTTATAACCACGTTTTACTCTGGTTCCTAAGCATATTTTAATTTTACTACCGGGAGCGAAAAGTTGAGAACAAAAATAAATAAATAGATAAATAAATAAATAAATAAATAAATACAAAAGTAAAGGCCCGGAAAGGTAGCAACTGGGTGGGACAAAACCGCGTAGACTAGAGAGATTAGGAAACTAACTAGTACCATCCTGTAGCACCATTAGTTTCTTCCTATACACGCCTTTCGACCCATTGCCGAGCGGTTCCTGGATTTCCATGTCACAGGTGAAAACAACGTATATACAAAAGAGGAAATGATTGTGGCTGGATTTGATATGCTATGAATATAAAAACAAATTGCGTTTTCCATCATTGTACTATCATCTGTGCATGCTAATCGCTGAATCCGGACCACAATGCGCGCAGCACGGCGGATACTTTTCACAACAGTCGATGGGCGCGCCGCTTTTTGTTGCCGTTGCATGTGCAGCCCTAATCCGCATACTAACCATATTGATACACTACATATTCATTCCTACTGTATAAATCAAAATACTTTCATTTTCATTGATTTCTTGTTGTGACGTGGACTGCTTCCGTACTTTCCACTGAAACTGTAGAATGTAGTTTTAAACTATGTTCGCCTACATAGATCTGATCATATATTTTAAGCCGAATTCCATTTTACCCGGAATAATGTTTTGCCGCTACGACGGCATATGGGAGTTCGTGATATTGGGAATTTGCTCGTACCATTCACGGAATTTTCTCTCTCCTTAATGGCTTATACACACACACACACACACACACACATTATTCCTGCACATAGTCGAATAAACGATGCGTACGTATCTTTGACTGTGAGAATACGAAACGCCTTCGGGTCCTGACCGAATAAATGAGTCATTTATGTCCGGCCCCTGTCCAATAAGCGTAAACCTAGTTTGATGCGTATGAATGTACAATTTAGATACTTATCGATGTAGAGATTTCTGATAGAAATGCGAATTTAACATGTTGTATTGTTGATTTTGTAGGCTTTAATTAACAAAATAGAAAGCGTATTTCTACACAGCCGAGCGTCCCTTTAAACCGCATGTCTTCGGAAATATTCATGAATCCCGGTTTTTTCATTTTATATAATTAAGGAGTATCTAAAAATGCAGTGTATTCCTTGACTAGCATTAAAAAGACAATTGCAGTCCGTCCTCAATGTACTAAGCCCCTCGGGTTACAGCAGAACTCTAGTAAAGTAGGTAGTTGGGAAATGATCCAAAGGACAAAAAAACACTGTAGAGTACTCCGTCTCTGGGCAGTCGATGGTCATTTCGGAATGGGCGTAAACTTCCTCGACTGTAAACTTCATGCCATCATGACCCGGAATTCCGAATCGGATTCCGCACTCTCTCAGGAATCTGCAACTGTCTCTTCTACAGCTCTCCCCGACGCGTCGTCGGGAGTTGGCGCAGCTGGTTTTCGCTCGACCCTGACTAGGAAGCGGCGTTCCCACCGACACCGCTCTCTGTAACAGGAAGCGGGTACTAGAGTGCTATTTGGCCATGTCACCAATAATTTGACTTGAATCTTTGAATTTTTTCGCCGACCCGAACTTGCAGACTTCAGTACGTATTATTATATTGGATTGTTGTACAATTGAGCGACACTGAAGATTAACATAACAAACATTGTATAGTTACGTCTTGTATCTTATATTTTTTAACCTATATACCTATTTCGTACACTACGTTCACAGATTATGATAAAAGGATACTATCAGGCGCTTATACAACCTGCAACGTACGTTACCAACGTGCATAACTCGTACATGAGTTAGAAATGATTTTTAGAAACTTTGATTTTTTGGCGACTGGTGTTTAACGAATATTTTAAATGTAACAGTCCACCATCCAAGATCGCGCAGCGCTCTCCCTGCTAGCATGCGCTCGGAGCGTTACAATATCCGTTTAATACGCGTCGCAACAGGTAAAATTACTCCAGATAATCCTTACATAAGATATGACATGTATATAATTGAATTCGTCTTTTTCCGATCGTCATGATAGACTTAAGAAAATATGTATACTTCCATTTGACAAACAAAGTTACCTCAATATCTCTTAAAATACAAATGATAAAATAGAAATGAATACATGTATTTTAATTAGCCCTATTCCAGCATGCACTTGAAACCTGCATTGCAATTACTATTCAAAAACTGCAGGAGTTGGTGCTAAAGTTTCTTGACTCTCTAATATATAGTTACTCTTTATCTTAAGAATCCAGTAATTCACATTCTTCTGTAATTACACATCTGTAATTTGGCGAGTTGAATTTTCGAAACTTCTCTGAATGAAAGAAAGGGGGAAAAGATGCATGGGAATGAAGGGACGAATTCGTACGATATTTTCTTTTTAATTATTATTTGAGTTTTTGGGGCCGCAAGTGCAGGGTGCCCTGTAGACGCGGTCGCCCGTCGCTGCCGTTCGCCTTGTGCGAGGTCAGGGGCTGCTGGTGCTGAAGTCATCGTCGCCGTGAGAGGGGGACGCGCGACCTCGGCGGAATTTGTCGAATTGTTCGCGGCGCTCGCCGCGCCGGCCTTGCGCTGAACCTTGCGCTGGGCCTTGCGCCGGGCGTTGCTCTCCCGCCAGCTGGCGGCCGGCGACGCCTTCTCCCTGCGAGACCAGAGCTTCCGTGACTAGCTTGCCCGTTTGGATAGAACGTGGTTTGTTCAACACGCGTGCGCCGCCGAAATATTGTTGTTTATTTTTTTACATTTATGTTCTGTTTTTTTGCCGTGCGTATGCAAGAGGGTTATTTCACATTGCATTAATGTTTCCCGTTTCATGCGATTAATACAATATAGTATGTATTTTTAATTGTATATACAGTGTTCCATTTATATTATGAGTAAAACCTGAGTAGATTTCGTTTATGTTGGGAAGTTTGTTTTCTTTTAGACCAATTCGAATTTAATAACGATTAAAGTAAATTCATACGTTTTAGAGCGTGAATAAAGTTATTAAATTATCGTAATATGATACCATCTAGTGTAATTTCCATTGTTAGCATTCCCTTGCTTGGGTGCTGGATTCCAATGCTTTCGTAATATTTTATCGGGAGAGATAAATTGGATATTGAGGATAAAGCACATTCTGATATTAAGTTGCAGCTACAGTAGATTAATGCTATCTGTTGCAGTAAACCGCTGTGATGAGAGTACATGTGACTTCGTCAGTCACTGCCTTCACGGGATTAAATTATGAATTAATCGTTACACTGAGAAGTCTTGTTGTTTCTGTGAAAATGCGAAATGTGAGTAGCAAATAGGACTCGTTCTGTGAATCTTCCCTTTCGATAAAATATTACATTAGCTTTACTGTGTCTCGAAGTTACGCAACATGATACATAACTCGATACCTTCCAGAAAATAGTGGTGTACGAAGAGTCTTGCAATGAAACGTTATAAAAATTGTACCTATACGTCGACTGCAGCGAAGTACTTGTGTTTTTCGTGTCAGAAAACTCCATTATGCTTGAGCTGACGCTTGTGCAGTGTTGCAGTCTAGGTTGTGAGTTGTTTTTCAGATACCGGGGAATGGGAACCGCGTTGGTGTACCTAGAACCCTCCCCCTGATGTCTGCAGACTTTTCAATCATAAAGGAAAAATACGGCAGAGAAGAAAAACACGGAGACCATTCTCAATTTTTGTGTGAAAGGAAATGTTTTGTAGATTTTAATACAGTAATATGGGATGGTAGATATCAGAGCTTTCTTTTTATCTGCTATCCATTTCCTTGAAAGCACGTGGTTTTCGGTCATCTTCCCTTAATATTCTTGGGTTTATCTCTGCGACGTATGGAACGCGGCAAGTGCAGTGTAGGACGTTCGGTGCGCGGGTGCGTTGCGCCTGCGCCTCGTAATGAGAGGGGAGATACGTGGTGCGGTATCTCAGGGCGTTTTCACGGCGGCGATAGGGCGCGATAAGCAGTTGGAACGCGAGATGCGCATACCTCCCTTCCTTTTTGCATAGCGGGCGCGGAGGCGTGGCTGAAGCGTGTGTTGAATCGCGCGCGCGTGGGCGTTCGTGCTTGTTATCTGGCGGTTTTATTATGTTAAGACGCTCAGAAGTAAGTGGACCCATTTCATGCTGAGTGAGCTTACGGTTTTTGGTTTCCTTTCGTATTCGACGGCGTTTCCTGGGCGATCGCCAAGTACGGTTTTTGATGGAAGCACGCTTCTTGCGAGTGAACGACACTGCTGTCTTCGTTTCAGCACTGCCGTAAAAATCTTGCCATACATTTATGGCTTGAACTTTCAAATGATTGAATAGAAACATCTTTGTGATATTGAAATAAGAGGTTTAGCTTGTTACATTCGGAGCTCGTTTTATTAGCATTTCTTGTGTGCACTGTGAAAAGAAATGCGTTGCATCGATATTCAGTTGAGTGATCTTTATTAAAAGAAGCAATTGTCAATAGTTGCGTTAATTGTTACATTTAATGTAATTTGTTGTGAACAATAGCTCATGAATTACAATTTACTGATTTAAAACGTGTTGAATATTTGTGCACTTGGACAATTCTTCTTAGCCTTGGAGTATTAGAGTATCTTTTAACTTGGCTAATAATCGCGTTGAGCAATAGTTTTACATTGTTGGGCAATAGTGTTACGAGTTGTGATCGTCTGGCTCGCGATTCCCATCAACATGTGCAAATTACACCTGGCACCACTGATGAGCGAGCTATGGAAGTATCTTTATGATAGACACCGGATTTTTGTGCCATTTCTTATTTTTTTCCCTTCTACTTATTGAACTGAAATTGGTAAGCTTCACGGATCATCACCGTCCTAACACAATATCCAATTTTTTTGTTATCTATATTTACTTATTTAGTAATATATAACATATTTTGTTATTTTCACGAATTTTTATTTTGTTATTATCAATTTTGTTATTATCACATATTTTGTTATCAATTTTCTTAATTACTTTTTGAAAAGAAGTATTTTAAAAAAAACAACATTTTTTCCTGCATTATTACTGCATGCTGTCTACTCCAGGTAAGCTACGAGAAGACGCGGTCGTAAATTCTCATAGTTGTGGGGGTTTCATGTCAGTGGCGAGAATGGGCATCTGCGACTGAGATAATTTTCACCTTTAGGTGAGAAAAGTGTCACTGAGGCCGCGTTTCATGACCATTCCGAAAAGCTTTGGCGATCGCCGATGTGTAACGCTTCCTTGAGAATGATGCACGTGCAGTGATTGTTTGCTCTCGTAGATACCGCGAGTTTGTACGATGGCTTCTGTTGCGTCAAGTGTGGCTGCTACGATCCTGGATAACAATAGAGGAAGCTTTTACTTCGGAAGGGAAAATTGTATGGTGCAAAGTGTGCATCACTTTGTGCTCCCCAAATGATTTTTGAACGTTAGTATTATTTTTTAAATCTGTTTAGGAATTTTTTTTATAAACGTAAGTTTGTATTACATAAATGTTTTATAATTAGAGTATTTTAATATTACATACTTTCGATTTTACTTTTTTATTACTTGTTCTTACTGTTTTCATTACATATTTATGTAAATATTTTGACGTTTCATATGACGGTCTGTACTGACAATTGAGTCCCACAGACGGAGGAGGCACATCGCTCTGCGCGACCGCCGTGGCGTTTTCCGGCGCGGGGCCTGAAAAACAGGGCAGGCGCTGCGCCGGCAGCTGCGCGCGGGCTGCGCTTTGTCCGCGCAGCACAATGGCGGTGGCGCTGCGCTTATCGGCGCCGCGCCGCGGGCTGATGGCGCGCGACGCACGGGCGCCCATCCCCCAGAAAAGGGAGAATAACACTCGGCCATTATCTTGTAATTCGTGGCAAAAATAAATAAAAAATAAAAATTGCTTCTCTGTTCATTCGTTGCATAACTAGGGCGTTGTATTTGTTGCTCATGAAAATGCGCCGCCCGAGGCTGTCGCCCCATCCAGTACAGGAACTTACGCTCTGACGTCCCGTCCTGCATCGGCTAGTCTTTCTGAATATCGTTGTGTATGTTCTGAGTATTGTATGGAATGTGTACGGAGTAAAACGGTTTTACGGTAGATTTCATGGATCGTTTAATTTTCCCGTATAATTCATCCGATCTAGTACTTAAACTTTATCTTCGTTCTGCTATAATCCTGACCTTACGAAAATATATTCTCTTACAGTCTTTTGCACTATTCTCTAAGTAAATGAAGGGTGAGGATCGAGGGAATCCTATGCTACGTTTGCAACGAAAATGAGCTAACATGTGCAAAGAGTTATAGAGTAAAACAAACATGTACAAAGTTGTGTTTGCTTTACTCTATAATGCATGTTGGATTGATAACTTTTTGTTTATTTCTCAGAATGAACTCTTACGGCCTAGGACTATGTAGAGCCAAACCCTTCAAATGTATTATTCAATGAATCGCAAGGCAAAGGTAATTTAAATTCAAAATGAAATTGAGAATACATTGTTAAATAATGTCTCGTTGATAAAAAATTCATACTTTGTCCCTACGGTACATTTGAATCATCTTCTAACTCGTGTTTCTGGGGATCACCCTTTCTGCTTCCTTAAATAGATAATCCTTGCACTTGAACTGTTTAAGTAACTCTTGTAAACTTCCTTGAGATTTGTTTTCTAGAAATGTTGAAAGGTATAATGAATCTAGTTGTGTATAGTTTTCATAAAGTTGCGGATATTGTTGTCAAGTAGTGTATATTGAAACCAATCACCACTCCTTTCCTAATGAAAAGTCGTACATATATAATACATTACAAAGCAGCTCCAATGTCTGCTGCATAATTGCTCCTAATGAGAACATCCCCTGCAAGGTAAAAGAGCAGGCCTAGCGTTCTCTTCTTTCAGATAAATGTCAAAGGGGAACTTTACCGCAGTTGCGTCTTCTCCAAGTGCAGGTCATGGATAGGTCAAATTTATGGGCAGGCATGGGCCTAATCGTGCAATTTTTTACGCTTTTCACAGTACTAAAGCGTTTCTCGATCCCATTCATGGCAAAGCCTTTTTATTGTCTAGGAAATAACACGCTACATTTGAATATTGCTCCAGATGTGTCTGCTGAATACAGTTTTATTGGTAAGACTTTTTCCTTTGCAAAATAATATTTTTGCTACTTTCAAACGGACTATTAGTGATTTCCAAATATAAATATAAACTGTAGTGGAGTACTCCTGATTTAAAAGGGAACCGTGTTAACTGAAGTATTTTATCCCGTATTATTTCATTTCTCCACCCGAAATAGTTCCTTAAGCTGCATAGAAAGTTACGTACTTTTTTGGCGTAATAGGTTTAAACTCTTGTTGTGTAATGCCTTTGACGGTGCGTTTTTTGACTCCTGCCGCAAAGCTCCCCTGACTTTCTTCCTGCGCCCCTTTGCCGAGAGCCTCTTACGCACTTGGTGTGCGGGGGTGGGGGCAGCAACTTAGCGGCGCCTCGTCGACTGCCAATAACACGGCGCCAAGCACATGCGCAAACAGCTGACGCCGCGCCGGCCAGGCCCTCCAAGCTTGAAACGATTCGCCTTGGAGGGAAAATATTTAAGAAGGGAATTATATTCTCCATTTACGTACTTTTTTTTAGCAGTATTGACCGATCGAATGTTTCGAAACGAACTTAAAAATATGAGGGTTGAGGTGAACCATTCAAATACAAGTGAAGTATATTCGTAATTTAATGCAAAGTGAAATGGTATGACACATTTGCATCTTCAAGAGATACGATCGCTCTGCTTGTACGTGCCGTTCTGTATATTTGTTTTTTATATCGTACTGTTGTATATGTATTTTTTCACTAAGAACGTGCCACTAATTTTGTTTGTTTTTGAAATTACTTTAAGGAGTCTCGATCTTCTTTCGAGTGAGCTATAAGGAAAGTCAAATAATGGTATTTATGAATGAACCTGCAATCTTGTATCCCCGAAGTTATTAGATCGTGCTTGCTGTGTAGGAATTACGCCCTTCGGTTCTGAATTACCATTTGTGAGATTGTCACTATACGAAAGTAGTTGTTATGGAATTTTTTTTAAAAAAATATTTCCTCGATATGATCGTGATACGAGAACGGATTTAGTTCGCGGGCGCGTTGTGGTTTGGTGACAGAAGGGGGCGTTGTCCGTTGCCAGCTGATGGGCGGCGTGTCGCCGGCGCCTGGGCGCTGCGCGCCGGCTGGCTGGCTGCGTGGCGACCGCTGCGCTATGCGGCCAGCGGCAGCGGGATGACAGTGCTGAAGGGGGGGGCGGTGGGAGGCTTGGCGCGCGCTTGCGTAAGCCTCCGGTCATTTAAACGACGTCGGGCATCCTGGACGCGGCGGCGGCGCTGGCGACAGCTGGCCGGGCGCAGCAGCCGCGCCTTCGTCGCTGATCTCTGGCCCCTGAACGGAGAGCGGCATTGACTGGTGGGGGCGAAGTGATTTTTCGCTTGCTTTGATAAAGCTCGGGTGTTACTATTAAATCGATCACACTAACATACAATAATTAGTCAAAGCACATATGAAGGTTTTTTTCCTTTGCATTCTTATTACCCAAATTCTATCGGCAAGTGAAGATTTGAATTTTAAATAATTGATTATTTTTTCTAAAGAAGATGGAAAGCATACAATTTTACAGCAACAAATATGAATGTTATTGAAAGTGCAGTCTGATCAGTTCAAAAATAGGTGATAAAAATAATGATAAACAAGGGGGACTGCAAATGTTAAGGAAAATCGAATGGAAGTATCACGTATGCGAAAAACAACAACACGTAATTTCAAATCGAGCGAAATAGGAGTGACGATTTAACTACAGAATTACTTTCATGGAAAGTATATGCGTTTGTTTTGTGTTCTGATAATAAATACGTTATACTTTATTTAGTATACTTGGGCCAAAGCTAGTTTTCTAAAATTCATGAACAAAAGATATATGAAATACAAGCGACTCCTTTGAGATGTGACGGACAGAGCGGTGTTTGCGCATCGCATTGAGCTCATTGGAACTCGTGTTGCGTTTGTTTCCTTCGTTCAGCGCGGCGGAGCGTCGAAGCGTTGAAGCGCGACTATCTGAGCGAAGCAGGCGCCGCGCGAGCCCTCCCGCTCGGCCGTGCGCTCGAGCGGTCGCCTGCCCATTCGTTCGTTCCTTCACTCGCAGGTTCCTGCCGTCCGGCGCGCGCGCGGGCGCGGGCGCGTGCTGCGTGATCGATAGTCGACGCCCCAGGCGGCGGCGGCGGCGGCGAGCGCGCGGATGTGGGTCACCGGCGCTGCGCGGCTGAGCGTCGTGGCGCGGCGCCCATCCCTTTCCATCCCCTCGCCCGCCTCCTCGCTCAGCCTCTCTCTCTGCCCCATTCCGCCTCGCTGTTCTCTTCGCCCTTCTGTCCAGTGCACCTTCCCCAACCCTGCCCTCGCACCACCTAGTTCTCTAGGTGGAACGTGCCCTCGCGTCCCCAATTCATCTCCTGCGGCGGTTCAACGGCTGCTTCCCCGACCACGCCCACATCTAGTTCCGGCTACCTGTGGCTTCCGGTCAACTCGTGTTTACGTACAGTCTTTTACACTTTCTTACTCTGTCAATACTTGTCAGAGCAGCTCATAATTGTCGCAGTATCACCCCAATGTGTCTAAAAATGTAAAATTTGAAGTATGCATGGCACTTTATTAACTCTAAAAAGTAAGATAAATTATAAATACTTTATATAGAAAATAACGAGGAAATTAATTTCGTGTCGTAATTCCAACAACAACTGGGAAATCGCAGGGGGTTCGGTCGAGTGGTCAGGAGTATACGTGTGCCTTCAGTGGCGCGCCACCCTGCGTCTGCCTTCCACCTACTGATCCTCCTTCGTATATACTTTAGATGTGCACCTCTTTAGCTTTTCTTAGCATCATTCCTTGCGCGTCCTTAATTGCTTTCTCTTCTGACTTAAAATAAATTTCAATTAAAAGTACCTTTCGAACTCTATTAGATCATTTCTTCATATTGCTTCCAAAACATTGATTGTATTTTTTCTTTTTCTTTTTTTACGTCTATTTTTACTTGAGATTTTTCTAAAGTCCATAATTTAACTAAACTTCTAGTTGGAATTCTACGAAACGTAACAAGCAACTCACGTTATGATTCGATTTTCACGGTATATTGTTCTGAGTAGTAGTGGTGTTGATTGAGGCAAACTAAGTGGAATGAACTGAACTTTCGGCCGTCGCGAGAAGTTAGCATGTTTTCAAATAAATTTTATTACGCTCTCTGAGTCATATGAAGCATGGCTCTTTGTTTTCACTCCTTTAAAACAAGTGAAACTCGTTACTTCAGGCAAGGAATGCCTTTGTTAAGGGTGAGTGTTTCGCCAACAAAGCCTTCTTACACTTCCCGTCAGAATCTTAATAACAACTTCAGTTATGAAGTTTTATTAAAATGTTCTGCAAGGCTACCTCCCCCTTCGACCGAAAGAACATAGGTCGCTGTAAACGCCCCTTCCCCAACAAATGTTTCCATCTTACCCAGTGCCGGAGCTAGACAATTTTTGGCCCGGGGCAATGCTGGAACGTAGCACCCTTCCCTCCCCCAAAATATTAAAAATGTGAAAGTTTTATCAAGAAACCACGAGTTATTTTATTTCAACAAATAATACAAATGACGTATAAGCTAGAAAAAGTTTTGGGAAGTGTATTTGAAATATTACTTTCACCGAAAGTATTTAATGATCAAATAATACAATTTCCATGGTGGTCTTTAAAAGCTAAAAAGGTTGTTGTTTTCAGTTGGTGTTCAGTAAAATTACTTTTTAAATTCAAGAAAAATTAAATAAATAAGAATTTCAGTAGCACCTAGTTTAATGTTAGCGTGATTAGATTTATTTCATTGAGTCCTATCTTTAAGTAATGACTATAAACTCATTTAAGGTAAAAATTGAATTGAAAATGTTATGAAATTTCAGACTACTGTACCGCGACCTATAAAGTTACTATAACGAGTTTGGGTTCTAATTTCTTTTTAACTTTTTTACAATTTTTTCTCATCAGACCCCCTGACTTCCGGGGCCCCAGGCGATCCTATGCCTAACTTCACGATCACTGTTTTGACGTTGACTAGAAAGAAAAGCGTCCGCTCCCGAGAGGTGCGACCAGGCGGTCGAGCGAGGTCCGACGGCGTTCGCTGGCCGAAGCCCAGCACCGAGCAGCCCCCGGGGGTTCGAACATGCGGGCGCCGATCGCCATGCGGGAGTGACATCCGCTTCCGGCGTTTTGTGCGGGGGACGCCGTCATTGTCGTTTTCAGCGCAGAAAAACACTCCCCTCAGGCCCGTTGAAAGGAAAAGACTCATTAAGCAGGAATGCGTGTTATGACAGAAGCAATTTTGCGGCGGCAGAATATTCTAGTCGACGCTTTTTCATGCACGTCGTTCGATTCAAAATATTTTTCTGCTTGACAAGTTAAAGTAGTCCTCAATGCATGTTCTGAAACGTAGAAAGATGCAGATGCTATGAGGAAATATTATATTTTCTAGTTGTGACTTCCGCTGTCACATCTTAAAATTTTGTTGAATCTTTCTAAAATTGCTGTGGAGTGGCAATATTGTAGTGATAACGCTCCTTTAACACTTCGCTAAACAGAACGAATTCAAACCGCATGGGTCAGCGAACGATTTTTTTCTCGTCTTGGATTTGAATAAACCCATTGCGGTAATTGTCCCGACGTTCTTTGCCTTCTAAAAAGGTAGTGTGTTGTAATGCTGATTGTACCATGCGTTACTTCTTTCTAATGAATCGGGGTGCTTTTCTGTGAAGGACGCTGTCATAAATTTCATTGCTCCTGAACTATTAAAGGAAAGGGTTTCCTAATCCTATGTATTTTTTCTAAACCGGCATAATGTTATTTCATTGTCAATTATCGCATATCAGACACAGCTCGTGTTCTATTGATGAGCTGAAAGAAAGAAAAAAGAGAGAGAGAGAGAGAGAGAGAGAGAGAGAGAGAAATTGAAGTGGCTACAAGCTCGATAATTGAATATATATATATATATATATATATATATATATATATATATATATATATTCTATATATATCTATATTCTATATATATCTATATTCTATATATATATATATCTATATCTATATATATATATCTATATCTATATTCTATATATATATATATATATATATATATATATATATATATAGAGAGAGAGAGAGAGAGAGAGAGAGAAATCAGTTGCGAATATAAATATTGTTAATTATTGCCATGTATTTACGAAATGATAATCAGAAAATAACTCGATTTCAATTCAGTTTTAACATTGTCTTGAAAATTGAATTATCATGTGATATATTTCCATACCGAAATTTAATAAATTGCAAATGCTTGAGAAGAATATTTATAATATTATTTACTAAGTCAGGCGAAAACTGAAAGTAGACAGCACAAGGAAATCTGCATCTCATAGCGTCGGTCAGCCAAGAAGAGATAGCTCGAGTGCTCTTCCTATAAAGATTTGGAACGCCGCAGGAGCGGAGAGCCGGCCCTCTTCCCTCTACCCGAGCTGACGTTGAACAGACGACACCAACGGGGGCTCTCTCCTTTACCCAGCTCCTTCTTTCTTCCCTTCCACCCTTTTTTCACTTCCTTCTGCAGTGCAACTACCGGGTCCCCTTCCTCCTCCCTCCACCATCTCACCTTGCCTGTTGTCGCCACTGTAGCCGCTTATCTGCCATGTCGTTGCTCTAGATAAAAGTGATTACACGGGCGATAGTTCTTCCCCTGCGCACACCACGTGTGTGTGCCCGCCAAGTTGCTGTTCTCTTCCGACCCAAGTGCGCGTCTTGTACATTCATGGTCAGTAATGTATCACGTATTCAATTCCTCGTAGTATATTACTGAAATAGAAAAATAACTAATTGCTTGCTATAGCAAAAATGCTACTGATCAAAGTCACACGAAATGGTTTTCGAAAATGTATCACGCTCATTGTTTAAGTAAAATATGTAAAACGCTCTCGTTTAACGCTGCAAATTAAATATTTTACCAAAAACAGTCTTCACGAATACTTAGCACAACTGTTTTTACATACCAAGAAATTAAAAAAAGTTGCTGTTCCATTTAAATAGCAATTATTTAATGTCTGGCGGCGTCTTTCTTGGAGCCTTGCTGCCGTGTGATGTCAGTTGTGTTATTAGTGACGCTGTGTATGAGAATTGAGTCGATACGCGCAGTATGAGAATAGTCGGAATAACACTATCAAATATTTTCCTTTTTCAGTCAAAATCGAAACTTTTATTGGTTTTGTATTTCTTCCGAGTATCTGGGTATCTAATGAAACAGACACCTCACCAATGCCCGGTGGCTGCATAGTTTTGTTTTAATTTCTGCGCGCTTTGAAAATGAGTTGTGTAGATTATAATTTCCTAGCCTGTTATGGAATAATGTTTTCGAGAGATTTTTCTGCTTTACCACTTTTTACTAACAGGTAGTTTAATTTAGTGGTAAAAGTAGTTTGTATTTTTTGTACTTCGTGTTGTTTGTTTATTTATTTATTTATTTATTTATTTATTTATTTATTTATTTATTGGTAAGGTTAGTTCTATTTTCTGAGGATGCACGAGAATGTCTATTCATGTCTAGGCGTGTGATACTTGTCATTTGTACGTACGTCGATATTTCCTACATCATATCTCGTATTAAAGCGTAGGCTCATCTTAAATCACAGGCCATAAATGTCCCCATTACATTTTTATTTTGTCAGTCGTGCCATTTCTAAACTGTTTTTTTGTTACTTTACAATTTCGTAGATTCTGTGTAGCACTGACGAACACGTCTAAATTCGGGAATTGACAAAACTGTAGCAAGAGAAATGGAACCTCTTCTTTCCCAAAATGAAGATTTTTTAAAGCACTTTTCGAGAAATCCTGTCTATTGGCAGTTTTAATGGTCTTGCTTTCCAAACATTTGGGGAACATGCAGTGGGATACCTCACTTGACATACTTTCACCATTTTTACTTTATAACTTACGCTATTCAGAATTTATTTTTTGAAATCGTGTTCTATTGTATTTTGTTTCACTGTCCACACATGTATTCGTGATTATGGCGTACGTTATTTAACTGTACACATTACAAAAACCTATGAATTCACATATTTCCACGTATCTATCCTGTCACTGAAATTAATGGAAATAAAATTAAATATTCAGGCTTTAGTGTAAATCATCGTAAGATAATACCGTTGCTTTGTGCGTATTTTTGCATTGTACAGTGAGAAAGTAAAAAAAAAAAAAAGTGTTTCTTCTCACCACTGCTTCAAATGTTAAGAATGGAATCAGTTGCGTATTTCGCAGCCTGGACATTTTTTTAATAGTTCACAGTAAATAAAGCCGCGGGGATGTAATATTTATGAGAAGTAAATCAAATGCTGAGGTGCTGGAAATTGTGTCAGCTCGGTTTCACATTGCTTTTTACTTTCGTTGTGTAAATCATTGCGTCATGTATCCTTTGTGTTGTGATTGACATGAAAGAATGCAAATACGGTGGGCGATAAAAGGTATCTAAGAAGGGAGTTGAGGCGTTCAAACTTGAGTTTCAAAGTACTTTCTCTTCAAGAGCTTTATTTAACATATCCTTTTCTGACCCCATCCACGAGTGCGAACGAAGTAATTCTTCCAGGGAGCTTGTCGAAAGTCGCACGCGTGCGCTAACTCGCCTGTACCGCGCAACACGTTCTGCCTAGCACACGGTGCCCTCGAATGGAATGTATGTTGCCGAAGTCACCTTATCATTCTCTTAAGAAGGTTTTTCAAAAACACATGGATTGTCATGGTGTGTGTGTATATAGTATATATATATATATATATATATATATATATATATATATATATATATATATATATGCTATATATCTTAACAAGTGTGAACATGTCCCAGTTAAGTTATGCTGTGATGATCTGCTGAAAAAGTTAAATGCCTTGAAAGGAACAGTAAGCAATTACTAAATAATATGTGTTGATTCATGTGTTATGAATTCAAAAGTCCAGAAAAGTCGCAGATGTTCATTTACACTTATTGAATATTTTAATTTGAACCTTGCGTAAATCTGATTAGGTCTCCCGCTATTTCATAGTTGTAACATGTATGTAAACTGTTTGTATCGTTTTATAACGGGATATGAATGTGTTAAATAATTGCAATGTTTTTCTTTTTGTTTCAGGTAAGTTTTAAAGAACGGAAGGGGAACGGGAGGGCTCGTGTAATGTTGCGGTTATATCGTGAGTACCTGTAGCGTTGAAGTGCGATGAAAAATGTCTAAAAGTGATTTATACCGGTGAATATATTGTAATGTAGCCATTTACCTTAAGAGAAGTTAATTCATCTGGAATTTTCAGTTCTGTTGTTTTGATTTTTGTACATGAACTGATGTAACCCACCGGCGTTGCCTTGGTATTGATCTCAGCCACTTATTATACTGTAAAGGAATTAATTCCTATGTATTGTGTCAAACGAAAGTAGTTTTATTTACATTCTCGCCACGCCCCGCCCTGCTCTCTTTCTCTCGACTCCCCATCGCCCACCCGCGCTCACCGCCTTCCCCGCCGTCCGTACTCCACCTGCCCGCCAATCTTGCGCGGCTGCTCTGCAATACGCAGGTGCGATGCGTTTTGCATAAATCAAAAGGAAAAACAATAAAAAAATTTAAAAAACTGATATTTAATATATATAATTTGATTTAAAAATAAAAAAAATGATATTTCGGCATTGGGATTATCGGTTGAAAAGGTTTCGTCGAACACAGTTTAATTTATGTACTACATAGGGTGAAAATAATAATGGTAGTTTTCCAGGCAAGCGTGATTTTTGTCTTACGAAACTCGATTTATTTGAAAATGTATCGGTAGTTTATTGTTATTTTTGCTCAACTTGTATGCTTGCCATTGTCGAGTATCGTAGCAGCGGTATCTTTTATTGCGGCCCAGCGTTCACTTGCACTTGAGCGGGCTGGAAAGGTGGTTGGGGGAGGGGGGGCGGCGAAAGCTGGGCGAACGTGCGCCGCGTTCCGAATGCTACTCGCGTGCGTCACGTGGCCGCACGGCCCCGCGAACATCCGGCGGCGTCGATCGAGGTCAATACGTACCGAAGCGTTGGCCCGATGCGTGTGGCGTTGCGACAGTTTCTGGCGATGCCTTTCGGGGGCTGCAGGAGTCGCTGTCTTCGTTGGCCGTGGATGTACAATTGCGCAGGTGGAGAGAGCAGGAGCTGCGGAGTGTACTTCAGTGCTTGGTTTTAATTGCTGTACAGTGGTGTGAATGTAGCAAATTGAAGTGGTTTGCGCAAGCGCCGACCTCACGATAATGAAACCATTGCGATTTATGAACTGCGCAGTACCGACTTGGAATAGAACCTGGAAAATAGTTGTTTTTGAGATTATCATATCCTTTCCGCACGGACGTAACAAAGGATGAGGAAGATTACTTCATGAATGTCAATTCGTCTTTTAACTGTGGCAGCGAGTGGCGGAATGTAATAAAAAGTTCATCTTGAGTCATGCAAAAGCAATTAAAAAACTGTTCTCGCAATGTATGTTAAAAACTAAGATTTCAAAACATTTCTTACTTTTTCATTTTGTACTTAAATATGTCATAAATATCATAAATATCCAAGATAATAAATTTAATTGTCAGTTATATCTGAAATTCGAACTATGTGTAAAATGATTTTACTTATTTATTATTTCTTGTATTTGAATGAACAACATTGCTTCTGGCCTTTGACTCATCATTTCATGAGCGTTCGGTCCTGAGGACCACAAAATAAGATGTTTTAATGTTGCTGGGAATGTTATAATGTTGATGTTTAGGGAAATGTAATACCATCGTACAATTATTGAAACTTAGTTTAATGATTGTCGCTCTTGACCCTTTATTAAATTCATGATTATTAGGGATCTAGTTGTTGTTGTTAATAATAATAATAATAATAATAATAAAGAAGTACTTAAAGAATGTGTAGAAAAAGTAGGCTTACAAATCTCTTTCGGGAAAACTTAATTCTTTTGTTCAAAAACAGAAATTGCGAGCTTGAAATCAAAATATGGTAGAGTAAATAGGGTCCCATATTTCAAATACCTGGGAGAATTCATTGAACCGACAGGCTTTCAAAAAATCTCACAGCAACATCGCCTCCAAAAAGTCAAAAAAGGATTAGGGTTAGTGCAAAATCTCTACAACAAAAAATGCATGTCAGGAGGGACAAAAATTCGGTACAACACAGTCTTAAAGCCAACAACCTCTCGCTAGTGAAACACTGAACCTTAACAGAAAACACGAACTTGAACAAAAAAAAAAAAAGCAATACATACCCAAGACGGTTACAGGCTGCAAACAATTAAAACAGAACAGTTTTCAAACATCGAAATTGATATAAGGAAAAGGCGAATGAAATTCTTTGGTCATCTCAACAGGCTACCGGAAAATCGACTGACAAAAAGGATACTAAATTATATAACGTCACTTAAAAATTCCACAACTTGGCTAGTGAAATTCGAAAGGACCTCAAAAACGCAAACATAATATGCCAGAGCAACCTCAACAAAAACAATACAGACCAAGATGGTCAGAAGAACGTAAACGAGCCTTCTCGGAAAGAATGAAAGCCTATTGGATCAACAAGAAGAACTCAAAGAAAAATTGATCGAGTTACTTGCTTAACGTCTTCCATTTCTGGGGAGAATTCGCCAATAATAATAATAATAATAATAATAATAATAATAATAATAATAATAATAATAATAATAATAATAATAGTTTGATATTCGGCTAAAAATACGTTTCTTAATTCTAATTTCATTTTGTTTCTTCCATGGAAGAAGTGTAATGATTTCGTAAAGAAACATTATGTCTACAAACATATTTCTTGATGAACTTAAGACAACTTTCTTCATTAATGCCGAAATGTTTGTAATTATGAGCTGTGTGTTTTGAAAAATGCAGATTTTAGGTTTCTGTATAGTAAAATGGAGTACAATAAAACGTATGTGAATGTATTTGTGTACTTGAATGTACACTAAAAAAATGCATTGAAAGGTCCAGTGAAAATGTCCTCCTTGGATGGGATCATTGCCTCAAGTGGCAGCACAGTGACTTCCGAAACACGTCGGGCCCTGGCCGCTGAGCGCCCGGCCGCGCGGAGTGCGCTATCGTAGCCGTCGCGATGCGGGCGCGGCGTCTCGACCGGCCGAAACCGGTTTGCTGCGTTGCGCGTCACCTTCGCTGGCACTCTCCACCTCGGCAAGCGGTGGGCCGGTGCGCCGAAGAGCCAGCAGGAGCGTTGTTCGGGCCCATTCGCGCGGCGAGCGCTGACTGCAGAACGCAGCGCGAGCATCCCGAGAGTGAAAGTGGCAGCGCTGCTCGCCGTGCCCTCCGGGGGCGTCGAAGCGGTGGGCGTGCCAGCCTGCCTGCTGCGCACACCGACGCTCTGGGCGGCGTCGCTTCGCCTCGCCTCGCCTCGCCTCGCTCCGGGACTGGTTTCTGAGGCCGCGGCCGCCGCCGCAGTCAGTGGAAGATTGGAACGCGAGAAAGAGAGCGACGAAGGAATGACAGTCGGAGTTGAAACGGGAGCGATTCTCTCCGTTTGGTTTAGGCTCCCAGCTGTGGATTTTTGGTTTGCGAATCTGGCCTTTGTGGTAATCTGTGGAATGCTGCCCCCTACAACAGCCTTCCTAGTATGGTTAGGTTTCGTATGTTCTCATTTCTCTCAGAATTTGTTATTCATATTTCGCCTGTTTGCTATCCGTTCGGGATACTATGTAACGTATTCGTAAAATTCCCTTAGACTTTTCAACTTGTGAGAACAGAGTAAAATATTTTCACGCCTCCGGTTTGTTAGTTTTAAAACACACGTGCAAAAATGATCTCTTAAAACCATTATCTCGTTTTTATTTATTTATTGATTTAGTTTTTCTTTGTGCTGTTTTCTCTTGAACAGCTGGAAATGCCAATATTATCCCCAGGTTTGTTCTTACGAGCCTAGTAAAAAGCGTTTTAATTGTGTTGTACCTAAACGAACCACAGTGACAAGGCTACCTTCCTAACAGGCTGTTTGCGTTCCTTAAGTGTCGTGCGCCGGACGTATTAGCGTGCGTGACGAACTCCGTTATCGTCCTGTTGGAAATCAATCGTGAAACACGTTCCGTGTTGGCAACGTTTGTGAAGAATTTGTCCAGGCTTTTTTACACGATAATGCGTCGGAATTATGTATCGTCCTTCATAAATATAGATCAAAACTCGTCAATGAGGTGATGCAGCTTAGAAATAAAAGGAGCAAAACCGGAATTGCTGTGCTTCGGTGTTGCGAGATACTTTGCTACTGCGACAACTACTTCATTCATACGAACCAACCCTTCCGATTTTTTCAGGAAATTGAATGGGCACCTTGGTCGCAATATCCGCAAGGATGTACGTCGCGGCTTGGGTAAGGGTTTGCTCATAATTTTCGCTTGGAAATGAGTCTAGCGGTGAGTGTGCACGAAGTATAGGTTTATTGGGAGCAATGGAAGGGATAATTTCACCACTTGACCTCGTTGAAAATTGAAGACCGAGTTGCTAATGAGGGGAACGTTCTTTCGTGTTTCCATGCTGTGAAGGTGCAGGTGCTGTAATACGTAAATAACTACGTCGTCTATGCGTCCTCAAGTGCCACTGTCACGAACACCAGGTCGTGCTTATACGATTCCCGCGTCTCTGATACAAATGAGTCACTCTTGCTTCAGATGTTAGTCGTCCTCCTTATGTGCGCTGCCCAGACTGTGATTGAGAATGTCCTTGGACTAGTTATTGACGGTTTGAAAAAATGTAAATTTCAATAAAATATCTTACCTCAAACATGTACCTTGACCTCTGTTGTATTAATTACTTTACATATTATGTCTCACTGTGCATAATTTGTAACTGGACTTTGTTTAGGTAAATGCTTATTTTACTCTTCGGCGTAGACAATCAAAACTGAGAAAATAATTTCATGACTTGACGATATATAGCACCTATATTTAGAAAGCCTAAAACTGCCTATTCGTGCTGGAAAGGCGTAAAATGGCTATTCTGTATAATTGAAGCTATGGAGAATAAACTTGAAAGCGTTCGAAGGCAGAATATCCGACTGAAACTGCAATCTGCTTTAAGTATAACTACCGGTTTCCCTTGGCTGCACTCTACATCAAAAGAGTACTCAATTAATGTACAATCTATATTCCAAAATTAAAATACCCCGAGAGTTTAAATTGATTAGTTATTGCGTATACAATGAGACAGAAGGGCTGAGTTGAGCCCAGAGCCAGCATTGCCGCCGACTGCAGTGGCTCTGACCGAGAGGGTCGAGTCCCGATGTGATGGGATATTCGACACTAGCTGTAAAGCTAGGTGCAGGAGTATTCTATCGGGTAGCTGCTCTGATTGGTATTTTTAATAGTTTTTCCGTTCAACACCAGGCAAATGCCAGAGCAGTACCTAAACAAACGGGACAAGGGCAGCGTCCGATCTTTCCTTCCTCTTCCTTGCCCTCCTCTCCCCTTTTTTACGCACACATTTGCCCTTCCATGCTCTTTACTAGTACATATGCCGGGAGACCTGTCAGAAACTTCTAACTTGACCCGACTGGGGGAGATTCTTGGAGGGAGAAATCCTCTGCAAGCAGACGTGTGAGTCGGCGCCGGTCCTCGCCGTCCAGCGGGGGGAGAAACTCCGCCGCCTCCCCGGATGAACATTCACTACACTTACAGGGCTGATGATAGTTAACGTGCTCGGAAACATTAATCAATCAAGAAGGCACAGCTGGTTGAGCATTCACTTTTAGCTTAACAGTTTCAAGTAAAATAACACATTTGTGAAAAAGTGGTTTTCTTTTCTGTTTGAACTGCCTATAGACATATTTTCGCTTTTTAAGAGCCTATTTTAGGCGTTGAAAATAGATTTTGTAACTCAAATATTCGAAGTCTATTGACTGACGAATGTAATCAGTGTCCCCTAGAGCGCTAACCAAGGAAGTGAAAAATCATTGTCACTGTTGTTTCTCGACAGTGGAGGGAAATTTTTGAGTTTGGAGTGATAGAGGAAATAGCCATGTACTAAGTTGCCAAAACAGCCTTGAAGAAACCGTTGAGAAGAACAGCGATAACGGCAGCTTCATGTGCAATTGGAACTGTATTTGCGCCGATGCACGTAAAGACACTTGTGCAACAGCCCAGCACTCGGTGCCCGAGTCGGAGAAAGGCTAGTGGGCAGCGCGGCGCGCAGCGGTCGTCGTGGAGAAACAGGCGGCGGCGGGCGACACACAATGGGCGCTGATTGACAGCCGCTCTGCGAATCGTCAGGCGGCGCACGCCCGTCCCGGCTGCGCGCCTCGCGCCACCCTACCGCCCACGGGTGGGCCTCTCGCAAGAGCAGACGGGCACATCTCAGCCATCTCTTGGTGCATCCGATCGGGAGAATTCCTCGAGTCCTTCTGGAATTGGTGTTCAACATGAAATAGCGAAGAGTGACATAGAGGTACAGTGGAAGATAAAAGGAAGGTTTCTTAGCTGTTTCTGATTCATTCATTAATAGCCAAATGGCACGCAACAAACGTATCCTCGCAGATACCTACGCATCAGAAAGAGTATGTGATGTTTTTATGACTTATTTTCTCCGCCCTTCTTTTCTAGAAAGAAGTATGAGGTTATTCACACCTCATTCAGTTAATGCTTTTGCTTAGTAGTAAAATGCTTTTATGACTTCAGAATTGAAGTAGATACTTAGTTTTTGGAAGCACCTCTCCCTCCCTCCAAATCTAGGACATTTCAGTTCTACTTCTTTTGAGTAAATAACGTAATATTCGGAGCTGAAGAAACGCTGCCTCAAGTTACGGCAATATTTAAGATTTTTGTCTCCTTGTCCTTTGAACTCTAGTTTCCTCGCCTTTCCACCAAAACCACCCCCGTGGATAAAATACGCGGCTTTTTCACTTTGGGCGCAGTGACCAGCTATGAATTGCGTTTCCTTTCGCTGCAACGCGCGCCGTGGGCCGCGCCGTTTCCCGCTCCGCTGCCGCCGCGCCGCTCCCCTTTCCGCGCCTGCCGGCGGTCTGCGTAACAGACGCACTGTTATGCTGGCGTTCGCTTTTAGCCCACTTGGCTTTCAGCCCTCTCGAGCGGCAGGATTTCGGGCGCGGAGATGGACGCATCACCCGCCCGCCAACTAGTCGCTGCGACGCCCTGCGCTGTCGTTACACTCCCCACCTTTCACATTTCCACGCGTGGACAGCGGAGCTGAAATTTGTTGGGTCGTTTCGCGGCGGACGTCCCGTCCGACATTTTAATACTCCTTATAATCGTTCATCATCGATAACAAGAATATTCGTTAAATGACGTCCTTTTAAAAGATAATCAGGTATGATTTCGGGGGGATTGAAGCATTGAAAACGGCACTGAAACCGCACATGTCGGTTCTTTGCTTTTCACGCCTGGTCAACCATGTCGCATTTTATTTCGCCTTGAGAATGATGCGCAAGGAGTAGATACTCCTCAATCCTTTCGATCTACTTTTGATGTTCAGACAAAACCCATCATTCAGGCCACTGAAAGAAAATGGTAACGATAAAGCCGGAAATATAGAATGTTTCGGTGAAGCGGAAACGTTAGAAAAGGAAGAGGTGGGAAACGGAAAGACACCAAAAATTTGCTTCTATTCCAACGGAATTTCTCCACAAAACCGTATGAAAGAATGTGGATGCGAATCCTTGTACTGAAGAGGAATGTGATATCCAAGGTTAGTATTGATGTGACTGTGGAAATAATTGATATTGGTTGTTTAGGTTGTTATTGCGTTTAAACCACCATTAAAAACCGTTCCATCACTCGGTCTTTCCCGGTTTTGCGCTGTCCATTATGTGGACACATGTTAGCACTTATATAGTGTGCGGCAGGAGCTATGCAAGATTTGACAATAAGCCTCACAGTAGCCGAACTGTTAGTGACACTTTCGTTAATTAACTTAAACACGTAGTTGGCCTACATTTCGACACTTTTGTGAAGATACGTGCTTTGGTTTAATCTTACTTAAGCATTCTTTCGCTTATATTTCACGAAGTTTTGCTAATCTCAATGAAAATGTTCGTGTCAGACCTTTGTGTTACATCTGATTGCAGTCTGCATCCTTTGTTTGTTTTTAGAAATAAAACTTAGTTTTTCTGCACAACTGATTTTTCATAATTTTATGTCGGAACGTTAATAATATATGCCGTAATTTTGGTGATTGATTTTCATTGACTTAATTTTCAAGCAAAATAAGTTTAAACTCAGTTGCAGTTCAGTCAGAATTCCCTTCGTTTCTGGATGCGTTCTAATAAAGGAGGGTTTCTTAAAAATAGAACTGTTGAGAATCCGTCTTCTAAAATCAACAAACCTCGCCAATGGTGTAATATTTTTTTTTCTAGCGGGGCAAAAGGCTGACGAAGGAATGGTGTAATCTGTAGAGTTTAAGAAAGTGTTTTGTATGAAACGTCCAAAACAAAATTAGTCAAATCATGGGTAGTAATCTATTGCAAAAATATTCTTGAGAACTTTTCATTTGGGGAAACATTATTTCGTATTTACGTGAAAGATATTATTAAAATAAAGTGCTGTGTTAAGTATAAATCGAAATCTACCATCGTTCGCATCGCATTCAATGTTGTGTATGTGTTGTTCACTTACAGTTGTGTATGTTCACTTACGTACCCCTCAATTAAGGTTTTCTTTCCCACTCCGTAATGGACTGTTGTTAATGCAGTAAGCATGTCTAAGAATTAGAGTCGACTGCGGTTATAGTGAAATTCTGGCGACTAACATGTTGGGTTCATTATATCAGAGGTTCACTATATCCGATGATGTTAACATTAAATGGAATATCCCCACAAATATTGATTTTATTAATATACAACAAAATTCAATAACATCACCAACTAAAATTTTAATATCTCTATTTATACGTTTAAAAAAAGTTATTTTCAATTGCTTCGTTTGTACATTTTTCATTAGATCCTTCTACAGAGTTCGTGCTCTCTCCATACTTGTTTCTGCATTGTTTTCTGTATTTAGGTATTGTAATGCAGTCTTTGACACCTTTCAATACCTCTTGCACTATTTGAACACCATTCCATTCTTTGAAGGCCTTTTTGATGACCTAATAACATGGTTCCGTTCACTATAGCCGAGATTCAGGTTCACTATAACCGAATCTTCTTATGCTTATTTGTAATGTAAGTGAAACGGGACCGATGATTTAAGTTCACTACAACCGGAGTCGGCTGTACATTTCTGGTCATGTCACATGAGGTAGCTCATGTGAAGCAATCTCGGCAAAATTCCTCCTTCAATGAAAAATTAATTTAGTACTACTACTATTTAATTTAATACTAAACAAAGTATGTATATGGAAATTGAATAAAAAAAATAAAATAATTAAAGTTAAAACGGGCCATTAGTGAGATTATAGGTGGGAATTTCTTTTTGGTCGAATTTTTTCGCAAACTAAAAATTTTGTAGAAATATTAGCTATCTTACAATCATTCATGTTGAGTATATATCAATATTTTAAATTTTCGCACACATATATTGTTGGACATTTCTCAACTTTACTAATATCCAAATTTAGTACGCGTTAATAACTTTTTATAAATAAATGTATAGTATATTCCTGACACAATGAGAAGGTTGTCCCAGTAAAACATGGGATCGAAATGACATTTTGTGTGACAATACTAGACACGTATTGCAGTAAATGTAGTAGCTTTATGTGACTGTAAATCGAGTTTGAATTGTCCAAAATACTCTGGGGAAAAAAAAAAAAAAAAAAACAACAACAACAGAAGTGTCTGACGCCTTGCCAAAGGATTTACGTACAGTCCAGATGAGGGGATGATTTTGACAGGTTGTGTAACACTTCAAATCGCCGGAAAAGTCTTCTCTCCGCCGAATGTGTTCTTCCGCGAGCGAGGTGTGATGAGAATCGTCAGTTCGGGGAGTGCAGTGAAGTTAGTTTTCACGAGTGATTTCGTTAGTTCCTATATCGTCACTGAAAGCAATATTGTAAGAACTGATGTGACAAATCATGTGGAAAAGTATATGAGCATATTAAAATTGATTCTTTGACAGAGAAATTCAAAGTGAATCCATGCACCTCGATGATACACGGACAGCCTTCAATCTCGGAATATCGAAGACTCTGTGCTGTTCTCTGTTCACTATCACAATGTCAACTAATCTTGCTATACATATAAACTTGGACTCAAAGAACAATCCTGTTAATTTTTTTTAATGAGAACTGTGAAGTGCACTTTTCTTAAATTCTAGTGACATAACTTGTTTTCATAATTTGTTAACATTCTGTAGTATGCGAAGTAACACAATGAATAGAGAGTACCCCAGCCCCTTCACAACTTACTGATTGACTCGCACACGCATTTAAATTTGGCATGAATGGATGTCAAAATAATCGCTCACAGGACTGAACGATATTGATATAATCTAAATATTATTTTTCTTATAGAAAATAAATTCGTTTTGATTTATATGCTGAGCGCAAAATTCGAGAAGCGTGCAATTAAATGGTCATTACCAGAACATTTAAGGGGAATTGATGCTTCTCTTGGAGCTGTCACTGGTGGTCGCTAAAGTTAGCGTCTCCAAACTATGAACTAAATCAAACCCACTAGCATTACAACCTTACATATCTCTAGTAACGTTTGGTGAACATCTGCTCGTCTCTCCTTGGAATCAGCATCGGAGCAGCGCGAGTAAACAAGAGCGTCTGTCAAAAGTCGAGCGTTTCGAGTGTTATACCCTTAGTATATTCCATACGGGAAGATAAACAGGGTTGGAAAAATAACCGATCCGCCCCGCTCGCCCATCAGGCGCCAACGCAGCAGAGCATTGTTTCGCTTTTGTTTACATACCTTTCTGTTCCGTGTCATGTTGATCCCTGGAGAAGTAAGAGCTTAAAATCACGGCCACCGTTCGGAATGCGCTTAAGCGTACAATGCATGTCGGTCATGACTTGAGACTGACTGCTTCTTTGAAAGCAACAAACTCTTATTTGAGCATTGGTATACACATTACGCGTATTCGAAGGATTCATTTCATTGGTTAGTTATTTTCACATTTCAGAATCTGAATTCATAAGATGTTTGTCTTATACTGTTTGGTATTAAGAGATAAATATTTTGTTCCAAATTGCAAACGGCAGTCTAAATATTTCCGCCAAGAATTATTAAAATATCCAATTAAAATAACAATGTATTGATTGCTCACTAATAAGGATCTAGTTATTTGTTTCAATCATCTTATTTGAATTAATTTTCTTCTATTTTGTTAATGAATGATTCTAATTTCAATATTTGGGAAACCACTTGTATTCGTTTCCTTTTTCCTATGATTTCCTATGATTCTCGAACATACACTACGTCCGCTTTACTTTCTCTTAATGAATAATGAAGACAGTATCATTATGCTGCAACGAAAAATGCAAAAAATAACGATTTGTGAGTTCCTGCTAACGAAAAATTGGTTTTAGCGAAAGTGTGTACAACAGTGCCGTCTCACAGAAACGGTACACACGATTTTCAACTAAATTTGACATTCCTCAATCCATCTGGCTGATGCTACAGCCTCATTATTTAAATGAACATTTTAATCTTTTGGAGTTTATTTTAATTTTCAAAATTTTCTCAAAAAATGAATTCATTTTTAAAACAATTCTTTTGCTCGAGTACATCTTGGAAAATGGTTCAGATTAGATTTTCGTTGAAATCTGTGAATCTTGCGTTGCGAAAGTGTAACATTTTATATTACTCCTGCTTCAACAACTACAACTTTGAAGATAGAATATTTTTCTTAGTAAATTCTGTTCTTCACTTTAGATGTTTAAATATCATGTACATTTTTTAAAAAATGGTAGTTTTCTCGTAATTTTGAGTAAAAATAGTAACACTAGAAAACGTGAACAAAATTTTCTCTATAACTGCCCCATTTGTTTCGTTAATCTTGTTCAAATTAAGTAGAATCTAAAGGTATCGAGTTTAGTTCCTCTGGTATTTCTGTAGACACACATCGTTTTCTGAAGCCAACAGATTGTGTGTCCAAGATTAAGTTTAGCGTACAAGTGTGTTCCCTGACATACGCACGTGTACGCAGCCCGCCCGTAAGGGCATCATTCAATCATCTGTCATGGGAACATACAGCTCTGTCTTTTGTCTTCAGGGTTGTCCTCCCCTGTCGGTCGTATTTTTATTACGTTTTATATAATTTCCTCGGTAATTTGCTTTTCCAAAATAGTTTTGTACTAAGATGTTCTTCATAAGACATATCTATTTTTGGTTTATTTTACTCATTGAGTGCAAATTTCTGACAATGCTATTCCAATTGAGCTCCTGTAGCTTTTTCCTCACCAACGTTGTACAACCCTAGCCCACGTTCCGGCCGGAGATATTGTCATTGTGCGTCCGGTAATCGTGCGCTGGCCGCCCCTCACCCTTAACTGCAAAACCGAATTGCACGCCGCGGAAACTGTCGTATTGTATCTCCAGATGTCGATCCAATAGGACCACTTTATTGCAACACGGTGAGTTTTTAAATTTAATTTCTTTTTAGAGACGTTCTATCTAAAAAAAAAAATCATTTTTTGCAGCATTTCCTTAAACCATAAGCCACATTGTGCTACAAAAATTCTATCTTGCTGCAGTTGCTCTAACTACGATATATTCTCACGGACGCAGGAAATTGTTATATATTACGTAACAATTAAATAGAAGCATGTGCTGTTGTGTATTGCGAGAATATATTTTCAGAAAATGCCGATGTCGATTACTATAACACTCGGCGTAGAAATCATATTCATCAGGTGACAGTATCAACAGCTCATTACAAGAAATTCACATACAATACATGCACATTATTTTACAACACTTTGCCATATGACATTAAACGATTAAATTCGATAGAAAAGTTTAAATCCAAAGTGAAATCGTTTCTGCTGTATAACTGTTTCTATACAATTAGAGACAATACTGAGACTCACACGCAAAGTAACATTAATTTTAACACTGATACATAATGAATTATTTACCATTTGGACTGTATAAATGTGTATAAACAACTTGTAAAAAGTATTGTACTGCAGCGTCCGGGTCAGTGACCCCCATCTCGATCAGGTTTTTCGTCCAGTTTCCCTGATCCATTGAGCAAATGCCGAGATGGCCCCTTGTTTTGCTTCTGGACATAAATGTAACTTCATTATCTGTGCACGTGTTCTAGAATTCATTGGGAAATATAGTTATTCAAATTATCGTTTCAATGTTGTTGCGGCAAGAAGTATTATTCCTTGACGAAGGACATCGTGGATAAGAGCCCAAAATTGATTGCTTATTTATCCTTTAAAATAGATTTTATTTCATGAGAGTTGTTTTTTTAAATTTAATTTTCAAAATTTATGTAGTATATGACTTAGTGTAGGATCACAGAATTTTGAAAATGTGCACAGAATTCACTTCTCCCCATAACACGTCATACGCAGTTTCAACTGTTTTTTTTGACGTTAAATAAATAAATTGTACAGTGCTGGAGTTGGCTTCTGCGGGATCCCTAAGCTCAGTTTGATGCCATTCTTCATGCGGGTCTCGAATCCTTAATTTTTAATATTTTAATGAAATTGTTAAATGCGAACGTTTTTGTTCAATATTCTGATTAACGAATAGTTTACAGATGCCAACCTACTTTAACCTTTTATTTGATTTTTTTTATTATTATAATGTTTTAGAAGTCTGAACTGCTAATTGTCTTTTCAACAATTTTGTCGTAGCACGTAAGTTTTTCTTGCTTCTTTTATGTTTTTTTTTCTCTCTCCATTTAACGTTAAACTGTTATTAACGTATCACAATCGGTACTAAGTTCTGTTGACGAAACAAATAGGTATATTATTTGTTACTCGCGTTCGTTTTACATTACATATAGCATAAAGTAAATTCCAAGCAGCTTCATTGGCCGTACTACGCTATCAAACAAGCTGGGAAAGTACTAGTTTTCGTTCCTAAAATCTGTTCTATCGTGTGAATCTCATTTTACGGTACTTTCCTGTCTGAGACTGAACATCTTTTTTCAGTATCGAGTGAAAATAAACAGTATTCAGTCTATTTGCCTGGATATGACATTAATCTTTAGTAATTCACTGGAAATAACATTTTTATTTTTTAGTATGAGGATATGATGATCATTAGTAATTGTAGAAGATTGAGTTTTATGATGTATTGACATTCTGCACTTTCAACACGACACCAAATCAGTCAGTGTTAGCGGTTATCTGGTTAACTTTGTCTCTGAAAATTGCTGGAATTCAAAATCTTCTTTGTAGATGGGACTTGGCGTTGTTGGCATGAAAGGATATCGTTCCCATCCCTTGTAAATCTGGTCGGGACCAGTATAAACGAAGTGCATGGCAAAGGAGCATGCAGACCACTGACGTCAACAGAACACTTTGAACAGCGTTACTTGTACGCCACCTGCGCCAATTGAAGTGCGAGGGCGCGGGGCTGCGTCCTTGCGAGGTTTCAAGCCGGCGACCGCCGCGTCGCCGGAGGCGGGAAGCCCCGCGCTGCATCCGGCCCTCTGCCCTCGCCACTCCTCCCATCGGCCCTCCGCCCCCTCGCCCGGTGCGTCGGAAGTTACGCGGCGCCGTCGCTCAACTTCCCAAGGAGGTTAAGGAGGGTCGATTAAACGGTTTATAATTATGCTACACCGTCGACGGTGTGCCCTAAAATTAGCATTGACGTGGGACAACTTGTCCGTAACTTTCGACCCCTTCCATCCACTCCTTTGATCCGGAGGGGTAGATTGATTGTGGTACAGCGCTCTCGTTTTTTGGGGGGATCATCAAGCGGCGAACTTCTCAATCACTTTGGTAGGTTTTGCGTGGAATACTTTAATACGGGCGTTGACGTCCCTACGCCAAAATAGGTCGTGTTTGCTAAACGTTGATTGGAAGTTAGTTCTCCTGCGTCGGTTTCAAGCGCGTAGCTGCTTACGGAGACGTGCTTTCATGCATATTGATCTACCAGTTTAGGAGGGCGGTGTTTATGCCCGGGCTGTGAATAATGAATTCGAGACGATTCCCTCGTTTCTACCAGAGAATTGAATGCTGCGCATGCGCATGCATGCATGCATCTCGACCAATAAGGCGGGAATGTGCGACGAACGTGCGGCTCTGCTAGAGAGAAGCAGTCGATACGAATTCTTTGGCTTTCTAGGGCGATCATGTTCATGTCCCTTCTCTGAATGAGTAGTTCGATGTTTGAATTTCAATGCTTAACTTGAGAATCCAATTTGCAATGTGTGAAAATACACATATAATTTACAACTGTGTGTCAGATTTTCGATTCGAGTATTTCGCAGAGTCAAAATCAGGAGTTGATAACATTTTAATTTGTCAGTTTACTATATTCTGGATACAGACCAGAATACAGTCGATTGCTCTTCTCATTTTTCTTAGTCGGTCTTAAATGTGTTGAGAAAACTATTTTTGTTCTCATGTGGTTTTTTCAAGTGATACAAGTAAGGGAGATAAACTCTGCCTCCTGTTGGCATGTGCGAATGAAGCGATCAGCTTGGAGATAATAGCGTAAGGCAATTCGCGAATCCTCATTTCCGGTAGCTGCGCAGTCGCGGAGGCGCAACGGGTGACGTCTTCATTTCTAATGCAAGACTTAATCTTGGCGACACTCCCGGCGGGCCTCCTGCAGGGAGTCGGTTTGAGGCGGGGGGCTTCACTTAACAAGTTGTGCGCGCCCGTACTCGTCTTAATAGCTGAGGGAAGCAGGGCACAGCACCCCCGCGCGCGACGAGACCCGATAATCTGCAACAGGGGTCGGCAAGCACTTGGCGCCCCCGCTCGGGACTTGTATTTGAAGGGGCGTGACAGAGTGATTCATGATGAAAGAGGCGATGGATATGTGCTGCGTTGTAACCAAGTAGTTTTTTTTGACGAGTTGTTTCATGATATGCCACAAGTGGTGGAAACGAACTGATCCAATTTCGTGTGTACAACAGCTTTACGAAAGGTTTCGTTGATAGTTCACCTTGACAAGACTGAAAGAAGAGGAAGAAGAAGAAATAATGAAATATGAAAAAATGCTTGATGTTCCTAATCATTTAATGCTGCACCCGTAGACCTAAAAGTACGAGCAAAATTGGTCGCTACACGTGAATCATAAAACACTTGCGAATATCTAATGGAGTTTTTAATATGCTTCTTGTATTTGACACGCATACATACACACAAACAAACAGACAATGCATTCGCCCCGTGATGATTCTTGAATTCATTCATTGAAATCGCTCGTTGTTAACTAATTACAAATGTTGTGCTTGCCAATCGGAAGTTTTGAAGAACTTCCTAGTTGAAAATGTTTCAATTGAGAGTGATAAAAATGTTATTTGATGATCGTACAATATTCAAAGTGAATTCAAATTTATAAAAGTTTCAAAATTTTGTTATGAAACTCTGCTGATAATTTGTTTTCAATATTTTCAATGTTCAATTACAAAAACAAAAATTTGTTCGTGTAATGCCAATTAATAGACGATCACGTTTGATTACTTAATTTCAGTGGACGATGAACCGACGTTCCCAATGAAACCGACGTTCCGAAATAACAGTGAAGTTCACTTTGGGTGTTTTTCTCTATAGATATTTTCGATGTGAGACATCTTCAGTAGTCGTAATGCTGCACTACACAGGGGAAAGAGATTAGTGAATAATGACGATTGATCATTTAATTTTGACAGTTAAGGTTCATTGATGTGAAAATATGGTGAAAATTCAGAAATAAAATCTTCAAGAAGTATTGCCAAGACTAGCTACCGAGTTTTGGATAATCCGGTTTGGTTTCTTCGAGAATAAAACTACTAAAAAGAATGTAATATTTACACAAAATAAATTAAAAGACCGAAGAGCGAGGAGGTATGGCAGTGATAATGAGCAACTTTCACAATTTCCTGAATAGTTCAACGTTGACTCAAATGCGAATGTAATAGATATTAATCTGCACGGATTTCCCAGAAACAGAAAAGATGCGTCAGAGTTCACCCGCTGAACGACCTCGTTTTAACAGGTCCGACTGCCATGTTCGTGAATAATATTTGAAGTCGTCGACCCCTACTGTTTGTGCGCGGTCGTGGCTGGGAGGCTGTCGACCCCTGATACGGGAACCGGGGCGGGGGCGATTGGCTGCAGGGGGCGCGCAGGCAGACGCACGCGAAATTGGTAGGGCGGAGGAGGGGTAGACAGGGGCAGTGGCAGGGGTTGGCGTGCCGTCGCTGATGTAGTGCCACTCCCTGCCTGGACGTGCGCGCGCGTGTGTGTGTGTGTGGGGGGGGGGGCGCTTCGCTAAAAGACTGCCGTTGGTGGGTAGGGCACAGTCGTGTAGGTTGCTGCGTTTTGTATTCCCGTAAATTCGAAGACATGCGACTCTTTGAACTGATTTCTAAACATATATGGGTACACATACTCCAGCATTAAAAAGTTGTCGCTTTCAAATTAGTCAACTGAACATTACAGTCCACCTGCTTCCATGAATTTCGAGCTGATTTTTCTTTCTTCTATTATTGGTTCAAAAATATATTAAATGGGAGGTCGAACATCTATTTCGTATGTCTTAAAGTTGTCGATAGATATCGGCAATACTGTACACATAGAAAATATTACGTGATACTACGTTTTATATGTAACCATAACGAGATTACTTCTCGAAAAATGAAAGTACATTCTGTGATATAGATTCTAGTGTTCATTTCCGCATAATTGGTTTGCCAGAAGTATTTCACGTACGTTAGTTTGCCATCTAAAATGCACTCTGATCGTTGCAGCCTTTGGCATAACATTCTTGCCTAATATCTGATTTAATTTCTTTCAGTTTATGGCTTCTGTACCCTTTGTTCAGAGATAATCGAATATCAAAGCGGAAATGCATTCGTTTGGAATTACGTTACATAGTGTGGATTTCTGGTTGTGGCATGGCTTGCCTTCATTTTTTAGTGTTGGACGTCCTTGCTTCCTATCACGAATACTCATTGGTTCCAATGCACTACCTTACTAATTGTCCATTCAGGCACTCTTGGTGCGATCGCAGCCCTTTCACGCCCGGTGATGTACACCCCTGATTTTGTCTCCCCAGTCGCGATATCCACTTGTCCCCCTAACAATACTCTCCCCTTTCAAACGACACCCTCATTGCGTACCTTATTTTGTTCCATTCTTCTCACGACCCTCGTACGGCGTCCGAATGCTGCCACTCCTTTCCTTTGGCTTCCTCCCCTTTTTTCTTCTCTGCTCGAACCGCATGAGGAGTGCAATGAAGAATGGAGGTCCCGAGGTTTCAATCTTATTGTCTTCAATAGGAGTCGGTCCCTCCCTTGCGATTTCGGATGCTACAGACGTCACCTTTTGCTAAGCGACTACGACACGTTCGTCGAAGAAGATCAGTTCGTAAAGAACTTACATGCTGGCTGATACTATTGTTAAACTCGCTAATTCGGTAGGTGTCAGTTCTGCCAGAATGATCATTTCCCTTTCATCATAACCACGTGCTCCCTCAGTTGGTGTACGGAAAAGAGACGTTCGCGGCGACCACAAACCAAGAATTCGCCGAGCTCTGACTTCATTGGGGCCTGTTGCGAGGACCGACCTCGAGCGTTGCAGCTGTAGAAGGCGCGCGGGGGCGGGCGCGGGCCTTCTAATCCGCACAGCCCATTTACGGCCCGCGAGGCCGCTGCGTGCCCGCCAGCCGGCACTCCACTGGGGCGCGGGGGCGGGGAGGCAGCCTAGGGCTTCCTCCGTCTGCCGCCGCGCCGCCCCACGCCACGCCACGCCACGCCACGCCACGCCACGCCACGCCACGCCACGCCACGCCACGCCACGCCACGCCACGCCACGCCACGCCACGCCACGCCACGCCACGCCACGCCACGCCACGCCACGCCACGCCACGCCACGCCACGCCACGCCACGCCACGCCACGCCACGCCACGCCACGCCACGCCACGCCACGCCACGCCACGCCACGCCACGCCACGCCACGCCACGCCGCGCCACGCCACGCCACGCCACGCCACGCCACGCCACGCCACGCCACGCCACGCCGCGCCGCCGCCGCGCCGCGCCGCGCCGCGCCGCGCCGCGCCGCGCCGCGCCGCGCGCGCGCCCGCGCCGCGCCGCGCCGCGCCGCGCCGCGCCGCGCCGCGCCGCGCCGCGCCGCGCCGCGCTGTCTCGTCGCCTGGTGAGGTACGGGGCTTCGGATCGACCGCCCTGTTCGGCGAAATGCTTCCGCGCTTCTGGCTGGCGCACAGGCAGTGCGCTTTTTGCATGTCTCACGCCAAACTGAAAATGGAAGAGCCTTAATAAACAACAATTATTATTTTTTTTGAGACATTTTAGCATATTGCTTACCTATGGTATATTTTGTAAAAAAAAACAAAAATGGTGCCTATTTGAACTGGACAGGATTCAGACCTGTAGCATGTCTCACGCGACACCTCAAAGTAGCGAGGTGGTTGTAGTTTGCGTCATCACGATTTATAGCGAGTGTTGGAGGACGTGAAGATAGTACAACTGGATGAAATAAACTCGTAAGGATTCAACTTATTTGGTGTGCAATATTAAATGGTACTTTGAGTGGTATGGTCATTAGCCGTATCTGCTAGATTTAATTTCGCTATTTTAACTGTACAGTATTAAAGCATTCAGTTCTGTTCAATTACGTGTGACTACACCAAAAAACTTCGTCTTCGTATTCCGTTCAAATAGTTTTAAATTAGAGATGTATGATGGGTATGGTAAATTCACTTTAAATTTATTTTTCTTTGAAGTATTGCGCATTACTAATGAGTATACTAAACTCGGATGAGTATAGTCCCATTTTTGTCAAGCTGTTTTCTTAGTAGAAAGTATTGCATTATCATCGCGATCCAGTCAAAATAGTTCCAATGCGCACGTGTCGACGATATGGGCGGTTTGATACTAAACTACATAGTGAATCCTGCTTCCTCTTATGTCTTTTCCTGACAGTGAATGCGTTCCACTCCCTTTTAGAACATACAGGATATGTAGGACTTACC
This sequence comes from Teleogryllus oceanicus, assembly GCA_964035755.1. NCBI lineage: Eukaryota > Metazoa > Arthropoda > Insecta > Orthoptera > Gryllidae > Teleogryllus > Teleogryllus oceanicus. Next base: position 30,906,992 of record CAXIVR010000004.1, read on the forward strand.
ATGCAATATAATAAATTTGTGTCCTTAGTTCTAGAATGTGAATTATTTGCAACGTTCCTCGTTCATTCTACCCCGAACGAATGAAATTGAATGAAACACAACTTAAAATGCCAGCCTTGTGAGCTTCCCTATTTTTTTTTGTATCCCGTAAAATGAGTTTCGAGTCGTAGGTCCCAGAAAGCCGTGTTCTGCCCTCTTGAGAGGCGGAGCGGCTTTGCGCCGTCGCCAACGCACGCAAGTCAGGGCTCGAGGGCGCAGGGACCGGCGCCCGCAGCGCCGCCGGACGGGCGTCGGGGGAAGCTCACAATTTCGTCGAGGCGACTTTCAATACGGGCGCAGTCGGGCTGTTCTGGTGGACGAACTGAGGATATAAAGGGTTTTATGTCGAGCCCCTTTAGGCAGATGAAGTGCAGAATGGTGGGGTTAGTCATTGGTATAATAAATTGAAGTTCTTATTTTTAACGTGTCTTATTGCATTTCAATTTTTTTTCTTATTGAGAACCCGGAGATATTGGTCCATAAAATGGAGGTGTTATTCGTGAACAGCTTAATACCACAAACGTTCGTTTTGTTTGCGTGTGTTCCACAGATACAATGTTATTATTCATGTTGGCTGGTTACTGCTGGTTATGAGCTTGTTAGTTACTGGCGTGTTGTTGAGGGGAAGTTGGGCACGTAAATAAAACAATGTTAGTTCGCCAACGTTTCGGAATACTACATTATTTCATCATCAGACCTTACTTTAAAATTGACCAGATATGATCAGAGTACCAGATGTCAGTCCTGTACCAGATATACATGTAATATGAACACCACATCCTTTCTCCTAAAATTTCACATTTCGGCCTCTTGAAACGTGGAGCCTGTGTCGCTGGTGTTTTGTATTTGGTTTGTCATGTATTCAATAATTTAAATAAATTGTTTTATTGCGGGTCACTCAGGTCTCTCCATAATTTGGACTATTAATTGCCACAAGTAACAAACTATGAATATTTTTAGCATGTTTGAGGAACATGTAAAATGCACTGTAAAACACAATGTAAAAGGATGTTTTTGGATTCTGGCAGAAAGTAATTTTACAAATTCACGTTTACATTAGTGGCCTGCAGCAGCAAAAATGCTGCAGAACAAAATTTCACAAAACAGTGTTTCAAAATGTAGCAGACACACTTCTTAAGAAAAACAGCAACAACAAATAAAATACTGTCGTGTTACTCCGCAATAAATAAAATATTTTCAAGAAACAGACTTAACAAATAATGCAATAACGCAGTACTGTATATCCGGATACCAGTACAACAGTTCATTACATTCCAAGTATTTTAAAAAGTTGGAGTTCCAAAATGCAACATGTGAATAACTGAAATTCAATGGCGGAGGACCTCGTATTTGGAACCTTGTCGTCGCATAACGTCAGTTGTGATGCACTGAGTATGAGAATTGTCGGTACGCGCGATACGATACACGAAATAACACAATGAAATGTTGCTGTCAAAATCAAAACTGTTTCATTCTTTTCATATTTTCCCTAGTTCCTGGATGTCTAAGGAAATCATAGACACATCTCTCATGACCAGAGGCTGCATAGCTTTCTTTCAATTTCTGGAAATTAGTAATAACTTGAGGTATTCTTGAACACATGGTGACAGGAAAAATGTTCCCGCTTGGGAAGTGCAGAAAATAGACAGAAGTCAATTATTTACGCAGAATGAAAAAAAAAAATCGGATTTCTTCCGATACATTCAGTTTATCTATTTTCAGCGCGCAGAATTTCTCCAGCCCGTTAACGTTTGTCAACGCCATCGCCTGGCATTACTGTCGCGGTCTCCCCTCTGTCTATCATGAAGTTCCGCTGCTGCAACCTGAGCGTGAAAGGGGCGTTCGGCTTCGGAGGGTCTGCTACATGGGCGCTTGACAGCAGCCGTTGGAGGCAGTCGTCTAGGAAGACGGACAGCGCAGCGGAGCCCGCTCACCCGCCGGCTTACCGCGGAAACATTTACGAGGCTCCTCTCGCGCTCCCTCAGCTGACGGGCGTCTCTGCCGCCGAAATAGCGAGCGTCGGCTGCAGGGGCGGCGAGTTGCTGGAGCGTGGCGCGCCTGCCGCTCCCGTCTCGTGGGAGCGCGCGTACCCCAACGTATCTGGACGACTCTCGGCAACGAGCGGTGCGTTACTGCGGAACGCGCTGAAATCTCCTTCTTTTTGTAACTCGCTCGACTGAGAGCACGATGTTTTCAAATTATTTGTTTCGACTCGTGTTTACATTAATACGTCTATAGGTGATAGCGCTGTCACCGGAATATTCTCCCTTTTCTGTGCAAATAGAGGGGTTCACCATTCTATCCGATCTTGTTTTCAGCAAAGAGTAGTCTCATTAGTTTTGTGAACTGTTGGTGATCCTGTCGACGAAGGAAACACATGCGATTTGTGTATTCCTAGACATATATTTGCTAAAGATTTATTGTGATAGTCTAAAATGACAGTGGAAACGCAGATTTAAGGACGCCACCCTAGCCAGCAGGTAACCTATTTTCAAAATGAAAAGAAGGAATCTGAAGCTGAAAGCGAAGTTTGTTTAGCTGGAACCTGCATCTGTATTTCTAATAAAGATTTCTTAGTTTTCAGTACTTTTATCAGTACTTTACATCTGTCAGAATACTTCTATAAATATCCAGTGTAACATGTAGACACACAATGTGTCACATTAAAATTATTATTTAAATATTATATCCTATTAAAAATATTTCAAGTCCTTGTCCTCCATTGATGAGGTTCTGGTCACCCTAATCTTTAATAATGCTGCAGGAGAGCGTTCAAAATATTATAAGCGTTTGTAATTTTCGAAAATTCTGAGATGTTAACTGGATCTACGCCGTTTTTAGAACATACTTTGCTCTATTTTAAAGCAAAAAATTGACAACAAATGTTGAGTCTTCTTGTGTCATTTTTGTGAAAATTTTGAAAATTCGTAATAAGTAATAAGTTTTCCAGAGCTAATTGGTTTTACAGTTTGGATTTTATAGGCAATCCATTGTTGAATGAAACTTTGAAGTCTCTTAAATCTTGTTAACTTTATTGGTATCGTGCTTTAGATTTGAGAAGTCGTGTTTGAGAAGTATCATTTTCGTTATTATTAATGTTGTGTTTTAATTTTTATTGGAAAGTTTGCTCGGACTGTAGTTTTAATACATTTTTCTCTTTTGTTTTAGGTAAGCAATCACCGATTCAATCTCCTGGACTCTTAAGATCATTCTGACACGGTAATATAAAGTTCAAGTACTTGTTTAATCGTTGTGGGTCACAGGAGGGTAGTCTCTCAGACCCGGTTCAAGAAAAACGGATCGGAAAAGTAGCCACAAACAAATAATGACTTTTCTCATTTAAAGAATTCCAAAGAAATGTCTCTCGTCGCCGCCCTTCTAAAGTGACGCTGCGCTTACTTAGATCCGATGCGCACTTCCCTTCTAATTAAAAGGCATAATAATGCTTTCTTGCCATATTTCCAAATTTCTTGGAAATATATTCACTGACAAGAACTGTCACGTAAATGACAAATTATACTATTATATTATATGGGGGCCTTTAAACAAAACTCATTTACAAAACCCAAATTTTTGCATTGTAATTATTTTTTTAATTACAATTTTACAAATTCAATTAGAGTAAATGCATGTTCACAAGGACTTTATCATTTTAGATACAAGGGTAATTTCAAATAGTATTTTACTCATTGCGAATACATGACCGTTACGTTAGGGGTGGTATCTGGCCTACAGAGCGCAAACGTGGGTCGGACTTGGATTAGAACTTTGCGTTTGTTTCTACCGGATAAATCGTGTTGGATAATTCTGCCTTAAAATGGAATGCGAAGATGAGTTGGAGTTCATGTTGCGAGCAACGATTTTACATCAGAATAGAAATTGTATGAGGAAATAACTCAACTGAAATTCACAACGCTTTGCGTGGGGTGTGTGGAGATATGTGGGTAATAATGTAGTGGATCTAAGCACAGTGTCACGGTGTTGTGTTCGTTTCCTTGAAGGTTGAGCAAGTAAGAACAACAAGAGAAACGAAATCATAAACGCCAACAGACTACTCATCTCAAGTTATTGTTATGACATTTTGGTAGGTTGACGGAAACAATGTAAGGAAATCGCTCGTGAGGCTGGAGTGTCCATTTCAATTACCAAATGAATTACTGAACTTTTAAGAGATAAATGTTGTTCGGTGATGACAATCGGAATGAGTTTGTCTGAGCCAAGAGCGGAAAATGGATCGATGAAAAATCGCACGCGAATTGCCAGAAAGTAACCAAATAGGAGACATTCGCGGATCCGAGGGGTAGGGGGTACAGGTCTATCCCAACTGATACCAACAATTTTTGTTGTTGTAATTTTCCTGAATTCGTTCAAAATAATTACCATATGTAGATCTCACCACATCCAAAGTAGTATGTATTACGCATGTTCCATTACGGAAACAATTAAAAAAAGTATTTATGGGGGATCTGAATTAAAATTACTCTCTCCCACCCTCACACACACACACACACACACACACACACACACACACACACACACACACTAAAAAAAATGGATCGACTCCTGGTGGAGAAGTTTCTGAAAATGAATTGTTGTTAGTAATAAAATGCAAGAATTTCTGCAACCACTCCGTGGGAAAAGGCATTGGTTCCGTGTTAAAGTTTTCATGAGGTAATCCGCGATAAATTTTGCATGAGGTAATCCGACAGCTTTGCAGTGAAGGCGTCAGAGTACATTTCCTACAACTGGGATCTGTCATAGGGAAGGGAGGATATTACATCGAAGGCCTATCAAAGTATTTTCGTTAAATATTTTTTCAATATAATTTAATAATGTGCACGGGATTTTTAAATGTTCTCAATAGTTTGGAAACATTCTGCGTACACCAATGGAGTCCCGATGTCTTAAGTTATGGGAATCATTAACATCTAAAAAAATTGAAATTTCGTGGGTAAGTTTTTTGTGGAAATCCCGCACTCATTGGTCTTAAAGTTCGTCGTAATTGTACCCATTTTTGCATTGCACACTTTCAGGGCACAATGTTACGATACGCTAATGAACATTACTTCCAAACAGTTTTTTTGGGGGAAGCTAAGTGTGCTACTTTTCGCGTTCTATACATAAACAGGAAGTGCGCAACTTTAATATAATTTACTTAAATTACTAAAACTTTATTAACTGATTTGTGTTAGGTTTGTATCATGTTCACAATGTCAGGGCATTCCAACGTCTGTGCGAGTCTCGCCTCCTCAGCCAACTCATTTCTACTCAGACGCGTGAGCTCGTGCATTATTTAGTGCTCCGATTTTCGCTTTCATTATCGCGTGCTATAAATAAATTTGCACTTGGCGGCCGCGGAACAGCACCAAAACCTCGCCGCAACGGCCGGTTGCGGAGGCGAAGCGTCCCAGGGCTCGCGTGCCGTGGGCGGCGGCGGCCTTGGCAGTGGCGGCTCGCGTGCACCGCGACCGGCCGGCCGCGCGCTATGCTAATGGCCGCCAGCCCTACGCTGCGCCGCCCCGCGCCGCGCCTCCCAGCTCGGCCAACCGGCCAGCGGCCCACGCTTCCCCCCCGCGCGGCGCACGGGCGATGGTCCGCCGGTGGAGAAGAACGTAGAGGTAGCTCTTGCCGCTTCCCTAATCCCTGATTCATATGTCACGTAATTACAGGGCAGTCCGTGAGGCACACGGTGCGATCCTGAGCAAGAGCTACTTTGACGAGGAACGCGTTGGGCCGTTCTGAAATTCTCCCCGCTGCCATACCGCTTCTTCGTATGTCTCCTCCGTGTCTCCCTATCTCTGTTTCTTTTTTTCTCGTCTCTCTTTCCTACAGGCAAGACCGGTCGCCGGAGCTCGCTCTGCCCTCTCGCTGCCTCCGCACCCGACACGCACCTTCGCGCCGAGCTGTGCGAATTCGTGTTTTTGGCGCTCTACTTTTGCAGCCCTCCGTCAGGAGAATAATTTCGAAAGATGTGTTTTTAAATTGATGTGGAATAGCGGCTGCGTTGCACGAAAAACTTGTTGGAAAGTTTAAAGTACTTTTCCCCCCATTGTTAAAATGAATTGTCTTAAAGCGGGTTATGTATGAAGACCAAGAGTCAGGAGAGTTCACTGTTTTGGTAAACGTAGCAATTTGTGCTTTCGAAAACGTCGCTGATAAGGCGTACATATTTTCGACGATTACACGTTGTGTACGTAGTATTGATTAGAGTAATCTTTACGATGTTAAAGTATCTGTGGCGTCTCAGCAGTCCACAGCATTTAATTGTAACGTCGAATACGTATATAATCGTACTTCTTTGCCCATTATACAAAATTGTGTGATGGGCACATGTCGCTCTTTCTTTCTCCTTTGTGTAGTAAACCACCTTCTCCAAAACGTAGAGTAATCCAAATCCATGTTTTGAGGATCTTTGATACGGAAAAAGTGTTTTTGGGAAAACGTCTATCGGTCCTCCTGTAAATAAACAATGCCAGCACCTAAACCGAACACAAACGTTTTGACTTTAATACAGCAATGTACGCTTGAATATGAGGCAAGGCGGATTTTCGTTCATTTTTTCTTTCTTTTCTTTTCTTTTCTTTTCTTTTCTTTTTTCTTTTCTTTTCTTTTCTTTTTTCTTTTCTTTTCTTTTCTTTTTCTTTTCTTTTCTTTTTTCTTTTCTTTTCTTTTCTTTTCTTTTCTTTTCTTTTTTCTTTTTTCTTTTCTTTTCTTTTCTTTTTTCTTTTCTTTTCTTTTTCTTTTCTTTTTCTTTTCTTTTCTTTTTTTCTTTTCTTTTCTTTTTCTTTTCTTTTCTTTTTCTTTTCTTTTCTTTTCTTTTCTTTTTCTTTTCTTTTCTTTTCTTTTCTTTTCTCTTTTCTTTTCTTTTCTTTTTTTCTTTTCTTTTCTTTTCTTTTCTTTTTTTTTTCTTTTTTCTTTTCTTTTCTTTTCTTTTTTTCTTTTCTTTCCTTTTCTTTTCTTTTCTTTTCTTTCTTTCTCTTTCCTTTCTTTTCTTTTTTTTTCTTTTCTTTTCTTTTCTTTTCTCTTTTCTTTTCTTTTCTTTCTTTTCTTTTCTTTTCTTTTCTTTTCTTTTCTCTTTCTTTTCTCTTCCCTTCGTTTCTTTTCTTTCTCTTTTCTTTTCGTTTCTTTTCTTTTCTTTTCTTTTCTTTTCTGAAATAAAAATCTAAGTATTTATTGCAGACACCTACAAATAATACAAGAGTGATATTATAGCACCATTCGTCTCTTTCACAGCGAGGATTCTCCTAATTTTCAGATCGAATTATTTACATTTTTTATATAAAGGACCAAGTTTCTTTATTGTATGTGATATCAGATGTTGAACTTACATTGCCGCTAATGTCTAGATGTGTCTTTGATTTTGAGTTATCTCGTTACTGAGCCCTTTTAGATATTATTGCGTATTAAACTGATTTGCAGTTATCTCATCGTGATATCATGTTTTTCGTGAATGTATACTCTGCATGCAGACCAACAAACACACCCATGTCATGCAAAATGCAGTCCTTTGGATTCCAAGCTGACAATTTTGTTTAGATATACATTACGTAAATGTTATTGTATCATGTTAACAATGTTGTTTTATTCTTATTCCCAGTCCTGACGATGGAGTTAAATATTCTGAAACGTCGGCAAAATTTAATGATATCTTGTTTCAATTACTCTGACCAAATCGCATGATCTGGATTTCCAATAGTGATTTGCATGGTCGTGAATCTATAATGGTAAATATTGTTGTGTTTTATTCAAATTAAATACATTTGAAGTTCATTCAGAGATATTTGTATAACACTGCTTTGTACTAAAATGGTCACTGAAAAGGGATAGAAGCAGAACTTTAGTGAAAAATTAAGTTGATATAAAATTGTTTTAAACTGACTGGAATATAGGTGTTTACTGACCTGGAATCAAAATGACGAATTGTGTGCAGTTTGATGTGGATGTTCTTGAGATTTTTTTTGAGGGGGATTTTCCAAGAAATATTTCATGGTGTTGTATTTTGTATTTGATTCAGTAACATCAAATAGGTAATCTTATGGAATGGGGAAAGTTCGAACAATTTCTATTACAAAAATTATGAACACAACGTTGCTTGCCAATTAATCATCTTCGAAAGGTTTCCCACGTCAAATATATTGAATTACTATTGTTGCAACTGCATTGTCTTCTCTACTTGAGTTGTCGGTACGCAGCACATGCCTGACGCCCAGGTTATGTCACTGTCTACGCAGGGTATGGCCGGCCTATGGACCGGTAGTTGGATCGAGTCTCCGGATTTACTGTCGCACGCTTGTAGATTAAATTGATTGACCATGGCACGGAGGTCGACAGGTAGTTCTGTACCGCACAGTGAGGTGTCCTCTAGGTCACTAATCTGTTCAGTTGGTGCTTACCTCTGATAATGGTTGCACCTGCTGCACTCGTATATAGTGCATCATTGACCTTGTCATCAGACCCGTCACATGAAAGTGGACACTTGGTGAACTATCCCCTCTCCAAGGGGGTGGGCTATTATGCTAACATAATTCAACGGCAACAATTTGGAAAAGGCGAGAAGCATGTAAACGTCAATGGACTTGATATTTCCTAGAAAAGTAAGGGAATTGTGGAGACTAGTTTGCTGAGAGCAACTAAAATGCGAAAGTGCAGCCTCCAGAGCTTCTCGGTGCACACTTACATATTCGATCTGTACAGAATTAATGTACTATTAGAATGTCAGCTGATTTGCTTTTCAATTTAAAAACAAAATAAATGAATTTGCATTAAACATTTCCAAATCAAACGAAATAATTGCAAGACAAAATCGCAATATTATTTATTAATCTTAAAAAGCGTAACCAATCGAATACCTCGCTGCGTTAGATAACTTTTCCAATAATATCATGCCATCGTTATACTTTATGTGGAAACAAGATTGGAAGGAAGTGTAAGAACGTACGTGTTTGTATACCCTGCGTAACTTTAGTCAAAGCGCGCTCCGCGGATGAAGGATTCCGCAGACGCAGATCGTGTGCCGATTGCGGCGACAATTACGCGGCTTGTAATAGCTGCGGCGCTACGGAGGTGATTAGCGAGGGCATAAATAGAGCGTATCGGAGAGGTATCGCAGCAGCAGCGGGCGCCTAGGAAGTCATGCGCTCTAATGATTAGGGGACGTAATCGCGCCGCTCTGGCTGTTGTTGACTGGGTGGAGTACCGTGCCCGCACCGTTGGCAGCACATGCGTGTAAACGCAATCGCCTGACAACAATGCGAGAACAAACAAGATTTGAGTCGTGCTCGCTTAGATGCTTTGAGTTTCTCGTGCTCTACTCATTTCTCCAGGAATGTCTTTCTCTTAAAATGACGTAATGCTTCTTTATTGGATCTGAAAACTATTATCGTTGACGTGTAAACTCTTTAAATATGATGCATTGCCTGAATTAAAATATTTTTCTTGTAAATTGCTTATTAGGCATTGCATTCCTGTTTTTTGACAGCTGATGGGTACTCGGATTTCTAGTGAAATCCGAAATATCGGATGATGGCTGCGGGGTTGCAATCGCACGCTCGAGTGATCCTGTGAGGCGGCGCCCTCTACGAAATTCCCAATAGTGTCTCGGGGCCGAGTGGGGCTATCGGCGCGGCGCGGCACGTCAAAGGGCCAGACTGGCCGGCGGTGGGGGGCTCCCAGGGACGCGCCTTTCCCCCGACGCGTTCCGCCGCGCCGCATCGGAGCGGCAACTGCCCGCCAGACGGTTCGAACTTCATTAGCATAGCGGGGCGGGGGCGATAAGGGTCGCCCTCCGCTCGCCTCCGGCCCCGCCCCCTCGCGCTCCGCCGGAGCTCTGCGCGTCGCCCACGCCCACGCTGCAATGTCCTACGTCTCTCTCAGCCTGCGCCGCCTTTTCCTTGTATTTGAATTCTTTTTGCTTTGGCCTGCTTTTTTTCAACTTTTTGCTTGCCTGCTCTTTTGGAGGTCTCTCCTTTTTCTCCTTTCGCAAATACTTTCTCTTCGCTCATTCTGCTCGCGACTTCATTCGAATATCTAACAATCGTTTTCTCAAATAATTCTCACAAGCCTCCACATTCTTCCCCGTTCTTTTACCTTTTCTCTTTTCTTTGGGTGGCGCACGTCTCCCTTGTATGAGTTTTCTTTTCATTGCCTTGCTTTTCGCCGTCTCTGTCCTTGCCTCTCTTGTGTGCGTTGTAGTTTCGGTATAGCTGCACTGCTAGCCGCCTTCGCGGTCTGCTGCTACGTGTGGTCGTGACAGCCCCGCCTCCACCGCCGCTGTCGGCGCCGCGGGACTCTAAAATGGGCGCACACCGCTGAATGAAGGCGAAAAATAGCTCCCGGGACTTCCTGTACGGGCGGGTGCACGGGTGCACGTGCCGCGCCACCCTCTCCGCCTCCCCGCCCGCCCGCTGCCGCTCTGCTCATGATACACCGCGACGCCCTTTTTTATCCGTGTTTAGACGCATCCCGTCTGAACTCAGACTGGTTCGTTCTAATTTAAGGAGTAATGAATACGTACTCTCGTATGTTTTTGCAGCACTCTGTAATGTACAGTAGGAATGTAGAACTACAAATGAGCTTGAATGGGTGGCTTTCAGACGAAGCAAGTGTTTTATTTATTTAGAATATACAGAAGTTCTAGAGTGTTCAGTCAGTGCCTTTTAATTATACTCATTGTGCGGAAAGCTCCACATTTAAGAATCATTGTTTAGTAGCTCTTGCGATTCGTGATCGCAGTTTCGCGAATACTGGAGAGAAGCGAGTTCTTGGTTTCTGGAATGGATGTGCATTGTTTACTAATTTCGCTCCACAAAATTCCATTTCGTTCCGGAGTTTGAGTTCAAAGAATCGGGAACTCCCCCGTAAGAAGTTGGGGGAAGAGAGCGCCGATGTGTGTGGCTGAAGTCGAGTGCCGTCGCCAGGTTTCGCTAGGGGATCGCGGATCAAGAATAACTTGCGGGAGCGCAGGAGTGGGGGTCGCCGTACACATGCGGGACACGCGGCAGCGGCGGCGGTCTTCCGCTGTAAACCGGCGAGTCGTCGTCGCCGCCGCCGCCGCCGCCGCCGCCGCCGCCGCCGCCGCCGCCGCCGCCGCCGCCGCCGCCGCCGCCGCCGCCGCCGCCGCCGCCATCGCAATCCTGAGGACGATGAACCTTGGTGCACACACACGCGGGAGCGTGGCCACCGACCCGGCTTGTGCTCCCGGTCCGCCGCCACAGGCACTGGCGGCCTTCGTTGCCCAACAGAGCTCTCGACACTTCGACCGTCGCGATTGCTGACGTGGCCGTGTTTTGCCCAATTCACCATTCTAGTGGTTCTCTTTGTTCTATCGGCTCGACCTCTCTGTTATAGTTATTAACGGCATAAGATCGAAAAACAGCAAATTTCCAACGGCTGTTATTTGTTGCCGGTCGTGTGACATTGTCTGTTTTGTAATAACGTCTTCCATGAAACAAATCATTCAAAATGAGAAATACCATAATTTTAAATACGTGTTCTCATTCGTCATCTGTAGATGTGAATCATGTTTGTTTTTTATTGTTCTTAACGGTCGGCAGACCTTTAAATCCGTAACGGATGCCTTCTTAAAGGTGATTTTTCGTTTGTGTGTTTGTATGCGTTAAGTCGATACAACAGTCCAGCATTACCAAAATGTATTTCTCCTGTCCTCTTTTGTCGTGTCCCATCGTTCTTTCTTGCTCTGCACCTGTCCTGCGTTCGAGTCGAACTCGACGCTTCTCTGCCGAGAGTAATTCTATGATATATCCACCCTCCCCCTCTCTCCCTTCTGGCCTTACTCTCCCAGATCCTTGCTTGTCCTTTCCATCCTTCAAGCCCGCAGCCCTCATCTCCGCGGCCTTCGTTGCCCCGTCGTCCTCCGCTGCGGCGAGCCCCGCGGGACTGGACACGCCGCCGCCGCCGCCAGCCCCCAAGCCCCGAGCGGCCAAGCGAGAAACAGTGCGCTATTCACCGCCGGCTAATTGTTCTCTCACGATTCCCCGAGGATGTCCCGCCCCGCTGCGGGTCTCCGGTCGCTTCTGTTATCCGCTGTGTTGGGCTCTCCTCCGCTGGTGTGTTGTTAGTAATTTCAACATCGAAACAGTTGCGCCCTTTAACTCTAATCCAACCAGGAGCTGATGGCCGTGCGGCTTTTACATGTGAATTGCTACTGTGCGGATTTGTTTGTTATGAAATAACCTATGGCTTATACGTTTTCGGGGTTTATGTTAATGTAGTTATTAAATGTTTCATATTACTGCGTTGTGAATATTTTGGGAATGTTTTGTGTGAGGCTCTAGGGGGTTAGATAGAATATATTTGTTTCATGTTGAAGTTAATTTTTTTCGACTTTGAGTTTTTTTATGTGGGAAATTCTTATTTATTTTTGACTTGTAGAGGTTTGACTGTATTCATGTGTACACGATGTATATCTAACTTATTTCCTCATCCCTTTCATTGTTCTTCACTATCCCTCGTATTTTCAGACACTTTCTGCATTTTCCACGCTCCTTTTGACGATCTTTTGGCGGAGAAATCGCCCTTGCATTTCAAGAGCATTCTGTGTAGTTCCCACAATCGCATGCGTGTTCTTCCAGGAAGGCCGGCGGCTGAACTCTTCTCGTTAATTCCCTCTCTGAGCTTTCTTGGGTTGAGGTTACTGCTGTGAAACGTTCTCAAAGGCTACTCTCACTTTCGTCTTGCAGCTGGTGTGTTAGCTTGAATGTCGATTCTTTCGTGGATTAACTTTCCTCATTGTTTTCTTCTTTTTTTCTTTTAGAAATTGGGATTGTTTTTCATTCAACGAGTATTATTATTATTATTATTATTATTATTATTATTATTATTATTATTATTATTATTATTGATAGCCATTCGCCTGAGACTTTACTGATCTGCTCAAATATTTGATTTGTTTAGCTTTCATTACTTTCAACTTGCGACTAGAGTATTTTTCGGTAACCGGGTGGTTTTGGATCTGAAAGACTATCTGGTAAGAAGAAGATACGGTTACGCATTCTTGTCAAAAATAATTGTAAACCCGTATTACATTTTATTAGGTTTACTAGGAAACGGAAGGGCACATATTGCATATGCAGCTCCATCGAATACCTTACGGTTATATTTTTATTGATATTTATCCCGGCAGTGCACGCAGGTGTTCGGAGAGCCCGGAAGGCCTTCAATATTGTGATGCAGTTGGGCCGCCCGTGACCACTGCTTTCAGGCACCTTTTCCTTCCACAGATATGAGTCACTTCTTTTGAGAGAGTATTTTTATCCTTTCTAGCAGTGAGACATTCCAAAACATTGCACGGACCTCAGGGACCACCTGCGTGTACTCGCGCAACGGTTTTCATTCTGTACATTACGCGACTTAACAAAATATTAGTGCCAAATATGCAAAAAGTTTATTTGTTTAGAGCATTCACTAACAGTTTGTAAATCATGCAATGATGGAAAGTTGTCAGATATGTAAAATATACCAAATAAAATGAAAATAATATTTCATCCTATTTCATTTTTTCAATTTCGTTAATTCGTATACAAACCACTAAATAAATCAAGTAAGAATTTATTTAGTGAGAAGTATGCAAGAATTATTTAAAAATATATCTCATTATTGAAAATAATGTCCATCTTTTTTCTGGTACACTCGTTTGATCGAAATTATCAGGGGAAATTGAATGAAGGGAAATGCAAGCAGAAGGGTCTGTGGGACCAGGTGCGTGCGCTGACGTGTTAATTACATTCGAAACTCTTCCGAAATGTTCTGGAAATCCTAACTGCTGCGTTCGTCTGTACAAAGTGAGTGCTTGCACTACCGTTAGAATGACTTTAAACGTCGCGACGTCGGGCGCTGTGCATTTGGCCAGGAAGGAGTCGCCGGCGGCGCAGCAAGTGCATTGGCCCTGGGAGGGTGTGACGCTGCAGAAAGTGCGGCAGCGGGCGCCAGCTTGGTCTTCCGCCGCCCGCGGTGCAGCAGCGGCTGCTGGCGCGTGCACTCTCGGACAAGCTCAGCGTTGTGCGCCTTCCCCGCCGACCCTCTCTTGCTTCCCCGTCAACCCAGTTTCTTCCTCCTCAAAAGTAACGGATCTCTATAATTCTATGAGCGTTTTCTTTATTCGTAGATCTATATTGTTATTTATGTTATTTCGCACGACGCGCCTGCTACTAGTGCTTTTATCATTTCCGTTTATGAAATTGCCCTAGAGTTTTCCCTCGCACCCTGCTCGTTTGTCGTATTGAACTTATTTTGCCGAACTGATATCATTTGAATAGCCCCGTGAATGCATTGAACGTCTTGCTAAACAAGTATGTATATTGTAGCCCAGCGTCATTCTTGACGAAACCTGAGAGAGGCGTCGTCGGCGCCGGGCAGGCGGCGCGGCAGCCGCGGCTGAGCATTCCAGGCGCGTGATGCAACGCGCCGGCAGGCGGGCCGAGCTGCCGAGTCGAGCCCGGAGGTGACTAACCAGATGGCGCGAGGTGCGGCGACTCGCCTCGCGTGGGTCGACCCTCTCCTCCCCCGCCGCCCGGCGCGTCTGGTTTTGATGTACCGAAGCCGGTAACTGGACGCGACGTGCGCGCGCTCGGCGCTCGGCCCGCCTCGGAGGCCGAGCGCACGCGCGCTGTGGCGCTGGACGCGGCCGGACGAGCTTGATTTAAAGACTGGCACTCGCCTCTGAGCAGGAAACGGAACGCAGCCGGAACATCGACGTTTCAAAAGGACGGTGCACGTTGCGGTTCTGCATTTCGTGGATGATTCATTTCTTTAAATTAATATTGTGGTTCATATAATAATGACAAAAGTCAGTGCGGAGATACATTTTCAAATGAATGGTATAAAAATTGTAGGAACACATTTGAAGGCTATTTCGGCAGTAATCATAATGTGATATTTGTCATAAAGTAGTCCTGGGATCAGGCTTTGTTTAAAATAATTAGATCATAGATTATTTAAATACATAGATTATTTAGATTACATAATTTGATATTTAATGCATGAAATTACATCTAATAATTATTGAATTATTGAGGGTAATTTAATAGCCGATAAACTAAAAAATACCTACCAACCGGCGCAGTTTCTATTGATTAAATCTTTTCTTAGTTTTTCCATTTCCAACTGATTCAGTTATTTCTCGCTCGTTTACCGGTCTATTTGAAGCTGAACATTACATTTTTCTTATTATGGTTTGATTTTTTTGTGGCAACTTCTGGTTTCACGAAGACTCGAGAAAAAGCCGTCTCGGCGGCCCGCGAAGCGGAGAAACTTGGGAGTTGTCGTACGTCACATCGCCAATATCTGGTTGGGAGTTTACGTGCGCACGCGTGCCCAGTATTGATTTTAATGCGACTTCATCAAAAGTTTTCGTGCGCTCTTCCCGTGTTTCTCTTGGAAGCGCCGCGCCCGGGGGCGTTCCGCAGGGCGCGCCGGGTGGGTCCTCCCTCCGCCCCGATGCGGCGGACACGCTACGCGGGGAGTATTGAGAGGAACTGCTTAATTATTTGGGATGGAATCTCCGTACCAACTCCAAAACTGATGTTTCTACTGTGCTGATTCACTTTGTTATACGGGGATGCTGTCTGCAGTATAGCGCAGTTTGCGAATAAAATTACGTGGCAGAGATGGGAGTTCATGAGAACGTAGACTACGAACAATTCGTATTCGTTTGAAACTGCGGTCATTGATTCGTCATGGAAACTGTTGAAAAAATTGTATCACTCTCGATTACGAAAATGTTACTCAGCTTTTTCTAATACACACCCGACATTATCTTTGTTTCGTTATCACGCGACATTCTTTCTCCTTATTTATGATTCATTTCGTATTTTAATAGGACGGAGTATTACCAAAATTCTAAATGTAATATCGGGTCGCTGATCTGTAATAGAAAACAGTTATACTTGAGAAGGCTTGTGTTAAATTCCGATCCTATTAAAAGAATGTCCTATTAGAAATCCTGCCTGATTAAAAATATGTAGGTGCTTATCACAATGTAGACATTTATCGTTCAAGATTGCAAAGGGTTTTACGTATAGTGGTTCTTTCTTTGAAGTTTCCATACCTTCAACTCCCGCATTATTGTTGTAGCCGCATCAGTACGAATTAAGTAATTTCCGCGGGCGTAAATATTACGTTCCCACTATGACAATATATTGGCGTACAACTGAAAGAGCCTCATAACTGTTATCAGTAGTTACAAGAAGGTATTCTTAAATCAATAATATCGAGATATTAATCTCGTCATATTCGAATCAATGGGGATAGTTTATGTAGGATCAGATCCCGATAAAAAGCAAACATATTGTACGAATGCAACCAGTGGCGGTCGCAATGCGGCCTCGACCGCTGCCCCTCTCCCACCGCTCGGTTCCGCACCCGCACATTCGCCGCGCTGCTTTTTGCCAACTCGCCAAGTCGTGCTGCACCGCGCGGGCTTCTGTTATCTCGCCCCGATCCTCTGCAGCCCGCCGCTCTCAGCGTGCTTTAGCGCCTTTATCTTCTGTTTGCTCTTGGACGCATTCTTTGGCAATTGCTTTTATCCATCGGATTTGTGCACTGAATAACGAGGATTCGTTTATATTATTTGCTCATTCCTAACACTTTTCCATCACGTATTTTATGCCCCTTTACCAATGAGAAACGTGAGGATAGGTTTGTGAAATATGTTGTAAAATAAGTAATTAACGTTTCGAAGTGTCAGTTTTCTGGCACATTTCTTATAAAACATTATACAGTCGCATCTTACAAACCATTGAACACGAAGTATTGTGCGTTAAATGTGCGGAGAGGTGACGTATTTCAGCAATTACAATGTTGTTTTTTGTTGCCTGTCGGGAATTTCTATTGTCTGCATACTATTCTTCTCACATTTATTTTACAACCAAGCAGCCGTGTCAAGGCATACCAGCGTCTTCTAGCATACGTTTCCTATTTTAGAACCCTTTTTTACTCTACAATTTGATGTATCGTTGTTCAAATTTGTTTCAGTTGCTCCTTACATTTTATTAATTTATTTTTCTATTCACGATCTCTGTAATTCTTTCATTATTTTTGACACCTGCTCTTCGAAACTTCCCACTTCAAAGTTGGCAATTCGATTATTACTCCGCGTTTTATCTGTGCCAGTGCCAAGTAATATAGTGGAATGCCTTCTGTGTCTGTCGCGTTTCAGCACTATTTTGAAAATTGTTCTCAGACTTACCAGTTTTCATTTTTTCTCTGCGTAGTGTTCGCCAACTCGTGTATGTAAATTCCTTATTTTGTCACGTTTAATTTCACATTGCCATTGCATTTCTACTTTTTTGAATCATCTGGAGTCATTTTTCTCCTCTGGTTGCTTTGAAAAGCGAGCGCATGCGCGGCGCCTCTTCCACCTGCCGAGGCACGTCGCGGGGCCGCGTGGCGCGCCGAGTGGCGGAGCCGGTTGGCGGCGGATGAAGGGAGACGAGTGGACGGCCTGGCCTCTCCTCCAGCACGAGCCCCGCAGCCGCCTTCGCCGGACTGCCAGGCATCCCGGAACTTACCCGACACTTGCTTGTTCTTCCAGCACTTTCAATGAAGCCTTTTGCTGACACTCCACGTCGTCGAAGCTTTGTTGATCGGTTTAGTTGCGTGTTTTGGATCGCGTTAGAAATTAAATGCGGCTTGGGTGTGGTATGATAGAATGTGTAACTCGTGGATATCGATGTTTTTGGCGAGGTTTTCCTAATAATTACGTTCCTCTGCCTTATCGGGTTATTTCGGTCTGGTCTCCCGTTTTTGTGCGTGGTCTATTCTTGCCATTTAACAGTGATCAGTAGCATTCCACTGATATAAACGTAAAATTGCTACCAATACCCGAGAGTAATATTGGAAACACACTATGGCGAGAGTAGTCCTTTCGCTTAATATTATCAATTTCGTTCTCTAATGGGGAAATTATAATTCTATTCATGTCATAACAGAATGAAATATAATAATACAACAGTAAATGAAAATAATAGTAATATAATAATAATAATAATAATAATAATAATAATAATATTTATTCCCAATTTGTTTTACAGAGATAATGTACATTGTTGTTTCTTGGAATTACTAACCACCGATGACCAGTTGTGATGGTTAGCAATACTGAATTTATAACTAATTATGTCTACTTCTACTTAGTATTTTTTCTGTGTGGCGTGTTTTTTAACAATATTCTTATTTTTTTAATAATATTCTTATTTTTAATATTTACAATACAAGTTTTTGTGAATATACAAAATGAAAAACTTAGCTTTAAATCATACAATCAGTGAAAATTTGCAGAGATGCAATAGGTATATTTCTTTAGACAAAATATATAATTCCATAAATAAATTTATATTTAATTTATACAGCAAAGAGTTTAATGCAATATTTCAGTTAACTTGTTTATATCATTATCATATTTTAAAATCCATCTTGTGTTTGAAAACATTTAAGGACTTACTATTTTTCAAAGCTAATGGTTATTGATTATATATTTGCTGCCCAATGAACACCAAGGTTCTTGATATTAGAGATTTATGAATTTTGGGCTTTTTAATTTGTTTAGTAGCTTTGCTACGTGTACTGTAATTGTGAAAAATTCTATCTGTTAAATTATTTCCGCTTTTGACATAAAATATTTGTAGTACTGTATAGACAAAAATATGGAATAGTAAAATGTTTAGTTGTTTATGAAGAGGAAGTGAAGAATCAGCCTTATTTTTTTTATAGATAATTCGGATTAATTTGTTTTGTGTTATTCTTAATATACGTCTTGAATGAGCCTCCCCATATTTAGATTCCATATTGCAGTTTTGAATTGATTAGTGCTTAATATACAATTTTAAGTGCATAGATATCGCAAAAAATTCGTAGATAATAGAATTTTCTTATATTACCTCTTAAATATTGTTTCCCACTAGATAGTTTCCCACTTCCGACCCTATAACTGGCTGATCTTGCATGAAAGTTCGTTATGATAATATAAAATTGTCCTTTTTAGATGTTCGTGTAAAACAACAGTGCAAACAAAGGCACATTATCTTTTATTGTGACGATTGACGATGCTTTAAATTGTTTTTTTTTTTCTTTCTTTTTTTTTCTTTTTTCTTTTTTCTTCTGTTGAGGGACATCTTCGTCGGCTTTCTATTGTGGGTTTTCTCGTTCCACGATCAGCCGCGTGGCAAGTTCCGTTTCGCGAGCCAGCTCTCCTGCCCGCAGTGGGTTCGGTCGGCCAGGCGTTCTCCGTAGAAATTCCCGACAAAACACTCAGTGGATGGGAAAGAGCTAGGGGTTCGCGCGTCACAGCGCAGGGCGCAAGAAGCGATTCGTCCTTTTCATTTCCGCTTGGGACGCGCCTCCCACTCCCCCGACATTCCTGTTCCCTTTCCCATTTTCCCCTTTTGCCCTGTATCGGTTTTCTTTTCCTTTCCACTCTTGCCCCTCATCCTTTGCTGTCACCTAGTTAACACTCTCCTTCACTTACCTGGCTTGGCAAAGTTGTAATAATATAATAATAAATTATTAATTATGGTCGATTAATAATAATAATAATAATAATAATAATAATAATAATAATAATAATAATAATAATGCCGATAGATTTACGTTTTACGTTGGTTGTCCAATACAGGATCAATCTTAAGCTTGTTTTACAAGGTCATTTCCCGTCAGTACAGACAAGTTACTGACCATACTGGATGTAATTTGTACGAAAAAAAAAAAGATGTATGCTTCATATATATAATATCATTCTTCCCGCGAATTTCGTTTGTTTCCGTAAATGCGATGTTCAACTGTCAAACTTCCAGCACTGTTTGTGGCGTCCGGAGGAAGTATTTTCATCACGGTTTCGTACAGACCAGAAATGACCGTATAAGACGCTGGAATCACGTTCATCCAGTTTCGGTACGCGTAGAACCGAATGTCCTTTTTCCATCCAGTTTCTGTACAGAAAAATGATAAAAAAGGATGAAAAAATTTACCGTGTAAAACAGGCCTTAGTTAGATATAAGGAATTACGACTTGTAGTTTATACAATTATCATCAGCTTAACGTTTCGCACATTTAGCATGTGACTTTTGAAGGGCAATAGAGAAGGGCACCGTTGGCTATAAGCATAAACAGTACATTTTTACGTTATGAAAACAAAGGAATTTAAAAATATTGAAATACCTGTATACAATTTGGTGCTTGTATATGTGTGTAACATATTACATTCTTCTTCTTTTTTTTATATGTCGAAGGTGGCGTCCAACTTGTTAGTGAACTTATTTGGCAGTTGTTGCATACAGTACAAGATTAGATATGTTAAGGAATGGAAGTGCAAAGTTTGTAAATTCTGGGCAATATGGAGAGAACAATGGGATTGGTAAACGTAATTAAAGATGTTTGCTTATTAATAACGTCTTATAAATTTGATTAAGTTTTTGTATGTTACTTTTGCTGTTTATAGCATCATTTAATATAATATGCACCATTTGTCTTTTTGATGTTTGTTTTTCATGGAGTAAAATTTTGGCCTTATCAAATCCAATGGATTGATTAACCTCTGTCGAATGTGTGGTTAAAGAGGTGTGAAATACCGTATCTTTATTAATATCGTATTTATATTTATTATTATTATTATTATTATTATTATTATTATTATTATTATTTCAAAACCAAGCTACGTTCGGCCTAATAGTAGTATTTTATTATTTATTCCTCATTTACATACCATGCACTTTCCTTCGGCCCCTCGTTTTCATCCCTTCCTCCTTCCCTTTTCTCTGCTCCATCCAGTCCCTTTCCTTGTTCTCCCCGCTTCGCTTCGCATCGCCTCGACTTTGCTGCGCCCGTGCCGCCTGGCGCCGTCCCTGGCCCTGCCGCCGTCGCGTGGTGGTTCACGGCCATCGTTCGGCCTCGTTCTTGGCCGACAACAGATTCGACATTTCCCGTTTCTGCTCAGCCCGTATATTTTTAAAGAACTCTTGTGGCTTCCTTCTCGACTGCGTGACCTCACACGGATGAATTATGTAAGAAGTTGCTGACCGCGGACGCGAAAGATGTGGTATGCGAGAGCAAAAAGTGTCGTCGAGGTGTGAAGCAAAAAGTGACGAGAGGTGAGCGATGTATGTACTAACGTATGTAGCACTAATACATTCGCCTGGTAATTGGCAGGCTATTGTGGGCGAATTAAGAGTATTCTCGCCTATTCTGAGGAGTTATCGATCACAAATAGCGTGATCCGATGGCGCCTTTGGAAAAAAGTACTTCGCAAATTAGCTATAACACTATGCCTTACTATAATAGACAAGTTATTTCATCCTGCTGTCATATGACGTATCGGACAGCACATATGTCACAATAGTGTTACCATTGGTTGTGTGGAGCTACCAGCCTTAAGCATTCATCTTAAAATAGGTAACACTGATGTCAGCGAAATGCTTCTGAGGTAAATTACAAATATTACGAACGGACGGTCATGCATTAAGTGATCGTGGAATTTATTTTAGAAATTCACGTACCGTGCCTTCAGGCACGTACGTCACTTATTCTGTTTGCAGAGACTGTCTCACTTGGCGAACGAGATCTTGTTGAGAGAATCGATTCCCACCCGGAGAAACTGAGCGCTATAAACCTGTTGTCTATTAGAGCAATAAATCCAACTATAAAACGATAGGCCATAAAGGAATACGAGCAGCGGCACTTGCCGGCAGAATAATTTCGGCTCCACTTTTTCTCTCCGCGTTCGCACCATCAAAAACCCCAGGATATTTTTCAATTAGAGCGGGCCAACTTGTGTCGGAAGCGAAATGCGTTACCGTTAATAAACCTAGACATGTGCAAGGTCTGGCCAAGCAAGCACTACCATTATACGACTGGCTGCCGCAAAAAGCGCGCGTACACTACACGTCCCGAACCCAAGACCGTTGGGGCCGACGACCCAGCGGACCCGGAAGCAGCCGCAAGATACACGGGCCGCCGCCACCGACCGACCTCCGGCCCCATCTCTATGCACCTCTTGATCGAGATGCTCGCCCGCGAATGGCGCCTCAGCCGTGCGCCTTCGAACGAGGGCCTGCGCCTTAACAAGGGACTGTCTAAGCGAAGCGGATTGGAAGCCTCTGGGAACAGCGGTATTTTTCCCAAGACGACAATTTCTTGTGATCGAATTTCTCAAGCAAGTGAAAAGCAACCCATGGACATCTTTGCCGCATGCCCTGCGGTTGTAAATACAGATTTAGCGAGTTTTCAAACACGGTTTTCGCCGAACCTTTGCTAAATCAAAAGTTGATTTTTATTGCAAACGAGCAGCATTTCTAGATAAAAGATTTAATATATTGGTTTCACATGTAATTGCAATTGTATGTGATGTAATGTAATTGAATAGATTTCGAATCGAACGGCGACGTTCTAGCCACGAATCATGTTCATTCAAGTTGTTGTTC
The DNA here is from genome assembly GCA_964035755.1 of Teleogryllus oceanicus. Lineage (NCBI taxonomy): Eukaryota > Metazoa > Arthropoda > Insecta > Orthoptera > Gryllidae > Teleogryllus > Teleogryllus oceanicus. The sequence goes on from CAXIVR010000004.1 coordinate 30,929,458, forward strand.
CTCATCCGAACTGTTGTTTTGGGCCCGGTGTTTGTTAGCGGTCGTGTGAAACGCGAGAGTCTTCCCAGAATCCAAACGTTTGCGTCCGGGTGTTCTTTGTTCGGGATTCGCGACAGCACGTCGCGCCTCATCTCCCGCGCTGCCCTTTGTCTCTCGCCGTTTGGCGCACTCGTCGCCTTCGCACCCGGCGGGCGGCGCGCCGCCGCCGCGCCGCCACGACGCTTAAAGGTCGACTGCCCCTGGATCGAGCCCCGGGGGCAACGGCCTTGCGCCGGGCTGCTGGCGTGGGCGGAGCGCTGAGCGAATGGACTGGAGCGGGGCGGGGCGGGGCGGATGGGTCGAGGAGGGAGTGCGGGGGGGGAGGCGAGGCGGTGTAGTATCCTGTGGCACTTGTGCTTTAAACCGCTTGCATTGGGCCGGCTGCCAGGGCCGTCCGCGCGATGGATCACGCCGAGCGGGCGACGTGGCGCTGGGCGCGACAGAGTTACGGCCTCTTCCAGATAAAAGCTCTGCGATGCTCGCACGTCGCGACGGTCACGCAGCCCACGCCGTACTCGTTGTTTTGCGGCGGCCGGGGAGGTGATTCGCGGAAGTTGTTCTGCGAACGTGGCATCTCGGAGCAAAGATTGTGTCGTAAATTTTCAACGACGGAACTGGAAAGGGGTTTGCTTCAAGTATTCTCAATAGTATTCTCCGAGGGCTGAACATGTCAATGACACCTTACGTATAGCTTTCGTTGGCTTTAAGCATCGAACTGGACTTTCCTGATCAACTAATTGGGTTTGCTCGTTAAAGTAGTTGCACATAGCGGAACGTACATTTATTTAAAGCAACTACTGGAACCCATTTTTGGTAAATTACCTTTCCCTTCTCAGCTCAATGAGTATCTTGATTTGTTTTTGACTAGGTTTGTGCATCTCCAAGCTAGAGGTTTAATTGATATTTTCGTTTATCAATATTAGCTCTTACTATGTGATCAACTCATTGGATACTTTTGCTGGAAGCATTCCATCGAGAAGCTCGCGCTTAATTTTCTCCCACTTGGAAGCGCATAACTGTGCTGCAGGGGAGTGCGCGAGTCGCAGTGCCCCACCCTACCCCGAGCCGCGGCCGACAATTTATTTTGATTCCCCCGACGTTTTATGGAAGTCGTCTGCGCGCGGTCGAGGGCGTCGCCCGCACTGTGGAAGAAGCGCTCTCACCCCGCGACTTCATATGCTGCTTACTGGCTCTTACCGTAACACTTGGCCTCCTCTTTCATATTCCGCTTTGTCTGCTCCTCAATTCGTTTACTACAAACGTTCCGTGCTGGGTTCGTCTGCCAATCCAAATACTTCACTTTTCTTTTCTCAGTCACTTTCCTCCCTTCATATTACCACACGTGTTCACCTTGTGTATCTCGCATTATCGGCGTTTTGCTTTAATTTACATTGATTTTCTTCACAAAACAGAAAAAAAAACTTATGTAACGTATTGAAATAAATGTAATCTGCGCACATTTCCTTGAGATCCTGTCTCTCTTCCCCGTCTTATACATATTACAATGATATGGTCAACAGAGCGAGGTTGGCAACATTTGATAGCGAGGCAGTTTCGCTCCCGACTTTAGAAAGCTTATTTGCACCGGTAAACGATCTACAGCTCTGATTTTTCCTCTCCCTCCCTACACCATAGTACGGGGAGAGGAAGAATTCTGAGCTATCCACTAAACCTAATCCCGTGATTTTTGCTTCAAATGAAAGGTAGTATGCCCTAGATGTTTTATCGCTTGCTAGTATTACCTGGTTTTATAACATAAACTTAAATGTTAATAATATCATCAAATGAATCGAATGATCGCTTATGTACCGTCATTTATTCATTAATTCATTCTGTGCAAAAGGAGAACATTCTAGAGCAAATGTACTACTTCCCATCCTTTCCGTTCACTCTTATTTTCTGTTAGTCTTTTAATTTCCGTTTCAGTTCACATTGTTTTATTGGTACTCCTTCCCAAATTTTTCTTTGTTTTGCTGCCATGCACATTTTATATTACATGCGTATCTTCCTGACCCGTAGTACAGAAAATAGTTCCCTCCATATTTCAGAAGAGATATTTAAAAAATATCGACTTGTTCATACCACAAAACACCAGTAGTAAGACTCATGGGAAGGACTACAAGTGATTTATTGATTTGAAATGAGTAGCCGGAAGCCATCATTGAATTGAATAGACAGGTTATGCAATATTGACACATTGCGCATAACACATTTCCAGAAAACATATAAGTTCTGCTGCTTTAATACTAGTCTCCTAGATTGGGATATATGCTACTGGAAAACTTGTGGGAATGCTTGGCATATCAACATTTTTTCTTCTTGCGTACAACAAGTGTCACAGTCAATTATATTTTTGTTAATAAAAATTGCATATCTTTTAATGATAAAAAATTGTTCGATAAATTATATTGAAAAAGAAACCCGTGGTATGGAAGGTGTAGAATAATTCGAAAATGTGAATTTTATATTTTTCTAAATTTCGTAGGTTTTAATAACAACTGTACCATTTTTATAAAAGCGCTTTCTTCCAGTCCAGAAAAATTTTGCAGCCATTTTCCAGAAGAAAAAAAATCAAAAAATTGTGAAATGGGCTTCATGTACAAAAATAAGCATCTTAATGCTCTCCGGAACGGCACAACTAGATCTTATTCCTGACGTATTTACAAAGTTTCATCTCAAAAGCTTCTAATCTGTCCGAGTTTCGAGTGACGTGTACTTCTATCCATCCAGACTTCCCGATTGCCGGGAACAAAATGGGCGTAAATCTTCTCACTGCTTGTGCGAATCTGCACCGTCTTTGGAATAGCAGTAACATACCGTATTTCCGACGTGCGTGCGAAGTTACTGGTCAAAAGAACATTAAACACTGTTTTTAGGGGCGAAACTTCCAGTACTTTGTTCCCTATGCTATAGTACAGAGAGGAAAAGTAAAACTAGATTTAACACTAGAAGTCCGCACTCGGAAGCTGGTTTACACGTATGCGCTTATCTTCGAATTCCCATGGACTTCTACGATGTACCGCATCTGTGCCGCTGATCTCGCGCGCTGCCTATCTCGTGTGCACTGCACGCTCTTGACGCCCTCCGTGTCCTCTCCCTTCTCTCTCCCGTCGCGACGCGACGGCTGCCTCTTTTAGCCCTCTTTTAGAGCTTACGCGAGCGCCGTAAAGCCGCCCGTTACAGCCGCTGTAGTCGGTTAAACATCTCGCGACCGAGGCCGCGATGGCGGCGGTGGTGGAACTCCAAGAGATGACGACCCCGTAACGACAGCCGACTATCGATTAACCGTTCGGCCGCGCTCCCGGCTAAGGCGGGGGCGGCCCTTTCGCGGGCGGGTGGGCGCTGCTGCGGTGTGTGATTCTGCTCCATTGCGCCTCGTGATCTGCTGCCTTCATTAGTATCGAAGGAATGAGAATAAAATGCAGGCACTGCGAAGCTGGGAAATGGGGAAAAAGAAGAAAAAAGTATAATCTGGCTGACGAACAAAATGCTCACGTTTCAGAGTTGGAAAATTTGCCTCGTCACGTTTCATGACTTTGCAAGGATTCAAAGCTTGTTATTAATTTTAAAAAGTGCGGACCCCCATAAGTCCGTCATGCATTACGAGTTTGTCTTAAAACGTATTAAACCAAACAACATATCAGCTCGGCGAACACTAAATGGGCTGAATATGCTGGGTCGTTGACTTTTGGTAATTTGCTGTACGTACCTTGACGTTTCATAGAAAGTCTAGGGACATCGTAGAATACGAGTCTCGACCGTGGCAGGATTTTCGATACTAGCAATCTTTACTTGGTCGAATTCGGCTCTCTGTCTAGAAAAGAATTCTTGCGACCTGCTGTTTTGATCGGTAGTTTATCCCTGGTTTCCTTGTCCTTGTCTTTGTCCTTGTCCTATCCTCACTCTTACGCGCTTACATTTACACGGCCACGTACGTCGGAAGGCCAGTGGGGAGATGAGAGCTTGTCCCGCTGGTGGGAGATATCTGCTTGGGGAGCGGGGGAATAGCAAGTCGACGTGTAGCTCGGCGCAGGATCACCGCCACTTCTCGCTATCAAACATGCTCTACACGTGTGGAACTAACAACCTTAGTAGTTGGCGTGCCCGGGAACACCAATCAATCATTAGAACGTCAACCACACTGACCCCCAAGTAGAGTAGAACAGTGGTAACGCTTATAAGTGCTAGCCTGTGTTCTTTTATCTTGTACATTATTTGCCCTTTATTTTACTTCTTGGGCCATTAAGTTCTTCCCGCTTCAAAACATATTTTTGTATAAATTGTTCTACTTCATTTCCTCGTTCTTTTGATTTGGTGTACTGAATTTATCTCGCTCATTTCTTTCTTTTCATCTTTTTTTTTTTCTTTCCTGTGCTTTATAATGAATAACATCCATTTTAATTTTGTGTTCTCTAAATTCTGTGCTGTTAGCCGATAGTCAGCGTCCTTATATTTGTGGCAGGCAGTGTCAGTATTCTTTATATCTTTCAGGTAGTCTTTTGAAGACTCGTCCAATACTTGTTCCCGTTTCACTACTCGATAAAAAAACATCGGCTCGTTATGGGGTTCAATTGTGGCTCATGCCAATAGCTTTCTTTAGTCTCCTAGAACGTAAGAAGAACGTGTGAACAGTTCCTGCTAGTGGCGAAAACAAGCTATCGCGAATCTCTTATTCGCAATCATGACCTATTTTGGTGTTTGAATATCCGCTAGTATATTTTAAGGAATTAATTGTATTGATTTCAGATAATATCGTATTAATTTCATTTCTATCTCTCTACTACTAAATTTTTGCCGAAATTTGGAATTGATTATTTTCAAAATCTATGTGACATAATTTGTTCTGAATAATTGGAATACTGGATTTGTGATACGGCTTTCGGTCAACCGAAAAGAACATGGATTGCTTTCAAATCTAGTATTAGATGTTTGAACTTGGTCATGCTCGATAATTGATAGCTCTTGATGTTATGAAAATGAATTTTCAGGTGACAACTGTGTTGGACTTCACTAAAGCGTTCGTTATCCGTGTTTTATATATATATATATATATATATATATATATATATATATATATATATAATAATTTCCTGCTTAAATTAATTATTTTTATAACGATAAGAAATATAAACATTAACCAAGTGTGCGATAAAGTTTTGGAAGTACAAGAAAAAAATTGGGTTCTATATAAAACAGTTGATATGGATTATTTCCACAAAACGCGACCTCATTCATACGTAACCCCTAAATGGTTTCCCAAATGTATTGACAATTGCTAGACTCTCCCGCTCGGTGTGGTCCAGGTGTCGAAAGAGATTTGTTTAATATTAAATGAATCGATTTCAATTTTGTAAAAGTTAAAGCAGAACTACTTATTAGTTCTTGAGATATTTAATTTTTTTTAAGGAGATCCGTGACTGAAGTTCGATAAATTTGGATGAAAATAACTGTTTTGAGATTTTATACCAATAAATTCTACAATTCATCATACAAATTGCCTCGCATATTTAAATCTTTCTTGCACGCGTTGTGGGACCTGAAAATACGAGGGCAGATCGGAAGGAATCGCTAAATTTTTTTTTGCCCAAAAGTTTAATTGGTGTCAAAACATAAAAAATCACACGTTCTTACATCTTTGACCTACATTTTTCCATAATTGCCAAGTTTGTCAACATATTTCTGCCAGCGTGCTACCAGTTTCAATATGCGCTGTTCGCAGAAGTCCGTTTGGTTGGAGTGTGCATTCTTCCCTCGTGGAATAATGCACGCCGTCTGGAGGGATTGCTACGGTCCAATCACACGCCACGGATTTTCCTTGGATTTCACTAGGATGATGCCCTTTGGCCCACAAATTTCGTACTACAGTTCTCTGTTGTACACAAGTTGACAGCAACATGCGCGCCATTTTTGTTTCGTAGGTCAAGCTACACTCGCTAAAGCTGCACGTGGAAACAAAATACTCTCTAGCGCAAACTATCTCGTCCTGCAATTTCACCTTTGTAAGTTGCAATAGCATTACTTTCCGATTGCCCTCGTACTGCGTCTTGCTGGAGAGCCCACCCTTCCCTCTCTCCGCGGCGCGCGGCATCGTGCGCGCGCCTTCCGCTTTGGCAGCGCCCCCGGTACTCCCGCCCCTCCCCTCCCCTCCCCTTCGCCGCGGACCGCGGCGGTGCAGCCAGATGGCGAGGAACTAATTAGTTAATTAATTGGCTTCTGCCACGCCCTCGGCTTGGCAGTGGGTCGGCGTTTGCAGCGCTTCTGATACCGCGCGCGCGCGTGCGGACCGCCTTTGAGCTCACGTTTCCCGAAATTCACGCTGAGTTTCTAATATTCTTCGCAGTGATCGAATTCACTGCCGTTGCGTACTTTTGGGAAGCGTTCGACTTCGTTAAATGAATGCCGAGAAGCAGCGGCTGTTTTATTTGCCTTTACTGGATATTAGGTCTTTTGAGTCGATCTGTACGACGACAGTTAAATAAACATTATTTGCTTTGTTCTTCCTCTTCGCAGTCGTTGTTTCCCTAATAATCTCATTGCTGAGGAATGTCTTGTAACGGATGCCGTGTTCCGATGTTCAATCTCTGTGGCTTGTACTGTTTTCCATGAAACGTGCAATACCAATGTTATCCTTTTTTAACCCGACTGAAATATAAACCATTCGTGCAGAAATCAAGTTGTGAAGTCGAACATTATCGAGGATTCTGAGAATTAAAATATTGATATTCGAAATTCACGGCTCTGTTTCTAGAGCACTTTTGTTTTTTGTTTTCCTTTACATCTTTTCCCGATGTAAAAAAATTTTCCGTGCTGAAGATTTCTGGGTGTGCTGTTTTATATAATTAAATATTTCATCGTTCAGTGTACTAGCGTCTTCCATCGAGAACTAGTAGAACGAAAACAAGATATCAGGACCAGTCTACGTCGTTCACGGCCAACAAGGACGAAACTTTCAACTAGTTCTCCTTTCAGATCAACCGCACGAAGTCTTTATCTCAGCCGTGCAGGAACTTCATTGCACCTAATTGAACTTCGCTTTACGAGACGCGAGATGTCCGGCCTGAACGTGTAACTCGTTGCTCGATTGCCGTCCCGTTTGAACCTCTGGGGGCGGATGGCAGGGGAAGCTAATTCAGCCCGTGGCGAAGCGGTCTATCGCCTCTCCCCCCGTGTCGCACCCCGCGGGAACTCTGTGGCGTCCGCAGCTGCAGACCTGTTGAGCGAGTGAACCGACTGGCGACGGCGTGGGCGGTTTGGGGACAGTCAACACCACATGGGACCTCGCCACTCCTCCCTCGCTCTCTCGTCTGCACACCCTTTGTCAGTCCCGTATGCCGAGCAAGATTTTGTTTTTGTATTGTGCACTGAATCCCTTCCTTGCTGTGTGCGCTGTACGTTCCTCTGCCTTTCGTCATAATCCTGGTACATTCCTTCCTTCACTCATTTCTCGTTATTCACTTGTGTTCTTTTGAATCTCGAAGTCTCTTATTGTTGCAGCTTCCATTTTTTCTGTTAGCCTGTGCCGTACCCGTTTCTTCATGATTCCCGATTTCATACATATCCGAGTATTCTTCGTCCGTTTTGCTCTTTTCCCTTTCGCCTATTGTGACGGACTTCGCCCAGGCCGCTCTGCCTGCCCCTGGCCGCTGCCGCCGCCGCCGCTGCCGCCGCCGGTCGATACAGCTTCTGATTACGTCTAACAGGGTTGCACTTGGGCGGCTGCCTCTCTGGCCGGTGCGTCTTTCTTTACCCTGATTGCCAAGCTCTTCGTGCGGGGCTTTCCAACCGCACAACTCGCGGGCGGTCCCTCCTACGAGCTCCGCAACAGGTTTCGCCGCCGATTGCTTGAGGTTTTTGCTCTGTAGAATTTGGACACTATTGCACGTTAAATCGAAATGCAAGTTGCAAGTTATTCCAAGTGTCATAACTTTATAGGTTTTGTTACATTGTTGATAAATTGTTTAAGAGGGAATGGGAAGTAAAATGCATTTCTGATAGACAATATAGGAAGTGAGTACTTTCGTAAAAGTTTCTAGAACACTAGTGAAGCCAGCAATGCGTCACTATTTCAGTGCATTACACCTTGCACGTTACTGGTGACGTGATTGTCAATGACGTTTTACGCTATGCTCTGTAAAAAAATGTAATAGATAAGACTTTCTCGCGAGTATGGGTTTGTTCTATGTCGTGGTTTGGACATGGTTGTCAAGAATCGTATCGTTAAAACGTTCTTCCTGCAGTCTCGGTATGCACTCGCTATGGCACTGTCTTGGAAAAAATTGATTTACTTGTCCGAGATAACGTTAAAGCAATAATTCCGGCCGATATTTCACAATCGCGGGAGAAGAATAAGCAGCGACAACACTTTATACTTGAGGGTGCTGCGGGTTGCGTAAAGCTTCTGTTCAGGGGTGCTTGAGTCGGCATAAACAAAATTATCAATGCCCCTATTTTGCGTCTACATGCAACAGACAGGCACCTTCCCATTGTACTATGCCTATATTCTTTCCGCAATTGCAAGCAATATGTTGACAGTTTGCACTCAAACGGATGAACGGCACGACAGCGGATAAAATACGAACAAACAAACATTGATTGTTATACATTAGATGTGAACGGAATGAGTATATATCATGGATGTACCACATCCAGAAATCATCTACAATAAGCGTATTAATATTGTACTCAGTGCGACCTTATTAAATGTCCATTACTCAGCCGTTGTCGCGTTGTCGTTCGTGCGCCGTAGTGGAGGCCCGCGTGGATATCCGCTCCCGGCGGGGTCCGTCTCCGTTAGCGGTGCTCCGGCAGTGGTAATTGGACTAGGGAAGAGAGTGGGCGGGTCGCCGGCCTCGCTCGGAGGGAACCGGTATTCCATTACCGCAGCAGCCTCTAAAAATTCGATCCTGTCGTTGGTGCCACCGGAGCCCGCGCCGGCCCCGTGGGCGGGTGGACCGGTGGGAGGCGCTCATTCACTGCGCCCCGCTCGCCTACACCTTCCGATTGACGCCCGCGTGGGATTTATGGTTCTGTATTGCTGATGTTGATAAAAAGTACTGCGCGTCTTATTTTTCCGTGAAATCTCTTCTAGTCGGTGGAGAAATTACTGAATTTTGCGTTTGTTAGATAAATATCTTTTACAATATTTTTTGTGTTTTCAGAGCCTTCATGCTTTACACTATGATAATATATCAAAATAATTTCCGAAAATAGCGTAAAGATAAAATACAGTTTATGAATTTTTAATTCCTAAATTCTGTATTTATTTTAATATACACATTATGTATACATTTCCTTACTGGACGAAGGAAACACTACTGGTACCCACTTGCGTTTCGAAGGGCATTTATTACTACCTTGGGCTAAAGTTACGGTTGGCATTTATCCGGGCGTTTGGCGATCCATCATATTGTGACTGCTGGTTAAAGCAAGAGGTTTTTCCGGAAGGTAAGTTTACCGGAGAATGAAGTAAGGGGTGGCATGTTAACTGCTTGTTATTTGCAGATTCATTTCCGAAATACCGGCTCGTCCAATGTAATATGCCGAAAAAGATTCTGAAGATAAAATTCTCGCGATGTTTTTCGACAAGAGAAGATAGTGTGCGGCGAGTGCGACTTAATTTTCAAGGCTGCGAATGCAAAGGATTCTTCTTATGCAGTTCTCTTACGTCTATTTATTTCAATGAAGCAATGTGAATTAAGGAAGGTTATGTTCTGAATGTTTGTGTTAAAATAAATTAGTGCTAATTTAATGCTGAAAAAGTGAACAGTCATACATTTTCTTATTTTCGGTGTAAATACTGTTTACGGAAGTTCCCGAATTGAGTGCTTGGAAATTCTACCACCGTGTAACCCACCCGGCAACCCGAGGCCCTAACCCTCTACGGGGTTGTAACAGACTATAATAATAATAATAATAATAATAATAATAATAATAATAATAATAATAATAATAATAATAATAATAATAATAATAATAATAATAATAATAATAATAGGGATAATAAATGTGAAAATAATTGTATCAGTCATGAGTTGGAATGAAAATGCTCATTATTTAGTTTTCAATAATTATTGTAATGAAGGCTTTTGTATTCCGTTTCATAACAGAAAATGTTTCAATTTCATTTGCAACAAAATTATCTGAATATACTTCAGAAACTACTCAATATAGTTCCTCCATGGTGAGACATTCGTATTCGGAAAGCTTTAGTTTGTTATAGAATAAAAAAGTGCAGAGAATTATGCATCACATTCATATTGCTTATTCGACTTCCGGATATTCCCAACATCATCTTTCTTTGATCTCCAATCGAAGTAGTTTGGTAAAGAGGGCGTTTACAAACGTGCAAGAAAAAAACATCGCACGTGAAAATAACGACTAAATCGAACTGCTGCAACAAGTGAATATTGTGGAGAACTAGAAAGAATTGCCCACCTACGCAAATTACTCAGTGAAGTGGTAGGTAAGTAACTCTCGGTTATCATGCGGTGCTAATACGCAACTTCTACTTTATCCAGAAGATAACTGGAAGTTAGTTAACCGGCGCTCTTAACGGAATGTGGTAATAAAGACCCTCAGCCAGTTGTGCGGTAATTAATGGCGAAGTAAATATTACGGGATTCTTTGAAGTTATCTTACAATCACGTGATGGAAACGCTCATTCTTTACGCTATTTTCGAAACAACTATTCTTCGACACAGTGGCTTCCATCAACTTTAAAATAATCGTATGAAAATCACGGTACTTCACTTCGAGAATAGGTCTGTCTCTGAAAACAGAAAATAACTTTCCCGTTTGAGATGTATTACGATGCACTCTTACAATATAATGGCTGATTTTTAAGGTACTCAAAAGTAGAGAAAAAACTTTTCCAATGAGAAGTTGTTACAACTGAGAACTTACTTGGCGAAAATTTGACGCGACTGATGCGGTTTCAGAATGCGAGTAGTTGAGAGCCTCCGCCGTGCCGAACATGTGGCACAATTTGGTGAAGTAATCTCCGTCTGCTGCTGCCAGAGTTAGCTGTCGGCTGCTTGTTGTCAGTTCCTGGCGGGACGCGAGCGCGCGGCGCACAGTTGATGCGCCTTGCTGCTCAAGCGAAAAAGGTGCAAATTGAATCTCCGTGTTAGTCCCGCTCCTGTTTTGTGGTAAACTGTGCTTTTGACAGGCCGGCCGCGTTTCACTATCTTGCGCTTAATTGAAAATGTCAGTTTAACTGCCACCGCCATTGGCTGTTGCTCACTTGTTATAGGCTAGTAGCGACGAGGAAGGTTTCAGTGAGGATGGCGAGGATGGTTCAATGAGGAAATGCAATTTTTAAAATCTAAGGTACATACATTTAAAGGACTAGACAGAAGATTATGTCTATGATAATAAAAACCACTGAAAAATCAAACATTCCATTAGCTTAACGGAATATATCAGGCATTTGCAAGGGTCGGATGTAACTCGCATATCTTTCATACCTGTAAATTATAATTTGAGATTAGTAGTTTATCTTTTCCAGAGTAATAGTGAGGATAAAAGAAATTATAATAAAATGAGTGTAATGGCACCTGACAATGAAAACCAACAACTAACCAAAGACTGGCAAGTTTACATTACTTGGTCTTCACACGATAGGCGAAGTTTAGAAACGTGCAACTCGTGTGTGCCTTTCTTGTTACCAATTCGTTCACTCGTGTTTGCGTTTCCCTTTACGTTCTTGTTCCAACCATCTCTTCAGTATGTCCCCTTGATAATACCACTGTATGACATTCTGCTTCCGTCTAGTCGTACGTCTGCATATTCGCTTCGACAAACTCGTTCTTTTACTTTAATTTCACTAACGCACGTTCGTCGTACACTTAACAGCGCATTTCCTCTGTGTTAGCCATTCCATGACATCTATGTGTATCTCAGAAGTATCACAAGGGCTCTGCGAGAAACCTTAATTATCAGAATTTTAAAATGACTTTTGAATGCAACTGCTGAAAAGTAATTTTAGCTGAAGTGCACGGTGTAAACAAGGAAGTCTGTTGTGAATGATGCTGCTTTGGAGATAGGGCACACACTGCACGAAGACACGTAAGGATGCTGTATAGTCTAGTGACATCCGGTGTGTCATTTTGTGAATATTGTGTCTACACAAACTCTCCTACGGTGTTATAATTCCACGGGGAAATGAATGTCCTTTGCGCCCCACCCCTCCTCCCTTCCCACGAGGCCGGGGGCTGGGAGAACATTTTTTTTGCCCGTTCTCCCCTCAATTCACTTCCACTGTTCTTGCGTCGCCGCCCGCTGCTGTACTCCAGTCGCGTGCCGCGTCGCGTCAAGCACGCGATTATCACCTTTTGCGCCGACTCGCCGCTCGTTGCCTCGCGCTCCGTCGTTTCACTGCCGAGCGAGCGCCGATGCTGTCATGCGCTGTTCGAGTGCGTTCTTAATGCGATGCGAATGAGGAGGAACAATGCGATTATACCAAAATAGAATGGTAGTTATTCGTTAACGAGAAATGTATTTGGGAGTGGAAAGATACTTGCATTATCCGCCAACACTTTTATGTGAATCGTTATTTTATGGCAATTTATAAATGTTAATAGGCACTTTTCAGAGACCTAATATGCATTTGTTCATTGTTCTAAATTCCCGACGTCATTTAATGTATATGAGAAGAATTCAACCGTTCATATATTAGTGAAATCTGAATTGATGCTGAGCAAAGTCGTCAATGCATGATCGTGATAAATCCAACAACATAGTGAGGCAGTCGGTGTAGGTTTCCGGTTAATTAATTATCAGGTAATCTGTTTCGTGACGATCGACTAATGCATGAAACATCAAATAAGCGTGGTTATAATTGCATCCAGTTTGCGTGGGAGAAATGTTAGAAGATAAACAAGGTATAAGAACATTAAAAGGCTCGAGGATTCCTTCAGTAATCCTTGAATCTTTGAATATTATATTTATTGAATATTCATATTCAATGCTTTTTCACAAAACTCGCTCGTGGCTCATAGCGAAGTCACTATCCTTTCACCACTGAGGTCTGGGTTCAATTCCCGTCGAATCTCATGTGAAATTTGTTCCAACAAAACTAGTTTGACTGCTTCACAAGGGCTAGTCCAACCCTTGTGAAGTGCCCTAAACCCCACCCCATTCCTCATTCCTTCCCAATTCTGGCCGCTGTGTAGTGACGCAGAGGCGCGTGGAGTAAGGGAGTACAGAGGGATAGATATTAATGGAGAATTGCTCCGCGCTCAACGCTCGACCAGGGGCGAACAGACGCGTTGCGTCGATAAGTTAGATTAAGGACGCAACGAAAAATAGGAAAAATAAAAACCTTGCAAGATTTTTCTGAATCATTCTTAGATTTCGTGGGTATTTTGAGAGAACAGCGAATAGATATCTCGGGAATTTTACCATGATATTTCATTTCTGATTACACGTGATGTGTTCGTATTTCTTCAGTTACTCCTTAGTAATCGACCATGAATCATCACAATGAAACATGATTTCAAGATCTTTTTGCGTCTTTTGCGCACTTTTTCTAGACTTTGTTTGTGAAGTTACGTCCTCAGTGCGTGAGTAATGATTCGCTTCGATTTTTTAAAATGCATTTTGCATTGTTTCCTTGGGTGTATAGTTTTGTTTGCGGTATTTATCATTGTTTGGAATAATGCTTTTTCGTGCATATATTATGTGTTACGATTAGTTTTGGGTTCTTGTAACATTTATTGCTGAAGATAACTGGTGAATGGGAAATAAGGTCTGATAAATTGGTATCTTACCGATACTTTGTTTAGATACGCATGAAATGTCTGAGTATAGAATGTTTGTCTATATGTGGTTTTTTATGGCATGTAATCTTCGTTTTAGCTTTGTAATAAAAAAAGTTATTACTAATCTACGAAGTAATTAATGTCATATTCAGTTGCTCCCCCAGCTCATTAATACGCAATATTATTTTTTTTAAATTACGAGAAAAGTACATTTTTCGCATTCCTTATTATTTACTGTTCAATCTCACATTTGTAAATATTCGTTTCACCTCAGGGAATTTCTTCGTGTGTATCGGTTTGTCGTGGCCCGAGGCCTCGGAATCTCTTGTTTCACTGACTTGACACGTTCTTGATGCCTGAATGACGACCTTGCAGGGCAATAGCGTCGTGTTTGTTCGTTGATGAACGTGGACCATGACCTTGTCAGGCGCCGAGTGCAGGCCCACTTGTGGCCTACTAAAAGAGTCTTCCCAGTGACAGTAGCTAGTCCAGCACAATACGTGTGCTTATGAAGCAAGAGAGGCGGGCGGTGCGACGGGGCCGTGGCAACGCCGCGCGGGCGGATCGCCGTCTTTCGTCGTCGGCACGTAGCGCCCTATTTAGGGATGCGCCCATTCACAAGAGAAATAGGCCTGGGAACGGGGACGCTCTGGCGCTTGGAAGTGTGGGAAACGATGCCCCTGTAGGGAGGTTTTCCTTCGGGATTATGTACCAAAAGGTCCTAGTGAGATGGTACATTTTTATGTAGTTGATGTTTCATACTTCCCTTTCAGCGAAGAAAAAACAAGAGGAGGGAGCGGATTTCTATGATTGTGCAAATATTATTGTGAAAGTGAAATTTTTATGGTTATTTGGATGATGTAGACTAACATTTAGTGATTTTGGACCATTTTTTTGGATTTCGTTAAAATGGAGACTTGACTGAAACATAATCTTTTCATGGATCTATGTATTTTGAGCGAGCATTCATTGAAATGAGCTTGTCAGAAATGCTTTCCGTGGATAAAATACTTGTGCAAAAGTAGGATATTTCTTGATATATTTTTTTAAACTAGACAGAAGAAATACAACAATATCACTAAGGTGTATATTTACTGCCATTATTTCTCCCGAGAAGAAAGAATGTATGTTTGCACAAAAATGTATCTCTTCATTCCAAGCATGCTTCCCCTGAATTTTATCAAGAAAGGTTTCCACAAGATATGAAATGTTAATTTTTATTGAATACTATAGTGCATATTTCAGAATTTTAGGACGTAATGCATATTTTTGAAATCACATTTCAAGATTTTTCAGGGCATAAAAATTATCTTCCTAATGATAGCTTTCAAAATATGACATCTACATTTTGACGTGATTAGAATTCATTTCGTGAGCTTCAGTAATCATAAGATTCCTAGTAGCCTGAGGATATACTAAATTAAAATAAGTGTGTTCCTAGACAGATATTCGTTTCTCAATACCATTCCTAAATCAATGCATTTTTATTCGATGCATTCTGCGGTGGTTTAACCAAGTCCATCATAAAAACACTGAGATATGGTAAAATGTTCATAACGTAAAAAGTTCTACGTTTATGTAAATGAATTTTACCATTAACTATTTAAAATGCAATTTTTAGACTTAAAAAAATCATTTTTCAACAATAATTATTTCTTTAAAATTCAACAAAGTTCACCTTTTGACAATTAATGTACCGAATTAATGAGACGAGCTGACAGATCGACGGCGGCGCCTGGCCCCTCGGCGCCGCCGCCCTCCCTCTCGCCCGGCAACCCTGCGTGCATTCTTTTCACTTGTTCTGTGAAAGGACAATTTATTTGCGTTGTTTAGAGTGTAGGAACATACGCGACTGTACGGTTTTAGAGAGAGGACGTTGTCTTAAATATTATCATCGAAACTAAATTAATCCTAGCTTGCCTGTGTAACTATATTGATTTTTTCGTGATTCGTTTGCTTTTAATGCTTTTTTCTTTCGACCAACATTAAAAGGCATGAGAGTGTGGCTTGATGCTAGGGTCTGAAAGTCTTGTCTCGCAGGACTTTCCAGAGCAACAGCCCAGTAACCTTACGTTACACCTGCTTCGAGCGAAGCATTGTACCCAATGCAAAATATGAAAATGGAAAAAAAGTTTTCAGGAGTAGAACAGAATAAGGTTTACTTCAATTTCATAGGATTCCGTTTTAATTCTTAAATGAAAATGCTGGGGGCAAGTAATTGAAAGATGTGTTTGAGAATATAGGAATTTATTTATGGGATGCTAAAGTGCTAATTTGCGAGACGTATTATTATTAATAATAAATTTTAGTTTACTATTACAAAAAACGTGTGTAACAATAACATTAGATACCGTTAAAACAGAAACGTGTGATTGCTCTAAGTAAATATTCAAAACATTGCAATGCAAATTACTGACTAAGCATAGGAGTTTGCTGGAATAAACCTATCCCTCACCAAATTTTTCTCCCTTGACATACGAACCTTGAGGTGGATTTATTCGCCAACCAGGCTTACGATACAATACTTTCCGCCGAGAGCCATCCCCTGGCGTTTCGCGCGGGTGGCTGGAGCGGCCTTTTTCTTGTTGCGTTGTGTTGCGTTGCGCGGCGCGACTGTCATGCGAGTGTGCGCAAGGCACGGCACTAATGCGCCCGCGTCAGTTCGCGTAACAGCTCCTAATGAACTCGACGGAAGCGCAGCTCCCCCGGCGGCTGGGTCGAAGCGCGTCTCCGAGAACGAGACTGTCTCGTCGATGGCAAGCGGAAGTCGTGCGTGGCTGCTGGTGTTTGAAAAGATTATTTCAAATGTTCGCATACAACTTTCAGCGTCGTAGCAGCATTTATTTTCTGTGTTAAGCCCACCGTGACTCGCCGAGTGTGACATGGGATTTGAGCGAGTGCATGGAAGTTGGAAAGATCTTATTGTCTTCAGGCATTTAATAAAGCGTGTTTTGCGTTATATTTCTTCGAATCATTTCATTGTCTTTGATGAAATGTTAGGTAATTTATGCTCTTCGTAGAATTCGCCTTTCCAATTGCCATGCATTATGTAAGCGGATGCTTTCACAGCCGAAGACTACTCAAGCCAGAACGCAGGCTCTGCCGTACTTGCAAGAAAACAATTGGGCTTATCTATTTGGAAAAATGTTTTGATGTTAAATATTTACCATTCGGTTAGAACTTCGAAAACTAAGATGAAATGTATTTTTCGATATTTTTGTAAGACAAATCTCAAGTTAGCCACAAAATGAACGAATATTTAAGGGAAAATGGTTAACGTTTAAAATTTCTCGCCAATAATTGTTTCGATTTTGGACGAAGTAAAAGTGTGAGAAACGTGTTTCGAAATAGGCATATTGTAGCTCATATGTCATTATATGGGGAAAATAGTGCTAATTCTGTCGACAGCCCCCGACTCGTAAGCCTGAAGCAGCCCGAACGATGTTGAATGAGCCCATCTAAATCAATGGCGCGGGTTCGCACGCGACAGCCTGCGCGCGGGACTGGGCGGAAATGATGTATGCCGTCATATGCAATGAAGTCCCGTTGGCATAACTCACCCAGTAACGATACGGCGTGAGTGGCTGGCCCCGCGGCGGTTGACTCACCCGCGGAATACTGAAAAGGTCAGCGGCGGCGGCCCGCGGCAGCGCGACGGATGCATCCAGTGCAAGCGCCGCTGGCAGACGCGCCGTAGCCCTTATTCCAGCCGGTGGCTCGTGTTCCGGTCGCGCGCTTTTGCATAAATGCGTCTAAGTTTCCGCGCGCTGCGCCCCCACTCGCCGGAGCCCCCTTTCGCATGCTGCTCCCTTCCTCCGCCCTTGCCCCACCCCAGGCCTGTGGGCATGCGGAGGGCGCTGAAAACGACTCTCCCTCTCGCGCGCGCTTGCTCCTCATAATTGCTTCTGCAATTGTCTTTTCGAAGGAAAAAGACATGCTGGGAGTTACGGCTTCTTAAGAGCTTGGAATTGAGATTTATTGAATACTTCACAATCGAATTCGGAAACAGAGAGTGGAATTATTAGTTGCATAAATATTTCTGTCACCGAAAATTCTTGTTACTGAGAACACGTCTTCAGGTTACTCATGCGCGAAAGCCATTTCACGTGCTAGCGATGTTTTGTAATCTTGAGGAAATTGAGAATGTTTTGTCCGTTTACATACTACGTACGAAATGTTCCCAGATCAGCTTACTAGTGCTTCTTAATTTCGCGACTGAAGGATCGACGTGACAACTCGGCGACCTACTTCTGTTCAAGCTGGGATTAGATTGACCGACCTTTGTGGCACGGACGATTAGTTGGCACATGCTCTCATAGCCATTCCGTTTTTTGTTGGGTTAAGTAAACAAAGCATTATTATGATTGACATTTTTGTAAATATTTTCTTTGTTCTTTTGTGTAGGTATATTGATTCTTGTGACATTGTGCTCTTTTTCTTTCCTGGTATTCTGTTGAGATCTTTGAGCAAACAATTGTCAGTGCACATTGCACTCGCGTTGACTGTGTAGCGTATTTGAACATTGTCCGGTTATACTAATAAACAGAAGCTGCTAGGCAAAAGGAAAACAAATATGACAAAAGTAAACAGTACGCAAGGGCTCTTCTGATTTTCAAACGCCAAGCCAATGGAGATAACAATTGTGCTGTATTCTCTCATGGTATTCCCGTTTCAGTTCGGTCCGTTCAGTCGAACTCGATCTGCTAGTATTACAGTTAAGTCTAAAATTCTTTTGTTTCGAATTTTTTTCCTCGCTCGCCTTACGTTTGTTCCTTAATGCCTGTTGAGTTGTAAAATGGAAAATATTATCGCTGTGTTTTCTAAAAATTCCTAAAGAAACCGACATGAAGTAGCAATCGTAGTTCCGAGAGTCCATTATTGGTGGCTTCTTGCCCATGAGGTGCGTCCGTTTTCCGCCTGTGTTGCTTCACGTGACCGCTCTGCGTGGTGCTTGTCATTATGTCTGCTTCTGAAAATCGAAAGCCGAATTGAATTGAATTGAATTGAATTGGTGCCTCGTTTTACGTGGCGAGACTCAGGCCAATGCGACCTGCTCTTCCGTCTGATCAAGCAAATTTCGCCAACTAGGGAGAAAGAAGATATAACTTAAGCGACGAAACAGGCAATTTGAATTTAGCTCAGAGGCTTCATTTAGACTTGAGGATCGAGTAAAGCTATTAACATGGGACAGCCGGCTTTACTTCCCCTGCAAAGGTTTTTTTTCCACAGCTTCGATCGGGTTTGGACCCGCGAACTTAGGTATAACAGCAGTACGCTCTGAGGAAGGCCACAATATGTTGGCCGAAACGTCAGCTACGAGCAGATTGACGCGGCTTGTCCAGGACAGCCAAGAGACATACTCCGGCCGCGGAAGCCTACGTAATGATATCTTAGGTATAACAGTCCGATACGCCAACTATTACACAATCGACGCCCCGCTGTGGTTGCTCGCTCGGGTTACGCGAATGCTGAATCGCCTGCGTCGCGTCGCCCCTCGTGGCATTCTGGCTGCCAAGGCCGCTGTCTTACGGATATAGCCCGACGCCGGCTCTCTCGATAACCACAGACGGGTTTCATTTCATTGTACTTGGGAATACAGACCTGAACTCTCTCCCGTCACTCCATTGTATTGTTAAGACCACTTCCTCGGTTCATTTCAGTTTTTCAGATGTGATTCTCGTAACTTCATTTATACGTTTGGAGATAACATTTGAAACACAAAATAAAGGTGTGTTGATTGTCGGAAGGAGTTCTATTCGCCTTTAGGAATAAATCTCCGCATCAACTTTTAAAAAGTTCCATTACTTGTATTACTTCTGTCCGCCCAGTTTCTAACTCTTAGTTTGGCCAAAGCAGCAGAAAAGTTACAACCTCCCTGCTATTTTGTGTAATTATACAATATTCCGATTATGAAACAGCTTTCAGAAAACCTATGAATCCTATAGATCGTAAGCGTGATGAAGCAAATAGAACTAGTGTCGTATTTTGAATGAGAAATGTGTTAATTACAGACGGTATTTTCTTTATGTAGATAAATAAGCTTAGATGGGTTTGTTACGGTTCATTTTAAAATATGGAAGTAATAAACGCGAGTGAGATCTGGTATTTGTTTCATTAAATCATCTATATTATTTCCTTAGCGCGTTATGTTTAAAAATCTACATGAACTAAATACAATATTTTCTGTGATTTCCCGACTAAGACATGCAATTCGCCAATAAGAAATATACTGTTTAGGTGCTACGTCCTGTAATTGCACCAACATATTTTGACATGTCTTGAGGATATAAAACAGAAATGCTTGTGCAGAATAAACATTAGACACATTCGGACTTTCATCTACATATGAGGAAAAGCACGATTGATTAGAGGTTAGTTTCAATTAATTGTCAGCAGTGTTGTATGTTTGTTTCGACGGAGATTCTGAATTGCGTTTGAAGAAATGTCGCCCCTGCCCGAAAATCGTCGTTTAAAAGCCCATTCGTTGTATCATTCGCGATTCAGGGCACGTATTTCTTTCATCGCACGAAATTGATTTCACGTGTAATCATACAATACTCTGAAAAGCGATCGAACTTTTCTAAAAATTTTCGAATGTAGGCACGCGCGCGACCCCCCCTTCCGGGCGGATTTAAGGCGGCGGACCGGAAGCCAAGCACGTCGCCCCCTCGCAAAGCCCAGTCTCCCCTCCCCCGCCGACGCTCGCGCCGCGCGCCGCCCGTCATGGCTCCGCCGCGGGCGAAAGCGCTGCGACGCCCCCGCACGACCCCCTCCCCCCGCGGGGGCCCCGTGTGGTGGGGGCGGCGTAACGACGGGGACGATGGGCAGCCGATGGCTGGAAAGTAACTGCCGAGGGGAGTTGGCGATGGTGTCGTTGAGCGACGTCAATGCCGCTAGCAAGTGGACTGTTGACTTGCTTCAATGACGTTACGTGACAATTGACAAGAGACTACTCGCCTAACACCCGTGTCACGTGGATGATGGCTGTTTGTTGGCCAGATGGAGGGTGTAAACATTTAGAAATGGGGTTCGTGGTTAAAACAGACATGTGAGACTCCTAATTCTTTTTAGAAATCCCGACTTATACAGATGATAGAAGCATTTGTTCTTTGAAGGGGAGCAATGCGTCGTGATGTCGATAATGCAGTGATTTTTTTAAGCAAAGAGGAATCCTCATTACAGACATCACCAGGCGTCTGATTTGCGCAGACTTCTAGTGGATGACCTAGCGATCGTATAATCTCTTGGCGCACACTTTTTTGTGAGAGAGGAAAATCGCAATCGTATTCATAATGCAGCGCTGTTGTGTTGAAAGTAGAAATAGTTCCAAAAGAGAATTCTCTCCACTGACTGAGAAAGACGGGTAACAGTTTTCTGTGTGGTGGGTGCATCTAGTGAAACTTCGTGAAAGTCGCTCCAAACAACTATTCTGTTTATTATATCAATCTGGATGTTCATTACATAACTGCACACACAATTCACCTCATCGGGTATCATTTCAATGTAATATTTTCCTTTATTCATACAAAACCCTTCATTGTGACTACTGTATGCCAACGTGTTGTGGGTTATAGGTTAAATTGTTTCTCTCGCACAGAGATGCATGTGTCTTGGCCATCGTTGGCTGGTGTGCGGTGCTGGCGCGGGCGTGGCGACCTCGGGGCCGCCCGCGCCGTACCGTGCCGTGGCGTCCCCGCGGAACGCAAGTAGGCCAGGGCCGCGCCCGCCTAGCGCGCGGTGACGGCTGGGCCAGCCACTGCTGGCGCCTTGTGATCGAAACACGAACTGCGCGCGCCATTGGGACAACGTTGGGCGGGCGTTCGCGCGCGGGTTTCACATATGGAAAGATTGGCGTGACCAAGCATTTTCCTACATTTTAACGCATTGGCGTAGGGTAGTTTGGATGGAAGGGTGCTTGGATCTCATCATAGAAACGTCGATCACACCATGCTGGTGGCATATTGTGTGTTTTCTTGAAAGTGTCTGTTTGAAAATATCCGTTTCTCGATTACCTTGTCAGTATTTCGCCTTTGTAACCAAATCAGGTACACTAACAATCCGAAGTGTTTAACGGTTGCCATTGTAGAACGTGTCCCAGGAACGGAAGTTTGGTTTCAACATTTCATTTATTATGATACTTTATTGAATACAAGGTTCTATATTTAAATTTGAATGACTCAATGGCACCTCTGAATATTTAGTTGGAGATTAAAACGAAAAGAAAACAAATGCTGAGAGTATCTTTTGAGTTATTTTCATTTGGTTTCGTTATTACAGTAATAATACACAGACGAATGTTTGTTTTCGTGAGGAGGACGATGTGATGTTGCGTCTCTCGTGAATGTTTTTTAGATACTTGAGCAGAGTAGTATGTGTATTGGTCGAGAGGAATGTTTGATGAAATTTTGAAGCTGATAAGAGAAACGAAATTATTTTATCTTCAAAAACTAGTAGCTGTTAGGGTAGTGGACGCACAAAATATATTTGTTTAAGTGGTGATGAACTTGTGTGTTTTGGTAAAAGGAGAGTTAGTCGTGTTTGTTGGCTTAACGTCTCAACGTAAATATCATAATCAAAATACATAATGTGAAATATTGCCTGCAGGTGATGCTGAGGTAAATGTTGAATAAGAACGTCTCTTAACGATAACGAAAATAGATGAAATATACTATTTCTATTCAGAATAAGTTGGCATTGAGCATTGGATTT
This sequence comes from Teleogryllus oceanicus, assembly GCA_964035755.1. Taxonomy (NCBI): domain Eukaryota; kingdom Metazoa; phylum Arthropoda; class Insecta; order Orthoptera; family Gryllidae; genus Teleogryllus; species Teleogryllus oceanicus. The sequence goes on from CAXIVR010000004.1 coordinate 30,951,966, forward strand.
ACGGGCAACGCCGGTTTCAACGTTCGGTTTCAACACAGACTTCGTCAAACAATTTGATTCAAATTATAAAATCGCACTCTAGGGACGAGCGTATCCAAGTGAGCTTTCGTAATTTTCTACGTATTCTAAGCTTAGTCCACCTTTCGTAGCTTTGCCGTTTCTTTCTGGCGGAGGCCAAGGGGCGAGTCGGGCGCATGCGTAGTGTATTTCTGCGAATGCACCGGGAGTCCCGCTCATTAGGGGCGTCCGCTGGCACGCGTCGAGTCCTTGCTGCGGCGCCACAGGGACAGCGAGTCTTCTTGGCCGCGCTCCTTTCACACCTGCCTTTCCCTTCCCGGACCTATCTGCCCCTCGCCAGCCGACTCCTTCCCGGTCTACTTCACCGCGCCCCGCCCCACCCGCTCCCACACGCCTCGCCCGGCTGCGCCACACCCTGCCCTGCCCGCCCTGCCCTGCCCCGCCCTGCCCCGCCCCGCCCCGCCCCGCCACGCCCCGCCCCGCCCCGCCCCGCCCCGCCACGCCACGCCCCGCCCCCTCCCCGCCCCGCCTCCTCCCCGCCCGCTTCATCCCGCTCGCCTGCAGCAGCTCGTGAATTGCGACCTGCTGCCGCCGAAAATAACGTCACCGGCCGCCGTATTTGTAAACAAGCGAGCACTCGCCTGCGCTCGCGGGCAGGCTGGGTTTAGGGCCACCGCAGCGCTTGGTTTATTCGAGGCCTTGCGTACAGTTGGGCTGCAAAAATATCGGCATAGGAGAAATCAGCTGGCTGCTCTGTACCGCGTGCTGGCTTAAGAATTGCTGAAATGCCTTGAAATAGAAACTGCTCATAACATAGAGAATGTAAGTTTATTCTCTCGATCACTGTTTACCCGCTCGTAGTAATAAATAACTGTTGTGCCAGGTCATACATTTCAGCAAGTAATATCGCGACAAGATTCGGAACAAATGTTTGTTCCGGAACTAAGTTTGCAATAATAAAAGCTTAAATAAACGCAGAGCAATTGTGAAAAAGATTCTGAACTTTGTTGTGTAAACATTGTAAAATTCGTAATACTAGGAACAATGGGCCAATCGAAACCTTTCTATTAAAACTACCTATGTACGAAAACTCATTTACTCTCTATTATAAAATGAAAATATTTTCAATTTCAACGTACATGGTGCGTATATAGAATTCTACCAATCCTTGAGTTGAATTCCATTGGCGGCGATGGTGTAGCGGTTAGCGTACCGGACTTCTATACCCAAGTTTGCGGGTTCAAACCCGATCAAAGCCGTGGATTTTTAAGGGCGAAAAAATCCTTCGTACGCCTCCCTTCGGAGGGGAAGTAAAGCCGGCTGTCCCATGTTAGTACATTTACTGCATGTAAAAGATCCTCAAGCCTAAATGGCGCCTCTGAGCTAAATTCAAATCGCCTGTTTCGTCGCCCAAGTAATACCTTCTTTCTCCCATGGTTGGTGAAAGGAGCGTAGCGGAATTTGCGTGGTCAGACGGAAGAGCAGGCCTCATGGCCTGAGTCTCGCCACGTAAAATAAGGCAAATTCAATTCAATTCAATTCAATTCAATACTTCGGTTAACGTTCTCAGATCACTCGGACAACCAGCGGCGATTTATGCCGAAATGGATTGTAAAGCAAAAAACTGCCGAGCTATCTTGATAAACTACAATTCATCTAAGAAAGCGTGCGATGATTTCTCCTGGAAAGTACTCGTGTAACTTGCTACGAAAATACTTGCGCGAAATCCTGCTGTTACTTCCCTTTTTGCTAGACCCATGGCGGGCGCAATTCAAAGAGAGATTATTTGGGAATGTGTTTAACACGAAGCGTTTATGCCCGTAGCTAATTGCGGCTTTCCGTGAGAATGAAAGTAGAACGACCGAGACCTTTACATCCGTCACGCAATGGAGCAATAGCGCCTGTCGGCCTTCACTGTCACGATGATTGTCTTGTGGCCCTTCCGCTGTCGGTCATCGACCGTAGATTCCGAGAAATAAAACACTGCTTGCAATCTCGCTGCGAAAATGAGAGGAAAATGAAATGAGTTGTAGCAAGTAGAGATAACGAAGCGAAATTCCTTCAAGTTGACAGTCGTTCTCCCCCTCTTCCTCCTTAGTCACCCGAGAAAGATAGTATATCTCTTTCCTCTCAACATCTGTATGTCCTCAGTCGTCTTTCTCTCATATTGTCGTCTTTACCGTCATTAACGACACCCAAATTTAACTATTTTATTGATATTGTTGCACTGAAAACATATTTCCAACATCACCCAGAACTGTCGAGAGTTCACTCCGCCAAACAACTCAAACCTCGGGAGCTACAATATGATATGAATGCTCGCCCTAGCAACAATCAAAACAGATGCACGTGTTATCGCAGGCTGGGTCGCTCACACCCCTAAAATTGCATTTACGCTCTCATGATCCGTAGGGGTAACGCGCCAATTAACTCCCTACCCTCTTTGGATGTGTCGGAGCTCCTCCGTGCGAATAGCATTTCGCGCTCACCACTCCGCGCGTGCCGACCCCCCCCCCCAGATCGCCGGCGCGTGAGCAACGCGCGCGTCTCGTGTGCAAACGCCGGGCGGCATCGACATCGACGCCCCCTCTCCCCCCGCGCCACCCGTGCGTCGGCGCTGCCCCCGGGCGCGCGCTTGCTTCGGTCAGCCCGCGTACCCCCGGCGACGCCCTAGCGCCGGCCACTCATGGGATGAATCACTGATAATTAAGCAGCCTTTGTGCGCCCCGGAGGCTGGAACAACGCCGGTGTGCGAGGATGGGCGCGTGCGGCAGAGCGTGTAAATGAGTGAGGGAACGTGATGGATCCATAAATTGAAGCCCTCGAATGGGCGCGAGAGATAGGATGCCTGGGTTTCTATCGCTCGCTTTTCTCTTGCATTCGAAACAAACTGACACTCTGAAATCTGCAAATGGTGATTGGCAAGAGAGGGGGTGAATATGAATAGCAAATTCTATATTCGTTTGTGAATAGAATGATGATAAATGTGTGAATGCAAACTTTTGGTTGGAAATTTGGGGTTGATCGGATCGGAAATTCTTATTCACACGTGTGTAAATGCCAGCTTCTGACATTATGGCGAGAATATTTTAATTTGTTTATATATCAGTGTCGCTTCTCTAGAGTGAATAAAAGAAATGAAAATGCTCTAATTTTATATTTCGTCTTGGCATAGATACTGCTTCATTTTTTCATACTACCTTAAGTTGTCCTGTTCTGCCTAAAAGTAATGCCTCCCTGTTCTACCTTACTGATATATTATCTCTCTCATTTGGAAGTACGTCACTTTCATTTCTTACTGTTCATTGCTGTCCGACATTGACCTTTCAAATTTCAGCATCACAGCTTTTCTCACTTATTCGCCTATCTTCAGTCATGGACACGCCTGTTTCTTCCATATTTCTTCATTGCATCCCTTTGTAGACTTACACACCTTGTCGTTCCCTGCCTTCCTCTTTATAGAAGTTTCAACTACAATCTGTCTTCTGAGTTCCCTCACAGTTTTTACTCTTTACTCTTTTTTCTTCTTACTCCCAGTGCGAGCTATCCAATTTTGGACCCGGGGCAAAACTGAAACGTAGTTCCCCCTGCAGAAAAATTAAAAATGTGAAAGTTGTATCAAGAAACTACACGGGTTATTTTATTTCAACATATAACAAAAATTACGTTGTAAGCTATAAAAAGTTTTTGGAAATATATTTTAAATAATACTTTTATTTAAAAGTATTTAGTAATCAAATAATACAATTTCCACGGTGAGTTTAAAACGTTTAAAAATGTGTTTAGGTATAGTTTAATAAAATTTTTTAAATTAATTAAAAAAGTAGAATATAATAGAACCTTTTAATTGTCATTTAATTACACACAGTTTTCTATTTCATAGATACGAATGCATACATATAGTAAATGTATCTCTCATTATCTGAATCGTGTATATATACTGGAATATTATTATTATTATTTAATAAAGTTACTTTTTGTCAACGTTTTTTTTTATTTTCAACATCTCCAATATTATTTGATTTTTTTACTACAAACGTATAAATAATTTGCTGGATTTCTGAATGTATATCGTTAAATTAATCCTAAAGGAAGCGATTTAGAGCCTTAAAACCGGCCGAAGGACTGAAAGAAAAGTTTTTCATACAGGAACATTCTTCGTGAACATTCCATTACATTTTTGCTAGTTCCACGCTTCTCGATTCTACCCCACTTATTCAGTGCCTGTATAATCTGCAATTCTATGTGAAATTAAACTAATTACTTACGATTGAATTACACGGGTGTACCTCTGCTCGGTAATAACGTTAAATAAGAATAGTTTATATTGACAAGAGTGTATTGCATTGTTATCAATTACAAGTGACGGAGGATAACAGCGTCTTGAAGAAAAAAATATATATTACAGGTTTAATATGGAAATAGAAAAATAGGAAAGAGGGTGGGGTTTAACATGCGAACGCAAGGATACGCTAATTTACGTATATTAATAATAGATCTCTTAAATGAATAGTTTTTTACTCATTGTGGAACTTAAATATCAATTGTATCAATTATTGTAATTTGATCATATAAATGTCGTGAGGCGACAAAATTTTGAGTTGCATGACCACTTAAATAAAATGATTTGACGTCTTTCGAATATGCCATAGAATGTACAGGTGAAACAAAATTGACAGATGGCGAATGGCTGTTTCGATACCAAGTTTTTCTTCATTCTTAAGACGGGTAATAAATGATAAAACATTTCTCTGAATTTTGAAAATATGACGCGAATATTAAGAAGCACTTATCTTCCAACAAAATGAAATTCTGTACTGAAGGTTCAAGGATTGAACACTCAGAGTAATTGAATACTCGTATGTAGTTAATTAATTAAAACCGTAAACGAAATAATTACTTATTTCAACGAAGCTTGGAGGAGTCGTAATATACGAAGGTCACTTGAAAAGTTTTGAGAATGAGCAACAATGAGTTACTCAGGAACAATGAAACTATTTCCATTGTTAGGTGGAACTTCGAGTAAGAATCTCGCGCAAGTGTGAACACGCTCGGGTAATTTATTAACTTAGTAGGGCTATTTGTGTTCTATTAGTTGTTGTTCCTCTGCCAGTAACGATGGACCCAAAGATAGAGCATTTCAGAGCTATGGTTGTGTATGACTTTAAGGTTGGTTTAGATAAGAAATCATGTCTCGAGAGATTACAGCGTGCGTTTGGCAATGATTGCCCTTCACACGCCACTGTCTATCGATGGTTTGCCGAATTCAAGAGGGGAAGGTACTCTCTGGAAGATGAAGACCGTTCTGGTAGGCCCAACGCAGCAACAACGGATGAAAATGTGCTGAAAGTGGAACATTTGCTAAGGGAAGACCCTCGTCGTACATATGCTCAGATTTAGGAAGCATTTAATGTTGGATCAGCAGCAGTGAGAAAGATCCTGAAAGAAAAGCTTCACGTTAGGGAGCTGTGTTGTCGCTGGATCGCTCACAATCTGTTAAATGAACAAAAAGGGCGCGAGTGGATTGGTGTCGTGAGACCCTGGATAAGTTCAATGGAGGAAGATCAAAAAACATTTTGAACATCGTGACGGGTGATGAAAGCTGGATTTATCAATTTGATCCAGAAATGAAACGGCAGTCATCAGTGTGGGTCTTCCCAGATGAAAGTCCTCCAGCGAAAGTGAGAAAACCCAGAAGCGTTGGCAAAATTATGATTTGTTCTTTCTTCTCTGCCAGTGGCCATATTGTGACAGTGCCACTCGAGGAACAAAAGAGTCTCTGCAAGATGGTACACTACAATTTGCTTGCCCAGATTGTTTGAAGAGCTGAGAAAGAACCGTCCAAAATCAGGTTGCTGCTCCACCATGACAACCCCTCATCCCACACAGCCAGAGCAACAATTAAATTTCTGACAGAATCAAGGGTTAAAACACTGTTTCATCCACCCTACAGTCCAGACCTGGCCCCTTGTGACTTTTTCTTCTCCCTTATGTGAAAGAAAAAAATCGAGGTCGTTTCGAGTCAGCTCAGACTGCAGTGACTGCATATGAAGGTCAGATTCGCAGTATCTCTAAAGAAGTGTGGCGATCGTCATTTGATAATTGGTTTAATGAGATGAAACGTTGCATAGAGTGTGGTGGAGAGTACTTAGAGAAGATGTGAAGGTAAGAACTTATCTGGATTTTAAATATAGTATTCTCATAACTTTTGGAGTGACCCTCGTAATTTTGTAAGAGATTTGATTTTGACGTCAGAGCCGTCAACTTTCCAAATTGTTCTGAGAAGCAGCCCCGCATCCCGGGCGTCTGCCGCCGCCCACCTCTTGGTACACAATTACCTCCTCTTGGCTGCGCAGTCAATAACGTCGCCCAGGGCGCTGGCAGCAGCAGCGGCGGGCAGCAGGCGCCGGCGGCGGGGCTACCTGCGCCAGCGACAAAGCGGCCTCAGTCAAAGGCGTTCATTAAACGAGTTCTTTAGGGACGCTGTTGGCCCGTTGACGTCGCTGCGAGGAGGTGGAGGGGGGAGGGGATCGTCCCGGGTTGTCTCCCTCCCTGCGCGGCGGCGAGACCGGAAGCGGAAGCAAGCCTGGTCGCCTGCGCCGAGCCGGGCCGGGCCGGGCCGGGCCGCGCCCCCGTGCGCGACGAGTGCGCGCACCCGATACCGGGCCCTGCACGCGACCCCTCCCTCCGCCCCGGCTCCCCGGCACGAAGCGCTGGAGGACAGCGACTCGAGAGGAACTGGAAACGAAAAGAGAACGGGGATGAGGAACGTGAAGGCTGTGGTGGTGTGGAAGGAATTAGAGGGACGTCGAATACAAAAACGTGAGAAAAAATTGTCCCTGAGAAGAGAAGTGAAAATGCGAGGTGTACGGGTGATTTCTGGCTCACGTGGCCAAAGGATCAGCAAAGCCTGCGTGAGCAGTTGAACGATAAGGAAAGGAAATTGAAGTAATACTAAGCGCATAAGTTGATTGTAAATGGAGTTAGATTGCTGTTGGGACAATTTTAATTAGTACCCGCACTTCAGTATAATGTATCTCTCCAAATTATTATAAAATACCTTACGTTATTCTGACTAAAAGCATTTAGGCCCCTATCGATAATTGAGGAAGATTGGTGCAATCGGTTCATGTTTTTCGTTCTGTTCGAAAAAAAAATTAGTTTTCGAGAAAGAAGGCCTTTTGGGTACTTCGGGGTATGCAATTGAGACACTCGCACTGCGGCTGCGCTACTTTGAGGTTGTGGAGGGGTGGCGGGCCACAGAAAGCTCGGCAAAGCAGCGGTACATTTTTCCTGCTTGGAGGCCGCGGGTTCGCAGTATACAGACGTCGGAGGCGACGTGCCAGGGCAACGCTGCGCACCGCATTCCCTCTGCTCGTACACTCACCGCAGCTCCTGCGCCAACCAACATGTCTGCGCTGCACCCGCAGTGTTTGAATTATGCGCCCGGAAGCTGCGAAGAAACTTCATTGCCTGGAAAACGAAACTTCTCGATGAGAAACCGATTGCACCAACTTCCTCAAATAACTACAAGGGTTGGAGTTTTTTCGGAATAAATAAGGGAAATAGAAAAAGCATAAAGTAAAATTGTATTTTCGTCATTATTTCTTCGTGGTTTAAATAAAGTTATTCCAGTTATTTCCCATATGTTAGTTCTTCTCTTCGTACTATTGGACATTTAGACATTTCTGGATTATTATAGTACTGAAGATGACCGCAATGCGAGTAAAAAAAATTAATTTTGATGAAACTACGCCACATATTTATTTCTGCTTGTGGTAACGAGAGTATAAAAACCACTCCTCTTCCTACGAAAAAATGTAAGTTTCTTCATTACAACGAATTCTCACACTGCCTGACTTTGACGTATGTGTGCCTAGGATGTCAAATGTTTTAGCGCCCTCTTTGTTTGCTTCTTTGACGAAAGTTTTTTATAATATTTTGAATTAAAAAAATGTAAGATATTTGCAGCCAAGGGAAATATTGTATACGCATAAATAATTGATGACATATTTACATTTTTATAACAAAAAAAATTAGGTGAATGAATTACAAATATAAGGTAATTATAAAATAATTTCTTTATTTGAGCATTATTTAAATTTTGTTAGTATAAAATATGTATATTAAAGTGAAAATAGCATTTATGTATACATATAAAATATGCGTTGTCGTACGGAATCTTGTTTTCTCGATTTAGTCTCAGCAAACTTCGTAATTCTTCAAATTCTCTACGCGTCCCGAAATGTCATTTTCTATGTATAAGATAATACATTCAATGCGACTTGTTTAAGAATCCATCTCAGATAATTTTTTACGTGCTTCAAAGCAGATAAAGATCGTTCGCTATTTGCACTAGTCACACGCCGTATAGAAACAATCAAATCATACATCATCCAAGAAACATCATATAACAATATATCAGAGACATCATACAAGAAATATTTCTGTAAAAACATTCAAAAGTTCTTCTTATAAAATTTTGAATCTGCTGAAATTCGTCCGCCCCCAAAAATTGCGCGCCCCTGGCGGCAGCCTACTCAGCTTGTTCGGTAAGCTGACCCTGAGTACTGGCCAGTCTCAGTGAAATTGAACGAATTGCCAAGAAGTAAATAACCGCGTGCGAGGAAAAAAAGGAAGGAGAAAAAAAAAGAAACACGTGAGGAGTTTGAGTAAGTATCCTTTAAAAAACCGGTCCCTTTCTATGACGTAGGTGTACAGAAGGGATTATTTACGATTTTATCAGATTCTTCCTTGTCATTATTGTGTTGATTACGTCATTCAACTTGAGGGATGAATCCTGAATTTTGGAACGTGCTTGCAGCCGTTAGTTCGTGCCCGTCGATTCTTTCTCCCGCAAACGAACGCTCGGCCAGGCAATGGAGCAGCCGTCGCTCTGCCGTCCACATCTCGTCTTTTTCCACCGCTCGCTCAATGCGTGCTCTTGTCTCGCGGTCATAAATCATGATCATATAGCCGCGGCGCACGCGCTTGTCGCCCGCCCGCCACGTTGCCTCACTCGCGCCTCGGAATGCGGGGACCACACGCCATTTTCTTCTTAATGGCCTCCCGGAGTGAATGACATTTGTTTCATTTCCTGCGCGGCCACGCCGCGAAAGAAACCCGCGCGCGGAATACAGAGCGATGGCGGGCCGACGATGAGACCCGCGCCGAGCGTCTCGTTTCGTCAGCGCCCGCGATTTCGCCGGCACGTTGTTTTTCCGGTGCGCGTTTTGATTTTTCATGCCTCGTTCGTTACCCCCGGTACTTCTACGAGCGGTTTACGCTCTCACTTCGGTCAACAAACGTCATTAAACCAATTCATTTTGCTCTTGTGTATCCGAGGGCATTAGCAAGTTAATGTTCACCAGTGGTGCTTTTTGCGTGCCTGCGTTTTTTACTGAAAGCTTAGTGTTGCTTTCTGTAGACATTGAATTACAGCTGATTAAACGCCTGGAAAATCCACCCATGTGTGTTTTGCTTTGAAGTGAAATCCTGACAAATGATACTTTCGTTAATTCATTTAAATAATTACAATCCTTCCCTTCTATAATACAGCCCTGTTCAAAATATACTACGTATATTTTCTCTCAAAATTTAAAGAGTAAAAGCTTTTCTTCTTACTTTAATTACGCATCAATTTGTGAATTAACTTTGCTTCATTTCTTGATTGCCTGGTTTTTTAGCCAACGCTTCCGAAAAAATCGAATTATTTACACAGTTTATTCTCACCGCATGGACTCTCATTAAAGAGCGTTCTCTCACTCGCCGAATCTCTCGCTCCGTGAAAATTGCCTTTGTGCAGGTGCAAACATATCAATTTACTTAGAGGCCTGTTTTTTAATTCAATACTCTTGTAATTACTTCCGTGGTTCTCACTTGCCCTCGGGCGAGGGGAAGCCCATGAAGGGGAGAAAAACGCGACAGCAGGCGCCACGGGGGGGGGGCGGGGAGGGGCGGAGCAGTGCGCGTGCCCTGGAGGGCCCTCTGCACCCGGCGAAGGCCCTTCGCCGCTGCGAGGGACTCGCGAGAGGAAGGGCAGAGGCCGCCGGCGTTTCTTCGTTTAGGCGTAGGGCACTTTGCGGCGCCTGCAACGGGAGGAGCTGGCGCTTGAATGGCATTCGCTCCACGCCTTACGGGGTTCCTTTATTCGAAAGTGATCGCTTGGTGGACAGTGTAAGGTGGCAATTACAATCCCAATAACCGTGTAGTTGTCAATGTGACTCTGTGCCTCGCAAAATGGCTTAGAACGGTATCAATATATGCGAGGACAAAGTAGTGTCATTGGTACTGATTACACTTCTCACATGTTGGTTATGAAAGGAGCTGCTTGTCGCGGTACCTTACGAACTGTACTTACACTCGGTACCTTACGAACCTGGTTCTGTACCAACTCCAGTGCCCAGGGTCTTTCCATAACGTCTGGAAGAAAGGCCTATTCAGTAGTGAGTTTCTAATCCCTGCAGTATGATTCACCGCGGACATCTTATTTGAATTTGGATGAGACAGTTGTCGCTGCATTACCTGCAAAGGAGTAGCCATTGTGCGATGAGGTAAAGCGTTTCGAAAGAGCGGATTGTTGGAGCTGCTTGTCTTAGAACGTAAGGTAAGGTTAGGTGTTTTAGAACGTAAGGTTTGACTGGACAATTTTTGACATCACGGCATCCTTCAGACACAATAGTCTCTGTTCCTTTCCCAGTACGTGTATAATTGATTGTTCTGAAATAGCCTCTTAAGGAGAATATTATAGATCAAAAGCATTTTTTAAATAAGCCATCTGGTCCGATGAAAATAGAATTCTGGTAAAATGATCTCAGAAAAGTACCTATCCACTCAGACTACTGGTTTCAGCGTGTGGTTCGTTTTGTCTAATTCAAATTGCTGATCGTTACAATGTAATGTTTGTGTTAAAATGATCCTGCTGACTAATGTAACAATCTACCAATGTTGTTTGTGAACACAGAACCGGTATAAGCGCGATGTTAGCATTAGCGCAAACCAGCATGTGGCTGAATGTTCCCTTTGTACCCCGGCAGCGCCGCGTCACACATTACGCCAACCCCAACTCGCGGCTGAGATTTGCTACCTGTGACCCGGTCAGCGCGCATCGGCAGCAGCGCTAAGCGGGCGTGGCCGTCTCGCGGCCTTCCCCTTCCCGCCCCTCCCCGGCGCCGACACGTGGACGGGTCGATAGCGCGTAGTACGCTGGCGCCCCGCCCTGCCTGCCTGCCTCGTGCTGTGTTCCCTCGCCACCCCGCAGGGCCCCGCCTCGTGCCGCGTCCCGGACGGCTCGCCTGGGAACAGGTGGAGGCTCCCCTGCTGACGTCATCGTGGACCGCGCGCGCGCGTTTGGTCGATGGGCGGACGCAACAGCGCCGGCGGTGGGGGTGGCGGGGCGGGAAGGTCGTCTGCCGTACCCGACCCCCTGCCCCGCAGCCAGGCGCTAAGCGTACTCTGTAGCCGCGTGAAATATGCAGCGGGAAAACTTGTTGCTTAGGTTAGAGGCAGTCGCGGGCACTGTCGAAGCAACTGCTTAACAGACTTTCCTCCACACAAGATGTCAATTATTCTTGTTTGGTGTGCTTGGTAATTCGGTGAAAATGAATCGTAAAAGATGAACACACTAACACAATCAGTTGGCAATATTACAGTTTTGCAACTGTTTCTACATTGGATTAAATATAAAAATTTATTATCTTTGATACATACTGTTGTGCTTATTGGTAATGGGGCATAACACGTTTCTGTTGTTATGCCACTGAGTATAATACATGTCGTTAAGTTAAGATTCCTGCATTCCTGCGTCCTGCATTGTCAACAATCGAAAAGTTAAATTCTCACGTCACTCGGTGAATAACTCTTTCTCTTCCGCATTGCGCTGTGGGAACTCCGTGCGGCAACTGACGCAAATTTTCCCATTAGATGTCCTTGCTGACTTTTCGCATTCATGATATACCAACATCTGGCCGTGATGCAGCATCTTTCACTATTGTTAAACAGACTATTGTTCCCACGAGAGAAATGCTGCTCTTGCACTTGCACCTGCGAAGACCGGTTGTACTTCCTCAGGGGAAGATGACTGTTAACCCCTTCCATGCACTGATGCCAGGTTGCGTTGTCACTCTTAGTAATAACAATGTCATATGTGAATTATCTGATGTGTTATTAATTTATGCTAGTGTGTGAATGTATGACATTGAATAAGGTTCACCTCACATGTATGTAAAAATACTAAAGTTGTTGATACCAAAGTTTCATCCAACATTTGAAATTTTGGTGTCTTAATTATAAACGTTTGCACTATACTCATGTGATTTTACTCTGGAAAACTAAATTGATTTGTAGTGATTGCTAAATACGATGTTCATCGGGCGTTTTAGGTCATCTTAACCTTTCGGTTATCAGCTAACACTCCCTGCTCTTAGTTCATACCTATGACTTTTTACATCCTAGAGCCCCTTCACTCTGGGGTCTATTCCCCAACTCCGCAGTAGCTCGTAAGCGAATTGCGGCCGAGCACTTCTTCCTGCCGCTTGTGGCTCGTAAGCCCATGGCTCGTAAGCTCATAAGTTTGATGGCGGCCAGGTGGCGCTCACATTGTGGCCCTTAAACCCATTACGGATCATTCTCCCTCGGGCATACCGCAGGTATGTTACAGAATTATTCGTCACATTCTTACAACATTCAGACCGCGAAAGGTCGGGGAAGGAGCGCAGGGTATTGGATGTGATACATGGTGGTTGAGGCAAGCCCCCCACCACACAGCACATGCCCAGGCGGGATGCGAAGCCGTAGCTTTCGGCTACCACCGTAACCACTTCGCTGAGGACCCGGCCGATACCATACACTAAATGCAGCCCTTTTCTTGCTCTTTAATTAAGGTTTTGCGCAAAGATCACCATGGCCAGTGTGTCATGCAACAGTGGGAAATAAAACTCTATGGAATGAAGAATACTTAATCTATTAGAATTATTGCACAAGTTTATGAGATATGATTATAATCTCAAAAGAGGATATATAGTGCTCTCGAAATTCTTGTGACATTGCAGCAGTCGTGTTGCGAGAATTTGATTAACATTCAAACTGATAAATTCGCAAGAAGAATCATCTGCAATTTTCTGTTGAAATTTGAGTAGAAAAGTGAAAAATTGCTCGACTCAGCAGCCTTTGGAATGATGTTTTATAACAGTAAGGTGATTTTAGTATTGTCATGATTTCAAATCTTGTTTTACTTTTTCCGATATCACGTATATTTACAAAAATAATCACTTTTAATATTTCTACCAAAATTACATTTGCGTTTTGCATGAGAAAATTCGTTGACAATTTTATTTATTTGCTGAAAGTGCCAATTATTTCGGAAACAAAAGACAGTCATGACAATAATTTAATTTCCCTTCTTTTCTAATTTCATTAAAAGTTCTTGACAAGAGATGAAACTTCTCTCCGTTAATATTCTTCTTTCACTAGTTACGTAATTTGTTCTATTCGAGAAAAAGAAAAACTGAAGTAAAAAGTGGAGCCGTTTTTGAGAAAAAAAAAATTAGTGTCTATGGTTACGCAGATACTCGGGGAAAAAGCAAAAACATCCTATATTCTTTCCAGTTGGAGAAAGAAATTAAAAGAAAACTATGCAGCTTCCGGCCACGTTGGAAGGTATCTATGGTTTTGTTTCATACCCAGTAAAAGCAACTGCAAGGCTTTATTAAAGAGGCCGCCCGCCACTTATTATTTGATATTCATGTGCGTTGTGCAGCAATATATTCTAAATTCTTAGTATTAAAAAGGTTATGAATTGTGTATTCGAAATACTATACCATGTTATTGCAAAATTTTTCAAACTTTTTATCTGGCAAGTTTTTATTAAAATATTTAAAGTATTGTAGTGCTCTACGAGAGTATTTTATTAATTCTTAGGCATAGCGCATGGGCCATTTCGAAAAAAACATATTGTTTCGTTCTTTTCAGCGGATTTTTTCTGCCGCTTGCCACCATATTATTATTAATTAGTATTACATATTATTTAACATTAAATATATGTATTAAATATGTTATACATTCAATTAGTATTACTAATTTTCAATACGCGGAAATAGAAAACTATGCACCCGTCAGCCATGTGAGAGGTATTTGTAGCTTCGTTAGTTTACCAGAAAGTCAGGGGGGGGGGTGGAATCCAAAAACCTTTTGATTTGGATTTTGATAGAAAAATGCTAATATTGGATTGTATTGTTTGGCCTATTGTTATACCAACTACGAGTACCAACTGAATTGTCATACCAACTACGAGTACCAACTGAATTGTCATACTGCCTTACTGCATAGATGACACGCGACGGCAAGTGTGAGGTGTATCCTTAGTTTGTTGTGTATCCTTAGTTTGTTATTGCAGTATTTGCTCAATGATAGGTTTGATAACGCAGGTGGGGCCCACCACCATTCATTTAAAGCAAAACTCGTGAAATTTGGTTCAGTAGAAAAACCCGTATCTTTCTAAACGAAAACAATTACGGCTTTTAAATATAGCGTATGGAATTTTCCACTTTTTTTACTTCGTATGTAATTGAGCAGGTGCAAAAACCTTGATAGTGGAAGGTTGAAAAGTCGTGTTGTTCGACATTTTCCCTTGCGTGTTTTTCGATGGTTCTCAGTAACTGATGGTCGAACACAAGGGAACATTGCGGACAAAATGAGTTTCCGTTTGAGATGCGATTCCCTTTCGAAAAGCACCACCGCCGTTTCCACCCCGTCCACCGCAGCTGCTTGCGCAGGCTCTGACGTCATCCGGTGCCGCGTGACGTCACGGGGAGCGGACGGCCGGGCCCAAGCCGGGCGGGGCGGGGCGGGGTGGGGCGGGGCACAGCCACCCCCTCGACGGCCAGGGGTGAAAGGTCACGGGGCGGCGGCGCGGGCTGCCTGCCTGCCTGCTCCCCCCTCCGATTCTCCTCCTCCCCTCCTCCCCTTCCGTGTTCGGCAAGCTTCTCAGCCGGCGCTGCTCCCTTGGGTGGGCCTGGCCGAAGTCGTGTAATTCCTTTATCAGGATCATCGCTGGGTTTGCTCTAAGGAAACAGCTGATTCGTTGCAATCTTTAATTACTTCTCCGGAATTGATTTTGGGGGTAATGGCTCGGTATTTCAATTCTTGGTAAATTTAGGGGTTAGCAATTCGAAGCAGTAATATAGTAATGTTACTCTGAAGCCAGCTGTTATTACTATTACCGTTCTAATGTTGGACTTTAATTTGTTTATTGATTTCTCGTATTCTTAAATTAATCGTGTTAACAAAACTCTTCCCAGTCAGTTATGTCATACGTCGTAAGTTTGTAAGCACTACTTTTCATCATGAAACTTCCTGGTTTTTCATTAAATAGTGCGGAAAATGAAAATTGTTATACACATAAATTTGCGTTCTGTGTTCCAAACGACATTTTCCAGATTTCGTGTCGTTGATTCATTTTTTTCTTCTGTGTTCACCAGAATGAGAACTAAAATGATTTGTGTAAGTTCATAAGTAGACATAGTGGAAAATACTAAGCTTGTTTCTATCTTCTTTATCGTTGTTTTATGAGAAACGTTCGTGTTTAACTTAATTGTATATTGAACTGTTGAAATATTTGTATGATTGTGATACGCTTTTTCTTTTTTTTTTCTGCCAGTGCCTTGCGTGAGCTAAGCAGATAATTTTCTTTCTTGTCGCTTTATGTAGAGAAGCCATTATTCTCGGTTCTTATATTTGTTTTCGTTTTTGCAGGTAAGTCGCCGGACGCAGTGTTGCTCTATCCTTCGCTAGTCGGTGGTGTGGTGAGATCCCAGATTTTTAATAATGTGACTTTGCACGTATAGTGTGTATGTATGGTGTAATGTATGCAAGATTAATAGAATGTATAATTGATGTTTAATTAATTGTTAATTAAAAGTATTTGAAGCAAAGGGAATACAGGGTTAGACAGTTTGTGGTTAGACGGAAGAGCGGGCCTGATGGCCTGAGTCTCGCCACGTAAAATAAGGTATTAACTAACTAACTAACTAATACAAGTAAAACAAAACAAACTCCGTATGTAGAGTTGTAAAATAGTCTATGGTCATTACTGTTTCACATAAGCACAAATGGGATGGTTTGCTGCAACATTCAATAATTGCTACCGTCGGTTATTGTTATATTTGTGGTAAATACAATAAAATGAAGTCGATCGGATTAGGTTCATTCCCTTGGCGAAGTTCAGCACTCCTGCCGCACTTCTCCGGCACGAGCATGCGCCATCAAGGCAGTGAACGCTACGCTGCTTTTCCCTTCTCGCACTCCGCAGCGCGCTGATATGAACCTCTGCTCTACCCGGCATTGACAGTGATTCTGTGACGTTAACACGAGGTCGATACCTATACCAAACCTATCTTTCGAGCATTGACACGTGGCAATAGTGAAAGAGCTGCCGACACCGCTGCTTCGTGTTATAAATATTAATGGGGAGATTTTTAATATTAATATATCGCGTAATATTGAATTATTTCGTTTGCGTTTTTTGAGCGATGGCTGCAGTGTTAGAATGAATAGAGCACTATAATAATGTTACATTACCGTTACCGATGTTCAGAGAAAATAAGTGTCGTTGTACTAAATCGTAAGCACACAACATTCAGGGTCAACGTCTGCCGGGAAAGAAATGGGCATTAAAGAATGGCGAAACAATGTAGGAAAAAGAAACTTAATGAGATTTTGTTACATCATTAACAGTTGCTCAAAAAACAGAACCAAATATTGTGAAATGGGTTAATGTATATACGAAATATTGACACTTGAAGCACAATTTCGTATTATCGCCTGTCCCGTGAAGGTATGTCCCCCAGAGGGGTGTTAGTACGGGGCTGTGGGCGGAAGGCGACTCAACTTCAAGGTAGAACCCGTTTCTAGAAAACGGCACACCACCAGCAATACTTGTTAAAATGTGAAAGATCTCTGCAACCATATTTGACCTGACAAGACCAGATCCTAAAACAAATATCGGAAACCAGCCTGTGATTCGGTATTGACATACCGCCATATGGTGCGCTTTAAAAGAGAGACGATAGAACAAGCGTATACAAAAGTGTTGTTCTGACATTTGGCGCTAATCTTGCTTGTCTAATTAGAGCATTCTTTCAGTCGCAACAGCAAGTTGCGTCTTTCGGAGATTCGTGGATGCGTGTTTTGGAAGCTGAAGGTGAAGCACAATAATTTTTTTGTTGGCTAGTATTTTTCCAAGTTCTTTCCAAATCAAACACGCACCAATTAATTGCTTGTAAGGTAATACTTAAAAAAA